>OX337248.1:13413547-14613547 GCA_946965025.1 Blera fallax | reverse complement strand
ATGGCTGCCTGGCTGTCTATATAGACAGTGATCGTTTTGCCAACGAAATTACTCTCGCGAATAATTTCAGCAGCATGTATGATGGCTGTGACTTCGGCCTGAAAGAAGCTGCAGTCGTCGTGAATTCTAAAGGAGTGGTTTATTCCTAGGGCTTTACAATAAACTCCGGCTCCCGTGCCAATGTCCATCTTAGAACCATCGGTATAGAATGCCAGCTCCTTTTTCATGCTCCTACGGTTCTTCCAGTACACTCTGTCAGGAATTCTTGTAGCGAATCTCCTTTCAAAAGCTAATATCGGGTTCATGTGATCAGTTTCCGTCGATCTGTTGGTAGTCTCCCATCGAGACAAAAACGCTTGCTTTTTTGATGCGTTCGGTAATGTTATCCTTCCAATTTAGTTTGGAATCCAATATTACGCCTAGGTATCGAGCTGAACTTGAGAGACTTAGTTCAGTACCACCGATATTTGGGGGTCTGAAGGTAGGGTTTGATCTTTTCTTAGTGAAAAGGACTACCTCCGTTTTTTGAGGGTTTCACTCCCAGTCCTTTGCTGCCGACCCACTTATCCACTAGTTGTAGTGCGAGATTGAGTCTTTCACTTAAGACTGGTGGAAATTTTCCCGAATCCAGCATGGCCACATCATCGGCATAGGCCGTCACGTTGAAGCTGTTATCCTTCAATATTACCAAGATCTCATCCACTACAAAGAGACATACAAGGGGAGACAGAACTCCGCCTTGGGGGGTTCATCTGCAGACCCTTCTCCGGACGGTTGTGTCTCCTTGCGTTGAATATATAACTCTTGATTGAAGCATCTGTGCAATCCAATTGCAGAGGCCGGTGTTAAGGTGAGCTCTGTGTAGACTGCTCAGGATCGCGTCAGTGCTTACGTTGTTGAACGCACCTTCAATGTCCAAGAACGCTCCCAGAGTGAACTCCTTGAGGTAGAGGGATCTTTCTATGCTTGATACAACCCTGTGGAAGACTGTATCTACCCACCTGCCGCAGATGTATGCATGTTATGATTTAGATAGGTAATCATCGCCGATCACGTTTCGTATGTAAACATCTATTAATCGTTCCAATGTTTTCAGCAGAAAAGGTCTCAGGTCTTTTGTGTTTGTGTGGCTCGCTTTCCCCGCTTTGGGGGTAAAAACAACGCGCACCTCCCGCCATGCTTTAGGAACATATCCTAGCTTAAGGCATCCTGTGAAGATACGCTTAAGCCATGGAGTAGCGATATCCACTGACTCTTGCAGCATAACGGGTTGAATGTTATCCATTCCTAGTGCCTTGTACGGAACAAAAAATTTAATTGCCCAAGCTATCTTATCGTTGTCTATTATATTGTCTACTTCTTCTGCGCTTAATCCCGATGTCGCCTCTGGAATGGGTATGGTCATCTCCGGAGATTGATGTACATCGGGGGAAGTGAGTGCTCAAAAGTATATCCAGCGTTTCCTCATGTGATTCCGCCCAAGTACCGTCACTTTTCCTAATATTCGATGCCGGGATTGGTGTCTTGGCCAGAATCTTCCTTAGGCGAGACGCTTCATTAGTAGATTCTATAGATGCACAAAAGGTCCTCCACGAATTCCTCTTTGCGAACCTAATCTCTTTCTTGAGGAGCTTTACGCTTTGTTTATAGGTGGACCACTCGACGACCCCCTCTTTAGCGAGGTTCCACCCTACTCCTGAAATGTGAATGAGTTCCGATATTTTATCACTCCACCATGGTGGACGTTTTTTGCCGCTCTGCCTACTAACAGGGCAGGACCTTTCAAAGGATCGCGTAAGGGAACCGGTCAATGCATCGACTGCATTGTCAATTGCTTCTGCAGAATTGAGATTATCGAGATTTCCCCCTAGATTTCCTCATTTCTCTTTTGAATTTTGACTAGTTTCTGTAAGGATTTCTGTAAGACCCTTTCCCGCGAGTAGCTGTAGTTTGAAGAGTATCCAGCAATGGTCAGATAGTGACGCCTTACTGGAGACTCTCCAGTCAGTAACTTCAAAAGAGCTCTGTTCAGATACAAACGTAAAATCCAAGACTTCTTTCCTGGTTGACGTTACAAAGGTGGGGTCATTACCTCTATTACATATAACAAGATTGGATTCTAGAATAAAACTAAAAAAACTTCGCCTCTGGCATTAATGTCGGTGCTACCCCACAGAGTATGGTGGGCGTTAGCATCGCAACCCAAGACTAAGTTTTTCTTACCTATTCGAGACGCTGATATGAGCGACCTCAAAGCTTCCGACGTTGATGCCGTCATCGTAAGGTAGGTACGCAGACGCCACCGTGCAATTCTCGTTCCTCCCTCTCTCATCTACCACTGTCAAGTCGCCGGAGCTGAAATGAGACTGCATTAGTATATGGAGACTCTTTTTAGCCACGATACACCTTCTAACCTTGCCAGCGTCACCCCTATAAAATACATTATAGTTTTTTGACCCTAATCCCATCACGCGATTGTTATCAATCCACGGTTCCTGGATTAGGGCCAAGTCCAGCTGCCCCTCCAAGAGGAGCAGCTTCAGGTTGTCGGAGGCGACTTTACTATGATGATTTGCACCACCTGCATTGGTTACTGCAATCCCCCCTTTCATAGCGTCAGTCGCCACATCGTTCTCCGCCGGTTGAGTCCGTCTCAACTGCGTTTTCTCCAGCAATGCGGCCGGAGGTTCATGCATGAGGATGATGAACCCCTTGGTCCCATTCTTCGCTTCTTCCTCCCCGACGACCTCCCAGGTCTTCATATCAATGGAAGGGTTCTGGGCCTTTAAGAATTCGAGGATCTCAGTTTTGTTCACACCCCAGTGAGGAACACAGAGCCTTCCCTTGGGTGTGGTGGGGATCTCCTCTGGAGGTACTGCTTGCAGTGCAGCCCCCTCCCAGAGTTTAAAACCACGAACTGTGGCCTTCGCGAATCCATACGATAACTGATCCTTGCAGTCTATCAAGGTGAATCCACGCTGCCACTTCGCTCTCACATAAGTTTTGTTTGTAGTCGCGGACGGACGTAGTTCTACCAGTCTCTATCTTCAAATCCATTAAACAGTGTTTCTACCTACCCTATACTATAATTCGCGCTTTGGTGTAAACCCTCAATCCCATTTTTCTTTTTGCTAAAATTTTAACATCCTTAGGTTGCGTAAAAAGCGATTTAAATCTAATTTAAATCGGTTTATAAAGTGTTCTCTGTCGAAAGTATTTATACGGTTCAATACAATCCCTGTCTTTGGTGATTTAATTGTAGTTGTGTAGTGTAACAGGTCTCCTCTCTTTTCTCTCGCGGAATGAGTGACCCAAACTCCCTCGATGCATCGAGTGCATTATGCAGTAAATGCATCAAATTACTTCCCTCAACGGGCGACTATGTAACATGCCACAATTGCAAGTCCAAATACCACTACTCTCCCTGCACAACCGTCTCTGAGATGACATATGCGAAAATGAACAGCGACCGCCGACTCGACTGGAAGTGCCACAATTGCAGGCTAAGAACCAATTTGGCATCCTCGACTGCCTCGACTTCAGCAGCTATAATGGTTACAGTACCAGACCAACAACAGGCTCATAAGCAACAGCGGGAGGATGATGATGAGGACGACAGTCTGACTAAACGATATCGGCCTTATGATACTCTATCCATGAATATGATAAAAAATGACCTTAATGCTGTACAGTCTGACGTAACCGATCTCAAATCAGATACGAAAGACATTAAGCAAATAATTGAGCGGATGGGAGATCGTATTGCAGGCTGTTACGATGATATGAAGGAACATATGACGAACACCTTTCATAAAATAAAGGAAGCAATGTCTCAACTAGCACTGCAGGTCAAAGACCTAACACAAAAAAACATTGAAAAAGACAAACGAATTGCAGCAATGGAACAAAAAATTAATGCTCCAGAGCAGCAATCAATAGAGAAAAACATTGAAGTGAGAAATGTTCCAAAGAAAGAGAATGAGAGCCCAAAACGCATCATTCAAGCAATAGCGAGGTCACTAAACCTTAACGTTACTGATAACGACATAATCGATGCCTACCGCACTAAACAAAAAAACAGCAACATCATCGTCAAATTCTCTTCATTGGCCATGAAGAAAGAGCTAATGCAAAAATCGCGTGAAAAACGAATCTACTCCGCGGATGCATTAGAAGATGAAGACAAAAACAAAACAAAAATTTACATAAACGATCAGCTGACTGGGACAAATCGCCGTTTGTTGTGGCTCGCAAAAACAAAAGCCAAAGAGTCAAATTGGAAATTTGTATGGTCCCGTGAGGGACGAATTCTTGCGAAGAAAAATGAATCCTCTTCCTTACTCCAAATCTTTTCGGAAACTGATATAGAGTCAATCATTCAAAATTAACTAAACTAACAATATTTCAATATATAAAAAATGAACATTATCACCACAAAAACATATAGTAATTTTAAACAAATAAACAAAACTGAATTTAAAAGTTATCATCTAACATGCATTTATTTAAACATTCCATCACTTCGCAAAGGCTTCACATCTTTTTTGGCAGCAATAGACACAATCATTACCCTTGTGGATCTAATTGTCCTCGTAGAAACAAACATCACCGACGACGAAAATGGTTTGTATTCCATTCCTGGGTTCAATGCAGAATTCTTAAATCGGGAGAAGAATAAAGGTGGGGGTATAGCAGTTTATATAAAAGACACAATAACATATGATTGCTCACTGCCTAATACTCTCTCTTTTGAATCGCTGCAACTGAAACTGCACATAAACAAACAACCATTTGTAATACTTTCTGTATATCGCCCTCCGTCCCGCAGCATCAAATTATTTGTAGAAGAGCTGGAGCAGCTACTGAGCGAAATAGAGAAAAGGCAAAGTGCAATAATCGTCGGCGACATGAACATAAATCTGCATAATCCTAATCTCATCAACACAGTGCAATACCTCGAACTACTCTCATCAAATGGTATGGAAAACATATTTACTGAGAGCACCAGAGTTGACATTGGCAGAAATACAAGTCCCAACATAGATCATCTATTTATTAGAACAAAAGAGAGTGACGTGCAGGCAGCCATAATACAAACAAACATATCTGACCACTACTCACTCATGTGTGGACTCACCTTCAGTGGCAAAACAGAAAAACGAGAGAAAGTACAAGGTAAAAATTTTAGGGTAAATGCGCTAATGTCCGGCACCAACTGGGATCAGCTTTTTACAACACCAAATGTCGAGGATATATATAATAAAATAAAAAACACATTTCAAACAATTTATGAAAAGTCCCAAGTACCTGCAAAAGAAAAAAAGAGACGAAAGCCAAACCCGTGGATGAACGAAGAACTAATAAAGTGCTGTGAAAAAAGAGATAAACTTTATAAAAAATGGTTATCTAAACCTAAAGATAAAAAAAAAAGAAATTGAATATAAGACATTTAGAAATACTGTGAACAAAAAACTAGAATGTGCAAAAAATAATTATTATAAATATCAATTCTATGAAAATAGAAATAACATAAAAAGAACGTGGGAAATCATAAATGAAATAATAGGTAAAAAATCTAGCAGTCTAGACGATACTATAGTTAAAAACTTTAAAAGCGAGGATGTATCTGTGCTAACGAATAAATTCGCCAAAACTTTTGAGGAAAATATTCAAAAAACCATACACCACTGTCAAATAAAAACTATAAAAAATGCCGAAGAGACTATTTGTAATTCAGTTTTCTTAGAAAGGGCCAGTGAATTAGAGATATTTAACATCATTCAGTGCTTAGATGTCGGAAAAGGTGCGGGATGTGATGAAATTCGCCCGAAAGATTTAAAAAATAATGCTGGTATAATTACACCCATCATTACAAAATTAATAAATATGAGTTTAGACCAAAAGATAATACCCAAACCACTTAAAATGTCTATAGTTCGACCTATTTATAAAAACGGGGTAAAGTCTGAGGTCAATAATTACAGGCCAATAGCAATATTGCCGGTTATAGAAAAAATCCTTGAAGAAATTGTGGTGAGAAGATTAAAAAAATTTATTGAAAAATAGATAGACTCTAATCAATATGGTTTTCAAAAGGGTAAAAACATTAACCAACTCTTAGGGAATTTTGCAAACAAACTAAATGAAAGCCTTAGCAAAAACCACCACAGTCTAGTCTTATTCATTGATTTCAGCAAGGCGTTTGATACGCTATCGCATCAAACTCTGTTAGCTTCACTGCAGCGTTCCGGAATCCGAGGCGAATGCATAAAATGGTTGGAAGACTATTTGACTTTCCGATCATACCGCGTTAAAATCAATGAAAATTTGAGTGATGAAGTTAGCATTAAACACGGGGTTCCCCAAGGCTCAAAATTAGGCCCGCTTTTATACATTATATATGCAAACGGCTTACTCAAGGCCTTAAAAAGCTGCACAACTTTCGCATACGCAGATGACACTGCAATTGTTGTATCTCATACAGACATTGAAAGGGCAACCGCAATGATGCAGAAGGAGCTGGACGTCGTTGCAAGATGGAGTCACGACAACGGACTGACAATCAACGCTGATAAGACGAAGATCATTCACATCAAACCACCTCACATCCTGTACCATGATATTCGAATTAAATTCCACGACACAAAATGCCTGCATGCCAACAATAACACCAGCTGCAAATCAGATGACCAATGTTCCACCTTCATCGAGGTAGTTAACACGTATAAGTACCTTGGTGTGATTGTTGACCATAACCTCAAATGGCAAACTCATATCGAAGGACTGCAGAAAAAACTTCGTAGAACATCATATATGCTACACCATCTAAGCAACTGCAGTGACTATGAAGTAGTTAAACGGGCATACCTTGCGTTAGGTGAATCATACATCCGCCATGGCATCACCGCATGGGGCACTTCAACACACTGCAGACAGCTACAAGTTAGTCAAAACTACCTTCTCAAAATCCTGGCAAAGAAGAAGAGAATCAACTACGAAACATCAACACTCAGCACACAACTGGAACTTCTAAATATCGAAGGCATTTTCAAAACCAGCCTAATCAATGAGTTTTACCATGACGACCGCTACAGAATCCCTATTGATCACCTCCACAACACACGACGGAACGCAGAAGGCAGGTTTAAGGTTGCGAAGTTCTACAATAACTACGGCAAACACTCGTTAGCAACAATGTTACCTACGCTCCTAAACGAGCTTCCTGTACATCTGATAAATATTTCTCAAATCCCAATTAGAAAAAAAAAGATTATAAAGCACTTCATCAATAATATAAATTAAAAATCAAAACAACAATAAAATAAATAAATGAGTTCTATATGTAAAAATGCGTAAGAAAACTATATTTAAATTTATCTATTCGATTTTATTTTTTATCGTAAAATAGTAAAATGCAGTAGAGATATATACAATTAGATATAGAGTACAAACAAAAATATGAATTGTCTAATTTTTAAGCTAAACTTTCCTGCAGACAAGCCCTATGGGCTTCGCGGGATATAAATACATGTATACTTAAATATTATTTAAATAAAAATTTGAATTGAATTGAATTTTGGTTGTCCCAGTATTCTTTCGAATACGGTCGAAGACTGCTCTGGCTAAGGCCTTCTCAATCATCTGACCGCGTTCTAGGGAATACTGGCCGCTGGGTTTTCCGAAGTCCACCACAGCAAACTGCAGTGAGCCACGGATCGCCCCGCTGTAGGCCATTTCCGTATCGGCCTTCGACCTTTTGGGGGGATTCTTTGTGTCCTCCGAGGATCTGACCCTCTTCGACACGAAGTCCTACGGTCCTGTTCTGGTCTCAGCCGTTCTACGTCGACGCTCAGCAGCCCTCGAGGTTTCTGGCCTTTCAACCACAGGATCTGTCTTATCAGCATCGGTCCTGTTGGTGGTTTTGCCACTTTTCTTGTCCACTCCCTTTCCGCTGTGGCTTGCCTTAGGGGCATTGGCCTTGCGGGTGGCACTGGTTGCAGCAACGCTCTGTTTAGGTACAGACCTCGTCAGAGCGTCCTGGGCTATTACATCAATAGCCCAGGCCAGGGAGTTCTTCTCCTTCTCGGATAGGGAAGAGGGCTCCTTCGCGTCCAGAATCGTTTTGATGTGGGTCGCTCTGCGGAACAACCGCCGTCTCATCTAACCTGGGGAGACTTTCTTCCCTGTCTTCGTTTTCCGGGGACTCCTTGGTGGATCTGCCAATAGCTGCTCCTCCAGTTCCATGGAGATCTCCTCATCCGAAGTAGCTGCCTATGGTGGTTGCAGCTCAGCCAGTGCTGGTGCGCTCACGAATAGCGTGTCTGCCTCCAGACTGGTTTTGTCGTCTGTTTATTTGTTTTGTTTTTGTTGTTTTCTTGTGTGTGTATGTTTTCTTGCGTATTATCCCCCAACCTTTCATCTTTCGGCACGGTTTTGGTTGCTCACTCACCCGTAGAATTAGGGAGACTATCTCTTAGTTTTGGGACTTCAGAGAGTCAGGAGTTAATCAGCACACGCCGACATAGTTCCGTGAAACCTTCAGTCCTACTTAAGCCCCAGCACCGCGACAAGGTGGATAGTCATCGCTGGGGACTCTCGGACGTTTGTCAGACATTTGCGAGAGGTGGGACCGTGACAAAACTTCTACACTTTTAAACCTCGAACCTCCCGCTCAGTAATCCAACGTACTAACCACTGAACCACGGCGTCCACAAATATTCCTTTTCAGTTTTTAAGTGGACTACTTATTTGAAAATATTTATTCTTATACTTCTATACTTATTCAAGAGTTCGCTTATAATCTTTCAAACTGGCGGTGATTACTGCCTTATCTTCTTTTCGCTGTCCGCTCACTGATGTCACAATAGTTCTGACTCGGTGTAGTTGATCCCATAGCTCAACTGTGGTTAGGACTCTTTTTTTTTCTTAGGATCTGAGCGTAATAAATTGAGAAATTGTTTTTGTTTTCCCCCTTTTGTAAGCGTGAGTTCTTTGATTGCTGTTAAGTTTGGCCCTAAGTATTGGGTACTATTCGTCTCTTTCATCATCATGGAAAAGTCCTTTAATATATTTTGTCCCATTTTTTTTTTTTAATACAGGGTGGCGCACCAATTGTGCTACAATAAGAAATCCAAATAACTTTTTTTTTAATCAATGTATTTAATTTTTTTTTTTATTGTACAGAAAATTCAATTTTATTTTATATGACTAATTGTTTTTGAAGATGATAGACCGTAAATGACGTCCATGCTCATCCACGCATATGCGACACCTGATCAGAAAATTACTCATTGCCGCCTGAAGGGTTGAAGTCGGGACGCCTCAATTATTGTTTTAATGGACTGCTTCAATTCAGTTGTTGTTGTTGTTGTTGTAGCAACTATGTTAATTCGTGTTGGTCCAAACGTTGGGATGTGGTGTTTAAATTGCTCTCGGAACTGTCCAGGCCTAGAAATGTGGCTGCTTCGACGGGGTGTGTCCATAGGGATAGCGTAGTTAGTGATGTCGGGTGAGATGGGCAGTTGAAAAGCTGATTTGAATCATGATCGACAAGTGTTTTAAATGTAAAGTCGCAGTACCCGACAATTTACTTGTATTATGTGGAATTTGTCAATCGGCTTTTCATTTTCATTGTGCGAACATTCTTGATTCTGAGTTTGCCCTTATACAATCCAAGACAAATATTTTTTGGAAGTGCGATACATGCCAAATTGATTCCTTATTGTGTTGCGTATCAAAAATTAAAGACTTGTTTCGTTTTCTCAAAGAGAACAATAGTGCATTTGAAAAGCTTAATTTCTCTCACGATGTTACCGAAGTCAATGACATGGTAAGAATTACCCGCTCCCAAAGTAAGGGGAAGGTCAATGATCATTTGAAGAAACAGCTGTTGTCCAACGGAAAGAATGTTTCCACTTCTCCTGCTTTGAACCGTATAACGTCGTCATCGTCAACATTGAAGAGTAATAAAAGCTCTCCTGCTATGCATCGCGCTCGCTCAATAAAAAATAGTAATGCTGTTGGTGATATTGGAAATAGATTCTCCTCACCAAAAGTTACCGCTTTTACTAATGCTAGCAATTCTAGCTCTATTAAAGAGAGTGAGAAATTTGCTAATACAAAGTGCGTTGAAAATATTCGCGCTGATGTTGATGCTACTGCTGCTGCTGCTGCTGTTCTTACTGGCTCTCTCTCTTCATCTGCCGGTTCAGATATTAATGTACAGAGTCAAATCATTATTTCCACTCTACAGCCAAGCGATGTTTTTGTTGCTGGCAGTGATGACGTCACTGATCGTGTTGATGATGCTGTTGCTGTTGCTACTGAAACGAATGTTCCTGTAATAAATGCCGCGATAAAGAATGCTGCTGATGTTAATGAAGTGGACGTTGCTGCTGACCCTTCTGGAACTGCATCTAATAAGAATTGCAATTCTGTTGCTTTTGAAGAAGCAGGTGTGAGTGGCAATACACATATACATCCTGAAAGCAACGAAAAAGGTGGCGAACAGCTTCTTCCTGCAAGCTGATCGATTTACCGACTGAAGGTGTGGAACAACTCTGCGTAGCAATTAATATTAACTGTGCAGTAAATACCCTATATTTCATAGTAAGTTATGTACCGCCACATAGTAATTTAGAAATGTATGAAAAGCACATTGAAAATATCGATTATATTAATAATATTTGTAATGATTTAAATAACATTTGTGTTATTGGAGATTTTAACCTCAGCGATATAATATGGTCTTGGTCAGATAATGACAAAATGCTTATTCCTTGCAATGTCAATAAGAATTATGAATTTGCTTTAATTGATTACTTGTATTCGTTAAACTTATGTCAGATTAATTCAATCTGTAACTCATTGAGTAAAATATTAGACCTAGTTTTTATTTGTTCAGATGATATTAAGGCTTGTGTTTTTGAAGCTTCATTTTCATTACTAAAAAATTCAACTCATCTTAAAGAAACTTTAATTGAATTTGAGTTTTATCATTATTTAAAGGTTGAACATAATACGGAAAAGTCCTTCAATTTCTCAATGACCAATTTCCCTGCATTAAATAACTACCTAAATCATTTTGATTGGGTAAATGAATTACATACCCTAAGTCTTAGGGATATGTACAGTCGTTTTGTTGAAATCATGCAGAGTGGATTTTCTATGTTTGTTCCTTGTAGGTCGATAAAGAGATTGTCCAAACCTCCATGGTATAATAAGCAATTAATGCATTTAAAAAACCTCAAAAATAAAGCATACAAAAGATTTAGATGTTCTAGAAATTTTATGGATCACACAAATTTTTATAAGCTGCGGAAAGATTTCGTAGTGCTAAGCAAATTTTTACACAGGAATTACATATTGAAAATTGAGAGAAAACTAAAAACTGATTCTAAGGGTTTTTGGTCTTTTGTGAACTACAAGAAGAATTCTACTGGCATGCCAAAAACAATGGTATTAAATAATGTTGAATCTAATGATGTTCAAACAACCCTTGAACTATTTGCGAAATATTTCGAATCAGTATATTCTAACTCTTGCTCTAATAAGAACTACATTTCTAACCTTATATCTAAAATCGATATTGGTTCAATGGAACTTGAACTCCATGAAGTCCTTACTGCAGTCAGCAGACTTAAGCCCAATTCAAAGCCCGGCGCAGATGGTATACCAGCAATTATCTTAAAAAAATGTTGTCAGTCAATCTGTCTGCCTTTGCTCCTGATATTTAATTTGTCGTTGTCCTCTGGTACTTTTCTTGATGAATGGAAGACTTCCTTTCTCATCCCTATATTTAAATCCGGTTCCAAGAATAGTATTGAAAATTATCGAGGAATTTGCAAATCATCTGCAATACCTAAGTTGCTTGAAAGCGTAGTGAAAAGCAAATTAGAATTTTTTGTAAAAGAGAATATTTCTAATGTTCAACATGGATTTGTCTCCGGTCGATCCACAACATCTAACTTGGCATACTTTTCGTCATACGTTATAAACGCTGTTGAAAAAGGCTACCAAGTCGACGCTATTTATACCGATTTTAGCAAGGCTTTTGATTGTGTTAATCATAAAGTCTTGCTAAAAAAATTAAGGAATTTTGGATTTCATTCCTCAATGCTTAATTGGATTTCATCTTTTTTAACAGGAAGGGTTCAAAAAGTAAAGATTGGGAATCACTGTTCAAGAAAAATAAGTTGCTCTTCCGGTGTTCCACAGGGAAGTCACTTAGGCCCTTTATTATTTATAATATTCATTGATGACATTTCCATGAATATAAAAAACAGTCAGTGCTTAATTTACGCGGATGACCTGAAGATATTTCGCAAGATAGAAACTATAGATGATTGTGTGAAAATGCAGCAGGACATTGACTGTCTATCGAATTGGTGTACTGATAACTGCTTAAAATTAAATATAAGGGTGGCAATGGTGTAGTGGTAGCGTCATCGTTTGTCGAGCTGATGGTTCACAGTTCAATCCCTGGTGTCAGCAAGCATTATATGATAAGAGGCAGTCCGATTAATTGCGAAAGTCTGTGACAACACTACTGCGAAGGCATAACACTGGCAGTAGGTTTGTCATATGGCTGGAGAAATTGATCGCTCTGTTGATAATTGATATGCTCATGACACCAGGTAGATCGGGAAAAAAATACTGTGAATCAGAAGCGAAGGCAAAACAAATAATGACAGCAAAAAATCTCCCCAGTTATCTGGACACCACCCCTGGAGCTAATGTGTGAAACCTAATACACCTGAGTTTCAAACCACTACACCAATCTCTTTCTCTCTCTCTCTATCTTCATTTCAAACGCCCGCACTGTGTATAAACATTAAAAGGGTATTCACAACCCCTTGAGTGCGGGTAAATTATAAAAAAAAAAAAAAAAAAAAAAAATATAAATAAATGCAAAACTATGTCTTTTTTTAGAAGTTCTTCGCACATTCTTTTTGATTACAATCTTGCGAATTGTATATTAAGTAGGATCGACACAATTAAAGACCTTGGAGTTAATTTTGATACCAAGTTAACCTTTAACGCTCATGTGAATTTTGTAGTCTCTAAAGCTAATTCAATTGTTGGATTCATAAAGAGAAATGGGAAAGATTTTACGGATCCCCATACACTTTTGTCACTTTTTATTTCATTAGTAAGATCTGTACTTGAGTATGCCGATGTTATCTGGAACCCTACCTATGTAGTACACTCCGATCGTCTCGAAAGTGTCCAGAGGCGCTTTACCAAATACATTTTTAGAAAAATGCGCTGGGATTTTATGCCCTCCTACAAAACTCGATGCCAGTTATTAGGTATTTTGACACTCAAGGCAAGGAGATACGCTCACGATATTATGTTTGTTAGAGATTTGTTTTGTTATCGCATTAATTGTCCTTCACTTTTGTGTCTTCTGCCAATATATGCTCCTGAAAGACCTTTAAGAGAACGGCAATTTCTTTTTCGACCAGCACATAGAACAAACTATGGACTAAATGAACCAATATCTAGAACTATTATCTCTTTCAATGAAGTCAGTAGAGATATAGATTTGTACCTTTCTAGAGATTGCTTCAAAAACACTTTACTTAATTTATTATCATAAGGTATATTCATATAATTATTATTATTATTATTTCTATTACTTATGTTTTGAAAATTTGAACTAGTCTGTTAAGCAAAGCTTGTAGATGAAATATATAAATAATTATTATTGAAGGAGCTCCAACCAGATCTTAGTTGAGATAAAGTTGTTCTTGTATGCCTGGGGAGGTTTTCTTCGCTTTGATGGATAGGAGGCGGGCGGCCACCCAGAACGATGTTGTGTTGGCGGCAGTCTAGAGCAGTTCTGACTGATTCTTCATGGATCGTGTTTAGGGCCGCTTTATAGTCCTCAGGATCTAGGGGTGTGTGAGTGATAAGCCGATTTACCTCTACGCTGTACATTCTGAAATCAGATCGTATATGCCTGGGAGGAGTGTTGAGGGCGAGCAGGTCACGGTTTGGGTGATGGGGTTGGTGGCAAGCCAGTAAGAATTGATTGGTGAGAAGCTCATTGTGCTCTTTTACTTTTAGCATGAGGGTTTCTTGATGAAGGTGGTCCTCGTGTGACATGCGATGGCAGCCAGTGATGATACGTAAGGCAGCGTTCTGACAGGTTTGGAGCTTCTGCCATTGTGTGCGGCAAAGACGGGGAGTCCAGATGGGAGCCGCATAGTTAAGAACCGATCCTTACCCCATGTGCTGCCCGCCAAGGATTTCAGAACATTGTTTCTGGACATGACACATTTGTTGATGTTTCTGGAGTGCAAGGAAAATGTCAACAGATTGTCGAATGTGACTCCCAAGATTTTTGGATGGTTGACTGTTGGGATTGCCCTTCCGTGTATCATGATGTCGAGTTGTATATTGACTTCTTTGGTCCAGGTGGTGAAAAGAGTGGCGGACGATTTTTCTGGAGACAGGATTAGGTTTCGACTGTTGAAGAAATCCTCCAGTACATCAAGGTAGGTGTTTATGTTTCTGCATATGGTGGAGATATCTTTGCCAGAGGCAAGAACGGTGCAGTCATCGGCATAAGAAACAATTTTGACTCCGGAAGGTGGTGTGGGGAGTTTCGCCATGTAGAAATTAAAGAGGGTTGGTGATAGGACCCCTCCTTGGGGGACACCTTGCTTGACTTTTCTGTGTTGTGACTTGTTGTTCCGGAATTCGACGTATGACTTCCTGCCATTAAGGTAGTTGGCAAGCCATCGTTTCGTGGAGTTGGAGAGGTGCGAGTCTAGGATGTCTTGGAGTAAGATGCCTAGATCGACGGTGTCAAACGCCGTGGATAGATCCAGTGCAACAAGAACAGTACGATCACAGGGACGCTGCTGGTTAAGGCCTTGCGAGATGTGAGTTGTGATATCCGATAGGGCCGTGGAGGTGCTGCGCTTCTTGCGGAAGCCGTGTTGGTGCTCGGCTAATTGGAGTTTAGAGTGAAGAAGAGGAAGTAGTATAGCCTCAAGTATTTTCGCAGTTGGAGACAGTCAAATCCAATTCAGTCAAATTCCTTGGTTTCGTTTTGTACACCTATTGCTTGACATAACCCCATAAAAAAAAGTCTGGTGCAGTCAGGTCAGGTGACCTTGGGGGCCAGCGGAAAGTGGAGTTTCTGGATATTAATTTGTTTGGGACTTTTCTTTCGAAAACGACTAGTACTCCTTGCTACGAAGAGTCTGTAGACTGACTATAATTCGACGCTAGTGCCCTCGCATAAATCGTTGCGTATTTTTTTTTTATTATTATTATTCGCGCGCGCCAAGGGAGGTATGAATACTCTTATTCTAATTTTTCAGGACCCTCTAGAATACGCAGGACTTCCAATATTTAGCAGTATTTGAGAAAGTTTTGCTTCCAGTAGTGACGCTTTTTTGATCGAGTAGTCCACATGCTCTTTAACTGGTTATTAGCACACCTTCTACTTTGTGGTCAGCTTATTCCAGGCCGGCGGATACAAGTCAGCTTTCGATTTTAACCAATGCTTCGTTAGTGACTGCACCTGTCCCGTGAATATGTTTTGCCTCTGTAAAACCGGCGATATCGTCAGCCACTTAACTTTCTCACGTATCTTTCTCAGTGTGTCTAATAGTCATATTGGGCGGTATGACGAACGTAGGTCAGGTTAGGTTGATGGGTTGATGGGGATGGATTGCCCCGTTCTACATCACACTTAGGTCTGTCTTTGTGATGCCCTGTTTAGGGGTACGTCCTTGTTGTTGTTGGACTGATCCATTTCCTTCCTTCTCGTTATACAACACTGTCCAGTCATTTCGATGATCTGGTAAACCTGAAAAGATTCATTAGTGGTATTGTGGATATTTCAGTAATTTCTTGGAAGGAGTAGCTTCCTAAAGTTCTGTTCTTCAACTGACTAAGGCTGGGACAGTGGCACAGGAAGTGTATCTTCGCAGCTTTCTGCATCGCCACATCCTCTGCATATGCATGTTGTCATTGTTGAGATTTAGTTTAATAGTGTCGTATCTTAGAAGATTATGGCCCCTGAGTACTACCACTAATAAAGATAATGGTCTTCCCGTCATTTTCCATAAGTTTTAGCAGCGGGACTCATCGTAGTTTGGCCATGGGTGGGAGTGAGTTCCATCTGTTATTTGCCTTCATACGAATCTTACATTCTACTCGTTTCCTAAGATCACAGAGTGGGGGTTTGATCCATTAGAGGTCTTTGTTCAAGCTCATCAGCTTTGTCATTAATTGTATGTTCCTGTGGCCAGGAACCCAGCAGAGTCTTACATTGTGCTTACCAAGGACCTTAAGCTCTTCGAGAAGTTTGGTATTTGTTTCGATGGCAGAAATTGCTTTTATTGCCGCCTGACTGTCAATAAATATGGTAATAGCATTCCGTGGTATTGCCATCATTAACAGCAGGTTGGCAGGTTCGGTTTCACATTTGCTCCAGAGGTGCTGTCCAGATAACTGGGTAGATTTGGTTGTTGTCATTTATTTCTTTGTAACTTCGCTTCTGATTCACAGTATTTTTTCCCAGTCTACCTGATGCCATAAGCATATCAATCATCTAACAGAGCGGACAGTCATATCCAGTCATATGACAAACCTGCTGCCTTCTATGCCATCGCATTAGTGTTGTCATAAGTTTTCGCAATTGATCGGACTGCCTCTTTACAGATAATGCTTGTTGACATCAGGGTTTGAATTGTGAACCATCAGCTTGACAAGCGATGATGCTACCAGTACACCATTGCCACCCTTATCGTCCTGTATATTAAGTCTATCCATTTTTGATCCATCCGTAAAGATGGACAGTGATAGGTCTTTGAGTTTCTCCTCCGCTGCCCACTCCTCTCTACTAGGAAATATGTGGGTGAAGGGTATATCGAAGTCGTGATATGAGATATGGGGTTAGATAGTCGGAGGAGGTATTTGTTCCTACGTAATCCTTAAGAATCTGTGCAAGCCCAATTGAACTTGTAGTCCAGGCCTGTGAATGGCTAAGCCTCAGAGCATTTTTGGCACAGTCGTTCACAGACCTTCGGTGAGTTCACGCGTGTTTCGGCTTCTATGTGAAATTTCAATTGGTGCGATTACATACATTTGTACATACATAGGTATACTAAACGTTTAGGCGACTGCGTAGCCCAGTGGTGGTGTTTGGCAGCCGTTACCCAACGGTCTCGGTATCGCGCCGTGCCGGGCTAAAACACCAGTGTTTGTGTGTATTGTTCTTTTTATTTGTAAATAAAAAGCAAACAGAAAAGAGAAAAAAAAAAAAAAAAAGTGATAGAGACACAAAAAAGAAAAAAATAAATAAATTACAACGAAGTGGCAGAGACACAAAAAAATATAATAATAATAAATAAAAAAAAAAAATGGATAGGAGTGAGGGATCCGTTATCCCCATAGCGGGAGAAGTGGAAAAAAATTCCGCAGCAGCCGATGAGGCAATGATGGGTAGCCGCATACCAGCAGTGGCTACCAAAACAATAATTAAAAAGAGGGCTAAGTTGAGACCAACTCCCAACATGGTTAAGCGCCTCTCTCTTTCGACTTCAGCCAAAAAGCTGCGGGGTGAAGTGAGGATAGGGGCGCCGTCGACGAAAAAATCAACAGCAGCACTACAGCCGGGTGACAGCAACAGCTTCGCCTCGCTAGCGGCTTCCGAATCGGAAGACGAGTTGGAGTGCCTGGACAGCAGCATAAGGCAGCTGCAACAAAGGGTGCTCGTCATAAAGGCTAAGCAGACGGCCAGAAGGGAGAAGGAGCACACTGAGCTCCAGCGCTCAGCGGTGCTCCCAGTAACAACAACAACAACCGCAGTTGATAAAACTGCATAAAAAGCGGCAGCAACAACAAAGCTGCCGCAGAAATTGAGTCAACTGCCAGTAAGGCAGCTGCAACAACAACAGCAGCCAAAGAAGCAGCAACAACAACAGCAGCCGAAAAAGCAGCAGCAACTACAACAACACCAGTAAAAACAACAACTGCAGCAGCAGCAACAACAGCAGCAGCAACAACAAAAGCAGCAGCAACAACAGCAGCAGCAGCAAGTACAACAGCAGCAACAACAGCTTCAGCAGAAGAGTACTAAGGTGAAGGTGCCGCCTATTAATACGTACAAAATCGAGCTAAAGGACACCATAGACCTATGTAAGTCGGCCATAGGTCACAATTTTTATATAAAACCACTTAGTGAGGATAGACATGCTATCCACTGCAAAACAGTGGAGCATTATAGAAAAATTAAAGAATTATTAAAGGACTCGACGACGGAGTTCTTCTCCTTCACCCCGAAGGGGGAAAAGCTGCAAACTATGCTGCTGAGGGGGATGGACTCGTCTATTGAGCCGGAGGAGCTCCTTCAAATGCTGAAGGATAAGCAGTGCGACGGGCTTGAGTTCGTGGGGGTCAAGCCGTTCACCACAGCTAGGGCAAAAAGGGAGAAGCGAAAGCTACCGTTCTTCCTTGTTCAGCTTTCGCCCAGTAGCAAACTGGATGGTCTCAGGAGTGTTAATGTCCTAGACTACCAGGTTGTGTCATGGGAAAGAGTAAAAAGGAGCGATAGCATTTTACAATGCGTTCGCTGCCAAAGGTTTGGGCACGCCGCGTCGAACTGTGAAATGCAGCCTCGATGCGTGAAGTGCGGTAAGAACCACAAATCAGAGGAATGTTTTCTGGGTAAGGATGGGGTAGCAGATAGGGCCCAACTCTCATGTGCTTTATGTGGAAACTCGGGACACACCGCAAACTATCGCGGTTGTCCTAAGTTTCAATACATGAAGAAAATAAATCTGGTTCGTCAGCAGAAGGTCGAAGTCAAGCGTCCACCCGTTTCTAGTCAAACACCAGCCGTTACTTCCCAATGGACTTACGCCCAAATGGTGTCAGGCCGGGGAAATACGGTACAAAAACAACAACCGAAGGTTGCTTCACAGGTCCCAGTGCCTAAAGCACCTGAGGCTCAGCCTGAAATGCTGGCTATTTTGCTCTCAATTCAAGGGCAAATGAGCCAGCTTCAGCGTCAGTTACAAGAGCAGGCGAAACGGGTAGACCAGATCTACGCATTTCTGCCGGACCTAGCGCACCACTAGTCGTAATGGCTACGTTGGCGGAGAAATCATTGAGGATCCTTGCGGTGAATATGAATTCACTGATAAGGATCGAGCGAAGAACCGTACTTTTTAAATTGTTAGAAGACCAAAGCCCTGACGTACTTTTGGTTAGCGAAACAAAGCTATCCCAGAAGCACAAACTATGGCACAGTAAATATAATATTATAAGAAGAGACCGACCCAACTCCATTCAAGGGGGAGGTGTTGCGATCTTCATTAGGAAAGATTTGCGTTATAAGGCTGTGTACAGCGGTGAAGTGCGGGGGTTTCAGGAGTTGGAGGCCTGTATCGTGTGCATCCCTCTCCGTAGTGGAAAGAGGTTGTACATGGTCGCAGTCTACGCTTCCGGAGCTACTCAAACCACTTCATTTATAACAGAGCTCGAGACACTTTTTCGATGTCTAAGGCTGGAGTCGGAGGAGAACTATTTTATTATGGCTGGAGATTTAAATGCCAAGCATAGTGATTGGGGAAATAATATACCAAATTCTAGGGGGAACCTACTACTCAATTGGTGGGGTCTACACAATGTCGAGTATAGACTCGATTTGAAAGCTACCGATAGTCCGTCGTATCCTAGCGCCGGCTTCTATCTGGATCTTCTGCTGTTCGACGTACGATTACAACTGACCAACACGAACCGACAAACGAGAAACTGCCTACATACATTCGTGTATGACAGTGACCATTGCGGACTCAGTGCCGAAATCACAATTCCCAACGAGATTGCGGAGTTGGAGGAGTTTGTCCAAACGTACCCCTACAATTACAGTAGGACGCGTTGGACACGCTTCTCCAGAGTATTGACAAGAGCACTCTCCTCGAACTCGCTCTACCCACCGTCCAATAGGAACCTGTCAAATGAGGAGATCGACAGATACCTACAACGAATGGACGAGACCATTAAACGAACGATGGACAGCACGATACCTCGGTATCAACATACTGACAACGTAGACATATACCGCAATGCAACAATTGACGCACTTCACCTACAAAAAAGTAGACTCCTGACAAGACTTAAAACCTTGTACAGACGGTTTACTGACAGACAAAACTCGGAGGTCAGGACACTCAAGTCGTTGATTAAAAACCTCCAACAGCTAATAAAAGAAAATTACAGACTCTCTGTAAATTTGCACTGGAACAAAAAAATTCGGGCTGTAAAATCCAGCAACCCGAGTATGTTCCCGCAAATAAATAAAATATTTCGGAGGAATAATCAGAACGACCTGCCATGTCTCAAGATCCCCCGAACGACGAACAACGAACAGATACTTATAACAGCAGGCATAGATCCGGGGAACGCCGTCAGTGATGACAACTTCTTTGTGATCGAAGATCCGCAGGAGAAGGTAGAGGCTATAGGAGCGACTTTCCAGGAAGTGTATAAGGTGAATGATAGTATTTGCCCGAACCACGACCTGGAAAGTCGAGTCCTTGTGCACAACTTTTGCCTTAAAAATGATATACAGCACTGGCGATCAGAGAACAACGGTTTCACCGAGTTCAATGACGATAATATGGCAAATAATGTCATCGCCAATGTGGAGGTACATCCCCCGTTCATATCGAAGGTAGAACTCCAAGCGATCTTCGAATCATTGAGAAGGAAGAAATCCGTGGGTATCGACGGAGTGTCTAACATTGTGCTAAGACATCTCCCTCCAGAAGCGGTGAACATTTACACCATCCTGTTTAACAATGCGCTGAATAATGCACATTATCCGGCGCACTGGAAAACAGCGGTGGTTCATCCTATTCCCAAAAGGGGTAAAGATACGTCCAATCCGGCAAATCTCCGGTCGATAAGTCTCCTTCCGAACATCAGCAAGGTATTCGAGAAGGTTGTCAATAGAGCCCTGTCTAAGTGGGTTGAGGACATGAATATTGTTCCGGATAACCAATTCGGTTTTAAGGCGGGGCATGATACAATACATGCCGCGTCTAAACTGGTGTCGGATATCCAATGGAACAAAAGCAAGAAACAATGCACGGGTGTCTGCCTGGTTGACTTGGAGAAGGCCTTCGATACCGTATGGCTAGAAGGACTCTTCTACAAGTTGAGTAAGCTGGGCATAAGTAAACCACTGCTATACATGTTTTGTAACATGCTCACCGGTAGACAGTTCATTGTGAAAAATGGCAATGTGACTTCTGCTGGTACTTTTGATATTAAAAATGGTCTGCAACAGGGTGCGGTAAATTCGCCGATCCTCTTTAACATTTACACCAGCGATCTTGTAGGATCTCTTCACCATGCTATAGCGTACGCAGACGACTTGATAGCGTACAGATCAGGTCCAAAGATCGAGGTCATTGCAATACTCTTGCAGCGTGACTTCGATAAGATCAAGCGATATTGCGACGACTGGAAGTTGAAAATCAACTTCCAGAAGTCGGAAACCATCCTGTTTAGGACGTCGTTATCTGGGGCCTCTGCGGACACCAGAAAGAATTGGCGAAAGTTCTCAATAGTGGGACAGCATGGGCAACCATTAGCGTCTCGAAATGTAGTCAGATACCTTGGGTTCTGGCTAGACCAGTATCTATATTTTAACAAACATATAGATGCTGCTCTGGCCAGAGCCAAAGCGGCTTTCGCCCTCACAAAGAGACTGTTTTATAGCAGCCAACTCGATGCGAGAGTGAAGGTAATCTGCTACATGGCCCTCATTCGGCCCATGCTCGTATATGGTTGTCCCGTGTGGTTCAACGTGGGAGCAAGCTCGTTGGAAAGGATTCGGGTGTTTGAGAGGTCTTGCCTCAGGGCCTGCCTTCGCTTATACAGAACACCAGAGTCTCAGTACATAAAATTTTACTCCAATGAGATCCTTTATAACAAGGCGGACATAAGCAGGGTGGATAATTTCTTGATCAAGATGATTCGAAGGCACATTGCAAGAGCAATGAACTCGATGAATAACCTGATCTCTGGGGTCTACTACCCCAATGATATGTATCATGAGAGCGTGCGCCTTAACGGCTTCATTCCCCCAGAGGCGTTCCTCTATTTAGATAGAGAAGGTCTGATACAGGACAAAGTAGCGGTGCCGCTAATCTTCCATGTTGCCCGGACAGCTGTGGATAGGCGACTCAACTACGACCGAGACGTCGCGCTCAGCATGACGGAGCGTCTTCGGTTCAGTAGAGCGATAGCAGGTCGCGATTTGCGAGACGTTGCAAGGCAGCATCAGACATTCTGGTGGTTAGGGGACGGAGATGGAACTCCCTCGTCGTTTCCTTTTGATTCTGGGTAGCTCCTCCTAAGGCGCAAAGTTGGCCTGGCCGGCTTACATAGGTTTAAGATTTAGGTGTAGGTTATATTTAGGTATATATATAAAAAAAAAAAAGCAAAAAAAAAAAAAAAAAAAAATTATATGTATATGTACATGCATATGTATGTGCATATACGTTGAGTATATATATGTATATATATTATGTATATATACATGTATATATATAGTTTAGAATAAGGTAGTTTTAAGGTAGTTTTAAGGTTTATTGTTAAGGTAGTTTTAAGGTATTTTTAAGGTAGTTTTTAAGTTTTTTATAAAAAACAAGTTCATTTTTCTAAGTTTTTATATTTTTCTTAGAAGTCTAGTTGTTAAGTAATTTAAATAAATAATTAATTTTAAGTTAGGTTACGTCGAAAGACATAGTTTTAAGCATTAGGTTTAGCTTAGAGCACCCGCATATTGTCAGTAAGTTAGAATAAGATTAAGTTAAGTTAGTTAAGCTAGTTTTAAGCGTTTTTGTCTAGCTCGTAAGTAATAATGAATTCTTAAAATAAAATGCATTGAAAATGAAATGAAAATGAGCATTTTTGGCAGCAGATTCCTGCATCTATAAGTCAAGAGGTAGCAAATTGAGAATTGTTTCCAACCCGGAAGTTGGTGTTGTTCTTATTTCAGATGTACTTACTTAGGTGGCGCTACAGTTCGGGGTTAACCTGGGCCTCAACCAACAAGCCTCTCCAGTTAGCCCGGTCCTTAGCTAACTGCGTCCAGTTGCGCACTCCAAGTTGGTTAAGGTCGCTTTCTACTTGTGCGCGCCACCTTAGGCGAGGTCTTCTACTGCGTTGTCCCTCCGAGTTAGATTCGAAGACTCTGCGGGCGGGAGCATTGGTGTCCATTCGCTCTATATGTCCTAGCCATGTTAGGCGACTGATGCGCAGTTTTTTGACTAGGTCAATGTCGCTGTTCAGCTCGTAGATTTCGTCATTGAATCTTCTCCCCCAAAGCCCGTCAACGCAAACGGGACTGTATGTCTTCCGAAGAATTTTTATCTCGAAGCGATATCTTCATCCGCTTTCGACAGAGTCCATGCTTCAGTGCCATAAAGCAGGACTGGGATGATCAAGGTCTTATAAAGAGTCTCCTTAGTCTTTCGAGATAAGGCCTTACTAATCAATTGCCTTCTCAGCCCAAAGAAACCGCGATTGGCAAGAGTTATTCTACAATTGATTTCTGATGAGATGTTATTTTCAAAGTTAATAGCAGAGCTAAGGTAGACAAAGTCCCTTACTACCTCGAAGTTATAGCTGTCGACTGTGACGTTCTGTCCAATTCGTCGATGTTGTGTGTCCCTTCTTGTTGACAGCATATAGTTGGTTTTGCCATCATTTACAGTTAAACCCATTTTGGCGGCCTCTGTTTCGATACAAGCGGACGCACCGTTGACAGCCCGCTGTGTTCTGCCAATTATGTCAATGTCATTGGCGTAAGCTAGTAGTTGCACGGACTTTTAAAAGATTGTGCCTCCGGTGTTGGTTTGTGAGTTTCGCACAATTCTTTTAAGAATGATGACACATGACAGCGCATTACCTTGTCTAAATCCTTTTTTGACATCGAAGGTCTCGGAGAGGTCATTACCGACCTTACGAACTCGAACGAGTGTGTCAGGGATGCCAAAACTAGACATGGCTCTGTATAGCTCGTCTCTATAAATGCTGTCATATGCGGTCTTAAAATCGATAAAAAGATGGTGGGTATCGATTTGGACTTCTTGGGTTTTTTCCAGGACTTACCGGAGTGTGAAAATTTCATCGACTGTGGACTTTCCTGGCCTGAAACCACATTGATAGGCGCCAATCAGGTTGTTGACGAAGGACTTCAGGCGTTCACACAATATGGCAGATAAGATCTTGTACGCGATGTTGAGGGGACTAATGCCACTGTAATTGTCGCAGTTGAGGGGGTCTCCTTTCTTGTGGATCGGGCAAACGATGCTGAGATTCCATTCATCAGGCATACACTCGTCTGACCAAATCTTGGAAATGAACAACTCGACCTGTAGGCCATAAGGACCAGCAGCTTTGTTGGTTTTAAGCTTGGATATTGATATCCTCACTTCGTTTTGGTCAGGTGGACGGAAGTTTTGGGTAACATCGTTGGCAGTATGTTGGTCATCATCGCCTTAATACAGTCTGCAGAAAGAGTTTTTCCATATTCTCAGCACCGACTGATTCTACTACCAGGTTCCTCATCTCTACAGGTTTCCGTACGGGTCTTGTTGGCCTGACACGTTCTTTTTACCTTTTAGTAAAACTTCCGTGCGTTGTTCCTGGAGTATACCCTCTCAATATCTTCGATCGCGCGCTTCTCATGCTCTTTTTACTTCTTCCGGAGAAGCCGATGTTCTTCCCTTCTCTTATGCTCGTAGAGCTTACGAGCAACCCTCGTCCTTCTTTGCTCTGTACGCCTCTTGTTTAGCTGTATTTGCTTGTCGGCATTCTTCGTCAAACCAGAGGTTTCTTGGTGGTGGCCGACTGAAACCCAGTTGCGGCGTCTCTGATGGCATGTTGCCCCGTTACCAGTGGTCTTCGGCACTTGATGCTGGCGGCATAGGAGTCGTGGAGAGATTTCGGGGTACGCGTTTTGCGAAGATTCTACCGGTTGTGGTTGCCACAACCACCAATCTGGAGGTCCCTTTATACAACCTCTAGGACGAGGGGCCGGTTACACCGGTGCCAGTAACCCACTTCGGGGATGCGAGCGCTGCCGTTGGCCCATTAAGGCCTCCTCCGCCAATACTCTTTTTCAAGACCCTGCCTCAGTCGTGAAAGTTCCTTACTGAGCTGAGCTCCAAATGTGTCGGAGTAGCTCAAGTAAGGCTTCCGCTGGTCTGTCTGTGAACGTCACCGTTGGAATTCCTCCGCTGCACGTCCTCCTTCTGAGGACCTCTTGCTGAGACATCTGATTCAAAAAGTGCGGGTCAGGTCAGCTAGAGATGCCTCGTGTGGCACACGGGTGCTGGAGTTAAGCCGGCTGAGCTTGCACTGGTCCGAGTGTCCAGCTCCACATGTACAGTCAGACTCAGCATACGCTCATCTTTGGTTCACTATTTAATAGCTATCCATCAGGCACCACGTGGAGGTGATGATGCGTTTTTGCGCACCATTTAACTCATATTATTATTATAATTTTTTAACATATAATAAAATTAGTAGATAAGCTAATAGGGAAATAGCACTGGCTGCAGAGGTTTACGGCTCGATTGGTCCGATACTTATGTTAGATATTGAATTTAGAGATTTTTATAAAGTTGAAGATTTTAGATATATTCGCGTGATTGGGGTCTCTTAAGATTTCATAAACTGAGTGTTGTAAGAGGGCTATCCGTTGTTTTGATTGTCTACAGAATGGACATTCCCCTATGCATAGAATATGATTTATGTCTATGGGGTTGTTGCAAGCTTGCCACCTAGGCGGACCATCCTTCTTAAGGAGGTGTTGGTGGGTAAAAGCTGTGTGACTTAATCGCAGTCTAACAAAGATCGGGTTCATCAGTTTGGAAGACGTCCTGGGATAAGTTGGATGCGATTTGTCGATGTTGATGGTTGAATAATTATGATAATAGTTGCTCCATTCTAGAAGTTGTTTAAACTTAAGTTTGTTTTTGATTAGTCGCAATAGATCGAGTTTGGTGTAATTAGTCGATTTAAAAACTGGAGCGCGGTGTGCAAAATTAGAGGTGGTATCAGCGAGCTCATTTCCTATTATTCCTACGTGGCTCGGAACCCACATTAGCTTCAACTTGTTAGGCATTCTAATGAGACAGTCTCAGAGTTTGTTCACAATTAGAGCATTGTTATTAGGATTTTCTACCGCGATTATTAATGCAAAACTTGTTACTATTACAAATTTTTCGCGCGTCTTTGTCAGACTTCTACAGTTTTTAGGATAGCTAGTGCCTCGGCGGTAAAGATTGATGCATTATTGAATAATATCCCTATGGTGAAATGTCCCCATTTTCGTGGGTGGCAGCAAACGATGTACTGTCTTTGGTTTTTGATCCATCTGTGAAAACCAATTTCCAATCTCTCGATCTTAGATCTGAGGTAATAGGGGCAAACGTGGTTCGGTATATTGATGATGGCGTGTTTATTTTGGAATATTGTGCTAGTTCCTTGATGAGAGATGTTGACCTGATGTTCCATGGTGGATACGATTGGGCATATTTACCAAAGCAGCCAATAGGAATTTCCTTCTGTTTTACGGCTGTTAAAGACGACGAAATACCAGATTGAAGACGCTTGGGGTTTTTCCAATTCATACAAAAAATAACATCTTTGCCAATAATTGAGCCATTTGAGAAGGCAAGTTTTATAAACATTTAGTTTTTGCAGCTATGATCCGGTCTTCTATATTTGGGAGTTCAGCTTCCACCAATATGTCCTTCACGGTGTTTGTGGGGAACGCATTTATACTCCTACGGGCGGCTTAATTATAGGGTGCCTTTATAATCAATTTCGCTTAACACTATAGCTCTCGAGATTGCACAGAGTGTGTTAATGTGCGCGTAACATTTTTTGCTCGCCAAGTAATTGACAATATTAGTCATCGCAGCTTGGCTTTTTCTTAATTCTAGGGAATGATACTTCCAATTATATCTATTATTAAATACTATGTCAAGAATACTTAAATTTGGAATATTTTCAATATTTACATTGTTATAATTAAGAATAAAACTACTGCAAGAGTGATCTAGGGTTGTGTGTTTAGCTATAATTTTGCTTATATCGTCAAAAGCAATGATAAATAATACCCCCGATAATGGCGAAACTTGCGAAATGCCATTAAAGAGTGGAAAAGAAGGTGAAAAAGAATTGTTTGATTTCACACAGATTCTTCTGTTTGTAAGAAACGAGTAGACAAAGTTATATATTTTGGGACCGATGTCCCATATCTTTAGTTTATCTAGGACTAGGTTAGGTTAGGTATGTGGGTTGGCGAGGAGAGAGACTCCCCGCCACACTCAGGTCAATGCTGACCCATTGTGATGCCCCTTGGGGAAAGGATGTCCCTTGCCCATTGAAACCCGATACCGGTGCTAATTTACTCCGATAATTATTGATGCGAGTCTTTGCATACAAACCATCCTGAGGACTTGATAAATTTCATTATCTTGTCTGATGGCGTGCTGGCAAGTTCATCTAGGTCTTGGAAGAAATAGCTCTCTAGGAATCTGTTCCTGCTGTGTTGGAGGCCAGGGCAGTGACATAGCAAGTGGGTTGTGTTCTCAAAAGCTCCCTCGTCACCGCAACCTCTGCAGAGTTCTTTTTCCGTCAGACGTAGTTTTTTTCAAATGATACCGTAGAGAGTTATGTCCCGTGATAACCCCAATGAGGATGGAAAGGGATTTCCTGTCTTCCCGTATAAGTCTCTCGGTTCTGCCTTTATCGAAGGACGGAATCCAAGGAGGTCCATCTGGTGTTCGCCTCCTGTATGGCTATTTTCCCTACTTCAAGCTTAAGTGCGCAAAGCGGGATGTTCACGAGTGGTTCTGTTTGCCTTGAAACGGCTGCAGAACCTTCTCTTGCTAATTCGTCAGCTTTCTCGTTACCTGGTATACCCTCATGTCCAGGGACCCAGCAGAGCGATACCTTGTGCTGTGTTCCAAGAACCTTAAGCTCTTCACAAGTTTTGATTTAATTTCTGTGACAGTTATTGCTTTTATAGCTGCCTGGCTGTCAATAAAGAAGGTGATACCCTCTTGTGGTATTGCCCTCACTGCAGACTCACGGGCGGCTGTTGTCACTGCCAAGACCTCCGCTTGGAAAACGCTGCTGTGGTCTGGGAGGCGTATTGCTTTCGATATTCCTAGCGGTTCGGAGAAGATGCCTGACCCTACGCCGCTTTTGGTATCAGACCTCTTAACCACTCCTCCCTGCTAGGATAGGCGCTTGAGAAAGGTCTATTAAAGTCTAAGTATGGCGTGATGTAGTCCGTAGTGGGTACATGGCCAATATACTTCCGAAGGATAGTAGTATGCCCTATTGCTTTTGACGTCCATGTTTCTGACTGGCTGATTCTGATGGCGCTTATGGCTGCAGATGTTTTGATGAAGATATCTAGCGGAAGCAGGTTGAGAATAGCCTCAATTCCAACGGTTGGAGTTGTCCTCATCGCACTGGTGGTCCCGATACACGTTAGTCTTTGAATCTTCGTGACGGCCATTATGTTAGTGACCTTGTTCAACGCCGGCCACCATACAAGACTGCCGTATGGGTCTTATTATAGCCTTATATATCCAGAGAATTATTTTCGGAGAGGGACCCCAGGTTTTCCCAAAGATTCTACTGCAAGAGTAGAAGGCTATAGTTGCTTTTTTAATCCTTTCATTAATGTTCATTCTCCAGTTTAGTTTCTTGTCTAATACAAGCCCTAGGTACTTTGCGCTGTCGGAGATCTTAAGCGGGGTGCCTCCGACAGAAGACGTACTAAACTGGGGTAACTTTCTTGTATTTGTAAATAATACGAGCTCGGTTTTCTGGGGGTTTATCGTGAGCCCGCAATTGCTGGTCCAGGTGTCAAGGGATTTTATGGCCCCTTCGACTTGTTCGCTGAGTGTTGGGAGGAATTTTCCTGTTGCCAGTATCACAAAGTCGTCTGCATAAGCAGTGATTCTGACGCCCCTGTTTCTGAGCAGCTGTAGGCTTTCGTTAAGAACAATGACCCACAGCAGTGGGGAAAGTACCCCGCCCTGAGGAGGCCAACATTACCGCATTCCGTATACCTCTTTATCCACTTTTTCACAAATGTCTGATGTTTTTAAATATTTTGCGGCCAACTTAATACTCATTTGCGGCCCTTTTGGATGAGTTACCAAGACAGTACTTTGGAATCGTTTTTATAAATCGCACGTTGTAATGATGTTATACTGCCGAATTATGGAAATATACTGAGGAAATGGAAACAATGAGCGATGGGTAATTAAATGCAGAAAATAATTTGGCTACAAACGTGTGTGTGTGAGTAAAGTAAAAGAAGTATTTTAACGCGCGTTTTGTTGAAACATACTATATAAGAAGATTAAAATTCATAGTCGGAAAATTGTACGTATTTCTACTATCTACATCCGATAAAATTTCAGAAATAGTCATATTTTTTAAAATATCCCTTCTATTCTATTGTATTGTATTAAAAAAAATCTTCAAATTATTCTTACCTAGTAATGTAACCTAATATTTTTCTACTATACAATAATTAAACAATTTATTTTTTGGATAGTATTGGAGGTGTACCAATTTGCCCGAGATGCTGCTGTAGCTGAAGCTTGGTTGATAGCACAAGAACCATATCTATTATCAGCTGAATTGGGTCACACAATTGATGAAGTCGAAAATTTAATAAAAAAACATGAGGCATTTGAAAAGTCAGCTGCAGCACAAGAGGAACGCTTCAGTGCGCTTGAGCGACTAACAACAGTAAAATTGAAAACCCCCTTTTTTGACAATTTGCAATAATATTTTTGTCTCGCAGTTCGAGCTCAAAGAAATGAAACGGCGCCAGGAGTTGGCGGAAGAAGCTGAACGGCAACGCCTTCGCGATGAATTGGAAGCTAGAGCTGCGGCCGAAGCGGCGGAACAAGCGAAACGTGAAGCGGAACAACAAGACACGTTGGATGCATCATCGCCCGACCAAGACAACGGTAAGTTCATAATACAGAGAAAATAATAATAATATACAAATCCAAAACAATTAACTAAAAACTGAGTTGAATATGAATGAATGATTGATTATGAAATAATGCAAATGGATTTTTTGAGTCTTAATCGAGCGTTTTATTTGTTAACAAAAGTCTAAATTAAATACAATTTTTTATTTTTAAAACTAATTTCTCTACGATTCTTATGTATTAATACGCATGTCTGGATATGTAAATCAATCTCATGTAGTCGTTTTGAGATCATCGCCAACCCTGGAAAAAGAAGGTCCAATCGTGACTCAATCAGGTAATGCGTTTATAGAAGAAAAAAAATGCACTCAAATTTAACTCACATAAAATACTTACACATTCTTTTTCATGTTTTTTTTTTTCACTAACACAAAATAGCAAAAAAAAAGAAATATTAAAATTCACACATCGAACTGTTTTATGAAATGCATGCAAGATGTGCTTGAATTTTGTACTGTCTAATTTAACTTTTATTACTGCACGTTTTAAAATTACCCCCTATTGTCGATGTCATCGAGAACGCATCGTTGAAAATTTTAAAACTACATATGCTTTAATAAATAATGCATATACTTCAAAAACTAATCTTTCTGATCAAATAAGATTAATTCTTAGAAAAATTTCGTGGCAAAATATAGAAAAAAAAAATTCATCGGCTTTTATAAAACCAGTAACGATTAGCTAGTGTCGTTTTCATAAGATGATAACGGCAATACGGATGAATGTTTCGTTTTTATATGTAATTAATACAAATTTATTAGATTAATTAATAACATTTTAAAAATAACACACTAATTTATGTTATTTGTCGGCACTTGGATTACCGCACTTAGTACCAAATGAAGATCAAAATGTAAATCAATTTATCGTAAATTCATCTGTGAGCGATTGAACGATAGGGGTTTTTCATAAAGAATAAGTTTTGCAATTGTTTTAATATTATTTTTTTGAGTTTTCGAAATATTTGAAGAAATGTTTGATACATCGTCGGCTTACAAGCAAAACTGACCAACTGCCAAAAATTTTATTTTGTATTATTGATGGCAAGTATAACAAAAAAGCAAGTAGAAAATTCTCTAAAAACTGCCCATCTGATATTTTGCTTAGAAATATGAAAACAATCTAAGAGAATCGCATAAAATTACAAGCATTAAAAGAAAACAAGAAACTTGTACGTTTTCCCACGATCTACGTTTTTCCAGTTAGTCAGTTTTACTTGTAAGCTGACGAGATATACTGCTTTTAATCAATGCATTTCGCATGCGAAGTTGCTGAAGGACACAAGCTGAAAATAAGGCTTTTAAAAATTAACTTAGATTGGAACAAAAAAAACTTCAGATTGAACCGACGACTAAAGGCCTAAAGGACTAAAAAATTGTATATTCTCGAAAACGACTCTTAGGTTTCTTTTGTTAAAATCTGAAGTTGAATTAAGTTGAAGACATGTGAAATGCTACTAAAAATGTATATACAGTGTACTCCCTTATAAGCGGACACCGACGCTTGTGAAGGATTTGTCCGCTTATGAGAGGTGTGCGGTTATGAGAAAACAAACAAAAGTACCTTTAAAAGTACATCCTATTCAGACTCAAATACTGGTCCATTGTACTACTAGGTGGAGAACCCCATTTTGTTTTCAGTGAAGATTCTTTTCAGGGTTGGCAGCAACTAACTGACTGATATCTTGTTTCAGCATGGCCGGGTATATTCCATCAGTACCAGGTGACTTGAAACCATTAAAAGATGCAATAGCGCATATGATAGCCTCGTTCGTCACCACGACCGACGCAGTATATCGGTTACGCCTGGTTATTTGGCTCAGTTCGCTAACAGCCTCAATGGTGGAGATTGGTTGCGAGCCGATGGTGACCTGATTTCCTGAAGTGAGTCTCCAGCAGAAGACTGAAAGCCTCTGCCATCAGATTTTCTGAGCGATTCCGGCCTGTTTGGTTTTCTGTTTCTGAGAACTTTGACCAACCTGCTTGTTTCACTAAGGGTTTCGATCTTGTCACAAAAATTTCTATAAGAGGCTTGTTTCGAAGTTCGAATTGACCACTTATACTGTTTTTGTTTCGATCGGTAAAGATTCCAGTTCTCTTGGGAATCCGTCGTAAGGGACCTTTCAGAAGTTTTCTAGTTTCCTTACGCATTCGCTGCAGACCACGTAACTGGTCTTATGCAGAAAGTTTTTCGTTACCGGACACGTCATTTCAAAACATGTGGAAAGGACGCTATACAGGTCTGGAACAACCTCCTCGTTCTGAGATTGGGTGCAGCTCTGACAGAATTTCCTAACTTCTTCCTGAATCGTATTCAGTTTGTTTTCCTCGGATTCCTCCTCTCCTGCAAAGATGCAAATTCGCATTGGATTTGGAATTCGATGTACGATGCAAAACTCTCCAGTTGGTAAGTCAATAACCTCCTGCCTTCGCGTCGTAATAAATGTTGGTTGAGACATTGCATTTGGTGTTGGCCCAAACTGAGATTTTTGCATTAGCATCGTAACATAAGAGAAGACCAATCTTTCTGATCTCACAATATTCAATGAGCTCAGTTACCATCCTTAGTTTGGGAAGTTTGAACCGAGTCATAGGGGAAATAAACAGACGCGATGGCGAAGCTTTCCCATTTACCGTCTGTTTCGTAACCTATGGTTGCAGCTACCAAGTCTTGGCCACAGAACTATCCAAGCTTAGTTGCTCAAAAAGAGTCCTTTCGGACCACTCGTCAGAGAGCATTGTGACTTCACGCACGCCTCCAAGACCACAGATGGTTCCCATGTTTCCTGAATAGCTATTATGTGGGGTATCATACGTGCACGTATGAAGTACGCGCATACATATGTCCATCGGTAGGAGACCTCGAAGCCTTCTTCCTCCGTTTACTTCTGTTCGAGCTTTTGGAAGAGGAGGGGTCCAAGTGAATGGGTGGTTTCGGTTGGAGTAGCTTCCACCGACCTGTCTCTCTTCGCCGCCAGGGGACTGTCAACAGCACTTGCGCCTTCGACTGCTACCGGTATTTCTTTGCGCCGCAAACTGCTGCCAGTTTCCTCTTTCTCCTCTTCTTTTGACTCTTAGACGGGGGTCCCTCGGAGCATGCCGCTTCCGGAGCCCGAGGAAACCTTTCCGGTTTCTCTGTTCAATCCGTCAGCAGCAGTGCTTCCGTCTGTCTATTTGAGCGAAGATTAAGCGTACTTGGTTGGACTTTTCCTCTTCACGCGTCGAGAGAGTTGCAGGAGTCTTCGGAATTAGGCATTCTTGTTACTGCTGAATACACGCCTAAGTCGGCGGGGGGTGTTGGTATAATGGTTGAAGCCTCCATAACCAGAAGCAGTCGAAGACCACGGGTGGATTTTCGCCCTCGCGAGTGCCACCTGGAGTAAATAATCTCAATTTTTGTTTTTCCATTCATACATTTTTTAACGTTAGAGTCAAGATGTCCTCAGCGTTTAGTTCGATGACTCATCTGGGATCTTTTCAGATCCTTAGGATCTTTGACTCTTAAGCCTTCTCGCCACGACAAGGCAGTTAAAGAATGAGAACGAAAACGTCTATCATTTTTGAATGACGGCAGCTCAACTCACTTTCCCACATACAAAACTTTCTCTCATCTTAACCTAACCCTCATAACACCGACACTTCTACCGAACTTTGGAGGATCTTCACGGCAGCGACCATTTTCCGTGAAATAAGTGCCCCTGGAAGCACTTATTCAATAAAACCTCAAAAAAGATTTCTTTTGCAAAAGGGTGATTGGGACCTATTTCAGTCAACAATTTCAAATGAACTGCTACAAAAACAAAGCAATTCCATTATCAACATACAAACTTCTGTTCTTCTAAAGTCCACATGGTCCGCATCAAATCGCAAAAGTTGTTCCATTATCAGATTTAGAAGCGTCGGTAATGAGGCTTAGGCATTGAATGATACATTGATTGAATTTTTTTTAAACTAATTAAGAAAAATTAAATGAAATATTTACTCATATTAACAAAACTATTGTATTTATTGGATAAGTAAAAACGATTGGATAACATAAACAAACTGGTTAGCGTGATCAGTCTGTACAGTAATCAGTTCACGCTATCCATACGTATGTGCCTTTGTGTCTGTGTATCGAATATGTAAACCACTTTAGCTTGTAGAAGATATTTACATGTAAATATGCAATTTACATATGCCAGCAGAATTACACTGACGTGAAATGTTTATGTCAAAAAATAGTGGACAGTTTTTCTTCTGTCTCCAAAAACATTCTACATCAAGCCAATTAATGTCAAATAATGATGTTTTGCGTGAATATTTAATGACATTCGGCGAACTTCTTCCCGCCCAAAATTGATTTTTTGATTGAAATAATTTCGAGCATTCACAATTCCACCCGAAATTATTATTATTATTATTATTATTCTTTATTATTAAGTAACTAAATTACAATAAAAATATTAAGAAAAAGAAAATAGCACTAGCTAGCATGGCTATCGGCTAGTTAGTTTTTAAATAAGTTTGTTAATTTTTAAAGTTACTAATATCTTGAATACGTTATTTATATTAGTTTCGGTTGGCGTTTTTAATAGTTCAGCAAGTGGAGTGGTGGAAAAGCATTTGACTGTGTCATTGATCTTGTGGCATTCAAGTAGATGTTTGGTAGAGAGGACGGTGTTATTATGGCAAAAAAGGCAAGTTGGGGGATCGGTTCTGGACAACAGATGACTGTGTGTGAGGTTTGTGTGGCCCATGCGAAGGCGTAGGAAACATTTTATCTTATTTTGTGAGCAGTTTGGAGGGTATAGTGCCACTTCTGCTTGGGGGTTGATTGTTGAGTAATGATGGATGTATTCTTTCAACTTATCCCGTCTTAAATTGTTCCACAAGGTTTTCAATTTTGTTTGGAGGTCTTTTTTGTTGGGAGTGTAGAAGGTGATGAGTGGTTCTGTTGTTGCAGCTTTTGCAGCCTTGTCGGCTTGTTCATTCCCTATGATTCCGGCATGACCAGGAACCCACATAATTTTAAGCCTGTGTTTGCTTGTGATTAGGCTGTCCCTGATCCCTTCTATTATTGGTGTCCTGTTGTTTATGTTTTGGATGGCGGAGATTGTGGATAGGCTGTCGCTACAAATAATTATCTTTTTGTTTGGAAATAATTTTGTAGCATGGAATACTGCAAGGGCTTCAGCAGTGAAAGTAGAAGAGAATTGGTTCAATATACCCTTTAGGAAAACATCACTGTTTCCATCAACCACTGCAAAAGCGGTACAGTCTTTTGTCTTCGAAGCATCGGTGAAAAGTAAGGTCCAACCAGTGTCTATGTGTTTTTGCGTTAGGTCTTTGAACATCGCTTTGTATATCTGGCTATTTGTAGCTGTCCGATGGTAGTTGTGAAGGTGGCGGATAATAGAGGATTCGTCGAATAACCACTGAGGATGCCTAGGATTTTTATGGGTTTCAATATTGATTGGTATTTCGGACCATAGCGAGGAGTGCAGTGCATTGTAAATTGCTGATGGCCGTTGTGGTACTTTCTTCCAAGTTAGTGCTTTTTTGGCGTCCAGTATGATGGGTGATTCTCGAGATGTTGCGATTTTCGGGATGAGAAGAGTCGTGAGGTAGTCGAGTCTTTCTTCGACCGAAAGGAGACCGGCTTCGGTTAACATGCATTTTATTGGGGTCGTCCTGAATGCTTTAAGAGCGGTCCGTACGGCGGAGTGATATTGAGGCTTGAAAAGTTGGAGAGTGGCCTTTGAACATTTACCATAAATGACTAAACCGTAATCAATCTTCGACAAGATAATAGATTTAATTACTCTAATTATACTATTTGTATGTGAACAAGAATGCTTAGATGATATATATTTAATCTGGTAGCTAGGCTTTTTTTTAAGTATAGGCGGTGTTCTCTAAAGTTATACTTAGAATCAAAAATAACACCTAATATGCTAAGTGAATTAACATTACAGATATTTGTATTCTTAAAAGTAAGTGTTAGGTGTTTTGAACAGCTCGTTTTCTTGCAAATATGAAGTATCTTAGTTTTATGTAAAGAAATTTTTGAGCCCGAGAGTTTACACCACTGGTCTAAATCTGCTAGTATAGTAGAGAATATGGAGGAAGTTTTTATTAAATCTTTAGATTTAGAAAAAATGATTAAGTCATCGGCATGCAGGCAGTACCGAATGGTGCTATAATTTTGCAGGATGTTGCTTATTTCATTGAATGCGATCATAAAAACAACAACTGAGAGTGGTGATCCTTGGGGGACACCATTTTTGAAGCTGTAGATTTGAGAATGCACATTTTGTAATTTAATTCGGAACTGCCTGTTAGTTAGAAATGCCTTGATGTAGTTGAACATTTTTGGACCTATTTTCCATTGGATGAGTTTGTTTAGAATTGTATGAATACCAATTCTGTCGAAGGCTTTTTCAAAGTCGATTGACAGAATTGTTATATGATTCTTGGATGATAAAGCAGATGAATCAAAATCATCGATGTGGAGTAGAGAATCTATGGTACCTCGACCGTGCTTGAAAGCGACTTGGTTAATATTTATTAGGTTATTTTTTTCTAAAAACCAGAATAACCTTTTTGAGATAATCTTCTCAAAAACTTTGCCAACACATGGTAATAGCGATATAGGTCGATATCCACCGATTTCGGTAGCTGTTTTGTTCGGTTTTTGAATTGGTACCACGCTGGCAATCCTCCATATTTGGGGGATAATTCCTTTGTCGAAAATCAAATTGTAGAGCAATAATATGCGTTGTTTGAGAACTAAAGGTGCATTTTTGATCATCGGATATGCAATTTTATCGAAGCCGGGCGTTTTCCCTTTAGCTGTGCGAAGACAGTTTTCAAGTTCTATAAGTTCGATAGGAAGTTCCAACGAGCTAGCTGGAGACGGATGGTTTGGGTGAGGTGGATTGTGATTGATTGCAGAATATTTTGCTTGGAGGAAGGCAGATGAAAAATTGGAGTCATCGGCCTGATTAGACCAGGTCTTGGCGAAATGTTCGGCGATATCAGTTGGAGAGGATAGTATGTCTGTTCCCGATCTGATGATACTTATAGAGCGGGGAATATAATCGCCAGTGAGCGATCTTATGCTATTCCAGAGTGTTTTACATGAGGCTTTTGGATTAATGTTTGAAGTAAAGTTTTCAAAGCAAGACTTTTTGGCGAGTTTGGCTGATTTGCGGAACTGCGCGTTAGATTTACGGTAGGCGATGAGGTTTTCTTTATTGGGGTGCTTTTTGAAATTATGCCAAGCTTTCTGTTTGATTTTTCGGAGATTACTAATTTCATTGTTCCACCAAGGAACGGATGTTTTTTGGAGGAAGGGATGGGTTTGGGGAATAGATGTGTTAGCTGCGCTTCTTATGGTTTTATATATAAGGGCTGCTTCTTTATTGATGTTAAAGGATGGAATCGTAGATGTAATGATATTTGACGCAATTTTTTCAAACAGAGGCCAGTTGGCTTTATCAATTTGAAATTTTGGAAGTCGACTTGAGTTTACGGATTGAGTACCTAGCGTCACCGTTGTCATTAGGGGAAAGTGGTCACTACCATGTAAGTGCGGAAGTGTTGTGCATGTGGTATTGGGGTATAATTGTGCGAAAATTTGGGATAGGTCCACATGGGTGAGTGTGTTGTGAGTGGAGAAGTGGGTAGGCTTACCATCGTTCAATACGGCCAAGTTGGAGTGTGTTAGGAAGTCCTCCACAATTTTGCCCTGTGATCAGTAAGGGGGGTTGAAAGGCATTTACTATATTCTCGATTTCGGAGACACAAAAGGTTTGATCCGGAGGGATATACATATAAGGATATGACTGTGATTTTCTGTTTTAATTTGATTAAAACGGCAACAGCTGATATTGGGGAGTTGATTTCAATAAATCTGTGGGGAAGAGATTTGTGGACTAGGAGTCCTATCCCTTGCTTGGCTGTCGTGTTAGTTGGGAGGTTGTGAAAAACGAAGCATATTGCTTCGGAGAGAAAGATTTTGCTTTTACTTGTAAATGGGTTTCTTGAAGCGATATGATAGAAGGTCGGAGGTCGTTTATCAGTAACTGCAGTTCATGATAGTTATTAGAATAACCATCCAAGTTCCATTGTAGAACTTTTAGTACTGTTTTTGTTGATACCAGGGACTTTTGGACAATATAATCCGAAGTATATTGTGAAAAATCACGGTGGCTTAAGTAAGAAGATGATAAGCATTGACTCTGCAGTCCAGATGTTGAAACGCCCGAGCTACTAGTCGAGCTCGGACGGTTCAATATCTGAACTGCAGAGTCAGAATTGGTAGTGATAAAAGTTTTATTAGATGTCATCATCGTATTGCGAAGGGGGAATGAAGTATTCGTTATTTTTGAGGAGCGATTGTGTGAAAGAAGATATGGGTGAGTCAAAAGGTGTGGTGTGTTGGGTAATTGCTGTTGAAGCTGGGTTTGGCTTGTGTGTGTGTTTGTTTAATTGGATAGCGTTTAGAGACTTATTGTTTTGGAAAGAGTGTGAACGATTTGGATTATTCTTAGTGTCTGTTGGGCTAATAGAGATGGATTGAGAATTGCGAGTTGGACTTGTTTTATTAGGATTGTGATAGTTTGCTTTGTGTAAGACTGAGTTATCTTTTGAGGTAGAAACGGGGTGCATGTCTACATCGGGTAAAGTTGACAATGTTTTGGAGCTTTGCTGATTGTATGTTGCATTTTTGGCGGATTGGCTGTCTTGCTTAGGACTTGTGGTTATGGCAGCATTGAAGATTGTGGGTTGGTTAGGTTTAGGAATGTCGGAAGGTTTGGTTTTAGACCGTGGCACTGTTTGTTTAGCTATTTCTGAAAAAGGGACTGTGACTGGGTTTGGAGGTAGAGGGTTTTGTTGACTATAAAGGCGCCTAGCTTCAGCCATGCTGCACTTGTTGGTGGTTTTAATTTTTAGTACTTCTTTATTTTGAACGTATTTAGGGCATAATTTTGATAAAGAGGGGTGATTATCTAGGCAGTTTGCGCACATCACACGTGTACATTCATTGGGATCATGGGGGCGAAGGTTACAATTTTCGCATAGTTTACTCTTGGTGCACCGCTTGGTGGTATGCCCAAGTAGCTGGCAGTTACGGCATCTCATGGGTGAAGGGATATATTCTTTGACCTTAGCAATGTAAAAACCGACTACAACTGATTGGGGCAAGAAATATAAATCGAAGGTGAAAAGCATTAAGCCCGTAGGCTTGTGAATTCCATCTATTTTTTTTGTGAATTTATAGACTTCACTGACACCTTGAGATTTCATATTAGATATAATTGCAGATTCGCTGAGGTTAATGAGCCATGGAGCGTAAACTATGCCTTTAGAAGAGTTGAGTTGTTTGTGGAGGGTAACAGACACTGGGCATTGATTTGCGATAATTGTTAGCTTAAGGAATTTTTCTGCCACTTTCTCGGATCTGGCAAGGATTAGTAGGCAACCATCACGAAGTGAGGAAACGCTGTCATATTCAGTACTAATTCCGTCAATGACTTTCTTTTAGTAAGAATATACTTACACTGGATAACAATGAACTTTGGATTCCTTGTGTTTCTTGATGTAGGTAGCTCTGGGAATTCTTGGGGGTTAGGGGGGCGCTTTTTTTTTTTGCCCTGGGTTCAATCGACCAATTGTCAGATAACAGGTCGAAATAATTCCCGGGCTTATCTTTGGGCCCATGATTTATACAATTACGGAGAAGAGGTTATGTAGATAAGGTTGTTTAAACACACCACGCGGGAAAAACTTGCTAAGGTTTGGGAGGTGAAAGTGAGACAACAGTAGCTGTCAATAAGGTTACGATAAATCAAGCCGAAAGAGGGGTCTTCACGCTACGAGAGTAAGATGATGACTGCCACCCGAAATTAATTTTTCGATCGAACGTTCGAACTTTATTTACACGGAATGTAAAGAGGTTCAGGGAATCACATGTTAGGTCAATTCAATGCTTTGTGGTAGACTACGTTCTTTGTTTTGTTGTCCGGCGCGTAAATAAACAAAGATGAAGGTGTTCCAGCACGCGAACATGCCACATACTATAATTGACCATGGGAATTCGAGACTTGTCCCACACATTTCCAAAGATTGGCCTTGTCATTTATTGATTGTCATGGCGAATGCAAGGATTAAATCCACGGTCTTCAAAAATATTCGCACCGAATGACGACATTGGAAAAGAACCGTTGTATTTGTTGGCATTCGTCAACAAATCTTGTCTTGATATTGGTAAGTGGCCTAATGCAAAGAGCGCAATGGTTCTGGTGGTTGCGTCAACGGTGGTAATTTGACTTTACCACCTGCACAACACAATCCTGGTGTCTCCGGACATTGGACATTCACGGCACTTTTCTCACTCGACGATTGGCGTTTGATTCAACTTGACGAAGCGGAACGAGATTGCGCTGCTCAGGCGTTCAGCAGCTGCGTGTGATTCTTGTTCCTCCTGAGTTCGTACTGCACGAATTCGAGACACAAGTGCTCGAAGCTGTTAATTCGCTTTGACGCGTTGCTCAGGGGTTTGATTTGCACGGCGATTTGCCAATATTCGTGCATTGCGACTGCGTGACCCAATGTTTGATCTTCTGATCGGCGGCATAATGTCTCCCGAACACTGAAAGTACAATGTCGCAGAATTACATTCGAATTAGCATCCTCGAAGCAATATTATCTGATTCGCAAATGAAAACATCAGAAACGTTGATTGTTTTCGATAAACTCACCGGAATCACTGAAATTTCCACTTTAACTACCGGGAAAATCACAAAATATTAGCTAAAATCTGAACAATCATCAAAATCACACTGAACTTCACTTGATTAAGATGAAGTAATCGTTCATGAATGATTTGGGCACAATTTGAATATTGAAAATCTAATAATTAATGCTCAAAAAGTAATTTTAATGCAGCATCAACTGTAGCAACAGCAGACATTAATAGATAAATGCATAGACTACATTTAACAGACAGCAAGCTTGCATTTCCCCTGCCCGGGCATTGTCAAAAATAGGCAAAGCCTAAATTTCCCTGTCTGTGAGTGCATATGAATGAGCACGTGGCCATCAACTGTCTAAAAGTGTAGCGTGTTGTTTCTTTCTTTGCTTTTGAACACAACATTTTGGGCAGCCTGTCATCCACTTAACAGCAACAAAATGTACAATAATGATGTTAAGAAAATGGCTGCACCCATCTTCCACCTACTTGTAAGAGTGTGTGAGTGAGGCTCCCATTTGATTTTGCTGGAACTTCAGAATACATTCAAGCTTCTAGGTGTAAATGGACCAATTTTAGCTTGGTGCAGCGAATCTTCCAAAAATTATGTTCCGGGAAACTCTTCCAATTCTCCAATTTTTTCGCCGTAAAAAGTTTCCTTGTGCCGAGACGAGCAAAAAAAAGACAGCTCAAATCGGTCGATCCGTTCTCGAGTTATGCGCGGTCTTACGTATGCCACTCATTTTTATACATACAGTGGACTCCCCCTAAGTCGAATTTTCACGGGATACCATGATTTGTTCGAGTTAAAGGGAGTTTTGGAAAAATTCGAGTTAGAGAGAGAAACATTTTTTTTTTGTTTTAAAGCGTTTATTTAATAAAAAAAAAAAGGTTAACATAATTTAAAAAAGTTAACAAAAAAAAAAAAATTAACAATAGGAATGCTAAAATATGGCGAAAAAATTCGAGTTAGAGAGAAATTCGACTTAGGGAGAGTTCGACTTAGGGAGAGTCCACTGTATATGTATATATAGATTTTATAGTTTCTTAAAATTGTTATTTTTCGCATATTTATTCAAGAAATTTGACTATGAAAAAAACAAATGTATGCAAATGTAAGTTGACCCGGAACATTTTATGCAATATTACCTTCTCAACGAGCAAGCAGACACACGTTTAGAAAAAAAATACATCAATTGTAACACCAGTGGAGCTTCTTCCTTATTCAGAAGGCTGGGCAAGTGCAAGGAATTTTTTTTCTCCTCCTCTTCGTTCTAACAACTCTTTTATAAATCATTTGAAAAGAGGCCAAACCTTTTGACGCGTCTACCAATGAGGCAGTAAGCTAATGGCTTTTATTATTCTACTGAAATGTAGTCTCTTCAGAGACTAAAATGTTAGAGAGCTCTGGGCAGTTCTACTTAGTAGTCGAACGTTAATATTAACCTACCTATGGTTAGTATTGTTGATTGTATCCAGCGTTAAGTAACAGTATATGTTTCATTCAGTTACATATTGCCGCAGCATACAGTGAAGATGAGCTTTTAGTTGCTTAGCCAGCGGAAGGGTGGTCCTAAGGGCTCAACTTACACATATGTACACCTTGCTTGCAGCCTACGGTTCTGTGAAAAAACGGCCAACCAGGTTCGAGAATGCACGAGGAATTGTCTTCGTTTTACCGTTTTTATAAGCCCACAAAACGAAAGAATGCAACCTTGCACCTTAACATTATTTCAATGGTTCGCACCAAAAAATGCAGAGCTGGTGCCTACAGACTTTCACTTTGGAAAAGTTAGAATACTAAGAGTAACTTCGGGTCTATCCTGCATAGATTTTGGATATCCATTAGTTTCACCAATATCTTAAATAGATTTAATATATGTAGAAACATTTTTTCTATTTTTCTAGAAAAAAAACTTAAAGGCTTTCCTCATGCAAGCAAGTTCATGTACTTCTAAAACCACTTTTTTGAGTTCTATTCTAGAATATCCCCAGAATATTTACCTTAATTGAAGATCTACCTGTGTCTCTTGCAAATGGTCTTTTTTTCATTTGACACAAATTTCTTTTCTAGAAAAATTGTCCTTTATCTGAAGTAAGCATTTCTTCTAGTTTTGTCTATGTTCTATGATCAACGAAACATGACTAACGTCTAATCAGAAGCATTTCCTTTAATCGCTTATGGTACTGCACGTTTTCATTGATACTTTTTCTAAATGAAAACTACTACAGTAGGAACTCGATTCTTGCAACTAATTAAAACCAACCCTGTTGCATTCACTGGATAAGTTGCTTCTACTAAATATCTAATTTAGATAAAAATATTTGCGTTATTTAATACAAGAAGCATACAAAGCTTAAAGGCTTTTATTCAATCTAACGTATAAAGACAAATTAGGTTTAAAATACATGTACAATGCAACATATGGAGGTGAAAAGTTAGAAAATAACATGTCATTTCAATCAGACTTTTTTAACGAACAAATTTTAAATCTTCGTTTGTTTCGTGAATTTTTATATGTGAGATATTGATAATTCACGAAGTCTTTGAAGAGTCATCACATCAGTAAGTGGAATTTCATGCTGTTCTGCCCAGTTTAAACAAGTGTTAAACACATTATTACATCATCTGCTTTGATGTTCATCGTTGGTAAAGAAGTAATTTCTTCTATTGGTTCTGCTTCAATCATTTCCACGATCTCAGAAATTTGGTTCTCAATTATCCAATTTTCAATCTCATTATTTGAAAAAACAATACGCAGAAAACTTATTTCGTAGAAGCAAACACAATCTAAACTTCTTTGCACCAAATCGAACAGAATAAGGAAAATATCCAGAAGCGTATGCGTTGTACATACATGAATTTATCTGTTAGTTCAATTAAGTATCAACCATAGCAAGAACAAAACAAAGAGAGCAAATTTAACGGGATATTGTTTCTGTTTGCCAAGGAATTTATCAATTCCTTTTCTGGTGTTGCAAGAATCGAACATAAAATTTTGTGAAGTATGCAATTATAAGATACCTAATGAAAACTTTTTGGGTGTTGCACTTACTGAGTAGTTGCAACTATAGGGGGTTGCATGAATCGAGTTCCTACTGTACATATATATGTAAGTACTTTTTTTTACTAAATTTTATATATCAACATACATATATGTATGTATGTACATATAATTAAAGATTCTACAGGTTTTTTTTTTTTTTGAAATATAAAAAATGCAAAACATAGAACACCCTACATCAACTCAAATTAAAAATACCTACATATACAAGGTGGTGCAAAATTAATCATCCAATTTTGTTTTTGAATTACTTTTTTACTAAATAAAACACAAATGATTTTGAAGGATGAAAATCTTTATTTGGACCTTTAAAATTTTTTCTCTTAAGTGGAAAAGATGGTATCCACCGCCAGTGTTGATACACATTTGTGCCCATTTTATCGCATTTTCCATGACTTTCCGCAAAATTTCCGGTGATAACTGTTCGCATTCCTGTAGAATATTCTCCTTAAGGGCTGCGATTGTCTGAGGCTTGTTGGCATAAACCCGCGACTTCAAGTAGCCCCAAAGAAAGAAGTCTGGGATGGTTAAATCGGACGATCTTGCTGGCCATGCCAAATCGACAAAACGTGAGATTACGCGACCAGGAAACGCTTCCTTCACAATATCCATTGTGGCTCGTGCTGTGTGTGCGGTTGCACCGTCTTGTTGAAACCACATGTTCACCAAGCCGCGCTCATCCAATTGCGGCAGTAAGAAGTCGTTTATCATGGCCCTGTAGCGTTCGCCAGTAACAGTGACCGTATTGCCGATGGCGTCCTCAAAAAAATACGGCCCAATCACTCCTCCCGCGTGAACGCCGCACCACACAGTAGCTTTGAATGGATGTAATGGCTCTTCTTGCATCACACGCGCTTAACCGCTTAAGTGGAAATGCGCCTCATCGCTCATGATGATTTTCGACACAATATCGTCCTCTTCGTTGTTGAGATTGAGGATGGCTTAACAGTAATTCACACGCGACTGACGGTCAGGAGGCATTAACTGATGCACTGTTTGCACTTTGTTCGGGAACCTGTGTAAGTCTTACACTAAAATTCGCTATAGGGTCCGTCTGGTGATGCCCAATTGCGTGGCCCGTCGTCTGGTTGATGTTTCTTCGTTCTCGGCGACATCGGCAACCACTGCCACGATATTCTCGGCCGAACGACCAGTCCGGTGGCGGGTTCGCCCTGCATGGTCTCCTGTGGTTCCAATCTGTTCGAGTCGAGTAGCTAAGCGCTGGAATGTTTGCTCAGTTGGCGGGACACGATTAGGAAAAGGACGTCGAAATTCACGCTGCGCTAACACCACCGACCAATTATTGATCAAAAAAATCGACACAATTATTCCACGCTCTTGCGGAGTATAGCGCTCCATTGCTTGTCTGTTTGTATACTGCAGCTGTCTAGTTCACAAATGTCAAATATGATTGACGTACGACGGAATTTGGAAAAATTATAACGTCGTCCGATAGGATGATTAATTTTGCGCCACCTTGTATATATGAAATTTATATAAAATTATTTGATTTTGGTCGGGATGTATTAACGAATATTAATTTAATTTTGCATTAGTACTAACGAATATTCATTTCATTTTGCACTAGTTCGCGTACCTTATAAGCCGCATAAATGTCCTAGATCCTACGCAAGTACGGTCTTAGGCATCCAGCGTTCTAGTAAGTAAAAAAAAACGAACCCAAGGTTAACATTTAAAGTGATCATAAAATTTATTAAACAATTCTTACTTATATAGCTTTACTATTGTTCGCTAGATATATCAGCAAGTTATAATAATAAACTTTCTTATTGTTAGAGCTTGGTTGTAAATAGATTGTTGCAAAACAGTTTTTTTATTAGAACATTTAATATACATATGATCGCTAGACTGTGTGAACTAAATATTTAAAGTGAGACTTTGTTTAAATGTCAAACCTTGCTATTGAGTCTTCGAATTCAGTTAAACATGGGCTTGTAGTATAAATAAAAGTAACCTATTCATGAAATTTTTTTTTTCTTGGAATTCGGTGGAGATCTTGTACAGGACTTTTACCCACTAAAAGCACTTATTTAGCAAATTCTTCTATAATAGGTTCTGGGACATTTAGTGGCGTGTAGCCGATTGGCTACTCTCGTTGTTATTTAATTAAGTTTGTAATAAACTGCAAAGAAGAGAGAGATGATAATTTGAAGGGAGAGGACAGAGGTTTGTTATTTGTTTTAATTAATAGTCCCTTAATTCTTCTTAATGAGCTTCTATTTTCGTCCACCATGTTCTGTATTCCAGTATTCGCGTATTCATGGATTTGGTCATAATGTTTAATCGCATATATATTTTATTTAATATTTCATTAACGTAGTCTAGTTCTGGATCTCTGTGTTGATTGCCATTTCTAATATACAATTAAGCGTTGTCACTACTTCTTAGCACTTTGTTCGGGAAGGTTTGTAACATTTACGGATTTATTTTCAATTGGGAATTGGGAACTAGTTCGTATAAGACTGCAATTCGAAGGCTCTCTTGTCTGGAACGTTGTCGTCCATTCCCTCGATGTGGCCAAACGAGTGTAGTCGACGTGTTTTGGCCTTCTGGACTACATCCACATCTGAGTACAACGAATATTCGACAAAGTATGTTTCTTTCGAGGAAGCGCGAGATCTGCTCCGTTTTCTGAATCCAGCACTCGGCGCCATATAGAAGGGGTAGCAAGATTAAATTTCTATCGAGCATCACTTTCAACTTTCGTGTGAAGAGTTGAGAACCCAGTTGTTTTTCCAAACCGAAGGAACAGCGAGTACTCTCTACGTGAAGATTAAGTCTATAGTCGATCTGTCTGGCGGAAAGTCAGATTGGTACGTAGCGATAAATGTGGTGCAGAGCGCCTTAAGTTGCTCACAATGTACTCTAAATCTAAACAAAGTCTTATATGTGAAATTTAGCAGGTATGGGCCTCAATAATTGGCGCAAGACAGGATTGTCTTTGTTGTAAATGGAGCATGAAAAGCTGAGACTGCAGCCGTCAGGTATGCTTTCATACTCCCATACTTTACTAATGGTCTGATGCATGCTCCCAATCAGAACATCACTTCCATATTTTTGTTTATTTTTGTTGTTCTTTGGCTTCATAATAGCTCCTTGCGGTGCCATTCCGTGGTTGGAGCCCATTCAGTAAATACTATATACATATGTACATCTACAATTCCATGCTCGTTGGTGATTAAGTTTCCTCCACTTTTAAAGAGCCTGTGCTCCGGGTTTGAGGCCTCCAGCCAGTCACTTTGCTTTCTTGCTAAATTCCGGTTTCTATCACGAGTTCGTTGACGTTTGTGGAACGTGAGGGCACGGAGTTTCAGGCTCAATCGCTCTCTGTAATTTCTGACGCCTTCTGGTGTGCTTAGGGGCTCGAGGTTGAATTTCCTCTTCAGTGCGGACCGAGTTTTCATAGTCGAGATTTCTAATTGCCGATGACCGAATGTTTGAAGGATGCCTCGTATCAAAAAGCACGTTGATTGGCAGTTCGGCCGTCTGGAGAGTTAGGTTGCATTCTTTGATGCATCGTCGGATTTGACTGATAATACCTCTCAAACTCAAGGATTAAAGAAACTCAATATCAAGATTGAAACAATACTCGGAAGAGTTTGAAGAGACATTCACCCCGTATTCTAAGGAGAATACCATCAAAAAATTGTACTGGAGCAATTAAGAAACCTGACGGAACTGCATGAGTTCATGGCGAATGTTTCAGAGAAAGATATGGAAACTTCCTATGTCAGCAAGCTAGGTATAATGACATAAAGCGGGATATTAACCAATGCCTACACAGAGTGGCATCTACACTGAGCGAATCCCATAAAGAAAAGGCTATTAATGAATCCGCTGCTAAATTGCCACCTTTGAAGATACCAAAATTCAAAGGCAACTATTTAGAATGGCGCTCCTTCTACGACATCATCTCCACCATCATACACGAGAAGTCATCTTTAAGTGCTACAGAAAAGAAGGAGTATTTAAAAACTCATCTAGAAGGCGAACCGATGCAATTGATCCAACATTTAACAATATCAAGTGCTAATTATCTCTGTGCATGGGAGACGGTAAAGGCAAAAAATGACAACGAGAAAAGAATTGTCTCGATGCATATCGATGAAATGATAAAGGTTGGACATCAACGAAATCAAACGACATCCAATTCGATTCTATTCCACTCTTTTATTTATATCCCATTTTATATGAATTTTTAAGAAATCAAGCCAACAATGAATATGACGTCTCTGCGTATTCACACGGGCACTAGGAGACCAATTGAAATACATATATCCGTCTTCCACAATGAAGAAGTAATTGATGAATTTAAAAAAAAAAATTATAAATACTTTGCGTATGTGATCCACGTTGTGCGTGTTATATTTCTTTACACAAATGGAAGGGAACTACAGTTTGCAGCCATATCTGAAAGGCAAATTGAGAAATTACTCTCGGAAGTTTTGTCAGACATTTGCGAGAGGTAGGACCGTGAAAAAACTTTTTGGTGTTTCTGGGATCCGAAAGTTGAACCTCCAGCTCAGCGATCCAACGCATTAACCACTTGAGCCACGGCACCCACAGTAGAAAAGATGTAATCAATAATAATTTAAAAGTGTTAATAATGAAGAAATATAATATATGTATGTAGCACATCAATATGTAGCCCCCTGTAGATGAATATCTAGATGCGACATTTACTTTAAGCGAGACACAAAGAGTAATAATGATTGCAAAAAAGAAAAAGGCTCCGGGAGACGACCGCTTACTATTTGAGTTCTATACAAAATTTACAAGAGAATTTGCAATAGCCCCTAAGCCGAATTTCACCCAATATGCGAAACTGAGAATATTCCACAAAGCTTAAAAAAACCATCATATTCTCGTTGCACAAAAAATGTAAATACAATATCCCTGGGAACTACAGAGGCATATCGTTCTCAAACACCACGGCTAAATTATTTGGAGCATTGCTGTTCAACATACATATGTATCATATCATATCATACACAATGGGTTAAAAATAAAAATGTTCTACACGGATTCCAAGCCGGCTTAAGAGAGCACTACTCAACTGCGGATAAAATTTTAGCGCTTGTTAGTATAGCCGAGATATACAAGAAAAAAAGAAAAAATGTATGCTCTATTGTTGCCGTTCGTGCAGCCTTCGATTCAATAGCTCGCGAAGCACTATTCTATAAGCTCTACTTTGAAAGCTATGTATATGTAAGTAGGATATCAACACGGCAATGGCCTGGGATGGGAGCAGCGTATCTGAAAAGTTCGCGACAACAATGGGAGTAAAACTTGTTTATGTTCTTATTTATTCTTTTTATTAACGATGTAACAGACAATATTGGAGGTGGTGTGCCTCCTTTGATTCACGCGGTTCTTACCAGAAAAGTGAAAAGTATGCTGCTTATGATAAACATACTTGAAAGCTACTGTACACATGGAATCTGTCCGTTTCAAACTGAAGATCATGCTATTCAGAAATAGCGGTGGGCGGTAATCGAGAAATGAGGCTTATGTACTGAATAGAATGCGTCGAAAAAGTTGAAGAATATACATAAATAACTAGGAGTTTCGGATACAGCTAACATAAGTATGCAGAAACATGTTGAAACCAAATTAACAGTTTGGGAAACTGTAGCAGCTGTATCAAACTGGATGGCCCTCCTGTCTCTCGAAGCACTTAAATTACACTTCAACTATGGGAATGGAACAGAAAAGTTTGCTAAAAATAATACATACTTTCCCACATAATTTCAGCAAGAGTTGCTTACATTATTTTGAAAAAAATAAGTAATAGAAATATTACCGAGCCGCACAGTAATATATTTCTATTTTTATTTAAGAATAAAAAAATCAGATCGGCGGACTCTGGTGTCCACTCCACAACCTGAATACCTTTGACCCGAAATCAATTTTTTGCTTTCTACTGGTGTGCTTTCTTGCTGAAACAGCCATTTCAGCGGCATTTCATACTCATACTTTATTAAGTATTTTAGCATATATTTTAGCATTTTTAATGTGTATACACAGTGCGGGCGTTTAAGGAAGATAGAGAGAGAGAGAAAGAGATTGGTGTAGTGGTTTGAAACTCAGGTGTATTAGGTTTCACACATTAGCTCCAGGGGTGGGTGTCCAGATAACTGGGGAGGCTGTTTGATGTCATTTATTTGTTTTGTCTTCGCTTCTGATTCACAGTATTTTTTTCCCAGTCAACCTGATGTCATAAGCATATCAATCATCAACAGAGCGAACAATTTCTCCAGCCATATGACAAACCTACTGCCAGTGTTATGCCTTCGCAGTAGTGTTGTCTTTCGCAATTGTTCGGGCTGCCTCTTATCATATAATGCTTGCTGACATCAGGGATTGAACTGTGAACCATCAGCTCGACAAACGATGACGCTACCACTACACCATTGCCACCATTTTCAGGAATTAGTTTCACCAAACAGAACAATTTTACTTTCGCCCGTCCAAAATACATACATATGTATTGCGCCATTTGGTAGCAGGCCAATCGGGATGACTTGAAAATTTGATGCGAGCTTGTAGATGCTTTTTTTCAGGAGTGGGACCTTGCGTGGGCTTCTGGCGTAAAGTGTATTTTCTAGAAACCTTCTGCAAATCGTGACATCACTAACAGGAAGTTGAAGCTTATCCAATATAACCTTGGAAGATGCCGCTGGGTTGTTTTTGCTGTATCGTACTATCATTCTGTGAAGAACTTTCAAGATTTTCCATTTCCGTCCGCGCAATTCTGGTTTTTCTGTATAATTAATTGTATTTGCTATTGCTGAAATACCACATCTAAGAGTTTTTTGAATGTTCTTTTACGATTTTCCCATTTGGCGTAGTTAACAAATAAGACTTCCCTTTTCCTCGTTTATATGCTTTCCTCGCCCAACTATGGTTAGTTTTTTTTTTTTCTAAAAGTGAAATAATATTCTAACAACAAAGCTGTTTGTTTTCTTACTTCTTAACACGGTAAACATTTTGAAACATTATTATGAACACAACTTATCTGGTTCGCAGTCACTTTCTAGAATAAAATCCTCGAACAGGACAGGGCAGCTATACATATTTCTACTGGTTTTGCTTGACAAGTACCTTATGAATATTTACTCATATGTCTTTACAGTCTAAGCGGAAAAGTTTTTGCGCTCCTATTATTTTGAACTCAACTGTATGTATATATGTACATATGTGTTAAGAAATAGACTGAAACCGAACGTAAGATTCTAAATGTAAATTTATACAAAAAAAATCCACAAGGTCAAAAGGAAACAATTTACAATTTATTTTACTTGTTGTCGGTGTTAAGATTGTGATCCAAATGAACGAGTGCAATCATGATCGAATGCACTAGACTGCATTATTGCTCTCTCGCCCATTCAGCGGATTTGATAAAGAGAGCGATAACAAGTAGTGTACAAAATAGAAAAAAAAATACATGATAGAGAGAGAAAAAAAAATAAAACAGCGTTAATCTTAAACGGTATGTATAAACTTTGATCTGGAATATGTATAAAAAAATGTCTATCTGGTGGATGGCCTAAGCCGTCGATTTAAGATATTAAAAAACAAAACAAATTAAAAAATTTTCTGTGAAATAAATAAGTCATTAGAACTTTAAACTCAACTAACTTACCTAGAGGAAAAACAAAAACTTAATTGGTTGACGCAAAACTCAGTGCTATCATTGTCAAATTGTTAACAAAGAAATTATAAAATAATGTGTAATAAAATCACTCCAACAATCAATAAACCAAAACCGACGCTCCAACTCTCAAGCAACACGCGATAATTGGAGCAATACGCATTACAATAAAAGTGAAACGCCGAGCATAGCGTCTGCACACGTACACGCATTTACCGTCTGAAGAGGCGAAGTGCACAGTAATGATGTTTACCAATTGTCCTACCAAAGACGTCTTCCTTTCCTATAATGGAGTTAAAATTGTTCAGCAAGATTTTAACGCCATACTCAGGGCATTGCTCATAAGTCTGGTCGAGGAGTTCGTAAAAACATTCTTTGGTAGGGTTGTTCTTGTCTTCAGCGCATACTAGGCCAATCTTGGCGAATTTAGCCTTGATACGGATTGTCATAAGACGCTTGCTAACGTGTTGAAAGCTCAAGACTTCTTGTCAAAGTCTGCCGCGTATAAAAAAAACTGTATCCGAATAAGCGCTGTTTCTGCTCAGTAGCAATACCGTGGTAAATGTCACAGTTTTTCATCCTCCTTTTGCCCGGTCCATCTCTTCGTACTTCCTGGATGGCTGTTATTTCTACTTTATAGCAGTCTATGGCCTCTGCCAATTGATCGGCTTTACGCGGTCTGGGCTCTCATCACATAACTTTAAAGACGATCGTCGTCTAAACGACAGCAATGAACGCTATCATCTGTAGTTTGCTTCATGTAACTCTCTCACTATCGTGTCGCCTATTGTTCACATTTTTCAAAGTTTGAAAGCTACTGAAAGCCATATTCGTATCTTGAAAATGGCTTTACCTGTCATTTGTTTTTGTTTTTATTTTGTCTGTGGTGTTTTTCGTATTTTCGCAACCGGACATGGCAAAACATTATTATGTAATATGTTAATAATAATAACAACAAATAAATTATGTATCTTATTTGCAATGCTCCTTTGTTGGGAGAGATAAATGATCCTACGCACCTCTAAGTTTTATTCGCCTGCGTAGCACTTTCAATTTTTCTTCATTTGCATTCTCGTTTTTCTTTGAAGCATATATTTTCAGTTAAAAGTCCTTCACAAGCGCAAAACATAAAAAATAAATTGCGATACCTATCGTTCAAAAACGATCGACGAACGTATCGTAATTAACAGTTTTCGCGTTACGTGAAATAAACCATGAATCATCAAAACGATATCGTTCAGTCGATAGTGCTTTTTCAAGTTTACACCAAGCAAAACTATCGTCAAAATGATATCGTCAGACGAGTGTCATCATACGTGATTAGACTGTTAAGAGTCCGAGCATCGCACGTGCAGATCTGAAAATCATTGTCCTTATTTCGCTTGCCAGGGTCGTCAACAATAGGATCATTCCCTTCCGAGGCTTTTGGTTGCTTCGTATCTAAGGGTTTTTTACGCAGTAGTAAGGAAACTTGTCCTCAGACGTATACCGTGAGTTTAAAACAACCCTTGCATATTCATATTGTATACTTTTTGTATTGAATACTCTGTAAATAAATAAAAAACAAACTCAAATTTAATTTTTTTTTTCTCCAGTATATCTATTTATTTATTTATTTATTCATCTACAAGCATAGCTTAACAGACTACAGAGTAACTTATAAATATACAATAATTGTTACTAAAAAATAAGTACAAATAAAAGTTGTAATGATAAAAGCGTCAAGAGAGCAAATTAAAGATAATGTTTTTGAAACATTCCCGAGAAAGAGATAAGTCTACATCATTGCATATTTCATTGAAAGAGACAATGGTCCTTGTAATACGCTCATTCAGACCATAATTTGCTTGATGCCCAGGAGGAAGAAGAAGTGGTCTTTCTCTAAGCATTCTTTCTGGAGCATAAATTGGCATAAGAAATAAAAGAGCGGGGCTTTTAATATGGTAACACAACAAATCTCTTACAAACATTATATCATGAGCATATCTTCTAGATTTTAGGGGTAATAAGACCAAAAGCTGACATATAGACTCAAAAGATGGTGAAAATTGCCAGCCCATTTTCCAAAAGATGAATTTTTCCACACGATCAGAGAGAAGCTGATATGATGAATTTCATTGTTACGAAAAACGTGTTTATTTTATATGATAGAAAAGAAAAAAAATAATATATGTAGGTTAACATTACATAGAAAATCAAAAAGCTGTCTGTATTTAATTGCGAAAGAAAAACAAAAAGCAAGAAAGTTCGTATTTTGAAGTAGCAAAAAAAGTGTCGAAAGTGTATATTCATGTAAAATATCTACATGTGTACATACATATTTAATTCACCCGTGGTAGTTCAGTATTGATTTTGTGAATATTTTCGTTCTTAAGGTTTTAATCGATTTTGGTGTAACTATTTTAGAACAAACTGAAAAAGTGGGCAACTCAATTTTATCTCCATATTTTTGATGTAAACATCAACTGTGAAGGGTTACAATGGGAAACGAAATAAGTTTTATATTTTTACTAGCGGGTACTCGGCGTGCGTTGCTGCGCAGTTGTTAAAACTAGTGATGGGCGCATTCGAATGAAAGAATTGATTATGAAAATGTCTCGAGATGTCTCTATTCTTAGTAGTAATGGGCATAATCGAATGATTTGAAAATCGAGACATAAGTATTCGAATGATCTGAAGAATCGGATGATCATTCGAGATACGGGTGAATGAAATTTGCAATGTTACGTCGATACACTTTTTTTTGTTCGTAAGTAAAAAGTGCTATTTAATTTTTTTCAGTTCACAAAAACGAGTATAATTAACGCAAAAAATGTTTATTATTATGAAAGCTCGAATAGATATTAAATTCATATATGTGTGTATGCACATACTTATGTACCTAAATAATTTTCCTCAAAGGAAAATTGCAACAGAAAAACCAATTCAACATTTTTAAATTTGTAACGCAAACTGTAAAAAACGAAACGAATAAAACCACTGTGAGAGAATATAAATATATGTATGTACTTACATATTGTATATACAAACTGTGTACGTATGGCATGTATTTGGATAACAACCAAAAAAAAAAAAAAATACAAATACTTGGCGCAACAGACCGAATTGGTCCAGGGCCTAGCTTCTCGCAACCATTCGTGCTGTGCGTTTTATATTTTTTCACACAAAATGGAAGGGACCTACAGCTTAGAGCCATATCCGAAAGGCAAATTGAGAAGCTTTCTCTTGACAGTTATTACTGTCGGACGTTTGTCAGACATTCGCGAGAGGTGGGGCCGTGAAAAAAACTTTTTGGTGTTCTCTGGGATTCCAACGTCGAACCTCTCGCTCAGCGATCCAACGCACTAAGTTAGTGCTGTCGTTTTAAAAATGACTAAAACATTACATTCAATTTTTTTTTTTGCATAATTTTGCAGAAAAAGCATTACGCACACAAACATTTGTAAAATATATTTTTTTTGGAAGAATTCATTAAAAAAAAAAAAACAATAAATAATAACTTTTATTTGTTAAATGAAAAACTTAACTGGGTATAACTTTAAAAATAAATAAAAGAGACGAGGTGTAGAAGGTTCATTTATATTTTGATAAAACTCTTGGGATGGAGTCCACTCAATGGCGCTATTATTCCTAATAATTTCTTTTGCCATCAAAATGGAACTAACTGTTGCTGTCAGTAAAGAGTTTCTTTTTTTATCTTTTATTAAGGCTACTTGAGAAAATACGCGCTAGGCACTTGCTCTGCTATGTGGAAAACTTATTATAGAACCGACAAAGTTTTTTAAAAGTGGAAACATTGGAGTATTTAGCGCGTCTTTAAATTCAAATGTTGCGTTCGAACCTTCGAATTTTAAATTTCTAGCTATTATATTTTGATGCAAAAGTAATCTCCATTCGTCATCTAGGTCACCGACTAGTTCTTCGCCTATTAAATTTGGGAACAGTTTTATGAGTGGGGTAAAACTTGGGGCTTTTTTGCGGATCTATAACTTGCACGGCTTCCAAAACAATATCTTTTAACTGAATTCGCTTCCTTATTTGTGAACATAATTCAATATAGTATTCTCTACACTTGGATTTTGCATTTTGGATAACCGGATTTGTTAAGCTCTCGTTGCAAAGCAGAAGATTAGCTTGTGCCCCAAGGTAGATTTCTTTCCAATCCAAAAAGGAATTTGCATTTGAAAAATCAATTATATTTAAGGAATTGTCGTCAATCAAATCGCCCTTAACAAAGTTAGATAAAATTGTTTCGAAGTTCATTTTTACTGTTGGAAGTAAAACGTGAATGCGAGATTCTTCGGATTGATATTAAATATTGATTTTGTTCGTTAGTTGTAAAATGTATTGCAAAAAATGGAAATACAATTTTATTTCATCTGTCATATCTGTATATATGTATGTTATGAGCTAAGTCTGCATTCTGTTCCAGCTGATATGAAATGAAATAATGTTTTAAAGCAACCCACTGCTTTAACAGCACCACAACATTTTCAATAGAAAGCCACCTAGTGGATGATGTTTTTAATATTTTGTGGGCCTTAATATTAAAATAGTCTTGAAACTCGCGAAAGTCTGTCTGGCGTTTAGAGCTATGGGTAAAAAGAGGTAAATATTTCTCGCTAATCTTTCGATATTTTGAGGGAGCTTTTTAGAAGCAGCAGCAGAACACAGATGTAGCGAGTGACATGTACATCCCATAACAAATAAATTGGGTCGGATGTTTTTTAAAAGTGTTTTCACAACACCCTTTTCCCCCATCATGACTGATGCATTGTCAGATGCAAATCCAATCTTATTTTGCAATGGGACATTTGCTTCCTCAAAATATCTTCAGATTTCCTCATAAATTGTTTTTGCATCTGCAACTGCTAGCTTTACGTGACCGAAGAATCTGTCAGTTACCTTCCTCAACAAATCATCAAAGTACCTTGCCATAAGTACCAAACATTTTATAGTACTCACATCAGTCGTTTCATCTATTATGATGGTAAATTTTTTAACCCTTAATATCTTAGCTATCTCTTCTCGACCTTCTTTAAAAAATAAATTTGTTAGTTGTCTCTGTGGCCTTTATTTTTCCACATTTTAAGCCCTAACCGATGTCAGAGTCAGATGCAATAGTTTTAATTAGTAAAATTAGAGGTGTTATTAATGTGAAGGTTAAATTGAATTCAAGTAGAAATAATATTAATTTTAGCTCTGCCGACTTTATTTTGTTTTTTTATTTCTAAGCAGGTCATCCTCATTGGCATCGGTGGTTCCTGCTTCAGCGATAGTATAGTCCTCTTGTGTATGTCTGAATATGGCGTATAATATTGCCCATATTGGTGAAAATAAATTTGGCGCAACACTTACAAAATGGTTTATCCTCACCTCCTTCTGATGTTTTTTTTCCGGCCAAGGATATTTTTGCAGCCATATCTCCCTAAATTTTTGTTTCCTCCCTGAGTATGGTGTAACAAGGTGTGGAGAATTGTCAGAATAAAAACTTTTCGTTAACTTACGCAGCATCTGCGGAAAGATCTTTTTCGATTTTCTCATTGCATTGACCGTTATCCTCATCGTTATTCTCTTGTGCCCGAGCGGATGGAGTATCAAATGATTTGGAATTTTTTTACAGATTTCAGAAGCCATCTATGAAGATTATTTATATTATTATCGGCACCTATCTATTTAGAATAAAATTAGTATATTTCTCCATTTCAATTTTTTAAGAATCCAATTCAAATATAAATGTATGTAGGTCCAAGGAACAGAGAAGAACAAGCACCAAACAAACAATAACTACATATGTATTTATAAGCAATAAATACCAAATACTTCACTAACACTAGCAGTCACAGACACGTATGTAATATAAAGGTAGCTGCTAGTGCGACGACATGACGTTACAATCGTATCAATATGTATTGCATAACAGAGGCAGTAATATTGTTAATGCATGGAATGTGGATTGTGGAAATATAGAAGTGCAAATGGAGAGTGGATGTGAATCCACATTTCAAATATGAAAAGTACTGCCAGCTCCTAAGTTTTTTTTTAAATGAAAATTAAGTTCGCTGGTGCAATAGAAAGCAATACAAAAGGCAGTACAAAAGACATGTGGGCATTACGGCATTACGCTTCATTAAATTACAAGTAATGCTTTTGCATTACGTTCGACAGCACTGGCACTAACCACTTGAGCCACAGCGCCCACACATTCACAAAATCATTCGAATGATTTTGTTTTCTATTTTCTCACTTCTCTCTTATTTACTTTATTTCTACAATATTTCTTCTCATATTTTATTTCATTACTCACTTCTCTTACTCAGAACACCAGGTAATATCTCGAATGATTTTCTCGAATGAATGTCTCGAACGATCCCATATTTCGAATGAAAATGTTCTCAATGAGCGAAAGGTATTCGAGTACTTCTCGAGATTTTTATGTGTTGCGAAACAAAATAACGAGAAGACGTTTACTTGTCTCACTCAAAATGCAGTTGTGGGCAAACTGCGAAATCGATTTTGACCAAACTTCACAAAAACACTCAGAATATTACCGACGATTACCTAAAAATGTAAGCTTAATCGGTTCGGTGTTTTCGGAGTCCCTAGAAAACATACAAACATTGAGTTTTATATATGTATAAAGATTTCTGACCTCAAAACTAACGGTATGTATTTACTTTATTAGCTTTATTATCATATTTTCATAAAAACAATTTTTTAAAAACTAGCGGTTTCTCCGTTGTCGCTTGACCAATTTTGTTAAAAATTAAAATTTAAAGTTCAAATCATATTTATTATGTACATACATATACATATGTACATATACGTATGTATATATATACATATGTATGTTCATGCACGTTTGATAGTTTTTGAAAATTGATTGGTTTCTCCTCTGTGATTTGGCCGATTTTACTTAAAATTAAAGGTTCAAATTAGTACATTTAATATGTATGTACATAAGTATGTATATGCAAAGACAAGACGTGCCTTAACTTGAAAAATTCATAGACATGTTACTTTTTTAATTTTCTAATTCAATCGAAAAATTTTCTCAATACATAATTTCAAAAAACAAACAAAAACAGTACTGTTTTGACCGAAAGGATGATTCTTTTGGTGTCGGCTGAGTTTTAGATATTTCGCTTGAATTTTTGTACATCATAACGGGATCAGGTTTTGTTTAAGTAAAATAAGCTAAAGTTGGTTTGGTTTCTTTCTTTATATAAAGCGATTTAACATCAAAAAATATAATCAACGCAACCTTTTTGTACTTCTTGGTGATAGACATCATATAACCTATATACCGCATTTCAACATTTACAATTGGAATGAAAATATTTACAGAAATAAATAAATAAATAAACAAATGAATAAAATAATTTAAACAGAAATTCATTCGGAAGCAAAATCGCACACAGGACGTCACAGTCTTGGGGGAACTATTAGAATTGGAAGCCGGTCGCGTTCAAAAAGTCCATTTAGAAGTTTTAGATGGAAACGTAATTCCTCAAAACTTGATTCAGATGATGAAGGTATTTTATAAATAAAACCAACCTTTTATTTTTAAGTAATATTTGAATTAAATAAATACACATTTAGCCAAAGAGTGATTACTATTAATGAGAAAGTGAGTGTATGAAACAATCCTTAGAATATAACAGTTTCGTTTAAATTGTCGTTAATAGTTGCACTGTAATGCTAGAGAATTTGTTATTTATAGTTTTTATTTGCTTGCTTGTTGAAATTCGTAGTTTAACTTAGATTAGAATTCAAACCGTACTTAGAAGGGAAGATAGAGGCATTGCATGTAATTTCCTTGTACTAATTGTTTTTTTTTTTTTTTACAAAGAACGAACGAGCACAGCATTCGAGGAAGGTGTTGAAGGTTACCTTACTAGGAAACACGAATGGGAATCGACCACAAAAAAAGCCACAAATCGGTCATGGGATAAGGTATGTTCTAATCTTTCTATATTTATGTGTGCCAATCTTAAATACATTAATATGAACGATGTATGATTGTAGTCGACCGTCTTCGTAGATGAAATGAAATTAAATAAAATAAGGCTCATTGTACTTCTACACAAAAAATAAATATATACTAGCTGATGCCTGCAACTTCGTCTGCGTGGTTTATTATATTAAAAATATATTTTATTTACAGTAGGTAAAACATAAAAAAAAATTAAAGTACAAAATACGGTTAACAAAATTTCTTTGTAAACAATGTTTGGTGCTTTTCCTTTTGTAGCTAAAATATGTATACAGGGTGTCCTAGTACAAAGTGGCGCAAAATTAATCATTCTATTGGAAGATGTTATAATTTTTGCAAATGGCGTCGTACGTCAATCATATTTGACATTTGTGAACTAGAAAGCTGCAGTATACAAATAGACAAGCAATGGAGCGCTATACTCCGCAAGAGCGTGGAATAATTGTGTCGATTTTTTTGATCAATAATTGGTCGGTGGTGTTAGCGCAGCGTGAATTTCGACGTCGATTTCCTAATCGTGTCGCGCCAACTGGGCAAACATTCCGGCGCTTAGCTACTCGACTCGAACAGACTGGAACCACAGGAGACTATGCAGGGTGTGGCCGCCACCGGACTGGTCGTTCGGCCGAGAATATCGCGGCTGTGGCTGCCGATGTCGCTAAGAACGAAGAAACATCAACCAGACGGACCCTACGGCGAATTTTAGTGAAAGACTTACACATGTTCCCGTACAAAGTGCAAACAGTGCATCAGTTAATGCCTCCTGAAAATCATCATGAGCGACGATCCACTTAAGCGGTTACGTTAATAAGCAAAATCTTCGTTTCTGGGGCACTGAAAATCCGCGTGTGATGCACAAGGAGCCATTACATTCACTCAAAGCCACTGTGTGGTGCGGCGTTCACGCGGGAGGAGTGATTGGGCCGTATTTTTTTGAGGACGCCATCGGCAATACGGTCACTGTTACTGGCGAACGCTACAGGGCCATGATAAACGACTTCTTACTGCCGGTGTTGCGGCAATTACGCAACGTGGACGGACGGTTAGACAAATCTGTGAATTTTACTATATGGAATTTACGATAACTTCATTTATTCTAATGTAAGAATTACAAATTATTGTTAGAAATCCTGGTTTGCGCCACGTCTCGCCTCCACCGCTGTGATTAGAAAAAGAGAACAAAACCCGGAAACGTCGTTCAATAACGACGATTGATGGCGGCTTCGTCCAATGTTTTTCGTTGTGTTTCTTCAGAATGCGTTCGCAACAGCCGGAATTGGATGATCGGGGCTTGGTGAACATGTGGTTTCAACAAGACGATGCAACCGCAGACACAGCACGAGCCACAATGGATATTGTGAAGGAAACGTTTCCTGGTCGCGTAATCTCCCGTTTTGGCGATTTGGTATGGCCAGCAAGATCGCCCGATTTAACCATCCCAGACTTCTTTCTTTGGGGCTACTTGAAGTCGCGGGTTTATGCCAACAAGCCTCAGACAATCGCAGCCCTTAAGGAGAATATTCTACAGGAATGCGAACAGTTATCACCGGAAATCTTGCGGAAAGTCATGAAAAATGCGATAAAACGGGCACAAATGTGTATCAACACTGGCGGCGGATATCATCTTTACCGCTTAAGAGAAAAAATTTTAAAGGTCAAAATCATTTGTGTTTTATTTAGTAAAAAAGTAATTCAAAAACAAAATTGGATGATTAATTTTGCGCCACCTTGTATAACCACTTTAAATGGTCATCAGTGCGATTCGCACGTGGAGTAGATCGCCGCGCATTTGACTGACTGCGACGACCTATGTTAGCTCGTCCTCTCTTTGGCATTATTATGTACACTGTAAAACGACACGGAATTGTTTTCGTAATCACTTGTAGACGAACCGAATCTGTCGAAATTACCGTGTTATTCTTTACTATTCTTACAATATTGAAATCCTTGTGTATCAGAACAAATCGAGTCTCGCTAAAAAACATTTGAATGAGTTTGTGGTTATGTCTACGCCAATTAAACTTAATAGAATAGCTGATCAAAATGATTGTTCGATAAATGTAATTAAATTCGCTTTAAAAAACATCTGTTCTCAAAATCCACAACCTTTTTTACAAAAAACCAATTTTAAGTCTATTAGATTTCACAAATTTTCGCTGTATGAAATTTTAATAATCACCGGTTCCGGACTTATGACCCTTTCTTTCCGTTATGGCCCAATACCACTCATATAAAGCCATCTATTCTTACATTATCTTACAATCATTAAGTAATACTCGTATTTGGAAGTTTCAAGCGCTTGAAGTACAGCCTGATTGTCACTAAAGACTCTAATCATTCTACCATGCCATTTTTTATCAACTATCATGTTTGCTACCTCGAGTATGGCAAAGACTTTATTCTGGAAGACAATCTGTATTTTGCCTTAAACGCAGGAAAATTTGGTGTAGGGCAAAAACTAACCAGCCCTAGCTCCACTAATGGTACTAGAGTCGTTATATAGAAGACATCCGTGAAATCCTTGAGATGTTCATTTGGATTTTTCCAATTGACCTAGCCTTCTTATGAAAATAAAATCATCTCTTCTGACAAACTTGACGAAAAGACTTATATTGTCGACAGACATCTTGAACAAAAAAACATTGTTCCTATGTCCTGACAAATAGTTCCGTGTCAAATGTCGTGTGCATCCTGAGTCGACGCTTTCATTGCCTCCTTGTGAATAGTTAGGTTTAGGCATACTGTATCGCGCTAAAATGCCAATTTAATAAGTAATTTTTTTTTTTTATAAAAAATATATCAATCTTCGAAAGACACTCACCCCTATCACTCAATCCGCTGCGTCGGGGGGGAATGATTCACTTATTGGTAATCATTTGTAACATTCAATCCGCCGTGGGGAATCCCTTCACTTGTCGGTTGGACGGATCTTCCCGTACAAAAACTGACGTTTCTCGTCCGCATCGAATTCACAGCGGATTTGTCTTTCAAGGGAAGAAGTTCCTTCATCAAAAATGCAAGTTTTTTTTTTACAGTAGTGAATCAAAAATGTGCAATAAAATCATTTTTTTATTTTTAGGAAGAAAACTACAAATAGAAACCAGTTTAAACAGCTTGTAGAGGAAATACAAAATTTCCCAGACATAACCAAAAACCTTGCATCTGATAGCTCCATAATTTGCGGTATATCCTCTTAAATTTGCGCGAAATGTTCTATTATTTGAGGATATTTTCTCGCCTTCCTCAAAATATAAAGCAATACTGTCCATTTTTATTGTTTTTGTAGCAATTTTTGTTTGTTTATTTTATTTTTACGTGAGCAACAAAATCTGCAACACTTAACAGCTGACTTTGGCAGGCGAAAGTTGTGATTGGTAATGATGTAATGAATGGTGCAGACTAAAAGTGAACGCGGATCGAATGGGTGAAGTGAATCTCAGATCAGGCGGATTGAATGATAAGGGTGACTGTAAAAGTAATCGTTGCAACAGCATGCCGAATTACTACCGGCTGACACTACTATCCCTCCCTGTTCCGTGCAGTACCGCCGCTTAAGCATTTCTTCACAGGCGGAGCTTCGTCTTGACTTGCCTATCATTTTGTATCCCTGTTGTGGTCTCTCTAAGCGTTCTACGTCCTTTGTCAGTGTCATTGTGCAAGTGCCTTTAAGCGGCTTGGTGCGCGTCGTTTATGCATCTCTTATGGACTGGCGTTACATTATATGCTCGCCATGTCGTTTTGTTGCCTTTCTCGTCTTTGCCTTCCAGTTCCAGGCGTCTCAGCTCTATGTACATGCTTCTGGCAAAATGGCACACTGCATTCGATTTTATCCCTGGCTAATATGTACGCCACTTGATATTTTGGTGTCGATGTTCCTTCCAGTTCTTCTGTCAGCATCTCCCTTTGAGTGTGGAAACGTGGGCCCTGGAATCCCACATGCTCCGTATCTTTCATTGTGTCTGCGCAGTACTGGCAGGTTGGGAAGTTGTCGTGCTTGAATAGATAGAGGGTATAATCGGAAACAGCCTGTTAGCACCTGTGTTACCCTAGTTTGGGTGATAGGGATAAGACGATAGATTCATCGGTTAACAGGCTCTGATGCTGCTGGCATTCCTTCAAGCTCTGCGCTGCTTCCTCTACGTCTAACAAGTCACCTGCGGTGGCTCCTCCCGTACCTTTGGTGTTATTCCTGCAATGAAACAGACTGCATCTCGTGATGTTTTGTGAAAAACGCTACTCACTAGTAGTTTAGAGTCCCTCCGATATTTGGCATAATTCATGTGAATTATCACATATATATTCTTAAAAGAGAGTCTCGAGTCAATCATGACGCCTAGGTTGTCGATTTAGATGTTTTCTCATGATCATCTATCATAAGAGTAATATTTTCTTTCTGCTGCTAATCAGTACCGCTTTTATTTTGTTTTTGGCCAGTTTTAACCCAACAGTTTCTAGCCAGCGATGGACAACACGGATGGTGTCACTGCTGATTTGCACTGCTTCTTCCAGGAGGTACCTTCATATTGAGACAGAATCAAGGAATCTATTTGAGCAAGGGCTGATAGACCAAATAAGATGCCGTCATTAACCATTCTTCCGGAATTCTTGCAAATAGATACCAAGCCCTGGACGTGTTAACAACCTCAAAACAAGAACAGCACACTACGCATTTTTCACATATAGCATCTATATATTCATGTCCAAAGTTCATGAATTGGATAACAAAAGAAAGGTGTCAACAAATTAAACAAGCCAAAATTTGCTCCAATTGCTTACGACATGGAAAACAAAGCCAATGTTTTAGCAAACTGGCTTGCAAATATTGTAATAAAAAACACCATTCATTACTGTACATGGAATGGCCAGAGAGAACTCCACAAGTCAAACAAATTGAACAGCAGCAACAAGTTTCAGCAAAATCCATAACGAAACAAGTAATCCATGGCCACCAAAATTAAAACGTGTTACTTGCGACGGCAATCTTAAATGCAAGCAGCAGTAACGAACTTGGAAATAGTGTTAAAATACGAGTGCTCATCGACCCTGGCTCTCAAGCTTCTCTCATTACAGAATCGATCGTCCAATCGTTGAGGCTTAAAAGGCAAAAGGTCTTCGTTAAAGTACGTGGATTGGGAGCTACAAACGCAGGGTTTCCATCGAACTTCAAGCTCCAAATGGAAGCCCTTGTATTACCAAAATTAACAAGGCAACTGAGGCATCTTAAAACTTAAAAACTGGTCAGTTCGACGAATTAGAACTAGCTGAGGATCTGACACGTACGGCGAAATCATTCTTGATGGTCTAAGAAGGGACGCTGATAACTCTTTGATAGCTCAAAGGTCACAGTTAGGCTGGCTAATCTCAGGCCGAACTTCCATAAAAAACCATTACGGTGTTAGTATTACTGGACTAGTAGCGCAAACATGGATCTATGGATCGTCAGCTTGAAAGATTTTGGGAGCTGGAAGAAGTTGCACAACCAAGATATCAAAAACCAAGCGATAAAAAATGTGAAAAGATTTATAGAACAACCCATTACAGAGAAAAAGATGGCAAATATGTAGTGAAAATTCCATTCATCGAAGAGGCGGTGCAACCGTCAAGATTAGGAGAATCCAAAAACACGGCTTCGTCAGCTTGAAACCCAACTAAACAAGAATCTGCAGCTGAAATGAATTTCTGGAACTAGGACACATGGTCGAAGCATCTTCAATCAACAAGCCGCAAAACACCATCACGTTGTTCTCAAACCCGAGAGCACTACCACAATAGTACGAGTAGTATTTGATGGATATGCTAAAACTTCGACTGTTCTCAAACCCGAGAGAACTACCACAATAGTACGAGTAGTATTTGATGGATATGCTAAAACTTCGACTGTGTTACCTTAAATCAGTTAATGCTGGTGGGCCTCAAACTCCAGAAAGATATCACAACTATATTGATGCGATGGCGGAGGCATAAATATGTCTTTACTTCAGACATAGAAAAAATGTATCGCCCAATTAAGATGAATGATGAACATCAAGATTATCAGCGAATTTGATGGCGAAGTTCCACCGACCAACCCATAAAAGAGTATAAACTTACAACAGTAACTTATCAGCTCCATACTTGGCAGTCAAAACTCTGCAGCAACTTGCTTTAGATCAAGAAGGGAACTATCCAGTTGCATAAGAAATTGTGAAACATGATTTTTATGTTCATACTAGCTGTCCCGTCCCGGCTTCGCTCGTGATATTCTAATGACGGCTCCGTGAAATAACCCCTTAATAAAATAACACGTGAAACGAAAAGTGAAACAACTCCCCAAAGTGTGTATGGACGTTGGGAGTTATTTCATAAGCGATTATGAATCCCAATCAACCTTCCAACTACAATTCATTGAGATCGACGATATTGGCCGCACTGTGTACCGTTTGAATTTCGTTTGGTGATTAAATGAAACTCGTTTGAAATTCAAATAAATTCAATGACTTTTATTTACCTATTTTTTTTTTATCATTAATACCCTAGATGTTTTACACACAGTGCGGGCGTTGGAAAGGATAGAGAGAGAGAGAGAGAGAGAAAAAAAAAAGAGATTGGTGTAGTGGTTTGAAACTCAGGTGGTGTTTTTTTTTTTAAATTATAGCGAACCCCCTGCACACTTCGTAGTGCAAAATAGAAAAATAAAAAAATTTATTGTAATACTCTGTGGTACACAACATTTTTTGTTTTTCCATTTTCGGTGTAAATATACAAAACCGATGGTTTGCCAACACGGGAACAGGCTACATACAACTGTCCATGTGAGAAAACTGAATACTCCAAATTCACTCCACAAATTCCTAACGATTGGCCTTGCGTCTTATTAATAGTAACCGCAAACGCAAGGCGAACAGGAAACTGAAGTCGTTTAAATTCACATGGCATATCAGATGTAATCATTGGGATGCATGGAATGAATACATCTTCGCCTTTGAATTTTCCAGTTAAAATAGTAGCTTCAATTACATAAGCCATCAATCTTTTAACAGCAAGTCTTGTACCATTACACAAACGGGGTTGATTAATATTGCGAAGCATAATGATAGTGACTCCAACTTTTAATTGGAGATTATGCGGAGGCAATCCTGGTAAATCTAACGAATTCAAAATTTCTGTTGAATAATTCACAACATTTTGTTCATTGGTAACAGTATCCACAGACTTGTACGAAACCAAGTCGCCAGGAATCTTGGATTGTATAGCCATGTTTAATTCACTAACATCTTTGTTCTTAGCTGTTAAAATTACTCAACCATGCATGGCATTTATACTCTTGTGCTATGTTAGGGAAAACACTTTCAATCAATTCCTCTTTTGACTGTACAAAACGGCAAAAATCATTTGGCAATGTTATCAATCCAGCTTCATCAGCAGGCATCGCACCATTTCCAATTTTCAGCAATTGCTTAGAGAACTTATCAGCAGATGGATCATTCTGCAACTGAACACGAACGTTGGTGGTAAGTTTCAATGTTTTAACAAATCTCCATAAATGTGAAGACTTTAAGCAAGCGTTAATTTCATCAGCAGCTGTCGATCTAGGAATGACGGGCAATGTTTGTCTGTAATCGCCTGACAATAAAATCAATGCACCACCAAATAACTCGAACATCTATTTCGAACATCTTTCATTGTTCTTTCCAAAGCTTCCACAGATTTCTTATTCGCCATAGTGCATTCATCCCACATAATGATACCGCAACGTTTCAATAATTTTGCCGTTCTAGATGTTTTTGAAATGTTACATGTTGGGGTTAATTTGATAATTCAATGGCAATTTCAAAGCTGAGTGTGCTGTCCGACCACCATCTAACAAAGTGGCTGCAATGCCAGAAGACGCCAATGCCAATGCAATTTTATTCTGGGAACGTATCGTTGCCAACAACAATGAAATTAAAAACGTTTTTCCGGTGCATCCAGAAAATAAAATCCACCGGCATCACTATTGACAGCTTGCATAATAGTATCGTACGCCTTTTTTTGCTCCACATTCAATGTCGAAAGATTTGCTTGAACAAAAGCATTTAATTCGTTGCGATTGCATTGTTGTTCACGTTGCAGTTCTAGCTCGAAAATGTCATGCATTGCACGATTAGGTGATGGCATTCCCAACTGTGCTAATGCTTTATTAGCAATCGATAAACAGAAATCTTCAATACAAATCAATGCTTCATTGTAAATTTCAGGAGTGAAATCCATTACAGGATTACGATTTACTTGACGCACTCGAAACAGAATATCTTCCGATAGATAGTCTTGAAATTTTTTCCACAATTCAGATGGATTCGATGGAAAACAGGTAGACAAAATAATCGCAAACAAAGTTCGAATTTGATAAGGATGAGCGACAACTGCTGCATCTGCAAGTGTTTGTTCCCAATAATTTTCCAACAAATTTAGCTGTTGACACGCTTGTCGATACGTCGTACACAATACTCCATTGACTGATCTTAACTGTCGAAATGATGTTGGCCCACGAACGTTTATTAACAGCAAACGTAAGTAAAAACACTCAGCATTATTTGGGTGAACAGTATAAATAAGCCCCCAAAAAAAAATCTCAATTGGATAAATACATATGTACTTGTGATAAAACAGCAAGACAAACCAATAGCCTGTGTCACTATGCCGGCAATATGAAAAATCTCGAATATTTTCCTCGCATAAAAAATACCGATAGATCAATATCCGCGATAACGAAAAGAATTTAAGCCTTTTTTTCGTTATACACATACAAAGACCGTATACCTAAACACACAATACAACTTATTTTGTTGTTCGTTGGGTAGCAAACAGTTAGTTTTCGTTAGAGCGCACCCATATAGTCACACACACGCTATCGCAACGATAGCCACTGCTGCATGACTGCTGGCAATGGTCTCCACTGAAGGAAAATTGTGAGCGGTGATCTACTTACATTTTTCTTTAATGCAGAGCTCCTACGAAACGCAGGAAACCGATTCATACCTTGAATTAATCGTGGGAATCATCATCAAAATTGATTGAACCGTTTTTGAGCAGTCGATAGAAAAGGTTTTCAAACTACATTTCTGTACTTATGAGTCCTTGTTCGTACATATACAAAGACCGTATATAACATAAAACCTTGGTATTGTCGTCAACTTTCATGGGAAATTTTCAGAAATAAAATTGGTTCACAAATTACAGAGAACATCAATTTCAAAGAAAATACAACTTATTTTTATATATATAGATATAGATGATGTGATGTCCGGTTGCGATACCCTAACTAAATGCAGAGAAGCACAAAAGCAACTTACTGCCATGCTAAAAAGAGCAGAGTTTCATCTTCGAAAATGGGCTGCTAATAATACAAGGCTACTGAAGGATATTCCACCCGAGTCGCGCAGTCAGAAAGGCATAAACATGGTGAAAGAGAGAATGAACCACTTACAGTTGAACTGCAAAGTCAATGGAACAGGCTTAGAGATAATCTGCATACGCAGCAGTAGTGTACTCCAGAGTAGCTTTGCAGAATGGATCGTATGTAACAACGATTTTGACAGCAAAAACAAAGGTGACACCAATCCGGAAGAAGATTCCCCTTCCCAAGCTGGAGCTTTGTAGAGCTCATTTATTGTCAAAGATTTTGGCAGAAACAATGCAGACATTCGGCCCACAAGTTGGCGAAGTATTCGCCTGGACAGATTCCACAATCACATTGGCCTGGATCCAAAAATGTCCAATACCAGTAAGTGACGAAGTCAAGTTCCTGGAGGCATATAAGGTCATCAGATGCTTCCAGGGGAATGGATTGAAAACTCTTCTGGGTTTTATTACTTACAATGACTTTGAGAGAACTATATTTTAAAGAAATGAATACAAAAAGTGCAATTAAAAAGCTTACAGTTATTAGAGTTGCAATTAATATTGTTCAATTATATATGATATTGTTCTTCTTATGAAACTTGAGTTCTTCTATTTCTTCTATATTTTCAATTTGTTTTATTACAAGTTCATCGAATGATATTAAAGAAACTGTAATTCTTTAATTTTAAATCACTTGTCTCTATCACAACATTTTGTATGAATTTTTCTTCCTTATTATAATAGGTTCTATTGTTTATTTTAATGTAACAATTATGTAAACTTAACAAATAGTTTCCGCTTAATGTCATAATTCTTTCATCACATGAACTGCTTAAGTTTGCTTAATTTTGATTCTTAAGCAATAACGAATTCGATTCTATTTCAATAATTTTCGGTTTTTTTATTTTTGATTTTCATACAATTTTTTCGGTAAATACAAATATTAGATTCCTTTAAATGTTTCTCGTTAGCATCTCCTTTAAAATCATAGAATATATTATTTAGGTTAACAATTTCTTTGTTTTTAAATACAAGCTCTTCAAAATTTTTGTTTTGTGTCCTTTGGTATTTTAGTATTTATTATTATTTATTCGTTGTTAAATTTAGCTGTGCCTATTTCTAATTTCCTCTTCAGACAAAATGTTACTACTCATAACGTTCAATCCAATACTATCTCCAAGAATTTTAATTTTTAACATATCTAAATAAATTACTTCTTTATAGATTTTCTCATTTCTTGTTTCTACGTGTATCATTAAATTTTTCTAATATCTAAATCCTATCTGCTTCTATTATCTATATTAATTTGGTAAAAGTTTCATTAAAATGGTTGTTGATTTGAATATCTTTGTTAAAATTATTTATAATCATATGGTTATTCTCGTCTACTATGCTTAAATATTCCTCAATTTCTGTTCTGTCGTTGTCATCTATTGAACCAAATAACCATTTTAATCCTGTTCCCACTAAATTGGCAAGTCCTCTTCTATGTCTGTGTGGTAGTATGGTCTTTACTTTTGCCTTTAGTTATTCAAGTTCGTATTGTAAAAGTTTTTTATTGTCCAATACATCTGTCTGATTTATATTACTTTCTAGGGTATTCACGATTATTTCAATGCTTCGGGGTTCTATAGGTATAATATGTATGTAAAATAATGTCATAATTTTTAGTAATTTGTATGTCTCCTAATCTTATTTCTACAAATCCTTCGTTATTGTATATCTTCTCTACGATCAATGTTCCTCTCGCCGTGTGTAGCAGTAGTATTATCATTGTAAACATTAATATCGAGCTGACCTGCAAGTTTAGAAGGTCTCTATGTTTATTCAGTGTATATTTTCTTATTTTAATTTTCTATATTTATATTCATTCCTGTGTCTCAAAGCTTTGTAGTTTCTTACATAACCTTCCTCCTGAGTTTGTTGGTATACTTCACGATTCGCGTTAAGTTTGTTTTTCTACTCTAAGCAATCTTTCAACCTGTTTTCCCCTCTATTACATCTATTGGTCTAGCCTTAATATTTGAATGAAAGGATTTGTTATACCACTCTACGCATTTAAAGATTCTCTCCTGGATTGATAGATCAGATTTTTCTGTTTCTAGTACCCTGAGCTTTTCCCCAAGAGTGTTAAGGAACCTTTCTATATCTGCATTCCCTGTGTGGCTGTTGGGTTTCGTGAAATGTGCCTCTACTTTTTCTGTTCTTAGGAAGTCCTTTACATCAACTGAATTAAATTCATTGTCTTAAATAACTAAATTTGGTTTTCACTTTATAGAAAAGTATAGGCCCTTATTGTGAGTGTCGATCAGCATTCAATTCGATAAAAGTCGATCGCATCGACAAATTCCCTTTTTGGTATTGTGTATCTCAATCGACAAAGATATCTGTTACTGTGAATAACGAACGTGATTATTGTGAATAGAGCATATATTTTTGACATTTGTGTTGTTGGTTCTGTTCTAATTTTCTTGTTACAAGAGAAAATAGTTCAATAAACTAGTGTATATAAGTGATGTAATTGTCTAAAAACATATACATAGACACATTTAAATAGATTTAAGTGAAATAATAAAAGAAAAAATCATTTCAACTGATTTTTTTTTCGACCATTCGGAAGAATAATTTATTCCCATAACCAGTTAAAAATTACCCTGAATAGAAATTTGCATTTATTAATGAAATCAACTCTCCCATTTATTTTGTATTACTCACTACTTTTGCTCTGTAATTAATATAATTATTTTTTTAAAAATAAATGGTCAAAACAATGAAACACATTGCATTTTTATTCATAACATTGCACTTCTTCCACACAGTCGATCGGGAAAATGTAAACGAAAAAGATCGACTGTCAAAACGAAAAATTTCGTTCAAAATAGACATACGCAATACCAAAATTCACTTTCACTATCGACAAAAGTCGTTTGTCGATCGATAAAATGCAATAAGGGCCATAGCCTTAGCTTTTCTACAATTGTAACGCTATTTCTGTCTTCTAGGTAAACTACCACATCATGTTTGGAGAATTTGTCAATGAATGTTAAGAAGCTGTGTTTTTTATTTATGTTTACATATGTCTAAATGAATGGTCTGATTTGTATCGCTAGGAGTTTCTGTGATATTGAATTTGGGTTTTAATGGCTTTCTGTCGTATTTCGCTTTACTGCATGCATCGCAATTGTTTTTTTTTTTTTATTGAAAAACACATTGTAGTGTTAGTAAAATATTACAATCTAGTCTTTGGACTAGTAAGCAATTTTGTTTTGACTTAAATTGATAAAAGGATACATTTAAAAGTTTAAAGCTTTGATGCTAACTTATACTATATTTGATTATATATGCTGCACTACTTCAAAAGGTTCGATTCTTTTTAGTCTCCTCACTAGGTTTGTGTGGTCCAAGAGCGAGATAGTCTCAGGGTTCGTGTGGTGGTGAAGCCGCTCCTCATGCTTTTTAGCGAATCTATGAATATCATTCTGTACACATTCCACGCCTAGGTCCCTATGAAGGTCATCGTTACTAATGTAGAAAGGTGCATTTACAATGTTTCTCAGCACCTTGTTTTGAAATCGTTGTATAATTTGAACGTTGCTCTTTTTGGTACAACCCCAAAGTTGAATACCATAGGTCCATATGAGTTTTATGACTTGCTTGTAAAGTAAGATTTTGTTATATGTTGATAGACAAGACCGTCTTCCTATCATCCAGTACATTTTCCTGTTGCGAATACCAATCTCCTCTCTTTTCTCCCATTGAAGTTTTGCATCCAAAGTCATACCAAGATACTTTGCACAGTTTGCATATGGTATAGCTTGGTTATAAACATGCACTGGTATGTGTTCTATTTTTTTTATTTGTGAAGTCAACGTGTACTAATTTTGATTCGTTTAATCGTATTCGCCATTTTCTTGTCCAGTTTTGAATATGCGAGATCGCCTCTTGTAGTTTATGGGTTGAGTCCACATTACTTTCCGCAACTGCCATTAAATCGCAATTGTTGATGTACTTTTGTATATATTTTTTTAAATTTTTAAAATAGATGCATTTTTTGAGTCCGTCGTAATTTTCATTTATTCCTCCGTGTCCTGTCTCATTCTTATGGTATTTATGTATATATCTATAGGTTTCTTCCTCGTTTCTCATATCCTTAGCGTGGATCGTTGTAAAATGAAAGGCTTGTGTTATATAATTCTTTTAGTTTCTGCTGCACCCTATTATATTCATGGTCTGATAATTCAAAGTAAATAACTATTTTTCCTGGTTTTAAATATATACGAAATATGTCAGTCATGAAATTGCTTTCGATATCTTCGGGACTTATATAAATTTCGCGCTTTGTATTTCTTTTGTTTTATTGTTCGTTAGAATAATTTGTGTGAAAAACCTATTAACCACTCTCTAATATTGGGATATGACCGTTCTGTTCCTCTTCTTGTGAGTGTATTGTAGCGTTTGTACTTATACAGCCTATTAGACACCCCTTTATTTTTTTTCTTTGCTACCAAATCCTTTCTCGGAAGTAATTAATTTTACTTTTATGAACTATGGCATCACTATACGAGGTTGTAATCAATTTTTATATTTTAAGAAAGATCACTAATTCACTGTTATGGTGTAATGGCGGGTTTATGCATTTTTTCCGGTATAGGATCAGTGTGTGATCATTGCTCGAAATCGACAGTCGCGTGACAAATTTTCTTTTGTTCATAATAGTGAAATTTCTTAATTTTTTTTTTAAATACCAAAACGAAATGAACTTGGTCTGGCAGAATGTGTAGAAATACAGCTTTTATTTGAAGAAGGCAAAAATGAAACTCAAATAGCAATAGAAGTAAAGTGTTAATGTTGTGCACGGCAAAATGCAATTAGGCGGTGAAGCCAGACTGATTCGCACGCAAATTGCGAAAAATCCGAAAGAAAAAAGATAATTTTTAAAATATTCGTTAAACAATCGAACGAAAACCTCTTCTGAGCTTGATTCTGAGTTGTCGAAGGATCGGAGAAAAAAAATGTCTACAAGAACCGTTAGATAAAGGCAAGGAAGTTGGATGTAAAGGATGCAAAGCAAAACAAGAAATCGCGCTTGAAGTGGGCTAAAAAACATGTGCATTTCAATGAAGAAGATCGGTCCAATATATTGTGGTCAGATGAATTTTACTTTGGGGTACAATTAGTTTAAGGATCGCTTTTAATTTACACATCAAAAAATGTAACTAATTTTTATGTTCTGAAGATGAGTTTATCTTTTGAAAAAACATCTTTTTTAACAAATTTTCGGATATTAGGCATCCCTGGTGTGACTTTTCTGAGACGAAGCCTCGGAGAATAATACAATCCAGAATGCGTGGTATTCACTATGAAGCACGGTGGAGGTGCCGGCGGTGTGGGTGAAATGCATGTGTGTGATGGTCGGATGGACTCCTGTGAGTACATAAATGTGTTGGAAAATGTGCTTTAACTTTCCTTTTCCAACATTTTCACCAACACCAACGCCCGTGCCCTGAATATTCAGAATAAGGGTATTCATACCCCCTTTGGTGCGCGCCAATTATAAAAAAAAAAAAGAAAATATGGAAAATGTCAAATTTAAACAAAACAATGTACCCTGCTACAAATCGGCCCTAAGTGTGAGCTGGTTGATCTGCTTGAGTGGCCTGGGCTCTCATCACGTAACTTTTAAGACGATTGTCGTCCAAACTAACTCCATCACTATCGTGTCGTCTATCGTTCTAATTTTTCACAGTTTGAAAGCTACTGAAAGTCATATTTGCCACTCGAAAATGGCTTCAGCTGTCATTCTTTGTTTTTGTGTTTACCTCGTCTGTGGAGTTTTTCGTATTTTCGCACCCGGGCATGGCAAAACATTATCATGTATTATGTTAATAATAACAAATTAATTATGTATTTTATTCACAATGTGCCTACATGTTTGTTAGAAGAGATAAAGAATCCGACGGATCTCTGTGTCCTTCGCAGTTCCAATTTTTTTTTCATTTTCATTCTCCTCAATAAAAAAAAAACATTGCAGTGTGATAAAACATTTAGTTGCTGAATATATTTTCAGTCAAAAGTCGATTACAAACACAAAACACCAAAATATAATGCAGAACGATAGCTAAATACCTATCGTGCAAAAACGATCGACGAGATGATAGTAATTGACAGTTTTCGGGTTACGTGAAGCAAGCCATGAATCGTCAAAACGATATCGTTCAGACGATAGTGCCTTTTCAAGTTTACATGAAGCAAAACTATCGTCAAACGATTGTTGCCGTACGTGATGAAAGCCCTGCGTAGTCCCCGGATTTCAACCCTATAGAACGTCTATGGAGTATTCTAAAGCGTAAGATCCAGGAGTACTCGTTTACATCAAAAGAACCACTTTAAAACGTGCCACAACAAGAGTGGAGTGATATTACTTCGGAAGAGCTAGTCAGCACTTTGCCCAAGAGAGTCGCTGTAGCCATATAGGCCAAAGGTGGCCCAACCAAATACTAATAGTCTTTTATAAAACTATTTCTTTATCACATCTGCTTCCTTTTATTTCATTTAACCTTTTGTTTTTTAAAGATATTAAGAATTTTAAAGGGTGCCTAATACATTTGGCAAAGGCTGTATTATCAACTGCCTCCCGACTTGATTCTATCGCATTAATTTCTCCTGTGTCTACATTTATTCTACTCATAAAATCTGCTGCTTTGTTTCGTTTTCCCTTAATATAATTAATATTTATGTCATATTCACCAAGTTTTAAGTGTCAGCCTTGCATAAAAGAGACAACGCGATTTTTTAAGAAAAGGAAAGCAATTATTTTGCAAGAAAATAATAAACTGTCAGCTTTTGTTTTTGTATCGAGCAGAACAGAATCACAAATGGCAAAAATTAATTGGGAATTTAGGTTTTTGTTTTTCTTTTAACATTTCCAAAAGGGTTTTTATTAATAAATATATATTTAAAACACAAAATATAAGTACATCTGGATCCATTTCGCAAATTCAAAACAATTTAGTTTTGCAATGAGTAAATTTCATGCAGAAATGTTAAAAAAAAGCAGCTGCCAGTGGAATGTCGCTGGAGCATTTTTCAATTCAAACGGCATTCCGTTAGATTCGTAATACCCTACAGGTGTTAAGAAATTGGTTTTTTTTTCTATCGTGTTGCTTTATTTCAACTTGGTGGAATCCCTTAGCAAGGTCTAATGTAGTAAAATACTGCGCTCTTCCTAACTTCTAGTATATTTTCTACGTTGGGTATAATTGTCACTAACAGTAATTTTGTTGAGCTTTCTACTTTATGATTCCCTGCTCCAACATATCTTTTATTTGATTACTTATTTCTTCCTCGTGTATTTGAGGGTATCTGTATATTTTAGAATATACTGTATACTGTACTGTATTTCGTGAGTGTGTCTCAATTTCTGTCCTTCTTGAAAGAATAAATCCTTGTTTTTATTAATCAGCTTTCTAAGTTTCTCTTTTTCTTCTGGATTCATATCATCGCGGTCTAGTTTTTCAAAAGTGCTTTATTTTAGATTCTTCCAACTGATAAATTTCATTATAAATATAGGGACAAGAGTTTACGAATTCCGTTTTTACGCCATGCACAGTATTGTTCGAAACCTAAGCAACTTTTTCCTCTGAACTAGTTGAATATTTATGCATTTATTCGTTTTAATAAAAATAAGATAATTTTTATTTATTACAGTAAGTACTCGGATAGGTATAGTAAAATGAAAAATCCAAAATCAATTCATTCAAAGTAAATAAAAAATCAAATAGAAATTCCTCTCAATATGGAGCTGTTCGAAACCCAAGCACCTTTTAGTAATTGCTGTGATAACTGTTATTTTTGATGACCTCTGCACATCTGCGGAGCATAGACTTAATTAGGTTTTTTATTGTGGACGTTGGTATCAATTTCCATTCCGTTTCCAAACACATCATGAGCTTATCCTTATTTTTAAAGCCTTGATTCCCAACCTTACGTTTCAAGATGCCGAAGAGATTTTCAATGGGATTCAAGTGGGGGGATTCGGGGGACCACTCCAAAACATGAATCCCATTGGTTGATAGCGGCTTCTTGATCAGCTTCGATGAATGTTTCGTAAGACAACTGAGAAAAATACAAATTTTGAGTTTTTATCAAACCGTCACCAAGTGAGTGGACGGACCTCCCCCCACCAGCGGTAAGGGGTCTGAGAATCTGAAACCTCACTTCATCAGTGAAGCTCCTGCATTTACTGGTTTACTGTGCCGGATTGCCATTTTAAGGTTTTTTTTTGTGCTGTTTTATACCAGTCTAGGAGTTCGGCGAACTTGCTTTTCTCTCTAGACCATTGGTAGAGCTTCTTTGCGCGTAATTGCGCAATTTCATCATTTCACCAACAGACGGAAGGATGCTTGCGAGTGGCCATTCTTCTGGGCATTCGCACGCCCTAATTATGTGGGCCATAATTTGTTTCGACTTCTCTGTAGCTGGCCCTGCAGCTTCTCTGAACATAAGGGAGAAAGAATCCTTATCACCCAGCTTTTTGTGTTTTATTTTGAGGTGCGTTTCCTCTGCGGCTTTGTTCAGAATTGATTTAAAAAATTATAGCCTGATGGTCATTACGCGTATAGTGGGTGACAAATTTTCATGGTGTTCTTTGAGCTAGGGAGCTACTTACAAATGTGAGATCGGTGATCGAACCTGTACCACTTTTGCTAAAAGTTTATACAGTTTGCAACTTTAATTGTGGTGTCAACAGCCCAGGTATTTTCCTCATATTTCTTGTACGGTACACGTAAGATGGCTACATCTATACCTAATTCGCGAACGTACTCTGTCAATCGGTCTTGAGCAACCAAATGATTCAGATTTAACTAGAGTATCTACAAGGTGGGACAAAAGTAATGTCATAATGTGAATGTGCCATAACTTTTGCAAACGGCGTCAATTGTCATTGCGCTTTGACATTTATATTGTAGACAAATAGAAAATTAGATGACAATAAGCAATGGAGCAATGCATACCTGAAGAACGCGGAATTATTGTTACTGCTTATTTGACCAATTTCCGGTCTGATGTTTTAACGCAGCGTGAATTTCGTCATCGTCTTGCACTATGTGCGCGAACAATTAAGTGTTGGGCTGAGCGTTTCGTGCAAACTGGGTCCATTAGAGATGTCGCAAGAAGTGACCGGCCCCGTATTGCTCGTTCGGCGTAGAATATTACTGCTGTGGCCGAGGACGTCAGAGAAAGTCCACTAACATCGAGGAGGCAACGATGCACACAATTTGGCCTAAGCAGACGTCCGTCGCGTCGAATATTGGTGACATACCTGAAGATGTTTCCTAATAAAGTGCAAAGCGTTCACCAATTGCTGCGTGCTGAGCGTCAAGTAATGTTAACTTACCCCCATGCTCTGTTAAACCTAGTGCAAGAAGAGGATGATTTCGTATCCAAGATCATTATGAGCGACGAAGCCCATTATGACTTAGCTGATTATGTGAATACAGAAAATTTGTGTTTCTGGGGCACGGAGAATCCACATGAAATGCACGAAGAGCCATTGCATCCTCTCAATGTTACTGTTTGGTGCGGCAGTGAAAGGTTGTCCCCTATAGTTTTGAGGACGCCGACGCGACGGTACCAACGTAACCATAAATCATGAGGGCTACAGACAGGTGTTAAAAGAGTTTTTTTTTGCCGCAACTTGCTGAATTGGGTCTCGAGCATTTGGTTCCAGCAGGACGGAGCAACCGCTCACACAGCTCGGGCAACGACGGAAATTTTGAGTCACCAATTTCCGGGCCGTGTGATCTCCCGTTTTGGCGATTTGAACTGGCCGGCCAGATTGCCAGATCAGACGACGCCAGAACTCTTCCTTTGGGGCTTTTTAATATCTCGCGTTTACCACAACAAACCCTGCAAGTCTTGAAAGCCAACATAAAAGAAGAAATCACCAATTTGAAACCAGATGTTTTGCGAGCAACAATTCCGCGTTTTGAATTAAACGAGCACAAATGAGCATCTTCTCAAGATGTGGTCATTTGACCGATTCTTCAATACATCTTTCGACGTAACATAAGTAAACTTTTATTTATTTAAACTTAGTAAACGCAAGTGGTGACCACGGAGATTAGGTAATGGATTTGCTTCTGATTTGGGCGGTGTAATTACAAGCCCGGCTGTGGGAATAGCAATGACAGCCACCAAGCACAACAGAGAAACTAATAAGTTTTTCCTAACTACTACACCAAAAAGGAGTTGCTCCCTAGTAGTACAATGGCGCGTTTAGTGGTCTCGTCTATTTGGTGTAGGTACCTGTTAATCATCTCATTTGACAGGTTCCTATTGGACGGTGTGTAGGGCGAGTTCGAAGAGCGTACTCTTGCCCTAACTCTGGAGAAGTGTGTCCAATGCGTCCTACTGCAGTTGTAGAGATAAGTTCCAACTTCGCAATCCCGTTAGGAAGTGTAATTTCGCCGTTGGGTTCGCAATGGTGACTGCAATACACGAATATGTGTAGGCATTATCTCGTTTATCGGTCCGTGTTGTAACCGCACGTCGAATAACGTAAGATACAGATAGGTACCGCTTATAAGATATGACGGATGCTTTCAAATCGAGTCTATGCTCGACATTGTACAGACCCCAGCAATTGAATAGTAGGTTTCCTCTAGGACTAGGTGTTTTATTTTCCAAATCCATATGTTCGGCGCTTAAATCTCCGCCCATAAGTAAATAAATTTCTTCTGACTCCAGCCTTAAGGCTCAACTATAATAGTCCAAAGCAATCGGAAGCTAATGTCAAAATTCTACGTTGAGTTTCCTTCAGTACTGTCAATTACACAAGTTGCCCATAATAGGCGTATGTGAACGGAAGCGATTGTCAGCCAAGTCGTTTTGCCTGTCATTTGTGTTTCTTGGTTTTTTTGGCAAAACAAGTGAAATTAATATATTTTATAATTAATAATAATTAATTAATATACATATGTATGTATGTATAATAAAAATAAATTTCTTTGTTTACGAACTTCCAATTTTAAATTTACACTGCTGTTAAAGTGAAATGCCAAATTTTCGGTTCGCTCTTTTCGTAAGTGAGCAAAAGTGAACAAAACTTGACGAATCGAAGCAAAAAGCTATTATGGTCGTACAATTCAAATTCCTTGTATTCGCACAGTTACGTACGTCGACGTACCCACCCATTCTACTATTATAGTTCGGCTTTTAGATATCGAAATAGTGTCTCGAGCTCTGTAAAAAATAAAGGGTTTGAGTAGTTCCAGATGCATACACTGCGACCATGTACACTCTGATTCCACTATATAGAGGGATACAATCTTCCACCTCCTGGAACTTCAACGCTGTACGCGGCCTTATATCGAAACTCTTTCCTAATGAAGATCGTAACCGATGGGCTCGAAGATCGTAACCGATGGGCTCGAAGATCGTAACCGATGGGCTCGAAGATCGTAACCGATGGGTTACGATCTCTTATAATATTATATTTTGAACTTCTAACAACTTAAAAAGTACGGTTCTTTGTTCTACCCTTATCAGTGAATTAACATTCACCGCGAAAATCTTTAAGGGTTTCTCTACCATCGTACCCATTACGACTGTAGGTGCGCTAGGTCCGTCAGAAATGTGTAGATCTGGTCCACCCATTTCGCTTGCTGTTCTAACTAACAGTGAAGCTGGGTCATATGGCTTTGGATAGAGATCATAATGGCCAGCAGGTCAGGTTGGGAATCAGAGGCTTTAGGCACTAAGCCTTGGGAACCTTAATTTTTTTTTTTTTTTTTTATAATTTACGCGCGCCAAAGGGGGTATGAATACCCTTATACTGAATATTCAGGGCACGGGCGTTTGGAAAGAGGAACAGAGGAGATACCGGTGCACGTTGGCTTTAAATGTTTAAATGTTGTACCGATGAGGAAATACCGAGCCTGGAAGATCATTCCACATACGTGTCGTTCGGCTTATAAACGAATCCCTGTATTTGACAGTACGTCCGAAGTTGGGCTTGAGGGTGAACTGATGTGCATTCGTAGCGTGACGCTTATTGCGGGTGAAATTTTGACGGGGAGGAATGCAAGTGGCTAGTTCGTTGGAACATTTTTTGTGGAATAAGCGATAAAATAGGGAAAGACAAGAGACATTTCTGCGATGTTCAAGTGAGACTATTGAGCTCACAATGTCTCTATCACCTATAAGTTTTAACGCGCGGTTCTGGACCCTATCTAGGATGTGCAAAACGGTTTTGGGTGCACCAGACCAGATATGGGCGTTGTATTCCGTTCCAGGGCAGATGAATGCCTTATAAATTGTGGCCAGATCAGAAGGGGTAAAGAATTTCTTGCACCGCTTAAGGAATCCTAGACATTTTGCAGCATTTTTGGCGACCTCGAATATGTGATCGTTCCAACGAAGATGGTTGTTGATACACATACCAAGAATGGCAAGGATTGGATTAGAGGTTGCAGACAAGATATCATTTATGAAAATGAGAAAGAGAGTCGGAGACAAAACTGAGCCCTGGGGGACACCAGAATTTATATGGTGAATATCAGACTTGAAGCCGTCCAATACAACTTGTATTGAACGCCCCGAAAGGTAATTTCTAATCCATTGAAGAGAAGACTCATCGATGCCATATGCACGCATTTTCGACAAATGCCAAACTCTGTCAAATGCCTTTGAAATATCAAGTGCAACTATCTTTGTTTCACCGAAGTGATGGAGAGATTGGTTCCACTTCTCGGTGAGATATGCCATCAAATCACCAGTGGACCTGTTTGCTACGAAAACCATACTGCCGGTCATTGAGAAGTTTTCGTGAATCAAGATATTTCATAAGCTGACGATTTCTCAGCGTTTCCATGACCTTGGTAAGAAGGGACGTAAGTGCAATGGGTAGGTTATTGGTCGGAGAGGAAGATTCGCCTTTTTTAGGGACAGGCTGCACAAATGCTGTTTTCCATCTTCTCGGAAAGAGTCCAGAAGAGTAGAACAGACAGAAAGTTTACGCAGAGGTTTTGCCAGCGAAGAAGAACACCTCTTCAGAACTAATGGGGGGATACCATCTGGACCAGCGGATTTGTGTATATTGAGACCTTTGAGAACTCCTGCATCTGTGCGAGTGCGAAAATGGACTTGTCCCATAGAGAATTTGACGCTCTCGAGCACAGGGACAGACAAAGCACTATCTTGCAGTGTGGAATTGGCTGCAAATTGTGCAGCGAGCAGATTGGCCTTGTCTAAGGAGCTGACAGCTGGAATGTCATTGTAAATGAGCGTTGGGATGGCAGATGAGGCAGAGTTTTTAATGTTTTTGACGAATGACCAAACATTTTTACTACCTTTGGGACACTGTAGTATTTTTTGCCTCAGTTTTTGGTCGTGTAGGAATTTGACACGACGGATATGGGCATTGCAGTCATTTCTTGCTTGTTTAAACTTCTTTCTGTTTTCCTCAGATTTGTTGGCTTTATAAGACCGAAAACTTACTTCTTTCAACCTGATAGGCTCTTTACAGTTCTGGTCGAACCATGAGTTTGTCTTAGGTTTAATGCTCTTTATTCTGTTAGGAATAAAGTCATTCATACCTAAGAGAATCGTGTCGGTGATCATATCAGCGGCGGCATCCACATCACTATCGAGGAAGCATAGCGACCAGTTAAAACTCCTAAAGAAGCTATTAAGGCCGTCCCAGTTGGCTTTCTCGTAACGCCATACTTTTTTTTTGGGAGTTTGTTCTTTAACTGAGTGGTTGGAGTACGAGAATTTAGCTGATATGATGTTATGGTCAGATCGGCCTAGAGGCGCTAAAACATCAATGACGTATTTATCAGGGTGAGAAGTAAGAAACAAGTCAAGGGTGTTGGCGGAATGACTTGCAATGTCAGGTATTCGTGTCGGCTCATTTACAAGCTGAGTCAAGTTGTTTACCTCAGCGAAAAGTTCAACATACCTTCCTTCGGGTGTTGTCTGGCCAGAGTGTCGAAGCCAATCCGAATTGTGTATATTGAAATCGCCCGCAATGACGATTTCAGTATGAGGATACAGGGATACAATTCGAGTGATGGAATCGGACAGTGCATCAAACTCGTTAAAGGTTTAGTTGCTGTCCTCACTAGGGCTTCTGTATATAAAACAGTAGTGAATAGTTTGCTTACGGACGGTGAATTTTGGCCATTTGAAGTTGAATTCCGGATTGGAACAGTGGCCATACTGTGATGGAATTTGGTAAGCGATGTCACTACGAATATAAATAGCTAGACCGCGATGGGGAAAGAATAATGGCACTGAGCTATATCCAAGCAGTTGCAAATCAGAAGATTCTTCTACTACCTGTGTTTCGCTAAGTGCCAGAACAGCCGGTTTATGGGAATGGGTGTGGACATACACATCAAAGAAATTTGTTCGAAGCCCACGTATGTTGGAAAAATCAACCCTGAATTCCCTCATCATTACAACATAAAAACACAAAAAGACGCAACTCTGACGAAACTAAGCGTAGCCGCGAAGTATAGATCCTAAGAATAGTTTTCCACAGCAAGCTGTCGCAGGTGTTATGCCCAAACGACAGTCAGCTGTGGTCCGCTATTCGGATAAGCACTCACGGCCCGCTATACATCAGATGTTACGCTCTCTCAATCAACGCAACAGAAGAATGTATAGTGCATCGAACTGTTGCGGTGGTTGAGAAGCCTAACAGCGAGTGAGTGGGAGGGGAGAGATGAGGGCCCGGCACTGATTTTTTTCTTTTGTTTTTTTTCACCACTTGCACTTCACTGATGGTGTATTAGGCGCGCGCGATCTATTGTTTTTGTTATCAATGATTTTTGGTTTTTTTTTTTTGCTTTTTATGTTTGTTTGTTTTATTCTATTTTTTTTTTTGTTTGTTTGATATTGGATGAATTGTTAATTGTTTCTATTTTATTTTTTTTTTATTGTAATTTTGTTGTGAATGGTTTATTATTATTATTTATTTTTTGGATGGAGAGGCAAAACGCGTGCACCCACGTCGACAGGCAACCCGGTACTTCCTAATCCCGGTACTACTAATAACCCTCGGTTATTTTTGTACCGTGTTTCCCTGCCTGACGTCCCTGCACGGCTGGTATTTGGACTTTTCACTTCGACATTCTGCGTGAGAACCAGGTTTTTTTTTTTTTTTTGTGTACTGGAACTTAGGACCACCCCGATAGCTTGCGGTGAGACCCGAGTTTCCGCCCAAAGCACAAGAGAGTTGGATTTTATCTACCGCCCCATTCTTATCTAAAGTACATTCTTCCGATTTATGGTACTTTCCACACTTCCCGCATCGAGGCTTCATTCCACGCTTCGACGCAGGCATTTGGCTGCAAATTGCACTCAACGATTTTGCCAAAACTAGTATACAAACATAATCTGCATTGTAAGACCCATTCTGTAATTCTGTTAACAAAGCAGTAGAGTAAAGGAAAAAGAGCTCCACTTTGCGTAAATGAGGAGAAAAGAGTAGTGGAATCAAAAGCTCTTGCCATTCACACATCAGCACAGAAAAAGCGGGGAACACCTACACAAATTTGTCTAAAGTCATTGAGCACACACATCTATTATCTATGGTACATAGAAACAAAATAAGTGACTATAATGGTGTTTATGGTCACGCATGCTATATTTACCAAAACCCATTTCTCCATTACGCGTGTGGTACACTTTGTTTAACACAAAAGCTTCTCATTTTTAATAAAAACTCAACTATACCAATTGCTACTACCAGAATATCTAGGCTCGGAATAGATTGGACGTAGTTTGTACAACAACCAAATACTTTTAACCCAAGTACCAGTTACCGTTTTACAGGCCAAATGTATTAGGCACCCTTTAAAATTTTTAATATATTTAAAAACAAACGGATAAATCAAATAAAAGGAAGCAGATATGATAAATAAATAGTTTTATTAAAGATTATTAGTATTTGGTTGGGCCACCTTCGGCCTTTATGACTACAGCGACTCTGTTGGGCAAAGTGCTGACTAGCTTGCGACACTTTTCCGAAGAAATATCACTATACTCTTACTGTAACACATTTTTAAGTGTTTCTTTAGATGTATGATACAGTACTCCTGGATCCTACGCTTTTTTATACTCCATAGATGCTCTAAAGAGTTGAGATCCGGGGAATGCGCAGGCCACGCAAGCAGGTCTATATTATTCTCCTCAAACCAGCTCATAGTTAGGGCTGATTTGTGGCAGGGTGCATTGACTTGTTTGAATTTGACATTTTCAATGTTGGTGAAAATGTAGGAAACGGAAAGTTAAAGTACATTTTCCAACACTTTTATGTACTTAAAGGAGTCTATCCATCAAAAACATGCATTTCACCCACACCGCTGGCAGCCATGCATCCCCAGATCATCTTACTGCCTCCACCGTGCATCCGAAAAAATTTGTTAAAAAAGATGTATTTTCAAAAGATAAACTCATCTAGACAACATCAAAATTAGTTACATTTTTTTATGTGAAAATTAAAAGCGATCCTTAAATTAATCGTACCCCAAAGTAAGATTCACCTGACCACAATATTTTGGACCAATCTTATTCATTGAAATGCACATGTTTTTTTCGCCCACGCGTTTGTTTTCTTGTTTTTTTTTTTGCAAGAGCCACGGCTTCTTCCTTGCTTTGCATCCTTTACACCCAAGTTCAAGTCTTTATCTAACGGTTATTGTAGACATTTTTTTCCCGACAACTCAGAATCAAGCTCAGATGAGGTTTTGGTTGGATTTTTTATCGAAGATTGTTTCTCCCGAGGCGTGGTAATCTTTTTTCTCCCGGATTTTTGCAAATCAATCTGGCTATACCGCCTAATTGCGTTTTGTCCTGCACAACATGAACACTTTACTTCTATTGGTATCTTAGTTTTATTTTTGCCTTCTTCAAATAAAAGCTGTATTTTTACACGTTCTGCCAGAACAAGTTCACAAAAATTAAGAAATTTCGCTATTATGAACAATAGAAAGCAGATTAGTCACGCATTTCGAGCAATGATCGCACACTGATCCTACACCGGAAAAAATTTATAAACCCGCTATTGCATCATAACAGTGCATTGGTGACCTTAAAATATAAAAGTCGTTTACAACCTCGTATAGTGATGCCATAATTCATAAAGTTCAAATTAATTGCTTCCGAGAAAGGATTTGGCAGTAAAGAAAAAAATAAAGGGGTGCCTAATACATTCGGCCAAGGCTCTAGATAAGCACCAAGCACGCAAAATCTCTGATGTAGAGCTCGAAGATCAGATGAGTGAGACTAAAAATATGCTACAAACACCAGTGACACCACCACAGTGCAGAAATCAAAGTGGAAATATCGCTAGCGAATAAAAAGGGGGAAATAAACAATAAAAGAGTAAATTCAGAAACTGAAATAGTAGAAGGAAAAAAATAATAATGACAGGTTATAGTTTGAAAACTAAATTAAATGCCTTCTTTCCTTTTGTTCACCGATGCTATGATCAGGATTGTAGGGATCATAACCCTCCCACTTTAATGTATCCTTTCTGTTCCGCCTGTGGGGTTCGCCGATTTGACCTCAAAAAATATCACTGAAACCAATCATATGCTGCTGTTTTTGCATTTCTGTGATCCAAGATTATTTTGACGCGCCGTTCTAACCACCTTGTTAGAAAACGTCGAACAGGTAGCTGTAGGTAGCACTGTGTATAAATTTAATATAAACTTTCCCCGGCAGTGGATAATAACAAATGCCCCCTAAGTTCGTAAATAAGTTCCAACTAGAACGTAATATAAAGGCTTTCTCAAAATTCAACGCGGCGTTGAAAAGACGCTCTGTGTGACGAGGGATATGTAGTCCTGTGTATTACAACGCGGGGGTATTTTCCTGTCACAGAAGATTCCTGCCACTAACTCTAACCTACGCTTACGCGGTGATTAATTTCGTCATCAATAGTTGCTTCGCTATTGATCATAGATCCCAGATACTTGAGCTTTTCGCACTTGGGAATCAGTTTTCCATTCAAATAAATGTCTGGACAACGTCGGAGTGGATCATAGAATGGGCAGTACAGGTACTCTCTTTTTTGGACTGATTCGATACCCATTTCTCTCCAAAACATCCACCCATACATCAATTGCTCGTTGCAGGGATGTTTAATCCTCACTTATGATGGCTTCATCGTCAGCAAAGGACTTAAGACGCTTCCCTGGTGCACACCGACTGTAATTGGGAACTCTTCGGTGACTTCGGCATGCCATCTTACTCTTGCCTTTGCTCCATCATATATGTCTTAGCGCCACCCATATCAGAGCTTTTGGTTGTCTGTCGAATGCTTTTTCAAGACCATATGCAACTCCTTTAAGGAATCACATCAATGTTTTTCCATTATGATCCTTATACTTTCGATTGCATTTCTGGTTGATTTAACCGTAACAAACCCGCACTGGTCTTCAGACAGCCGTATTATTTGCCGCAATCGGCCGTCTAATACCTGTTTAACGATCTTAATAGAACGGTAATTATCAGTTTCTCGTATCACCCTTTCCTTTGTGCAAAAGAAGAGGATAACTTTCCCTCCACTGGTTAGGCATTGGATCTCTTCTCATGAGTTTGGCAATTTCACAAATGATTGGAAAATGGTCGCTTCCATGTACATAGGTCTGTGAGTACGGACCATGTTATTTTGTGCCCAAGTTGGGCGAACGACAGCTTTATGGGTTTTGGGAGATTGGGAAGAGGGAGAAAGATTATTGGAGTTTTTTGAATAGATTATTTATTTGTTTTGTGCGCTAGCCCCCCTTGAGTGCGGGTAAATTGTGAAAAAAAAAAAAAAAGCGAAGAGGGAGTTTGCAGTTATCCTGCATTTTGGTTGAATGACAAGTTGTTTGTTTTTTTGTTGAAGAGGGTTGTGGCGTATTAGTTAAAGATTTAGAATATTGTTTGACTAGAAGGTCATTGCATATTTCAAGGCTGGTAAATGTGGGAATTTGTATTAAATTTTTTGTGACTGGGGTATTGGGTGATAGGCGCTGAGGTTGAATTCGCTTCTTTAAATAGTTGTTTGACCTGTGCTAAACTACAACTACGCTCGCTAAAAAAAAAAAAAAATCTATGGACATTTCCTCGACTCATACACCGGACGGCCTTCGGCCTCACATGCAGGTGCTCAGGGCGCCGCTACGCGGCATATGTCACGGCACTCTTATAACTAATTGCAGCGCAATAAGACCAAATTGGCCTTATTTCACTTTACCGAAGTGAAATAAGGCCAAATGTTGAAATATGGCCTTATTTCACCATTTCAAAGCGAAATATGGCCTTATTTCGTTTGGCCTTATTTCACGGCACCTGCTGGACGTTTAGAATGATTGTAACAACATTGGTTTTCATATGTCCACCAATAATATTGGCTGTTTTCAAAAACATCATTTGATCCTCATTTTGATCACCCTTTTGGCCGTCGTTGCAAGACTTAGGTGTTGTGAACATCAAACTCTAAGACTTCGTTGCAATCGCATTTGACGATTTCGAACAAAGCAAAATGTAAGCCTTAATCAAATTTATTGAGAAGAAATAGACTATAAAGAAAAACATATTATTGCTTAAACTGCTAAACATACACTAATTTTTGCAGTTTGATTAAAGTAAATGTAAAGCGTAGATTTCAGATTGCTATCTCGCAACACAGATGACGTATTTCACCATCAGTCATGCAAGAACTGCATTATCGAATATACTTTAAATGCAGTGTGATTTATAACGCCGTTTTCGAATAAACGACAATCATAACTTTGGAACGAGGCTATTTTTACTACGATTGTAGTGGTGTGCAAAGAAGTATTACTACTTTTGGCAATATTGGTTTTCAACAGTAATAGTTGATGCATTCTTTTGACGGTTTTTTTTTTTAACAAGCCTTGAAAAAATGGAACGTGAAAAAGAAACCGTTTCAATAAAAACATATATTCTCCATATTCATATTCTTCCATATTACATCAATACAAACTGGACAAAAACAGACCTTTTAATAACAGCGCTAGGGTTGCAGGTTTTTGTATTACTCTCGCTCGTAAATGTAAATAGCATCTCTTCCACGGCGTATTATTTGTTACGTAAAATCTGTATTTGCAATTATGACATCGATGATTGTATAGCGTGATCTTCTGTGATTGGGTGCTCTTACGAAGTATCATTCGATAGCTAAATAACAATCTTATGCCCTTATACATGTAGGCTAAAATTGCAAGTGCGAGACTGTCTAGGGTCTTAAGTCTAGAATAGGTAACCTGGGCCAGCATTCCGCGTTACCGAAAATTAATGATTACAGAAACCGACTGATAACACGTTGACGACTTTTGGCTATCATACCCGGACAAAGATTTGTTTCTGGAACGTGAAGACAGATTGAAGGACCTCAGAACGCCAGATTCCTTCAACTCGAAAATGAGTTCATGCGATATAGGCTGGATATATTGGGAGTAAGCGAGATAAGATGGTTAGATGCGAGTGTGTACCAGTCACTGACGCGTAACACTGTATTGCTCTACTCCGGAAGACCATTTAGAAGCCCCTGTGGATTTGGAGTTGGACTGCTGTTAACAGCTACAGCACGTAGAGGCCTAATTTCCTGACAGCCGCGCGGTGATAGGATATTAACGGCCAGATTCCGGACTAGAGTACGTCGCGTCACCATTATACAATGTTACGCCTCAGCGGATGGCTCATCTGAAAAAGAAAAGGATGCCTTCTACAACCAGAACACCCAGGTTCAACATCGACCGAACTAAGGGATCATCTCTCACGTGGAGTGGAAACAATCAGCAGTTCACTGCCCGCCACCATACAAGACCATTGGTGTGCTGTGAAAACTGTTTTCACATCAGGTGCTGAAAGGATTTTCGGTTGATCACAGGGAAGACATAGGCCGTGACTTTCCGAGGATACCTGGAGACGGATCGACGAACGAAAACAGCTTAGAGCTCGTATTGCAGCAACTCCAGCAGCAGGGAGGTTCGAGCTAGAGTCCCTATATCGCATGAAGATGAGAGAAGTGCAGCGTAGCGTGCGACGTGACAAGCGCAAGAAGGGGATGATAGCCAAGCTCCCTAAGAAAGGCAACCTAATGCAGTGCGAAAACTGGAGAGGCATCTGCGTGCTGCCTGCTGTGGCTAAGATAATAGGTAAAGGCACGAAGGCACACTCGACGCCGAACAAGCAGGTTTCCGCTCTGGATCATTATCGAGCAGTGCGTTGAATACCGATCGCCACTTCACCTGCTGTTCATCGATTTTGAAAAGGCGTTTGATAGTGTCAATCTGGAATGTTTTTGGCGGGCCTTGCACAGGAGGGGCTTTCCAGATAAATTAATAGCGATATTATCAAGGCTACGTACGATGGGCTCACATGTCTTTTGCATAGACGAAAGCTTTCTGAGGAATTCGAAGTTCAAAGTGGGGCTCGGCAAGGGTGCATTCTGTCAAAAATACTCGTACTGTTTTTATTGGTGATTAGCGATGTGCTAAATGCGGTTTTATCGACGGAAAGCTGTGGAATTCGATGGATTCTTACATCCGAACTCAAGCATCTGGACTACGCTGACGATGTATGCTTACTATCTCACAGAATAATGGACTTTCACCAAATGACAACAAATGTGGAGAGGGAAGCAGACGTCGTTGGGCTGAAAATCAACTCGGCAAAAACAAAAATGGTCAGCCTAAGACCAAACTCATCAACTCATATATGAATTGCTGGGAAAATGGTTGAGAGAGTATAGAGTTTCCAATACCTTGAAAGTATTTCGAGTTGTCTCAACCGATGGCAGAACCCGCGGCGGTCCTAAGAGAACATGGCGCAGAACAGTCGAAAAGGAAGCACGGCAACTGGGAAAGAGTTGGGGAGAGCTGAGGCACATTGCCAGAAACCGCACACGATGGCGCGTAGGCGTTGTGGAGGCCATAGGACCCACAAGGGGATATAGGACATAAGTAATGAATTTAATGTGGGCCTCCTAAATGTCTCATCACTTACGATACCAGCCTTCAATGACAAGATATGCTCGCAAAATGAAGAGGCAAACTTTTGATTCAGTCCCTTTTGCAAGAGGTAATATACATACATATGTATGTATGTATATATTTAACTTAACTTTATGGGAGAATGGTTCCTTTCTAAAGTTACTTATTTCGAAGTTGTTTATATACATAGTATGTGTATGTACTTTCATATGTAGTTCAAGTTCTTTTATTTTATCCATAAAATCTTTAAAGCCTTTAGTTGTGTAATACTCGAGAGGTAAAAAAAAATAATAACGAAACACAAGCAAGGAAATTAACAACAGCAACAAATACGTTTCTTTTATAACTATCTAATAATGATACCCTCTTCAGTGCCGAGATCCAAATTGCCGAGAAATGGACATAACAAAAATGTTATCAAACTGTTATACAATATTAATTCTTATACATTAAATATATAGACTAATTACGTTCAAGAAAAAGCAAATGTATGTTAATATTTAGTGAATGCGCTTTGATGAAAAAAAAAAAGAATTAAATAAATAAAAAAAGAGTAAATGTTTGACAAAATTAAACAAGTAGATGAAATATATTGAATTCAATGTTTCCTAACCACCTTCCACATAACCACAAACCACGATTCGTAGTAGTAATTATTAAATAATATTTCAGGTATATTTAGTAGCACGCGCTGGGCGCCTGACTTTTTACAAAGAACAAAAGGGTTACAAAACGAATCCCGAGTTAACTTTCCGTGGTGAACCCAGTATGGATTTACAGGGCGCTTCGGTAGATATTGCCAGCGACTACACTAAGAAGAAACACGTTCTGCGAATAAAGTAAAACTCCGAAATTAATTTCTTTCCAGTATATTATATATTAATAAAATTGTTTACTTTTAGACTCTCAAACGGTGGAGAATTTTTATTACAAGCACATGATGACTCCGAAATGGGTCAATGGGTCAACGCACTAAAAGCGCAGAGTGACCAATTATCGGTTGCAGAAGGCCGGTCCCAAACCCTACCAGCAACCTCCCAAAAAGACGAGCCCAAACGGCGATCTTTTTTCACTCTTAAGAAAAAGTAAATAATTGAAAAAAAATACTGAAAAAAATGTAAGAAAATAAAATAAAATGACGATTAAATATAAATTAACAAAGTAATGTTAATATTAATATTATAATTTTAATTGTGGACACTATTTACTGCAAACATTATATTTTATTGCCTGCCCAAATTTATTTTATTTATTACTTTACAATTATATGTATTTAGTAGTGCAGCTCATCAAGCGTTTCGATTTAGAAATTTATATATAAATTATAAAAAACAGCAAAATATATATTCAATCACTAAGATATAAAACAAATAAAGAAAATTTTATGATTTCAAATTGAGCATAAAATAAAATTTATTTACTATAATAACCATCTTAATATTTTGCTTAAAAGTTTTTGATTAAAGGAGGTAGAGTTTAAAACACAATATTTTGATATTCAGTTAGCTGCCTTACATACCGGACTAACAACCTTGTGTCTAATTTTTATTCCCTTTCATAATGGATAAAATGTTCAGATTAACATTTAACAGCTTTTCAGCAGCGGTGGAAGCCTATGAAAATCTTGATTTTTAGAGGTGGCTCTGAAACGGTGGGATAAACACATAAGTGGTTAAGTTTTCCTTGGCGTGCGCAAAACTTTTTACTTCTCAGAAAGATATTTGGCATTTTTGATGATATTTGGCTGCTGATAAGTTCGCGGTCTGAGATAATACGGAGTCATCTTCTCATTAATGATATTACTAACTGCGGCATAATAGTAGTATACATATATAAATATCACCTCGTTGAAATCATTTTTCGTTATTATCTGTGGTAGGATAAGTATCACCATGTCAGCCGAATTCGGAAGAACTTGCAATTTTAAGCACCGCGCCGTGATAAAGTATCTCGTAAAAAAGGAAAATGGCCTAAAGAATTTTTCGAAGGCATATCATCGATTCCTTCAGGATTCTGGGCCTTCCTAATACCATGGTCAAAAATGGACTCGCTTATTTCAACAACGGCCAGAGAACGTAAAGACGACCTCCGCCCATAGCGTCCAGTGTCAGTGATACACTTAATGAAGAAAACGTCGGAAAAGTAGAAAAATTGGTTCTAGTTCAATTTTCGGGTGGGTCTATCACCCTTATTCTGTGTGGTGTTCTTCTAAAACGCCATTTGTCGTTTTTTGAGGCGTTTAATTTTTCAAGTGTTATTCCAAAAATTGATCGCCAGAAAACGCCTCCTTTGGTAAGTAGATTTACATTACACATGCGATCCACTGTCATTGCAACACCTGATTTACGTCTGTACTAGATAAATTTCGAATTATTCAAAACAAAGTCGTGAAAATATAAGTTGGGAAACAAAATGAATAGTATTGCAATGTTTTAGAGTAGCGACGAAGAAGAAAATATACAAAAAAAGATCTCATTCACATACGAAGAAACATAAAAACAAAATCTAATCCGTTGGATTTGCCGGATGCACTCACTTTAAAATTAGTACATATGTATATAGAGGCTTTTCAGATTTAAGATGTTTTTTCGAATGTCCAAGGAAGCATTCGATATTTGATGGACGAAACAAAAAATCATATCCATGCAACTACAAGTTCGGCATCGGTACCGATGGTATTAAAGCTTGCTGCCACTCTTCTGAATCCTTTACCCAAATGTATATTTGCTTCCGACTAAAGTCGTAAACTGCTTCTCATTCGTTACTCTTACCCCATAAATCAAAATAAATTAATTTCTTTAGTCAAATAAAATAAAAATTTATAAAACTTTCATTTTGAACTGATTTTTGCTCTTAGGCGATCACTATTTTCTGAACGACAAAAACCGTCGTTTTTAATGGCGTTTAACGCCTCGTGGAATAAGAGTGAAAGTGAAAAAAATACATTTGTCGTCAAACAATGGGTTCCACAAGGCGTCAAATGAACGTCGAATGGCGTTCACCAACACAAAAATGCCACACGTAATTCTAATATGGCGTTTCGTCTCAAATCGTCTCTTCCGTAAAATGATGATCATTCATACGAAAATAAATTACGTTATACGTCATTCGAATAAGAAAATTGGGATCGCGGCATACAATTGCTCACGGAACGCAATTGGAAACATTCGACGCGAAATTGTAATAGATTTAGTCCTGAAAATGTAATAAAACTTCAAATAGGGGTCATTTGGTAGATAGAAGACTACAATTAATTCGTTTAAAACAAAAATCATTAATATGACATTATTGTTTTGTTTATAAAGTTCTAACAAAGTGAGATTTATCTTGCTATTTACTCCGCATCCGGCAAATTCAACGGATAAGACTTTGTTTTTGTTTCTTCGGATGTGAATGAGATCCTTTTTTTGCATATTTTCTTCTTCGTCGCTACTCTAAAACATTGCAATACTATTCATTTTGTTTTCCAACTTATATTTTCACGACTTTGTTTTGAATAATTTGAAATTTATCTACTACAGACGTAAATCAGCTGTTGCAATGACAGTGGATCGCATGTGGAATGTAAATCTACTTACCGACGGAGGCGTTTTTTGGCGATCAGTTTTTGGAATAACACTTGAAAAATGAAACGCCTCAAAAAACGACAAATGTCGTTTTAGAAAAACGCCACACGGAATAAGGGTGAACGCCACAAGGCGTTTAATGAACGTCAAATGGCGTTCACCGACACAAAAACGCCACACGTAATTCGAATATGGGCTTTTTCTGACGAAACGCCTATAAAACGCCATTTAAACGCCACACGGAATAAGGGTGATTATATTTATTCACCCTTATTCCGTGTGGCGTTTTTCTAAAACGCCATTTGTCGTTTTTTGAGGCGTTTCATTTTTCAAGTGTTATTCCAAAAACTGTTCGCCAAAAAACGCCTCCGTCGGTAAGCAGATTTACATTCCACATGCGATCCACTGTCATTGCAGCAGCTGATTTATGTCTGTACTAGATAAATTTCAAATTATTCAAAACAAAGTCGTGAAAATATAAGTTGGAAAACAAACGGAATAGTATTGCAATGTTTTAGAGTAGCGACGAAGAAGAAAATATGCAAAAAAAAAGATGTCACTCACATACGAAGAAACATAAAAACAAAATCTAATCCGTTGGATCTGCCGGATGCGAAGTAAATAGCAAGATAAATCTGACTTAAAAATTTATACATATATCGAGGCTTTTCAGATTTAAGATGTTTTTTCGAATGTCCAAGGAAGCATTCGATATTTGCTGGACGAAACAAAAATCATCTCCCTGAAACTACAAGCTCGGTATCGGTACCGATGGTATTGAAGCTTGCTGCCATTCTTCTGAATCCTTTATCCAAATGTATATTTGCTTCCATTAACTCGACTAAATTCGTAAACTGCTTCTTATTACTTTTTACTTTTACCCCATAAATCAAAATAAATTAATTTCGATAGTCAAATAAATTTGAAATTCATAAAACTTATATTTTGAACTGATTTTTGCTCTTAGGCGTTCAGTATTTTCTGAACGACAAAAATCGTCGTTTTTAATAGCGTTTTTTGGCGTTTAACACCTCGCGGAATAAGAGTGAAAGAGAAAAAACGACATTTGTCGTCAAACAATCACCCTTATTCCGTGTGGCGTTTTTCTAAAACGCCATTTGTCGTTTTTGAGGCGTTTCATTTTTCAAGTGTTATTCCAAAAACTGATCGCCAAAAAACGCCTCCGTCGGTAAGTAGATTTGCATTCCACATGCGATCCACTGTCAATGCAACAGCTGACTACGTCTGTTGTAGATAAATTTCAAATTATTCAAAACAAAGTCGTGAAAATATAAGTTGGAAAACAAAATGAATAGTATTGTAATGTTTAAGAGTAGCGACGAAGAAGAAAATATGGAAAAAAAGGATCTCATTCACATACGAAGAAACATAAAAACAAAATCTAATCCATTGGATTTGCCGGATGCGGACTAAATAGCAAGATAAATCTCACTTAAAAATTTATACATACATATGTATGTATATAGAGGCTTTTCCGATTTAAGATGTTTTTTCGAATGTCCAAGGAAGCATTCGATATTTGCTGGACGAAACAAAAAATCATATCCATGAAACTACAAGTTCGGCATCGGTACCGATGGTATTGAAGTTTGCTGCCATTCTTCTGAATCCTTTACCCAAATGTATATTTGTTTCCGACTAAACTCGTAAACTACTTCTCATTCGTTACTCTCACCCCATAAATCAAAATAAATTAATTTCTTTAGTCAAATAAATTAAAAATTCATAAAACTTTCATTTTGAACTGATTTTTGCTCCTAAGAGCACGGAAACAAAAACACTCATGCCCAGTTTCACAGTGAGAGTTTATACTCGCGTTTTGGTTTAAACTTCCGTTTAACAATTTTTCGTTTTCACAGTGCTCGTTTAAACTCAAAGTGAAGTTCCACTCGTCGTTAAAGTTAAACGACAGCAATCTGCCGTTTAAACCTTCGTTTAACATGTGCCAAACGAATGCGGGTGAAACGAAAGTAATTTATTTTAATTTGGCATTGTTTTCGATTAATGATTTTTGTGATATACATTAGTGACGGGGACAATTATAAAATAATTGTCTTTTTGTTTTCAATTATTGTTTTATATTTTTCAATTCACCGTCCGCGGTCGAAAAATTCGAACTTATTTTTTTTTACCACAATATTGTCATCCACGTTTATTTCCATTTCTTTAATTTCCTATTTAATAAGCAAAAACAGTAACAAAAGAAAATATCGAATTGATTCATCAATACCACAATTTGACATTTTCAAACAATAGCGCGGCCAACTTTTCTTCAAACATAGCTTCCAAAACTGCGTTTAGTAAACTGGAAGTTTAACTTACACTGTGAAACCGATCGAATTCAACCTAAAGTTTAAACTCTCGTTCAGATTTAGTTAAACTGTAGTTCAAACTCTCTCTGTGAAACTGGGCAGCAATCAGGAAAGACATAATACTGAATACTGAATACATAATTACGTTAGTGTTAAATGATCTCGTATGTCATAGTACTAAATACACCCCTTTACGTGACGTATCATACGTTCACGATTTGGCCCCTGTTCATTTGTCAAACCAAAAATGAATGAATTTTTTTTATAATTTTTTTAAAACTATTTAATTTAATGTTTTTTGAAGCACTATTTCTGTCACACTTTTTAGACTTTAGGTTAAGCTTAAAAAAAAGGTTCAAAAGAGTCCAACTTAAACTCAACAGGAAATTAATTCCTAAATATTTGTAAATACACGTATGTATGTATATTGGGTGGGGAAAAACGCATCATCACCTCCACGTGGTTCCTGCTGGATAGCTTTTTAATAGTGAACCAACGATGAGCGTATGCTGAGTCTGACTATGCATGTAGAACTGGACACTCGCACCAGTATAAGCTCAACCGGGTTAACTCCAGCACGCGTGTGACAGATGAGACATCTCTTGCTGACCTGACCCGCATTTTGTGGATCAGATGTCTAACAAGAGATCCTCAGAAGGTGGACGTGCAGCGAAGGAATTCCATCGACGGAATCAAGGGTGACGTCCACAGACAGACCAGCGGAAGCCTAACTTGAGCTACAACATAGCCGACATATTTGGAGCTCAGATCAGTAAGGCACTTTCAGGGTTGTATAAAGGGACCTGGCCCTCCAGGTTGGGGGTTGTGCGCCGGATCAACTCCCCTACCATGTAAAAAACGCATAGTTACGAAGCAACCAAAAGCCTCGGATAGAAATGACCCTGGCAAACGAAATAAGGACAACGACTTTTGGAACTGCAGGTGGAATGTTCGGACCCTTAACAGATCACGTGCAGCTGATCAATTAGCAGAGGCCCTAGATTGCTATAAATCAGATATTACAGACATCCAGGAAGTGCGATGGGATGGGCATGTGATATCTATTACGATGATTGCTACAGAGAATAGAAACAGCGCTTATTCGGATGCGGATTTGTTATACGCGGCAGACTTAGACAAGAAGTCTGGAGCTTTCGACACATGAGCGAGCGTCTTATGACAATCCGCATCAAAGGTAAATTCGCCAATATTAGCCTAATATGCGCTCACGCCCCCACAAAAGACAAAGACGACGCTACCATAGAATGTTTATACGAGCTCCTCGACCAGACCTATGAGCAATGTCCTAAGTACAACTAGATAGGAAAGGAGGACATCTTTGGTATTACAGTTGGTAAGCATAGCCTACACGACTCGACATCGGGGCGAAAGGCAATATAGCAAGCACAAGGTGAACAATGTTATGTTTTGGCGATACAATGTTATCTTGTATATGATTGATTTTATTTTCAATGAGACCTAATTTAGTGATCTGATCTAAAAATAGTTGCTGTTTCAAAATGTTATTTATAACGCTATTTACTTTATTATAAGTGTCTAAAATTTTCTGTCTGTCGTTGAATAAAACGGTTTGTAAGGAATACAGGAGTGGCAATGGTGTAGTGGTAGCGTCATCGTTTGTCAAGCTGATGGTTCACAGTTCAAACCCTGGTGTCAGCAAGTATTATATGATAAGAAGCAGTTCGATCAATTGCGAAAGCTTATGACAACACTACTGCGAAGGCATAACACTGGCAGTAGGTTTGTCATGGCTGGAAAAATTGTTCGCTCTGTATGTATTGTTTCGTTAAAATGTTGATTAATTTTAATTTGGTCATTTATAGTTTTAATTGAGTTGTGCGCATTTTCTTCCAGAGTTTCGAGATGATTGAAAATGATCTGCCTGTCATTATCATCCATAGTTACGAAAAACCATTTTCTACATTTCCTGCTATATTAAACAGTCCTCGTTTCTGCCTTTCTGCTTTTATAGGCACCTTAGGTTAGGTTAGATATGTGGGCTGGCAAGGAGAGAATTGCTCCCCGCCACGCTCAGGTCAATACTGAGAAGATGCCTGACCCTACGCCAGTGTCCATTTTAGAGCGTCTGTATATATGGCAACGGATTGCGCATTTGGTGTCAAACCTTTTAACCACTCCTCCCTGCTAGGATAGGCGCTTGAGAAAGGTCTATTAAAGGCTAAGTATGGCATGATGTAATCCGTAATAGGTACATGGCCAATATATTTCCGAAGGATAGTCGTATGCCATATTGCATTTGACTTCCATGTTTCTGACTGGTTGATTCTGATGGCGCTTGTGGCTGCAGATGTTCTGATGAAGATATCTAGCGGAAGCAGGTTGAAAATAGCCTCAAGTCCAGCGATTTGAGTTGTCCTCATCGCACTGGTGGTCCCGATGCACGCTAGTCTTCGTGACGGCCATTAGTTTAGTGACCCTGTTTACCGCCGGTCACCATACAAGACTGCCGTACATCCAGAGAATTATTTTAGGAGAGCGACCCCAGGTTTTCCCAAAGATTCTGCTGCGTGAATAGAAGGCTATAGTTGCTTTTTTAATCCTTTCATTAATGTTCATTTCCCAGTTCAGTTTCTTGTCTAATACAAGCCCTATTTACTTTGCGCTGTCGGAGATCTTAAGCGGGGTGCCTCTGACAGAAGGCGTACTAAACTGGGGTAATTTCCTTTTATTTGTGAATAATACGAGCTCGGTTTTCTGGGGGTTTATCGTGAGCCCGCAATTGCTGGTCCAGGTGTCAAGGGATTTGATGGCCCCTTCGACTTGTTCGCTGAGTGTTGGGAGGAATTTGCCTGTTGCCAGTATCACAACGTCGTCTGCATAAGCAGTGATTCCGACGCCCCTATTTCTGAGCAGCTGTAGGCCTTCGTTAAGAACAATGACCCACAGCAGTGGCGACAGTACCCCGCCCTGAGGAGTTCCCCTGGCGTATGCTTCCAACCTTGTTCCCTCAAATTCGGTTATTATATGTCTATCTTCAAGTATGCTGACAATCCATCCGATTATTTACTTACTTATGTCCTGTTTCCCCTTGTGGGTCCTACGGCCTCAACTACGCCTACGCGCCATCGTGTACGGTTCCTGGCAATGAGCTTCAGCTCTCTCCAACTCTTCCCCAATTGTCGTGACTCCTCCTCAACTCTTCTGCGCCATGTATTTTTAGGCCGACCCTCTCTTCTACCATCTTGTGTTTACGGATTCCACTGCATTGCGTATTTTGCAATGGAACTGTCGCCTTTTCGAAGTGTGTGACCAATCCACTGCCACTTCCGTCGTTGGATGGTTCTGCCTATTGGTTCCTACGGTTAGGCCAGAAAATCCTTAAGATGTTACGTAGGCACCTATTGACGAACGTTTGTAGTTTTTTTGTGATAATGGAGGTCACCTTCCAAGTGCAGCACCCATACAACAGCACGGATTCAGCATTAGAACGGAACAGTCGCGGCTTGGTGTTTAAGCTGATTGCATTGCTTCGCCATATCTTGGACAACATTTCAAACGCAGACTTTGCTTTGCCGATTCGGTTGACAATATCCTGTTCGGTTCCACCTTCGGTCGAGACCATACTCCCAAGATATTGGAAGCTCTCTACTTTCTCTACCGGTTGTCCAGCAATGTTAACTTGAGTTGTTGAGTTAGTGCCGAGATTGATGATTTTGGTTTTGGCAGTGTTAATCTTCAACCCCACGACATTTGCCTCCCTCTCCACACTTGCTGTCATTTGGTGCAGATCCATAATCCTGTGAGAGAGTAGACAAACGTCGTCAGCGTAGTCAAGATACTTAAGTTGAGTTGAAAGAGTTCAACGAATTCCTCCGTTTCCAGTAGACAAGGCTGCTCGAAGCACATCGCTAATCACCAACAAAAAAAGTATCGGCGGTAGAATGCAACCTTGTCGAACCCCACTTTGGATCTCGAATTCCTCTGACAGCTTTCCTCTATGCAAAACGTGGCACTTAGACCCTTCATAAGTTGCTTTGATAATAGCTATTAGTTTATCGGGTATACCTCTCCTCTGCAAGGCAAGCCAGATAAACTGCCTGTTGACACTGTCGAACGCCTTTTTAAAATCTATGAACAGCAAGTGAAGTGGAGACCGGTATTCAACGCACTGTTGAATTATGATCCGCATCTGATGTGGTCGGTTTCCAGAGCGGAAACCTGCTTGTTCAGCATCGAGTGTGTCTTCCAGATGTTCTTTTATTCGCTCGAGAACTGTTTTGGCTATTATCTTAGCAACTGCGGGAAGAACGCAAATTCTTCTCCAGTTTTCGCAATCCAAAAGACCTTTTTTGACAATCATTCCCTTCTTCCACTCATCGGGGAAAGTTTCTGCCTCCCAGGCTCTCTCTACAAGAGGATATAAAAGCTCTGCTGATGTTGTTGGAGCGGCACGCAGAAGCTCTGCGGAATGCCATCAAGTCCTACCGCCTTGTTGTTCTTTAGCGCGTTAATTGCGGTGGCGATCTCATCTTTACTGGGAGTGGAGGAGTGGATTCGGGAAATTGTTGCATCGGGCAGCTCAGTTTGATTTGGGTGCATATCATTGGCGACTACACGGTTCAGGACCGCAGCAAAATGCTCCTTCCATCGCTTGAGCTGATCCTCATCCGAAGCAAGTACGGAACTATCTAAGCCTTTCACCGGATGTTGGCTGGAGCGATGACCACCTGTCAGCTCTTTGGTGATTCTATAAACAGTTCTGTTATCGGACCTGCTCGGTGCTTCCTCTGCTTCTGTGGCCAGGGCGTTGATGTAATTACGTTTGTCACGTCGTACGCTGCGCTGCACTTCTCTCATTTGCCTTCGATACAGGGACTCTAGCTCGTTCCTCTCTACTGCTGGGGTATCTACAATACGAGCTTTAAGTAGCTTGTTTTCTTTAATCCGCCTCCAGGTATCCTCGGTAAGCCACGTGCTATGCCTTGCCTGTCATCTACCAACAATACTTTCCGCTCCAGAAGTGAAAACATTTTTCACTGCATTCCAGTGTTCTTGGATGGTTGTCGGCAATGAGCTGCTGATTGCTCCCACTCCTAGCAAAAAAGTGATCCCTTAATTGTTGGCGTACTGAGGGGATCTTTAGCCGGTCGCCGTTATACCTGGGCATTCGGGTGATATTGCGGAGTCTTTGAACAGATGCAGTACGTAACTGGACAGTAGCTACCATAAGGTGATGATCTCGTACCAATCCCATGTCGGCCCCTCGTCTGTTTCGCACGTCTAAAAGACAGCTTCTAAAACGTCGACTGATGGCCAAGTGGTCAATTTGGTTGGACGATGAATGCCTGTCAGTTGACACCCAGCTGACTTTGTGACAGGTTTTATGCTCAAACATGGTGCCTCCAATGACTAGGCGATTGGTGTTGCGGAAATCAACAAATCTTTCACCATTGTCATTACGGTCGCCAAGGCCGTTCTTCCCGATCACATGTCTGAGCCCTTCATTGTCGTCACCTACCTTTGCATTTAGGTCCCCCATCACGATGACAATATCTCCGTTCGGCGTTGCGTTGAATACGGCACTTAGCTGATTGTAGAAGTTGTCCTTTTCATCCTCAGTCGAAGGATTCGTTGGGGCGTAACACTGTATGATCGTGACGCGCCGTACTCTAGTCGGGAATCTGGCCGATAAGATCTTATCCCCATGTGGGTGCCAGGAAATTGGGCCTCTGCGTGCTGCTGGTGTTAGCAGCAGACCCACTCCGGATTCATGGGGACTGCCGGAGGGCTTACCAGAGTAGAGTAGTAAAGTGTTACACGTTGGGGAATCCATCCGATTAGGCTGTTATGAATGTTTAATGTGCCTAGCGTTCTCTTTACCGCTTCGGTGTTGACATTGTTGAAGGCTCCTTCAATGTCTAGGAATGCAGCTAATGTGAACTCGTTGTCCTTCAGAGATTTTTGTATTGAGCCGACAACAAAGTGTAGCACTGTCTCCACACATTTCCCTTTCGTGTAGGCATGCAGGGCTGAGGAAAGGTCCCCTGGCCGAAGTCTGCTACGGATGTATGTATATGTCAATCAGTCTTTCGAAGGTTTTCAGAATGAAAGAGTTGAGGCTTATTGGCCTGAAGTCTGTCTCCACACATTTCCCTTTCGTGTAGGCATGCAGGGCTGAGGAAAGGTCCCCTGGCCGAAGTCTGCTACGGATGTATGTATATGTCAATCAGTCTTTCGAAGGTTTTCAGAATGAAAGAGTTGAGGCTTATTGGCCTGAAGTCTTTCGCAGTTGTGGGACTTGCTTTGCCAGGCTTGGGTATAAATATAACTTTAACCTCTCTCCATGTTCTTGGAATATACCTAAGTATAAAGCTATTAGTGAAAAGTTCCTTGAGTACCGGGGCAATTACAGTTACTGTTTTCTGCAGCTTGATCGGGACGATACCGTCCAGTCCCGGGGATTTGTAGGGGGAGAATGGTCTGATAGCCCACTCTATTCTATTCTCTGTGAGCATGCTGTTGGTACTGTTAGTACTGTCATCGTAACGACGCTGTGTCGTAAAGTCTGAAAAGTGAGTTTTAACCAGCAGTTTTAGAGATTCCGAGCAGAATTCAGACCAGTTTCCAGCGGGATCCTTGAGAAACCACAGAGTTTTTGCTTCCCTGGTAAGGATTTTCCGTAGTCTCGCGGTTTCTGTTGTACTCATTAGGTCTTCACAGAAGTTCTGCCATGATTGTCGTTTGGCTTTCTGTGTAGTATTCTTAAAATTTCTCTGGCTGGTTTTGTATAGTTCCCAGTCGGCATCTGATTTTGCACGTTTAGCCAAGTTAAGAAATCTCCCAGTTTCTTTCCTAATTTTGGCCAGTTCTTCATTCCACCATGGAGGTGAGATTTTGGTCTTACGTTTAGTCACTGGACATACTTTACCGAAAACCTCTTTAAAAACAGATGCGATTTTCTTGGATTTCCGATCGATGTCCGCTTAACTTTGCAGGTTGCCCTCACGTAGAAAGCTACTTTTCTTCTCTACCTCTCTGCCAAAGAGATCCCAGTCTGCTTTTTTTGGATTTCTGTACGGCTGGTGGTTACAGCTACTACTTATGAGGAATTCGATTATTTTATGATCAGAGTAGGATTCTACTCTCAGGACGTCTAAATTTTTTTTTGTTCCATCACAGAGTACACAGAACACTACGCTCTCTAAGTGTTTACTCTCAGTATCGCTTTACACAACCGTTTTTAGTTGCGCGACTTAGGAATCATCTACCGATCTTCAATCTTATAGACTACCACAATAAATTTAATCGAAAGCAATTGAGTAAACGCAGTTTTTAAATTCTACCAGAGATAAGCAAAAATCAATTTTGTTGCAAAGCCGATTAAAAGTGCATATGCACCTTGAAATTGGCTCATGGCAATCATAATTGGTATTATGCCTTAACGCGGAAAAAAATTTCTCACCCGAAGAGACCTTTGGGGAGCATATATGTAGGTACATTAATAAGAGAAACCAATTCCGGTGAATCAATATGACAATTAATTAAATCGCGAATAAAAATGACAGAAGTTGCCTTACGCCTGAAACTTAAGGTTTGCAAGCCTATAATTTTGCACCTCCCGTCATAATTAGGGAGTTCTTCAAACATACTCAGTTTACGAATAGCATATCTCGTGAAGTTTTTTTGAACTTTTTCCAATCTAAGGTCTTGAACATCAAATGGAGAATCCCAAACGATGGATGCATATTCTAAATAAGGTCTTACTAACGAGCAGTAAATAGCCTTAAGGCTATAAACATCTCGAAAGTCTTTGCAATTACGCTTAAGAAAGCCTAACATAGAGTTGGACTTGGAAATGACGTAGTCATAATGCAATGAAAAATTCAATTTATTGTCAAATATGACTCCGAGATCTTTCACTTCATTGTGACGGTGAAGTTTAAGATCGTTTATAAAATAATCATTAAAAAGAGGCAGTGAAATACTATATGCCGAGAAAATCTTACATTTTGAAATATTTAGTTCCAAAGCATTATGACCACACCACTCCGACAGCTTATTGATATCTGACTGAAATCGAATGCAGTCAAATGTATTATTTATTCTAGAATATAATTTCAAATCATCCGCGAAAGTTAAAACATTACAATATTGGAAAATCCCGTGGACATCATTCACAAATAAAGTAAATAGCAACGGGCCCAAATGGTTACCTTGTGGAACGCCCGAAGTTACTTCTATTACGCGCGATGTAAAACTATCGACCTTTACCAATTGCTTTCTATTAGTTAAATAATTATAAAACCATAATAGCATTGAGGAGTGAAAACCCAACGATTTTAGCTTTGCTAAAAGCAAGGTGTGATGCATTCTATCAAAGGCCTTCTTAAAGTCAGTATAGAGTACATCAACTTGCGAACGATTCTCAAAGCTATAAAAAATATAATTAGTTAATAAAGTTAAATTAGTAGTACATGACCTACCTCGAACGAAGCCATGCTGATTACTAGAAAGAATTTCTTTAACAGCAAAAGAAAGTTTTTCTTTAACAATGCATTAAAATAATTTAGGAATTAGAGAAAGCTTTGATATAGGTCGATAGTTTTCGACTTTTTGTCTCGAACCGCTTTTAAAAATTGGAATTATAAAAGAATATTTCCATTCATTGAGAAAATTTCCAGTTGCAAGTGACTGGTTAAAAATAATTTTAAGTGGATAAAAGAACGCAGATAAACAATTTTTTAATATAACCGCCGGAATTCCATCTGGCCCTGGGTTGCTATTCAAATCAAGTACTTCTAACGCTTTAATTACATCTTCGTCCGAAAACGCACCTATATCTAAGAGTTCAGGAATATGAGAGTAATGATTCACCGTTAACTGCACCTGAGACCTATTATATACGGACTCGAAAAAGTTAGCAAATAATTCACAAGTGCCTTTTAAATCTGTTGAACTCAAATTTCCAAACTCCATTACCTTAAGCAAGCCCGAAGTATTTCTTTTTAAATTAATGTAATTCCAAAATGATTTGCTGTTACGTTTTACCGACGACTCTACGGACAAGATATATTGTTTATATAGAAATTTATTCAAGAACTCATACTATTTTCTGAATCTCAAAAAAATTTCACGATTTGAGCTTGTCTTATTTAATAAATAATTAGAATACGCTTTTCTTTTTACATTTCTTAAATTAACCAATCTTTTATTTGACCATGGAACTCTAAACCGATTTTTATGACGCGTCTTAGGAACAAATAAATCAAGACCAGAATTGATTTTTCCCAAAAATGTATCATAATTATTTTTTAAATTGGGGGATCTTAGTAGTGTATCCCAATCAAAACTGTTTAAATAATCCATAAGTGCAACAAAATTGGTTTTAGAAAAGTTATAAGTTAACGCGGAATTATTATTATTATTACTTCGAATTGTGTAATTTAGAAATTTAAATTCCAAAAGTAAGGCTTTATGGTGAATCTTATTTGAATCAATAAGATCCAAAGCTTCTAAAATATTAAAATTAATTTCATTATTCAGAAATATTAAATCCAAAGTTCTATTTAAACTATTTCGAACATCGTTAATTTGAAATAAATTTAAAGTTTGAAGACCATCAATGACTATTTGTTCACATTCATGTTTAACATTGAATGGTATTAAATTTTCATCACCATCCACATTCTTCCAAGTGACATCACCAATATTGAAGTCCCCCAATACACAAGGTAGTTGAGTGGCTTCAAAACAAGTAACAACACTACTAATGTTTTGAATGTGTTTTTCATACACATTGTCAACACTATCTGGCGGAACGTAGGAGACAAAAATAAACAGCTGATAACGAACGTTATCAAATAAATCAATACACACACACATTTGTTCAACGTCAACCGTTTGATGCTCCAACATGATCTGTCTGCTTTGAAAGAGAGATTAGACAGCTATTAAAACTCCCCCACCTCTCTCACCACTTGTGTGACAGCGATCTTTTCGATAAACCACATATGAAGAGTCAAAGATCTCCGTCGAAAAAATGTGCGGGTGCAGCCATGTCTCCGTTAAAACAATAATATGATATTGGTGGTCAGAGAGTGCGACGAACATCTCTTTCGTCTTTGTTCTCATACCACCAACATTCTGATAATAAACGGAATATTTAACAACGGAGGTGCTTGGCGGCCGCAGCTGATCAATGTTTATGTTTTGATCTCTACGACGGGCAAAGCAACTCTGTTTTTTGCAACAAATTTCTTAAAGCGGATACCCGACGGCCAATTTAATGGATCTAGAGCGCGCGCGAATATTTCATCCGGTAAACTAATTTTAAAATTAATAAATCGTAATTTAGTTAAGTCAGCGGTTGACTTAACCAATTTAATGCAACCGATTTGGTCACTCGGTATGGCCAATTTGGAAGAAATGTAATTCTTTACCGCACTTTCCGTCGTGTCAACACGAAAACCAGCAGAATGCATTTCTCTAAGAGGAGCCGCTACGAAATTAGGCGCGGATTGGTCATTGCCTATAATAGGCTTATTTTTCTTTGCGCGTTTGTTGTTTTTACGAGGTTTTTTATGCGAAACCATATTCCAATTTTCCGTACCCCCGGTGGCATTTTCTTTAACAACCGGCGCGCTAGCACACTCACTCGTTATGGGTGCAGCAGTAGTTGGAACAACCGTTTCATCAACCACCAATTTCACTTTTTCGACCGGCATGTCACTGGCACTAGGTTTATCCGTAGAATTACACTTCTTTAATCCGCGGATTTCCGATTTAATTAAGCTCAGTTCATTCGTTAAAGAACTGAGCTTGGATATTAGTCCCAATAATGGAACATTATTGCAAATTTTGCATTTGTAGCACAGTCCTTCAGTTGACTTCATGAGCTGGAGGACAACCCCACACACTTGGTGTGAAATTTTCTGCAGCTCACAAAATCACTAAACATAATGCCAGAATTGCATTCACCACACTGTTCCATCATTAGAATTATTTAATCGAGGTAAATAAATTGATTAAAAATTAAATTTTAAAGATTAAAATAACTGCTTAAGAGCTTAATGCACAAGCCGATGTTAGCGGTTCAGTGTTCCTCACTAGCGTGATATCAATAACCTCCTGTCTATTCCTAACTACAAATGTTGGTTCATTACCTCTGTTGGCTATTAGAAGATTATTTCTATAATGAATTCAAAAACCGACTCACCTCGTGGGTTAGTGCCGCTGCTTCCCCATTGTATATGGTGCGCATTCGCATCGCATCCCATTAGCAGGTCCCATCTGTCCTGTGTCGCTTTGTGGACTAAGGCGCGGGTTAGTGTTGCTGGAGGATCTTCGGCTTCGTGAGGCATGTATACGGCTGATATAATCAGTGGGGGAAGCCCCCTCCGTTCAAGTCTTACCACGGTTCGATTGTATTGAAAAAAACAAATTAATGTGTTTCCTAGCTACTGTGCACGTCCTGTTCTTACTTTCAATATTCATTGTCTCAGTACTGTAGGTTACATAATCTTTGTGATTGAGCCCACATATTTTACCACGGGAGGTCCATGGTTCCTGTACCAGGGCGATGTCTATGCTTCTGTCACCTAAGAGATGGACAAGGTTAGCACTAGCTGCTGTGCTATGGTGCAGGTTTATTTGTATAATTTTCATTTAGATTACCTTGTCACCCGCGTCCCTCCTTTTACTCTCAGCTCTGTCCGTGAAGGGTCGAACTTTGCACCGCGTTGTTGAAACTTCTCAACATCAGTGTGGATTTATGGTTGAGCAGAACCACTATCTCTGTACCTGCTTCTGTGTGCTCACCCACTTCTAGCACCTCCCAGTTCTCACTGTCACGAACTTAGGTGGTCCCATCAGCACCCCTACGCTCGGGTTACCTGAAGAGATGGGCACCTTCGGGGTTCTGGCCCCTGGCATATACTCTGAAGATGCCTGAAGATGCAGGTAGGCCCGTGCGTTATGGAGCCTTCTCATATCCGGTTCGTTTAGTTCCTCCCACTTCTTTGGCCCTAATCTCTTGACCTTCAACTTGCAATTTTTTGACCTTCTGGATGCAGTCGACTGGTTAGAGAAGGATGAGCTGGCTATGGAGCAAGTGTCGCCATATTCCAGAAAAAGTTTTTCCAGACTGACGTCAAAAGCCCCAACGCTTTCCTCATCCGAAGTGAGAAGAAACGCTTCTTCCTTAGCTCCTATTTCCCGATCGGTTTGTATTGAGCTAGAAATGCCCGATCGGTTTGCACTCTTAGCTTTGCTATTTTTATTATTGGATGGCATTAGGGTCCCACGAGTAAGGGGGAAGAATATGCCCACCTGCACTCACCCCCTGTATTCAGGTAATAGGAGTTTGATTAAAACTGTGAGGTTCCAGGTATCCAGAGTTTGCGCTAGCGACTGAGCACCCCCCAGCCACGCAGATCACCCTTCGGTTTCCAAATTCCCCCATTTAGACGAGCTTTTACCTGGGAATATACCTGACTGAAAGCAGACACAGATGTAGTTTTCTCTCTCGGCAAGTCACCCGGATTGGGAAGTAGAGTAAGCCTCTTCACCACGACAAGATAGGGATCAAGAAGAGGTTCTAGGCACCTTAAGCGCTTCCTCATAGAAAAAGGTATTCCTCTGCTCTCCGATATGGAGAAGGAGATACTCGCATGGGCTGAGGATACCATCAAGAAAGACGACTTGAGAAGGCATAAAACCGGCACCGAAGTCGATAAGACGGGTAAAGGTGGACCGCCTGTGCTGGTTAAAGACAAAGGGAGCTGTTAGCAGCTAAAAGGATAAGATTCCAAGAAGAGGCTAACGCTCCAGCGAAGAGGATGAAGGCCAATATGGCGGTACAGTTTAGCGGGGTTACCCGGAGTGCTCTACAGCTTGCTGTGCTGGACCTTGGCAAGCCCATCGAACAGTTCACCTTCGAACAAGGGAAGTTGATCGGGAAGAAGTTAGCCAAGGTGATCTTCAATCATATTTGAGGGCGCACTGGAACAACTGCTCCTACGTTTGGCCTCACCAACTGAAAACATGGAATCAACAGACTCGACTGCAAAGACCAGGGCTCTCATCACGTAACTTTTAAGACGATTGTCGTCCAAACGATATCAATGAACGCTATCGTCTGCAGTCTGCTTCATCACTATCGTGTCGTCTATCGTTCTAATTGTTCACAGTTTGAGTGCTACTGAAAGTCATACACGCCACTTGAAAATGGCTTTAGCTGTCACTCTTTGTTTTTGTATTTACTTTGTCTGTGGTGTTTTTCGTTTTTTCACACCCGGGCATGGCAAAACATTATTTTGTATTATGTTAATAATAACAAATAAATTATGTATTTTATTCACAATGTGCCTACATCTTTGTTAGAAGAGATTAAGAATCCGACGGATCTCTAAGTGTCCTTCGCATGCGTAACAGTTCCAATTTTTTTTCATTTTCATTCTCCTCAATAAAAAAAAACATTACAGTGTGATAAAACATTTATTTCCTGAATATATTTTCAGTCAAAAGTCTTTCACAAACATAAAACACCAAAATAAAATGCAGAACGATAGCTAAATACCTATCGTGGAAAAACGATCGACGAGACGATAGTAATTGACAGTTTTCGGGTTACGTGAAGCAAGCCATGAATCGTCAAAACGATATCGTTCAGACGATAGTGCTTTTTCAAGTTTACATGAAGCTAAATTTTCGTCAAAACGATGTTGTCAGACGATTGTCGCCGTACGTGATGAGAACCCAGATGTCATATGATTTCGCCATAAGACTCAGCCCCACATTTAAACCCGGAGTTGGAAAGGATGAATTCCTCGGCTTCCTTAAAGCACAAAACCCGGCGATCCCTATGGATGACAGGGAGTTCATTGCCACGGAAGTTAACGAAGACGGCACCATTAGTGTGATATTCGTTATCGAGGAACCACCGGAAAAACTTAAGAAAGGGGCATATGCGGCTATTCTTCGGAGCTGGTGAGTTCTCCATGAGACTCCTGAGGAAGTCGCAGCCTAGCGAGACGGCCGAAACTGTGGAGGTTACTGACACAACCAATGCCCTGAGAATTCAGCATAAGGGTATTCATACCCCCTTTGGCGCGCGCGAATTATAAAAAAAAAATGAAGGCTGTACAAGTAAGTCTTCATCAACCCTAATCCAGGAACCATGGATCCTCCATAATCGGGTGAAGGTATTGGGGTCATATAAATACAATGTAGTGTATAATGATAACGAAGGTAAGTTCAGAACTTGTATCGTCGCCAAGAAAAGACTTCACGTACTAATGCATAGCGACGTAGTCAAAAAACTGACTAATATGGCTAGGACATGTAGAGCGAATGGACACCAATGCTCCGGCCCGTAGAGTCTTCGAATTTAACCCGGAGGGACAACGCAGTAGAGGACGACCTCGCCTAAGGCGGCGCGCACAAGTAGAAGGGGACCTCAACCAACTTGGAGTGCACGACTGGAGGCAGTTTGCTAAGAACCGGGCTAACTGGAGAGGCTTGTTGGTTGAGGCCCAGCTTCACCCCGAACTGTAACGGCACCCAAGTAAGTACGTTAATAAATTTTAAATTATTCTATTATTATATTTACCGGTTAAGGTCCATTAATGCCCGAACAAACCATTTTTAGTACATTTAAAGGCACGCAATTGACAGCTTTACTATTTCAAAAGAACAGAGCTTAATTTATCTATCAATTAATAGAAAAAAAGGAAATTTTAATTAATTCCTGCGGATTTTCTAGCGAATAGGCTAATACTGCTTGCGAACTGTCAAATCTTATTCGCATTCCACAGATATAGAACGCAATCCACATCCGCGCGACCAAAATATTCGCGAGAGCTTAACCTCACAATCCTTTTTTACATGCAACGAAAGAAAAGTGACTGTGAATGAAAAGTCAAAATTTGCGAACATTCGCTCGTTCGTATTCGCAAGTCGCTGAGCTGTGAATGGCCCTGTATGTTGTTGTTTGCCTCGCTATCGTTGATGGATAGTGGGTGTTGAAAACTTCAGCTTTCCTCAAGGAGAAATCTCAGAACATGAACCAGTTCACAATCCCGAGACGACAAGAAAAAGAAGAACGCCTCTTATGATCAAATCAATCTTAATTTAAAAATGTTGGACGACCCTTAGAGCATCGTAGTCAATCAAAAAAGGATGAAAAGTATGAGAAAAAGAATATGGCTTACTTCCCGAAGTATTAGCTGAGCCGATTCAAGTTGTGTTCGAAGATTCGCACTGCCTGCCATCTATCTGTCAGTATTTAATTTAACATCCTCCCCCCGGCAGAGATTGCAATTCCAAAGGATACAGAAGCTGAATTGGCCGCTTCAACTTGGTCCCGTTGGCTAGTCTTACTAGGCATTACCGTACACGTTGATCTCGTCCGATGAATGTTTCTTCTATGACACCCATCTTCCAGCCAATTCTCGCTCGTCCTGGATCGGACAGTAATACGACATCATGACTTGACAGCTGCCGTGAAGATCGAAGAACGTTATAGTGAAAAGAGCGCAGCAGGTGCAAATACTCATTTTGACATCTCCTTTTCAGTTGGCTCGAATACTTGAAACGTTGCTTCCATGCCTCTCGAATTGCATTAGCGCTGATATCCGGATGCAATGATGACGATGAAGCTTCAGTGCAATCACTTGGCGCGATAAGGAAGTCTGCAGGCGTTAACGGCGTCAAGTCAAGAGGATCAGCACTCACATAAGTCAACGGTCGATTGTTGATTACGAATTCCGCTTCTGTCGCGATGGTCCTTAACTCTTCGAAGCCCAGCTTCGCTTTGCCTATGGTGACTTTTAGAACATTCTTCATGGTACGAACCATTCGTTCCCAGAAGCCGCCCCACCACGAGGCACATTCCACGATAAATCGCCATTTTATTTTCCTTCTTGAAAAGAACTGTTGTACGGCTTCGTTGTTCAAAGAAAATCCAGAGCTGCTCTTCTAAATATCCGTGCATTATCGAATAAAATCATTGCTGGGACACCACGACGGCTGATGAAGCGTCGGAGTGCCTGAAGTAAATCCTCAGTTTTCATGCCTTTCACCAACTCCAAGTGCACGGCACGTACTGCAGCACAGGTGAAGAGCACAAAGTAAATTTTCGTCGGTTCATCTTTAGGATTGTAGCAGTAGAGCGGACCAGCAAAGTCCACTCCGACGTTCTCAAAGGGGCGAAGCAAAGTTATCCGCTCGGGGGGCAGGGGGCGAATGGCTCTGTTGTTGATTTTTGTCAGCCTTCTTATTTCGTCCACCCTGTTCTGGACATACGGCTGCCAACGCTGCTTTCTGCCTCGAATCCAATTTAGAGCTATTTGGGAATCCGTCCAAAAGTAGTACCTCGCTGAAGACACCTTCAGCTTTGCACTCAAATATGACCCGAGTCGAGATGCGATCAGCGCGGCCGTCAATTCCAACTTCGGTAGCGTTAACTCGTTAGTGCCATCCATCTTGAGCGGGGCTACCCTATTCTTCGCACATAGAAACAAGGTACTAACATCTCCAGTAATGTTGTGCACAAATCTTGCAAATGCCACGGTCCCAAAAGCCTTCGTGCTGGCATCGGCAAAAAGGTGGATTTCAATGTCTCCTTCATTCCTTGGATATGGTAAAATAGATCTGGGAAACGTTATATCTTTGAGTTGCAGAACACTCCTTATGCACTCGTCCCACTGACTCTGTAATTCGTCTTGGAAAACATCATCTTACTGCAACCTCTTGCTCCATAATGTCTGAAAGAAAATTTTTAGCTTGACAGTTGTAGGTCCAAACATACCTAACAGGTCAAAAATACGAGCGATCGCCTGCAACACGTTTCGCTTGGTCACTTTGATTGATGATGTAAGAAAGCTCTCCACTGAGCTTAGAGGTATACCCAACTCGCCACTGTTAACGAACCAGGACAACCCTAGTACTTTTTGGACAAGTGGCGCGTCGGCATAATTTACCGTCTCTCGTACAAGCAAACTATTTGAATTCCATTTATGGAGGCGCATTAAAGCTTTCGACAAAATGAAAATTGCGGCCTCGCACATCTCTACGCCTTCGTTCTCCGAGTCGACACTGAGCACCACATCGTCCATGTACGTTCCTTGGAGAATTGCACACCGGTTGGCAAAAATTTCCTTCTCTTGATCCAGCACACAATAGGAAGGGACTGCAAGTCACGCCAAATGTGACTCTGGTCATTCTGAACAGCCCAAACGGTGGTTTATCATTGGCTGATCCCAGTGCAGATGAAAACCAAATGAAGCGATCGCTATCGCGATCATTCTCGTGCAGAAATATCTGCAAAAACGCTTTCTCTATATCGGCCACTATGCCGTACAGACCAAAACGGAAGTTCAGCAGGACTTGGATGACATCTGGCAACAAGTTGGCTCCAGTCCAGAGGTGATCGTTGAGGGACATCTTTCCTTCAGTGTGGGCCGAAACGTCGAACACAACGCGGACCTTCGTAGTAGAACTTTCCGCCTTATAGACTGGCTGGTGCGGCAGGTAGAAAACACGAGCACCAGTAGGACTAGACCCTTCCACAGGTTCAGCAATTCCATCACGAATCAACTGTCTTATAGCTGAATCATACTCCAATAGTTGAGCAGGATTTCGAGACAGCCGTCTGATAAGACAATTTAAACGATACTTAGCAAGATCTGCATTGGAGTCTAAATATGATTCGTCGACCTTCCAGGGCAGTTTTGCAACATATCGTGCAATGCACTTTGTGATGAGATCCTGGGTAACACCCAAGTCATTCTCTTCAGCACTCTTGATCCCCAATGTCTCCAGCGACCAGAACTGCAACATGTTGTCCTCCTTTTCAGTTGCCAGGCTCAAGAGTGTACTAGAAGAGCAAGAGAGATTTTCGTTACTTGAGTTGATAACCTCACCTGTGTTCTGAACACCCTGCAGTGACCACCCGAATACCGTTTCCACCGCCCGTAACATATCTGTGAGGCCCATTTGCTTGCCAGTGACGATGCTCCAGTAGTAGTCCGCCCCAATTAGAACACTCAGTCCATCTTCTGCTTCGATGTGTGGGGGACAAACATCAGCTAAGTTTATGCCCTTGAGCAGTGGACAGTCACTATGAGGAGCTACCAAAATGTCCACACATATTTCCGGAACCATGATTGCCTCTAGCTTTATCACCACTCCGGGATTGAACTGACTGCACAGGGACAATTTGACCTTCTTAAACTCGTTGATTGGCTTGACTTGCTTCGACCCGAAAGGGATGATGGCCAAAGCAACCGTGCCTGTTATCTTCTGTCCCAGCTTCCTCGCCAGGCTCTCCCGTATGTAACTGAATTGACTGCCTCCGTCAATTATTACACGAATGGCTAATTTTATTTTCGGAGCACATAACATGCACCGCGCAGTTTTCAAAAAAACCTTTTGTTTTGAAATGTGAGCACATAAACTTACTGATTTGTTTCGCACCTCAGTCTGGCTGTCAGTATTGACATCTGCTTTGGTGAGCGAGATGGCTGAATTACACAGCGACGACATGTGTCTTCCTTTGCATTTGACACACACAAACGACTTGCTGCTCCTACAGTTTTTTGCAACATGGCCAAGTTTAGTACAACGAAAACATCTTCCTCCTTTTCTGAGAATGTTTCTTTTTTCTGTAATGGTCATTTTGCTGTCACAGTGTGGCGTTGTGATTGACAGAATAAACATATGCGTGTTTCACTCATTGCAACGAGACTCGATGCTGTTGTTGGGTGATGGGCATTGGACTTAGATTTAGAGTCGTTGTTACCAACGTCACTTCTGTCCATGGATTCGATTTCGCGCTTCAGGAACCGAAGGATGCCCTTCACGTCGTCGCCTACTGTTGCAGAAAAGGAAGACTCACTTTGATTCGATGCCTGGGACGTATTATCCAAATCCTCAACACGTTCTGCTTGCCGATGGTAATCGATGCGCAAAGGCTTCGGTAGACAACGAAGAAGCACTGACTTTAACATTACTGCGTAATGAGTCGGAGGAACCTGCAGAGCGGTGAGCGAACGGGTGCCAGCAACTACAGACCCATAAATACTTCGCAATCCTGAGAGATCAGAAAACCGTCGAAGGTTTTCAACGGAAGCTTCTGCAGTTTCGCTCCGTTGCATCCAGTGCTGGATGGTCTTACGCTCATGGATATGTTACTCATCCTGTCTGGAACTGGATCGGGGTTCAGTTTCTGTTATAGCCTACCTAACCTAGTATTAAGGCGTGCAAGTACGTCCACGGCTTGATCTTGATAATCTGCTACTTTATCCTGGGGGTCATCGGATTTCAGTATTCCTTTGGAAATGATATCCTCGTTTACCAGGTTGAGATTCTCGTGCGCCGTCTTTAACCTTTGAATATAGCACACGAGCTCTTCTTCGATATTGTCGAAAATTTCGGAATTCGCCGCTGATAACTTTGACCTGTCATCGTCCAAGAACTCGCGTGCAACAGCGATAATTTTGGTCACTTGACCACGATAGGCTGCACGTGATGCCAATTCCATTAATGATTTGTAGGTTTTTCACGTCTTCTCCCGGGTTTCGGCACCAAATGTTGAAAACTTCAGCTTTCCTCAAGGTGAAATCGCAGAACATGAAGCAGTTCACAATCCCGAGAAGACAAGAAAAAGAAGAACGCCTCTTATCATCAAATCCATCTTTATTTAAAAATGTTGGACGAACCTTACAGCATCGTAGTCAATCAAAAAAGGATGAAAAGTATGAGAAAAAGAATATGGCTTACTTCCCGAAAGTATTTATTAGCTGAGCCGATTCGAAGTTGTGTTCGAAGATTCGCACTGCCTGCCATCTATCTGTCAGTATTTAATTTAACAGTGGGCATAGTTTTGTAATTGGTCGTTTGTATTCTTCCTGTTGAGTCATTACCTTGACGACGCGTGTTAAGTCATCCTTTTCTGGGTATCTTCCTATGATTCGTACTAGGTTCCACTTTGCTGGAGGTAGTCGCTCATCCTTGATCACCAAATCGCCTATCTTGAGTTGCGGTTGAGGCTTCAACCATTTCGATCGCTGTTGTAAGCGGGCGAAATACTCCTGGTGAAAATGTTTCCAAAATGTCAATGTCAGCAGATGCACTTGGATAGCCTTCCACCGGTCCATGTAAACTTGCTTGGCTGTGGTTATATCTGGTTCTAGAACGGTGAATATTGCTTCGCCTATTAAAAAGTGCGCTGGGGCGAGTGTTTGGAATTCGTCCGGATTTTTCGTTAATGGACACACAGAGGCCTCGAATTAAGGCACGCCTCAATTTGAGTAAGTAGCGTGGCGAGTTCCTCGTAAGTGTTCCGTAAGTTGACGGTACATCTTTTCGATGTCAGCTGTGAAGTTGAACTGGTAGAGCCTCCACCGAAGGATGATATCAGTCACATTGTGTTGTAGTGGGGATCCTGTCATCAGCTGGTCGTTCAATGAGACTCCATTCGACGTTTTAGAGAATGTATCGAACATGACTCTCAGCCTTGTTGTAGAACTAGCCTCTTTGATGACTGCGTGATGAGGCACGAAATAGTGACCTGACTTGGGCATGTATTCTGGTTTCACATCCCTCATATGATCCAAGTTAATGTTCTCTTCCAGGCACGCAGAATGTTGCTCTTGTAGCTGAGGATTGGTTCTGAGACGTTTCTCCAAGCTCTTGAACCGTTGTAAAGCACCTTCATATGATCTGCCCAAGACTGGGTAAGCGTCGACATCCGTTGTTTGAAAGAAACTCCGAATGGATTGGAGCGTTTCCAAATTAAATCCAACACAATCTGGTTTTTTGAGCTATCGTCTATTGTCGGCATATCGTCTTGCCTTGGTAGAAAAATTTCAGGTAGAAAAATTTCGGCAAGAACATCGCCTCCCAAAAGATCAACCTTTGCTGGTGTGAAGAAGGACGGGTCTGCTAAAACGAGATCATTAAGGTGTTTCCAATGAGCAAGCTTGCGTTGATGTCTCGAAGGCTGAATGATGTGACGAGATTGCGATGTTAACAAGCCTTTGACAAGTGCCTCTGCTGACTAAACCCAACCCGGAAACCTTAACGTGAGTGAATTTCGATTTTAAACCTAATAATTGTACAGCTGACTCTATTATAAAGCTCGCTTGGGAACCCAAATCGAGTAAGGCTCTGAGCGAATAAATCTCACATGACGACGACCTAACCTTTATCTTTGCAGTGGCCAACAAAATCTGCGTTGATGTACTCGGCAGAGAGTGAAAGCTGTTGATGACCGAACTACTGAAAGGCTGTACTCCATTGTTAGGCAAAAAAGGCTGAAGCTTCGGTGTTCATTGTCGTGGTGAGATAGTTCTGTGGCCTCCGCTGTGGAAGATTTTGGGAATCACTAGATTGCCGAAGTGTGGACGAACGAGAAGTGTAAGCTTGTGCTACATGCAATAGCGAGTAATGTGGCTGCTCACAGTAGTAAAAAACTGCTCCGCTGTGGCACATTCCTTGCCGAATTCGTTGATGGTCGCTGTTGGTTAACAGCCTCCAATGAACGGAACCTCGTCTCCAAAAACTGGGTGAATTCGGCAAATGTAAGAAGTTCCTTGTTATTCGACTTACTCCCAATCTTTTCTTCTCACAGGTGTTGCGTCTTCATCGAAGTTTCTGGAGCAGGATGAAAATGAGCACAACATCCCAATGCTGAACTGGAACCTTCAGATTTTCCAAGCTGTGGACAACTTCCGTCGATGTGTCGAGTAATTTCTTAATGGACTCAGATCGCTCTTGGGAAATCGAGGGTTGGTTGGAGAGGCATTTCAACTATGTGTTGACTAGGAACCGTTGATGATCATAACGGTCCTTTAAGATGTCCCATGCTTTGGAGTAGTTACCGTTGTCGAGACCCAAGTGAGCTACAAGTTTCTCCGCATCCCCTGACACACTCGTTTTTAAATAATGCATCTTCTGTATTTCAGAGAGAGCTGCATAACTGATAATAAATCACGAAATAAATCACGAAAGGCTCGCCATGACTCATAACTCCCGGCAAACACAGGTAAATTGATTTTGGGCAGTCGAATGTCTACATTTCTAGAGAATGCTTCCTTGGAGTCCAATTTATCACCTTCTACCATCTTTAAATTGCCTGCACTTTAACCATCGCGTCCAATAAATCAGAGCGATACTCGAAGTACAGCTCTCGAATTTGTTCGAAGGTAGTCTCAGCTTCCCCTAACTCCTTCTCTGCTAAGGAATCCAGAACCTTTTCGAGCCGTGCAGTTATTGATTCCGTTGTCTTTTCCAATGCAGAGAATTGATCAGAAATGTAGTTTGGCTGTTCGCCTGGCGGAACCAGTTGTGGAGAAATTCGACACATCTTTCTCTATTCGCTTAAGCGCATTCGCCAAATATGTTGCCATTATGTATGTATGTATATACGTATTTATTGCACAAGTAACAGGAACAAAAAATAGAGGAAATCACTTATTTGTGAAAGCGCGGTGCTCCAGTCGAGAGGGGGTTCCTAGTTACGTCCTTTGGGGAATCGGTAATCTCCAGATCCAAGAATTGGGAAAACTCGCTGTTCCAGTTGAGAGGGGGTTTCAAGTTACCTCCTTTAGGGAATCAGAATTCTCCAGATCACAATTTAAAAATAAGCACACGATTGATTTTATTTTTCGCACACCACAGGTAAGAAAGTTTCTTTACTTTTTTACTTAATTGGAATTAAAAATTAATTTTACTAAATAATTGTCTTTGCAAAAAACACACACACTGGATTCGCGCGGAAGAAGCAAGGCAGCCGAAAAAAATTTATATGTATTTTATGTAGATCCGGCTCGTAGTGCTATGAACGGGGTCCTTGCTGTACTTGTTAAAATGGACTGTAAATTTGGAAAAAACGCTAATATAAAACAGCTCGCAACTTGGTTAGAAACAGAAGTGTTTAACTTAATCTTTCTTCATTTTGACAATTGTAGTTAGTATCGTTAATTCATCACAGCTGTTCTGGGGAGCATTGTTGCGTGAGTGCATGGATGCGTTGGCAGAGTGTGCAGCTGTTGTCGTCATAAGTCAACAACAGCAATCCAAGTGTTGCGGCAATTACGCAACGTGGGTAATTAACAAATCTGTGAATTTTACTTTAGAGATTTAAAATACTTTATTTTTCCTAATGTAAGAAATTACAAATTATTGTTAAGATCCTTATTGGCGCCACGGAGCGCACCAGTCGCTCCCATATCGCACCCATATGCGGTGATCCTGGAGGGATGAACGTCCATTTTGTTGTTTAGGTGGTAAATGTCTGCATTAGTCTATCGGTGTCGACTTGCTTGTTCGTTCAGCTCCTTCTCGGTGCCGCGAAAATTTGTACCATTATCGCTAAAGAGTTCGAGTGGGGTTCCTCGTCGCGCGATGAAGTTCCTGATAGCGAGTATACAGGAGTCCGTGGTTAACGAGTGGGCAACTTCTATGTGTATGGCTCGTATCCTCAGGCACGTGAAGAGGACTCCGTACCTCTTTTCAACTCTTCTCAGATTTACTATGGACATCGGGCCGAAGTAGTGTACTCCGACGTAAGAAAATGGCCGGCAAAAGGATGATATTCTGGCTTTCGGAAGATTGGCCATGATAGGCGGATATGGTTTCGCAGCAGCATTTTTGCATGCCTGACATTCTCTTCGCACCATCCGGACAACTGTCCGCAGCTTGGGTATGTGGTACTTCTGGCGCAGCTCATTGACCACCGTCTCGTGGTTTTGGTGGTGGTACCGCTTGTGGTAGTCGTCGACGATCAATGTCGTGATACGGTGCAGCCTTGACAGAATTATCGGCCGCCGTACATCTGCATAGCTTTCCCGGTACTGCTCTATCCTGGTCCTGGCTTTAGACGATGCCATGTTCGTCTAAATGTGGGTAAAGGGCGAAAAGCGGGCTGGACTTATCGACAGTGCCCTTGTCGGATAAACTTGAAATCTCTTCGGCGAAGGTGTCCCATTGGGCTTGCTTCAGTAGGGCTCGTTCGGCACGTTGGAAATCGCATCGAGTAAGCGCCCCATGATGGCGTTCGGTGGACTTTCCTGAGCGTGATTTAGCCGAAGCTGATAGGTTTCGAATATAGCGAATGACTCTTGCAGCGCAGCGTAGTAGTCGGGACCATCCGAAGAAGCGTTCAGGTTGGAAAACTTTCCCAATGCAAGCGACGTGGGTAGCAACAAATTGGGCCTTTAGTTCTTCTTGGGTGTCGGTGTCTGCAGGTTCTTCCTTTGGGCAGAGTTGGCTAGGTAGTCGTAGAAATGCGGGTCCGCTGAACCATTGGCTTGATGTGTTGAAGCTGGATGTTTTCCCCCACTTCGTTCCTTCGTCAGCTACGTTCAGTTTCGTCGGTATCCAGTGCCAATCGGATACGTTTGTAGAATCGAGAATCTCGCTCACTCGAACCGCGACAAATTGTCGATATCGGCGGTGGTCGGACCTCAGCCAGCTGAGCACGATCTTAGAGTCGGACCAGAAGAATTGTTCTTGAAATGATAAAGAGTGAGATGATACGATGCTCCTAGCGAGTCGGGTTCCGAGAAGAGCTGCCTGGAGTTCAAGTCTGGGAATCGAGAGGCTTTTAAGTGAAACTACTTTCGTTTTGGCTCCGATGAGGGCGAATTCCACTAGGTCGTGCAAACTAGACCTGCCGTATCCTACAGCCGCGAATCCATTTTCACTCGCATCTACGAAGATGTGGAGTTGCATCTCTGGATACTCGGGGAACCTTGAGGAAATGTAGCATCTCGGGATCCGCACTTCCTCTAGACAAGGTAACAGTTGAGTCCAATACAGCCACTTCTTATGCAACGGCTTCGGAATTTCGTCGTCCAAATCGATGCCGCTACGCCAGATCTCCTGAAGTAGAACCTTGGCGTACATCAGGAAATTGGCCAACAGTTCCAGAGGGTCGAAGATCTGCATGAAGATCCGCAGCACTTCGCGCTTGGTGGGAATTTGTCCGCCTTGTAGCACATCCACGTTCTTTGCATTTGACGTGATCTTGAAGGTAAGGTAGTCTTCTGTGGTACACCACCACATCCCAAGCACCTTCTCCGTGGCTACTTCGGCTTTAGTGTTGAGGTTGACTTCCTTCTTTGGATTAGATTGCATGACGTCGGTTATGAGTTTCCAATTGGAGGTCCAGTTCCTTATATGGAAGCCGCCCTGGTGGTGAATAAAGGTTACATCTTTAGCAATTCTTACCGCTTCTTTCTCCGAATCCACGCCGTCCATCAGGTCGTCGACATAGTGATTGTCACGGATACTTTTAACAGCTCGGGGGTAGTCCCGTTCAAAGTCCTCTGCGTTCTTGTTCTTCACATACTGCGCGGTGCAGGGAGAGCAGGTCGCACCAAACGTCATTACCGTCATGACGTATTCTTCCAGCTCGTTGTCTCGACTGAACCACAGGAACCTTTGATAATCCTGATCCTCTTCTCTTATTTGGATTTGGTGAAACATCTCTTGGATGTCAGCGCAGATCGCGAAGCGCCTTTCCCGGAATTTTAAGATTACTGATATAAGCGAAACCATTAAGTCAGGACCTTTCAGGAGCATCGAGTTTAGGGAGACTCCTCCGGCCTTTGCTGCCGCATCCCAGACCAGTCGCAGCTTTCCCGGTTTGTTCGGATTCTTTACCGGAAATACGGGTAGATACCAAGTCTGCTAACGTCCTTCGGCGAGCTGTATTCTTGAGAGCTTCCGGATATATCCTTTTGAGATGTAGCTTACTATTTTTTTGTGAAGTTCCTCAGCGAGTACCGGATCCCGTCTCATCCTTTGCTGAAGGCATAGTAGCCGTTCTTTGGCCATCGAGAAGCTATCTGGAAGTTGGTTGGCTTCGTACTTCCATAGAAGTCCGGTCTCAAACCGTCCCTCGTTTCGGCGCGTCGTTTCTGCAGCAACTCTAGTGGGCAAAACACAATGTGGTGCTCGCGCGGTCGTGCGTTTGACATGCATTGTACCGACTTTCGATAGTATTTGTCAAAACGCGCGACCTCAAAATTTGCAACACAAAATGTGGCTTCACGACGGTAGTGCGTTGAGAGGTTAGGAATATGGAGGAATTATGTTCTGTTCCTCCAAATTTCCCACACACTATTTCGCGGCAGAAAAAGGAGTAGAAATGTACTCTTTTTATTTTCATGGTTTGATTAGGAAACACAAATATAAGAAATAACTTCGAAAACGAATGTGTTGAAAAAGAAAATAAAATAATAAAAAACTCTGCATACTCTAACATAATTAATTTGTGTTGAAAAGTTATCAATTAGCAATTAAAAATGTTTACATATTAACTGCTAACAATTCGGAGTACATATACGACACAATGGTTTGCCTTTTTGCTAAAATAGAACAAGCCAAAGAATAATGTCAATCCAAAACAGCTGTGAGCTGTCAAAACGCGCGACCATAGTAGAAAATAGTAGAGAGTACCTCTACTTCGACGTTGAGGTCGCACTTACGATATTTACGATCAAAAACCGACGAAACGCGTGAGGTCACATTTTGTGTTACCCCATAAGATCCCATTGTTTCTACTCAATCTGTCAACGCGCGAACGCCACATTGTGTTTCTACTTTAATGCTCGTTGATCTTCTGAGGACTGCAGGATGCTGGTACATTCCGAGTCTCCGAATTTCTCGACGCACAGGAACTCCTTGGCAAGTTGTTCGAGCACGGCATCACCATCAGCGCTGCATTTACATATGTGAAAATTAGTATGGAGACCTCCTCCCTCTAGTGGATTACGAGCGCAAGGGCCGTGAATCGTCCATCCTTAGCGAGTCTCGGCTGCTACGGGTTTCTTCATCTTTCCCTCCTTACACTTTAACGGTAAACCCACCTTCCAATTAGTAAGTCCGATAAGCAGGCGAGGAGCGGCGTTAGAATACGAAGCGATGGGCAAATCACTTAGATGCCTGTACAGCTTCTGTAGCTTCTTCGCGTTGAGGGATTGACGAGGGAGCTGGAGACTTTTAACGGTGTGTACGTTCAAGAGAGGGTACATCTTGCTTCTATCATCGATGCCGGCTATGTGAACACTCATCACTCTTGAGTCGTTTTCATACCTATGGGTGTTAGAGGTCCATTTAAGGCATAAAGAATCAGGCTTACCTTTGACATTCAGCACAGCTGCCAGATCTTCATCCATCAGCGTCAACGACGAGCCGTCATCCAGAAAGGCATATGTTTTCACTTGAGTGTTTTTGCCGTGTAAGATCACTGGAACTATCCGGTACATGACCGCCTGGGAACTCTGGATGTGTGCGTTGCTCGGTTGCGCAGATGGTCCAATGAGTTGCCTTCGTTGCACCTGCTGATAATCCTTATGGTCGTTGTGTAGCATTTGGTGATGCTTGAAAGTGCAGTTGTCCTTTCCGCACACGGAATCTGATCGGCACCGGTAGCCGCTATGTCTTTTGAGACAACGTCGGCACAGCTTGCGGTCGCGCACTACACCCCATTTGGATGCGTGGCTTAGATGAGTGAATTTAGGGCACTTGTCCACAGTAGCGCAGTTCCCTTGGCATACTAGGCATTTACGCTGGGCGGATTGGTAGGTCCGGTGTGGAGGCGATTGTCTGCTGCTGCTCGCTGTCGCTTCTGTGTGAGTGTGAAGGAATCCTTTTTCTTGCAATCTGATATATCCAGACGCTGAATTCGAATAGGGTACAGACCTCCAAAGTCTGTTTGTATATTCCCCAGTTCAGCTGAAGGGCGGAGGGTAGCTTTTCAACTAACTCCTGCAGTAGCGTAGGGTTGTTGAGATGGGTCGTAAGACCGGCGGCCTCCAAAGTAGCGCAGAAGTTGCGATTGCAAACTGCGCTATGGTTTCTAGCTTCTCAGCCCTTGGCGATGGTGTAGCGCGTATCTTCTGTAGAAGCGAATGCAGAATTAACTCCGGACGACCAAACATCATCTTGAGCGTAGCTATTATGCGGGGAACACAACCTGGCTGGAACAGTAGGCTATTGACAGCGTTATGGGCCTTATCCTTTAGAGCACGTTCTAGTCGCACTAGATTTTCCTCATCGGAGAACCGACCGAGTTCTGTGGTTCGATGGAAGCTCGAGATGAGCAATGGCCATTCCTCGGGATGGTTACCATCGAAGTGGCGAAGCTCTCGGAGAACTGATTGCCTCACAGCTAAGTGACGCCTGGTAAGTTCTGGGTTGGAGTCGGGTTGTTGCACTTGGTTACACGCGGCCTCGCCTGAGTGTGGCCGACACCTTGTCGATGATTGCTGCCAAAGACCTGCTTCGTCCCTCGCTTGATCGTGGTGTAAGGTTGTTGGTAGCTGGGAGTTGGCTACTTCCAGTGGCTCCTGTTGGTGTGAAAGAGGTGGTTGAGTGCTGACGGCCACTCTTTAGCGTTGATGTAGGCTGGATGCTGGCCGGATGCTTGCGTCTTCTGGCAATTGCTGGCGACTGATAACCGGTGGGAGTCCGAAATGGACGACTGAATTTGGTAGAGATGGTAGGGGTACCTGTTGCGGGTTCAGATTAATTCCCATCCATGTCGTATTCACGTACGTTTCATGGCCTTTGGGCTTGGTGTTGCCCTCAGGTTCTCGATTTTACATACTTGCGTTGAGCATTGCGTCTTCTTCAACCACTCCTGCACCTTGCTGCTTTCATCCGTGGACTCATCCTCTTCACTGCTGTGTCTCTCCTCGCTCATCAGGTTCAACAGCTGGTATTTCTTATTTATATAATCCTGCTGAAGAGCTCGTTCCTCCTCCAGTCTTTGCATCGCGATTTTCCATCGTCGTGTGGGTCCAAGTTTTGAGTTAATAGACGATCGTCTCGACGGAGCACGAGCAGGTGGGACTGGATCCGTGCGAACTGGTTCGTTCTCCGAGGGTTGTATCCAAGTCATGGACAAGACCTGCGAGTGCACAATCTGTGTACCGCTAGTTACACGTGTCATCGGCTGGCTGGACTGGAAGGCAGCACTCACGTACCGAAGATCGTCCGATGGTAAACTTGAGGTCCGTTGGTAGACTTGAGGGCTGGTTCCGTAATTGGGATTTCGCTTCTGGTATAAGACTGGTGATGAGGGTCGTTGGCTCGTGGAATGCGTGCACTGTGCACGCACGCATCGACGGATTGTTATTTGCGCCGTTGACATCTTGGTCGATGGGGCCTGTATTTCACTTACCACGTGAATGGCTGGTATCGATGGCTGGTTCGTGGCTCGATGAATATTGGAATAAGCGACGCCCTGGTCGCTGGCTTGGAGTTCATCGAAAGGTGGTGCTTCGGTGCTGATGTACGCTGACGCGGACATTGTGGGGGACGCGCGTGCGCGTGATGACGATGATGGCCTTAGGACTTGAAAATCCTTCGGGATTGGGGCGTTAGCGCTGGGTGCTCCTGGTACGATGGCTGCTGGTGATAGATCCTTGCTGACTACGAAGTGTGGCGCGGGCTTTGTATCTTGGTGGCTGGATACCGGGTGTACGGTCTTAGCGAGAGATCCTGGTCGCTTTGGTGTTGGGGGAGTTGAGTAGGCTCTTGTCAGTTGATGTTTGTCAGAGGAGCACTCCACACAAATAAAAACTTTGTCACTGACGGTCTCGTTAACTCCCGTACACGCAAAGTGGTACCACATATCGCACTGGTCGCATTCCACCATGTTGTCAAATGAATCCGAGGCATTGCACAATTGGCAGTTGTATTCCTTTGTGGGATTCCTTGTCGAGGCTGGTGAATTTGGTCCAGATATGGTGAATTGTTGGCCACGATCAAAGCCGATGAATAAATCTCCAGACGATGGAATGGAAACAATTTGTAAGAATGTTGCGGCAACTACGCAACGTGGGGAATTAACAAACCTGTGAATTTTACTTTAAAGATTTAAAATACTTTATTTTTCCTAATGTAAGAAATTACAAATTATTGTTAAGATCCTTATTGGCGCCACGTCTCGCTTCCACCGCTTTCATTCGAAAAAGAGAACAAAACCCGGAAACGTCGTTCAATAACGACGATTGATGGCGGCTTCGTTCAATGTTTTAGGGTGCGTCCAGATCGTTTGGAATTTTCGGTATCGTTGTGTTTCTTCGGGATGCGTTCGCAACACCAAGTATACTTAAATTAGATATTAGGTCTGTTCCCGTACTTTCTGCACCAAAATTCGTAGATTTTCAATTTTCAAGGAGTGGGGATGAAAGTCTCTGACTGAGAGGCACAAACACCAAAAAGTACGGGAACGCGTTGAACAACAAAAGCTGCCCACTTTTAAAACGTCAAAAAAATAAGTTGCTTAAAAAAAATGTCAGTTGGATATTTGTATTTTCTGCTCTGTTTGCAGTTCTTTGTACCTACATAATGTTTTTTTCCAAAATAAAGAATTTTAAAATTGAAATAATTAATTAACGAAGACAATCTTCCATGTTTTTCTAAAATAAATTAATTTTTGCCAATGAAAAAAAAACAATAACAATTAAATTGACAGATTTCGGTGATTTGACAGATGTCATAAATCTACCCACAGAAATTTCTTTGGCTAAAATTCGCAGCATGGGGAATTTCTTACTCTCTCGTGAGCTCTCTCTTCTGCGAAAAACTACGAAATTTTGCCGTACGGGAACACGGCTCTCATCACGTGCGCCGACAATCCTTTAACGATATCGTTTTGACGATAATTTTGAAAATTAAAAACTTGAAAAAGCACTGTCGTCTGAACGATATCGTTTTGACGATTCATGCCTTACTTCACGTAACCCGAACACTGTCAATTACTATCGTCTCGTCGATCGTTTTTGCATGATAGGTATTTAGCTATCGTTCTGCATTTTATTTTTGTGTTTTATGTTTGTGAAAGACTTTTGACTGAAAATATATTCAGCAAATATGTAAATGTTTTATCACACTGTAATGTTTTTTTTTTTATTGAGGAGAATAAAAATGAAAAAAAAATTGGAACTGTTACGCATGCGAAGGACACTAAGAGATCCGTCGGATTCTTAATCTCTTCTAACAAAGATGTAGGCACATTGTGAATAAAATACATAATTTATTTGTTATTATTAACATAATATATAATAATGTTTTGCCATGCCCGGGTGTGAAAATACGAAAAACACCACAGACGAAGTGAACACAAAAACAAAGAATGACAGCTAAAGCCATTTTCAAGTGGCAAATATGACTTTCAGTAGCTTTCAAACAGTGAAAAATTAGAACGATAGGCGACACAATAGCGATGGAGTTACATGAAGCAGACTGTAGACGATAGCGTTCATTGATATCGTTTGGACGACAATCGTCTTTAAAGTTACGTGATGAGAGCCCAGGATGGGTAACATTTGGATCATTGAGAACATTTGGATATGAGTAGCGAAAACACAGTGTTCCAAAAATGTATGTCTGGTTAAAATTTTGTTTATTTCATCAAATGCGATTGAAAAAAGTAATACAGATAGTGGTGATCCTTGGGGGATTCCATTAAATAATGGAACTGTATTAGAAAAGACATTACCGATTTTTACGCAAAATTTCCTGTTGTTCTTGAGTATGTGTGGGCCGATTCCCCATTTTTTGAGTTCACTCAAAACCAGGTGAATACCTATCCGGTCGAAAACCTTTTCGAAATCCAGGGCACGGATCGAAACGTGGTTCCGAGCGGACAGCGCATTGGTTACTACGAAGTCAATGTGCAGAAGGGCGTCTATACAGCCTTGCTTTGGTTTAAATCCGACTTGGTTGCTACACCGGACCAACAGCGAATGTTGTGCCAAGTTGTTTTTATGGGAGAATTTGGGTTAATGGCAGAGGTTCAAGGTTTTAAGCTTGCTCGATTTGAGTAGCCTAGGGAAAGCGGCGTTTGTCTTTTTATACGTGATAAGGTTGGTTTGATTGGGGTTTTCCTTTAAAGACTTTCCCCGCAGTGATTTTGTTGTCTCTCAAGATGGATAGTTCCAAATTTCACCATGGTACAGTGTGCTTACGTTTATTTTGTGAAGACTGCGTTATGGACAGATTAGCGGCACTACGAACACACTTAAGTATGTTATTTAGATGGTAGTTGTATGCGAAGGCAAAACGCGTTTAGATTGATTTGTATTTTAACGCAAACTATTTATTATTAAATATTTTTTACAGTAAAGAATGATTATTGTGACAGCTATAAAAAAACGTGTTTAAACGATAAAACAAGATGGAATGAATCGGAAGGAAATGAGTTGAGTGGATGGCAGAAGGCCAAATTATGACATTAAACTAGAGATGAGACATTTTTGGTATGTAGGGTAGATTAAGGTGCAAACATCATCCCCCCGTTGAAAGATCCTTTCAACATTCGTCCACAAATAATAGGCACAACTTGCAGACAGGTCGTTTGATCTCTCCGGCTGATGTTGACACGGTAGCGACACGAACCAAACCATCCTGCCCTGGATGCGTACGTACAACTCGTCCAATAGTCCACTGACAGGGAGGTCTATTTTCATCCTTAATTATGACTACATCGTTAATATTAATATTTTTACACCTTTCAATCCATTTAGGACGCTTTCTGAGCTGGCTTAGATAGTCCGGAGATCACTTTCGCCAAAATTCCTGCACCAAACGCTGCAGATACTGCCATCGATTTAAAGCTGTAATTCTGGTATCCAATAAGTTGGGATCTGGAACAGTTGACATCGGGCGCATTATAAGAAAATGCGCTGGGGTGAGCGGGTCCGTATCTCCCTCAAAACGAGCGCAGAGTGGTCTAGAGTTGGCGCAAGCCTCAATTTGGGATAAAACCGTCGAAAACTCCTCGTATGTAACCGATGTATTGCTCAATGTCCGACGCAGGTGGTATTTGATGGTTTTAACACCGGCCTCCCAAATTCCTCCAAAGTGGGGAGCATGGGGAGGTGAAAAACGCCAATTTATTCCTTCAGTCGCCAATTCATTTGTGATATCCTCTTGAAAGTCAGAAGAATTCAGCATGTTTTACCATTCGCGAAGTTGCTGATTTGCGCCCACGAAATTCGTTCCATTATCGCTGAACAGTGTGTGGCATTTACCCCTTCTGGCAACGAATCGACGCAATGATGCAATAAATGCTGCAGATGACAATTCCGATACTACTTCAAGGTGTAGCGCCTTAGTTGCCATGCATATAAATAGAGCTACATACGCCTTGTATTGCTTTGCACCGCGTCCTTTCCAAGAGCGCACGATGAAAAGTCCCGCAAAATCAACGCCTGTGTTATGAAAAGCTGTGCCTGGCTCCAATCGCTTTCTTGGTAAATATGCCATTTGCTGTTGGTAAGGCATAGCTCGCTGTCTCATGCAAATTGAACACTGATAAATGCAACGCTTGATTAAGTGATGAACACCTATAATGAAATAATTCAATGATAGCAAATAAGTCATTTGGCGAATACCAGCATGCATATGGTTTAAATGACAATCACGAACAATAAGTACCGACAAACGATTATTCTTATGCAAGATGAGAGGATGCATTTGATCGAACGGAATGTTCGCGTTCACGAGCCTTCCTCCAACTCTTAGTAATCCTTCTTCATCGATGAAGGGACTCATCATTGAAATCCTGCTTTTACTTGATAATGGTTGATGACCTTGCAGGCAGTTGATCTCATCAGTAAATGTATAGCCTTGTGATAGTTTAACTAGACGATTCCTTGCTAATTTGATGTCTAGCGGGGAAAAAGGTGGGATTTTGGTATTCGTTCTGGGACGTCTATGTGCTTGCAAAAGCCGAATACAGCGCATCGTGACTCGAAGAAGACGATTTAGATTAGAACATTTTGCGAAAATGTCCCACTCAATAGAGGGTGAACTCGCAAGACAGACGATTTCATTTTTTAGTAACGTTTCTTTACTGCTCGGCAGTATCAAAAATTCAATTACGGAATCATGAAGAAAAGGTGGCCCGTTCCACCACAAGTCCAATTTAACTAGATGACGGGGCATTACTCCGCGAGTCGCGCAATCAGCTGGGTTTTCTGCCGACCGAACATAATGCCATATCGATGCAGGGAATGCGCTTATGATCTGCGAAACTCTATTGTCGACAAATGTATTTAGAGCTCGAGGATATCCCTGTATCCAATGCAATACCGTGGTGGAATCGGTATACGCGAAACAGTTTACGTCGTGCATAGCGAGGGCATCTTTGACTTTGCTAAGTAGTTTCATTAGCAGTAAATAGCCGCACAACTCGAGACGCGGAATGGTTAAGGCAGGTTTAGCAGGTGCTACGCGCGTTTTAGCACAAATTAACGAGATGCGTATGTCATCGCCCTTAATCACCCTGGAGTATACTACAGCGGCATAAGCTGACTCCGATGCGTCAAAAAACCCGTGTAACTCCAATCGTTCTCCTTTACCGCATTGTAACCATCTCGACATACTAAGAGCATTGAAACTGTCGATTTCCGATCTAAAGTCCGACCATTCATCGTACAGGTCCCCGGGGATATACGTATCCCAATCGATTCATTTAAGCCACAAACGTTTCATACAAGTTTGAATTTTAACGACTGCCGAGCGATCCATCCTAAAGGATCAAAAACTCGGGCTATATCCGATAGCACTTGTCTTTTCGTTATATGGGTGTCTAGCGATGGCATTGATGAACTAAATTTAAAGCAGTCAAAATTCGTATCCCACAATAGTACTAACGCCTTTACGCCAACATCACCGATATGTAACTCTGTTGACACTTCCCTACACTCTGGATCAGTTTTAGACATAAAGTCAAACGAATTTGAAGACCATTTTCGTAACTCCATGCCCGCGTTTTTAAGTACTAAGCATAATTCATTTTTAACAGTTATTGCCTCCTCAATACTATGAAAGCCCGACATGTAATCGTCTCTATCCCAATCGATTCATTTAAGCCACAAACGTTTCATACAAGTTTGAATTTTAATGACTGCCGAGCGATCCATCCTAAAGGATCAAAAACTCGGGCTATATCCGATAGCACTTGCCTTTTCGTTATATGGGTGTCTAGCGATGGCATTGATGAACTAAATTTAAAGCAGTCAAAATTCGTATCCCACAATAGTACTAACGCCTTTACGCCAACATCACCGATATGTAACTCTGTTGACACTTCCCTACACTCTGGATCAGTTTTAGACATAAAGTCAAACGAATTTGAAGACCATTTTCGTAACTCCATGCCCGCGTTTTTAAGTACTAAGCATAATTCATTTTTAACAGTTATTGCCTCCTCAATACTATGAAAGCCCGACATGTAATCGTCTCTATCCCAATCGATTCATTTAAGCCACAAACGTTTCATACAAGTTTGAATTTTAATGACTGCCGAGCGATCCATCCTAAAGGATCAAAAACTCGGGCTATATCCGATAGCACTTGCCTTTTCGTTATATGGGTGTCTAGCGATGGCATTGATGAACTAAATTTAAAGCAGTCAAAATTCGTATCCCACAATAGTACTAACGCCTTTACGCCAACATCACCGATATGTAACTCTGTTGACACTTCCCTACACTCTGGATCAGTTTTAGACATAAAGTCAAACGAATTTGAAGACCATTTTCGTAACTCCATGCCCGCGTTTTTAAGTACTAAGCATAATTCATTTTTAACAGTTATTGCCTCCTCAATACTATGAAAGCCCGACATGTAATCGTCTACATAAAAGTGATTTATAATACTATCGGAGGCTCGAGGGTATCTCGCTGAATTGTCAATTCCGATTTGCTTAAGAACGCGAGTAGCCAAAAATGAAGCAGAAGCGGTACCGTATGTTACAGTGTTAAGCCGATAATCGCGAGGTTCTTCACTGGCATCGGTTCTCCACACTATTCTTTGATAGTCTACGTCATTACTATTAACTAACACTTGGCGGTACATTTTACCGATATCCGCCTTGACACCGATCTTGTATTTTCGGAAGTTTATTAGACGCGTCACCAAATCGCTCTGAATTGTGCGCCCGATAAGAAGGTGGTCGCTTAGTGACAACCCGTTGGCTGACTTACACGATGCGTCAAACACAACTCTTAACCGTGTTATAGAACTTGATGGTTTTATTACCGCGTGGTGTGGTAGGAAGGACGGATGCTCGAGTTGATTTGGCGGCACTAGCGACATGTGCCCTAATTCCTCATACTCCCGCATGAAATCAGAGTATTCCTGTTTGAGATCTGGATTGGAAAGAAACCGTTTTAATGCCGAGCTCGGCGAATCCCCAAACTGTACCTGCTTACTCGAAAAAGGTAATCTAACGACATACCTGCCATCCGGACGGACGTAGTGAGTTGATATGAAATGATTCTCAATGATTTCATCTTCCTCGGATGTAACCTTATTAACGTCCTGCAAATTCTCTTGTTCTGAAAAACGTTTCAATAAAATATTAAGGTCAACGGCTGAATGCAGTACTCTTAATTCGCGCGGCTGGTTAAATAAGACGTTGCCGGCTATTACCCACCCAAAAAGTGTATTTTGGGCTACTGGAGAACCCGAAGGATGGATGATTTTTCCTTCCCGAAGCACGTCAAAAAATATATCCGCTCCTATTAATATGTCAATTTTACCTGTTGTACAATACGTGGGATCCGCTAAACTCAAATTGTCAAAATATGAAAGGTTTTCCTTGGGAATTTCAATGCTCGGAAGCTCATTCGTAAGCGATGAGAGGATGTAACCTTTTGCGCAAAGCACGGTGTCCCTTGACGAGAGTGAGCACATGACCAAATTGACCACTCCTCTCGTACCTTCAAAACTATCTTGCTGTCCTATACCTGCAATAGAAATTCTAGCATGAGATCGTTTTAATTCAAGTCGTTGCACAGCCGACTCGGCTATTAACGTTGTTTGGGATCCAGAATCGAGAAGTGCTCGGCACTGTTGTAACTGGTTGTCTGAATCCCTTATCAATAACATTATAGTTGGCAATATCGTATGAACCTCACAACGTGAGTACTGTGATGCGTACGCTGAGTGCGCCGTAATACGTTGACCGAGAGCACCCGTCGAAGTGCTCGGCAGAGAAGTACCGTCGAGTACTGGCGCTTGATGAACCAACGTGTTGTGTTTATCGCCACAAATTCTGCACGAAGAGAACTTGCAATGTGCTTAACGCGAAAACAGTTCGGACAGATTCGATTTAATTTAATAAAATCTAGACGTAACGGCACTGTAAGACTCTTAAACTGATTGCACTGGTATAGAAAATGTTTTTCTTTACATTTAAAGCACGACGGCGAAGAAGAATTCAAAACTCGCCTGAGTTTAAAATCTTTGGGAAGCGATTTGATGCTCGAACTTTGACCAGTCCGACTGGTATGTGATAAGTCTAACGTCTCTAATTCACTAACACGTTCTTTCAGAAATTTAATAAAATTCGTGTACGAGGGTTGCTCTTTGTTCTCTCGCGCCCACAGTACTTTACTATCGTTATCTAATTTTTTGGCCAAATGATACACTAATAGAATATCCCAAGAATCTACTGGTAATTTTAAAGTCCGTAACGCGTTTACATTCTCGTTAGTAATATTAAATAACTGTTTTAGGTCAATTAGTGAGGAATTTTTTACCGATGGCTGATCAAATATATTATCCAAATGCGCTCCTATAATGAAATGATTTTTATTGTAATGATCTTTAATAATTTTCCACGCTTCCGAAAAATTTTCATTACTCGGAGGCATGTGTTTAATTAGAGATGCTGCTTCGCCTTTAACTCTTGTCTGTAGAGATTCCATCTTCTCGATGTCCGCAATCGATGTTTTGCTTTCTACTAGAGCGGTGAATAGATCCCGAAACCTAATCCACTCGTCGTATTTACCAGAGAAATCAGGCAATCACGGGGTTTCGTATTTGTTGATATGAACAGGACTGCGAGTAGGTTCAGCGAGAGTTTTCACGAGAGCACTGAGCGTAGCCTGAGTTTCGGTTAATGTATTCAAGGTGGAATGGTGGCAATAAATATTACTGGGCTGAGATGGATTTGAGTGGATTGTAATTAATTCAAGAAGTTTTGCCTGTACATTATAATAAATATTTTCAAAATACGCACGATATTCCGTTCCTTCTGCAAGTCGCTTTTCATCGTCGGTGACCAGAGATTCGATTTCATTTTGAATTTTCTCGAACTCCTGCATGTACTGCTCCAATTTCGATTGACGAGCCTGTAAATGTGGCAGTGAAATATCCGCTGACGGAAATATACGTGTCAATTCTGGTGATTTGCCCCTTGGTAGAAGCACGTTGCCGCTTGAGTAGTTCCATGAATAATCCGCAAATTCATGAAGCATCCGCTGCTCAAAAGGCCCAAAAATGTATGCGAAAGCAAAACGCGTTTAGATTGATTTGTATTTTAACGCAAACTATTTATTATTAAATATTTTTTACAATAAAGAATGATTATTGTGACAGCTATAAAAAAACGTGTTTAAACGATAAAACAAGATGGAATGAATCGGAAGGAAATGAGTTGAGTGGATGGCAGAAGGCCAAATTATGGCATTAAACTAGAGATGTGACATTTTTGGTATGTAGGGTAGATTAAGGTGCAAACATCATCCCCCCGTTGAAAGATCCTTTCAACATTCGTCCACAAATAATGGGCACAACTTGCAGACAGGTCGTTTGATCTCTCCGGCTGATGTTGACACGGTAGCGACACGAACCAAACCATCCTGCCCTGGATGCGTACGTACAACTCGTCCAATAGTCCACTGACAGGGAGGTCTATTTTCATCCTTAATTATGACTACATCGTTAATATTAATATTTTTACACCTTTCAATCCATTTAGGACGCTTTCTGAGCTGGCTTAGATAGTCCGGAGATCACTTTCGCCAAAATTCCTGCACCAAACGCTGCAGATACTGCCATCGATTTAAAGCTGTAATTCTGGTATCCAATAAGTTGGGATCTGGAACAGTTGACATCGGGCGCATTATAAGAAAATGCGCTGGGGTGAGCGGGTCCGTATCTCCCTCAAAACGAGCGCAGAGTGGTCTAGAGTTGGCGCAAGCCTCAATTTGGGATAAAACCGTCGAAAACTCCTCGTATGTAACCGATGTATTGCTCAATGTCCGACGCAGGTGGTATTTGATGGTTTTAACACCGGCCTCCCAAATTCCTCCAAAGTGGGGAGCATGGGGAGGTGAAAAACGCCAATTTATTCCTTCAGTCGCCAATTCATTTGTGATATCCTCTTGAAAGTCAGAAGAATTCAGCATGTTTTACCATTCGCGAAGTTGCTGATTTGCGCCCACGAAATTCGTTCCATTATCGCTGAACAGTGTGTGGCATTTACCCCTTCTGGCAACGAATCGACGCAATGATGCAATAAATGCTGCAGATGACAATTCCGATACTACTTCAAGGTGTAACGCCTTAGTTGCCATGCATATAAATAGAGCTACATACGCCTTGTATTGCTTTGCACCGCGTCCTTTCCAAGAGCGCACGATGAAAAGTCCCGCAAAATCAACGCCTGTGTTATGAAAAGCTGTGCCTGGCTCCAATCGCTTTCTTGGTAAATATGCCATTTGCTGTTGGTAAGGCATAGCTCGCTGTCTCATGCAAATTGAACACTGATAAATGCAACGCTTGATTAAGTGATGAACACCTATAATGAAATAATTCAATGATAGCAAATAAGTCATTTGGCGAATACCAGCATGCATATGGTTTAAATGACAATCACGAACAAAAAGTACCGACAAACGATTATTCTTATGCAAGGTGAGAGGATGCATTTGATCGAACGGAATGTTCGCGTTCACGAGCCTTCCTCCAACTCTTAGTAATCCTTCTTCATCGATGAAGGGACTCATCATTGAAATCCTGCTTTTACTTGATAATGGTTGATGACCTTGCAGGCAGTTGATCTCATCAGTAAATGTATAGCCTTGTGATAGTTTAACTAGACGATTCCTTGCTAATTTGATGTCTAGCGGGGAAAAAGGTGGGATTTTGGTATTCGTTCTGGGACGTCTATGTGCTTGCAAAAGCCGAATACAGCGCATCGTGACTCGAAGAAGACGATTTAGATTAGAACATTTTGCGAAAATGTCCCACTCAATAGAGGGTGAACTCGCAAGACAGACGATTTCATTTTTTAGTAACGTTTCTTTACTGCTCGGCAGTATCAAAAATTCAATTACGGAATCATGAAGAAAAGGTGGCCCGTTCCACCACAAGTCCAATTTAACTAGATGACGGGGCATTACTCCGCGAGTCGCGCAATCAGCTGGGTTTTCTGCCGACCGAACATAATGCCATATCGATGCAGGGAATGCGCTTATGATCTGCGAAACTCTATTGTCGACAAATGTATTTAGAGCTCGAGGATATCCCTGTATCCAATGCAATACCGTGGTGGAATCGGTATACGCGAAACAGTTTACGTCGTGCATAGCGAGGGCATCTTTGACTTTGCTAAGTAGTTTCATTAGCAGTAAATAGCCGCACAACTCGAGACGCGGAATGGTTAAGGCAGGTTTAGCAGGTGCTACGCGCGTTTTAGCACAAATTAACGAGATGCGTATGTCATCGCCCTTAATCACCCTGGAGTATACTACAGCGGCATAAGCTGACTCCGATGCGTCAAAAAACCCGTGTAACTCCAATCGTTCTCCTTTACCGCATTGTAACCATCTCGACATACTAAGAGCATTGAAACTGTCGATTTCCGATCTAAAGTCCGACCATTCATCGTACAGGTCCCCGGGGATATACGTATCCCAATCGATTCATTTAAGCCACAAACGTTTCATACAAGTTTGAATTTTAACGACTGCCGAGCGATCCATCCTAAAGGATCAAAAACTCGGGCTATATCCGATAGCACTTGTCTTTTCGTTATATGGGTGTCTAGCGATGGCATTGATGAACTAAATTTAAAGCAGTCAAAATTCGTATCCCACAATAGTACTAACGCCTTTACGCCAACATCACCGATATGTAACTCTGTTGACACTTCCCTACACTCTGGATCAGTTTTAGACATAAAGTCAAACGAATTTGAAGACCATTTTCGTAACTCCATGCCCGCGTTTTTAAGTACTAAGCATAATTCATTTTTAACAGTTATTGCCTCCTCAATACTATGAAAGCCCGACATGTAATCGTCTCTATCCCAATCGATTCATTTAAGCCACAAACGTTTCATACAAGTTTGAATTTTAATGACTGCCGAGCGATCCATCCTAAAGGATCAAAAACTCGGGCTATATCCGATAGCACTTGCCTTTTCGTTATATGGGTGTCTAGCGATGGCATTGATGAACTAAATTTAAAGCAGTCAAAATTCGTATCCCACAATAGTACTAACGCCTTTACGCCAACATCACCGATATGTAACTCTGTTGACACTTCCCTACACTCTGGATCAGTTTTAGACATAAAGTCAAACGAATTTGAAGACCATTTTCGTAACTCCATGCCCGCGTTTTTAAGTACTAAGCATAATTCATTTTTAACAGTTATTGCCTCCTCAATACTATGAAAGCCCGACATGTAATCGTCTCTATCCCAATCGATTCATTTAAGCCACAAACGTTTCATACAAGTTTGAATTTTAATGACTGCCGAGCGATCCATCCTAAAGGATCAAAAACTCGGGCTATATCCGATAGCACTTGCCTTTTCGTTATATGGGTGTCTAGCGATGGCATTGATGAACTAAATTTAAAGCAGTCAAAATTCGTATCCCACAATAGTACTAACGCCTTTACGCCAACATCACCGATATGTAACTCTGTTGACACTTCCCTACACTCTGGATCAGTTTTAGACATAAAGTCAAACGAATTTGAAGACCATTTTCGTAACTCCATGCCCGCGTTTTTAAGTACTAAGCATAATTCATTTTTAACAGTTATTGCCTCCTCAATACTATGAAAGCCCGACATGTAATCGTCTACATAAAAGTGATTTATAATACTATCGGAGGCTCGAGGGTATCTCGCTGAATTGTCAATTCCGATTTGCTTAAGAACGCGAGTAGCCAAAAATGAAGCAGAAGCGGTACCGTATGTTACAGTGTTAAGCCGATAATCGCGAGGTTCTTCACTGGCATCGGTTCTCCACACTATTCTTTGATAGTCTACGTCATTACTATTAACTAACACTTGGCGGTACATTTTACCGATATCCGCCTTGACACCGATCTTGTATTTTCGGAAGTTTATTAGACGCGTCACCAAATCGCTCTGAATTGTGCGCCCGATAAGAAGGTGGTCGCTTAGTGACAACCCGTTGGCTGACTTACACGATGCGTCAAACACAACTCTTAACCGTGTTGTAGAACTTGATGGTTTTATTACCGCGTGGTGTGGTAGGAAGGACGGATGCTCGAGTTCATTTGGCGGCACTAGCGACATGTGCCCTAATTCCTCATACTCCCGCATGAAATCAGAGTATTCCTGTTTGAGATCTGGATTGGAAAGAAACCGTTTTAATGCCGAGCTCGGCGAATCCCCAAACTGTACCTGCTTACTCGAAAAAGGTAATCTAACGACATACCTGCCATCCGGACGGACGTAGTGAGTTGATATGAAATGATTCTCAATGATTTCATCTTCCTCGGATGTAACCTTATTAACGTCCTGCAAATTCTCTTGTTCTGAAAAACGTTTCAATAAAATATTAAGGTCAACGGCTGAATGCAGTACTCTTAATTCGCGCGGCTGGTTAAATAAGACGTTGCCGGCTATTACCCACCCAAAAAGTGTATTTTGGGCTACTGAAGAACCCGAAGGATGGATGATTTTTCCTTCCCGAAGCACGTCAAAAAATATATCCGCTCCTATTAATATGTCAATTTTACCTGTTGTACAATACGTGGGATCCGCTAAACTCAAATTGTCAAAATATGAAAGGTTTTCCTTGGGAATTTCAATGCTCGGAAGCTCATTCGTAAGCGATGAGAGGATGTAACCTTTTGCGCAAAGCACGGTGTCCCTTGACGAGAGTGAGCACATGACCAAATTGACCACTCCTCTCGTACCTTGAAAACTATCTTGCTGTCCTATACCTGCAATAGAAATTCTAGCATGAGATCGTTTTAATTCAAGTCGTTGCACAGCCGACTCGGCTATTAACGTTGTTTGGGATCCAGAATCGAGAAGTGCTCGGCACTGTTGTAACTGGTTGTCTGAATCCCTTATCAATAACATTATAGTTGGCAATATCGTATGAACCTCACAACGTGAGTACTGTGATGCGTACGCTGAGTGCGCCGTAATACGTTGACCGAGAGCACCCGTCGAAGTGCTCGGCAGAGAAGTACCGTCGAGTACTGGCGCTTGATGAACCAACGTGTTGTGTTTATCGCCACAAATTCTGCACGAAGAGAACTTGCAATGTGCTTAACGCGAAAACAGTTCGGACAGATTCGATTTAATTTAATAAAATCTAGACGTAACGGCACTGTAAGACTCTTAAACTGATTGCACTGGTATAGAAAATGTTTTTCTTTACATTTAAAGCACGACGGCGAAGAAGAATTCAAAACTCGCCTGAGTTTAAAATCGGAAGCGATTTGATGCTCGAACTTTGACCAGTCCGACTGGTATGTGATAAGTCTAACGTCTCTAATTCACTAACACGTTCTTTCAGAAATTTAATAAAATTCGTGTACGAGGGTTGCTCTTTGTTCTCTCGCGCCCACAGTACTTTACTATCGTTATCTAATTTTTTGGCCAAATGATACACTAATAGAATATCCCAAGAATCTACTGGTAATTTTAAAGTCCGTAACGCGTTTACATTCTCGTTAGTAATATTAAATAACTGTTTTAGGTCAATTAGTGAGGAATTTTTTACCGATGGCTGATCAAATATATTATCCAAATGCGCTCCTATAATGAAATGATTTTTATTGTAATGATCTTTAATAATTTTCCACGCTTCCGAAAAATTTTCATTACTCGGAGGCATGTGTTTAATTAGAGATGCTGCTTCGCCTTTAACTCTTGTCTGTAGAGATTCCATCTTCTCGATGTCCGCAATCGATGTTTTGCTTTCTACTAGAGCGGTGAATAGATCCCGAAACCTAATCCACTCGTCGTATTTACCAGAGAAATCAGGCAATCACGGGGTTTCGTATTTGTTGATATGAACAGGACTGCGAGTAGGTTCAGCGAGAGTTTTCACGAGAGCACTGAGCGTAGCCTGAGTTTCGGTTAATGTATTCAAGGTGGAATGGTGGCAATAAATATTACTGGGCTGAGATGGATTTGAGTGGATTGTAATTAATTCAAGAAGTTTTGCCTGTACATTATAATAAATATTTTCAAAATACGCACGATATTCCGTTCCTTCTGCAAGTCGCTTTTCATCGTCGGTGACCAGAGATTCGATTTCATTTTGAATTTTCTCGAACTCCTGCATGTACTGCTCCAATTTCGATTGACGAGCCTGTAAATGTGGCAGTGAAATATCCGCTGACGGAAATATACGTGTCAATTCTGGTGATTTGCCCCTTGGTAGAAGCACGTTGCCGCTTGAGTAGTTCCATGAATAATCCGCAAATTCATGAAGCATCCGCTGCTCAAAAGGCCCAAAAATGTATGCGAAAGCAAAACGCGTTTAGATTGATTTGTATTTTAACGCAAACTATTTATTATTAAATATTTTTTACAATAAAGAATGATTATTGTGACAGCTATAAAAAAACGTGTTTAAACGATAAAACAAGATGGAATGAATCGGAAGGAAATGAGTTGAGTGGATGGCAGAAGGCCAAATTATGGCATTAAACTAGAGATGTGACATTTTTGGTATGTAGGGTAGATTAAGGTGCAAACATCATCCCCCCGTTGAAAGATCCTTTCAACATTCGTCCACAAATAATGGGCACAACTTGCAGACAGGTCGTTTGATCTCTCCGGCTGATGTTGACACGGTAGCGACACGAACCAAACCATCCTGCCCTGGATGCGTACGTACAACTCGTCCAATAGTCCACTGACAGGGAGGTCTATTTTCATCCTTAATTATGACTACATCGTTAATATTAATATTTTTACACCTTTCAATCCATTTAGGACGCTTTCTGAGCTGGCTTAGATAGTCCGGAGATCACTTTCGCCAAAATTCCTGCACCAAACGCTGCAGATACTGCCATCGATTTAAAGCTGTAATTCTGGTATCCAATAAGTTGGGATCTGGAACAGTTGACATCGGGCGCATTATAAGAAAATGCGCTGGGGTGAGCGGGTCCGTATCTCCCTCAAAACGAGCGCAGAGTGGTCTAGAGTTGGCGCAAGCCTCAATTTGGGATAAAACCGTCGAAAACTCCTCGTATGTAACCGATGTATTGCTCAATGTCCGACGCAGGTGGTATTTGATGGTTTTAACACCGGCCTCCCAAATTCCTCCAAAGTGGGGAGCATGGGGAGGTGAAAAACGCCAATTTATTCCTTCAGTCGCCAATTCATTTGTGATATCCTCTTGAAAGTCAGAAGAATTCAGCATGTTTTACCATTCGCGAAGTTGCTGATTTGCGCCCACGAAATTCGTTCCATTATCGCTGAACAGTGTGTGGCATTTACCCCTTCTGGCAACGAATCGACGCAATGATGCAATAAATGCTGCAGATGACAATTCCGATACTACTTCAAGGTGTAGCGCCTTAGTTGCCATGCATATAAATAGAGCTACATACGCCTTGTATTGCTTTGCACCGCGTCCTTTCCAAGAGCGCACGATGAAAAGTCCCGCAAAATCAACGCCTGTGTTATGAAAAGCTGTGCCTGGCTCCAATCGCTTTCTTGGTAAATATGCCATTTGCTGTTGGTAAGGCATAGCTCGCTGTCTCATGCAAATTGAACACTGATAAATGCAACGCTTGATTAAGTGATGAACACCTATAATGAAATAATTCAATGATAGCAAATAAGTCATTTGGCGAATACCAGCATGCATATGGTTTAAATGACAATCACGAACAATAAGTACCGACAAACGATTATTCTTATGCAAGATGAGAGGATGCATTTGATCGAACGGAATGTTCGCGTTCACGAGCCTTCCTCCAACTCTTAGTAATCCTTCTTCATCGATGAAGGGACTCATCATTGAAATCCTGCTTTTACTTGATAATGGTTGATGACCTTGCAGGCAGTTGATCTCATCAGTAAATGTATAGCCTTGTGATAGTTTAACTAGACGATTCCTTGCTAATTTGATGTCTAGCGGGGAAAAAGGTGGGATTTTGGTATTCGTTCTGGGACGTCTATGTGCTTGCAAAAGCCGAATACAGCGCATCGTGACTCGAAGAAGACGATTTAGATTAGAACATTTTGCGAAAATGTCCCACTCAATAGAGGGTGAACTCGCAAGACAGACGATTTCATTTTTTAGTAACGTTTCTTTACTGCTCGGCAGTATCAAAAATTCAATTACGGAATCATGAAGAAAAGGTGGCCCGTTCCACCACAAGTCCAATTTAACTAGATGACGGGGCATTACTCCGCGAGTCGCGCAATCAGCTGGGTTTTCTGCCGACCGAACATAATGCCATATCGATGCAGGGAATGCGCTTATGATCTGCGAAACTCTATTGTCGACAAATGTATTTAGAGCTCGAGGATATCCCTGTATCCAATGCAATACCGTGGTGGAATCGGTATACGCGAAACAGTTTACGTCGTGCATAGCGAGGGCATCTTTGACTTTGCTAAGTAGTTTCATTAGCAGTAAATAGCCGCACAACTCGAGACGCGGAATGGTTAAGGCAGGTTTAGCAGGTGCTACGCGCGTTTTAGCACAAATTAACGAGATGCGTATGTCATCGCCCTTAATCACCCTGGAGTATACTACAGCGGCATAAGCTGACTCCGATGCGTCAAAAAACCCGTGTAACTCCAATCGTTCTCCTTTACCGCATTGTAACCATCTCGACATACTAAGAGCATTGAAACTGTCGATTTCCGATCTAAAGTCCGACCATTCATCGTACAGGTCCCCGGGGATATACGTATCCCAATCGATTCATTTAAGCCACAAACGTTTCATACAAGTTTGAATTTTAACGACTGCCGAGCGATCCATCCTAAAGGATCAAAAACTCGGGCTATATCCGATAGCACTTGTCTTTTCGTTATATGGGTGTCTAGCGATGGCATTGATGAACTAAATTTAAAGCAGTCAAAATTCGTATCCCACAATAGTACTAACGCCTTTACGCCAACATCACCGATATGTAACTCTGTTGACACTTCCCTACACTCTGGATCAGTTTTAGACATAAAGTCAAACGAATTTGAAGACCATTTTCGTAACTCCATGCCCGCGTTTTTAAGTACTAAGCATAATTCATTTTTAACAGTTATTGCCTCCTCAATACTATGAAAGCCCGACATGTAATCGTCTCTATCCCAATCGATTCATTTAAGCCACAAACGTTTCATACAAGTTTGAATTTTAATGACTGCCGAGCGATCCATCCTAAAGGATCAAAAACTCGGGCTATATCCGATAGCACTTGCCTTTTCGTTATATGGGTGTCTAGCGATGGCATTGATGAACTAAATTTAAAGCAGTCAAAATTCGTATCCCACAATAGTACTAACGCCTTTACGCCAACATCACCGATATGTAACTCTGTTGACACTTCCCTACACTCTGGATCAGTTTTAGACATAAAGTCAAACGAATTTGAAGACCATTTTCGTAACTCCATGCCCGCGTTTTTAAGTACTAAGCATAATTCATTTTTAACAGTTATTGCCTCCTCAATACTATGAAAGCCCGACATGTAATCGTCTCTATCCCAATCGATTCATTTAAGCCACAAACGTTTCATACAAGTTTGAATTTTAATGACTGCCGAGCGATCCATCCTAAAGGATCAAAAACTCGGGCTATATCCGATAGCACTTGCCTTTTCGTTATATGGGTGTCTAGCGATGGCATTGATGAACTAAATTTAAAGCAGTCAAAATTCGTATCCCACAATAGTACTAACGCCTTTACGCCAACATCACCGATATGTAACTCTGTTGACACTTCCCTACACTCTGGATCAGTTTTAGACATAAAGTCAAACGAATTTGAAGACCATTTTCGTAACTCCATGCCCGCGTTTTTAAGTACTAAGCATAATTCATTTTTAACAGTTATTGCCTCCTCAATACTATGAAAGCCCGACATGTAATCGTCTACATAAAAGTGATTTATAATACTATCGGAGGCTCGAGGGTATCTCGCTGAATTGTCAATTCCGATTTGCTTAAGAACGCGAGTAGCCAAAAATGAAGCAGAAGCGGTACCGTATGTTACAGTGTTAAGCCGATAATCGCGAGGTTCTTCACTGGCATCGGTTCTCCACACTATTCTTTGATAGTCTACGTCATTACTATTAACTAACACTTGGCGGTACATTTTACCGATATCCGCCTTGACACCGATCTTGTATTTTCGGAAGTTTATTAGACGCGTCACCAAATCGCTCTGAATTGTGCGCCCGATAAGAAGGTGGTCGCTTAGTGACAACCCGTTGGCTGACTTACACGATGCGTCAAACACAACTCTTAACCGTGTTGTAGAACTTGATGGTTTTATTACCGCGTGGTGTGGTAGGAAGGACGGATGCTCGAGTTCATTTGGCGGCACTAGCGACATGTGCCCTAATTCCTCATACTCCCGCATGAAATCAGAGTATTCCTGTTTGAGATCTGGATTGGAAAGAAACCGTTTTAATGCCGAGCTCGGCGAATCCCCAAACTGTACCTGCTTACTCGAAAAAGGTAATCTAACGACATACCTGCCATCCGGACGGACGTAGTGAGTTGATATGAAATGATTCTCAATGATTTCATCTTCCTCGGATGTAACCTTATTAACGTCCTGCAAATTCTCTTGTTCTGAAAAACGTTTCAATAAAATATTAAGGTCAACGGCTGAATGCAGTACTCTTAATTCGCGCGGCTGGTTAAATAAGACGTTGCCGGCTATTACCCACCCAAAAAGTGTATTTTGGGCTACTGGAGAACCCGAAGGATGGATGATTTTTCCTTCCCGAAGCACGTCAAAAAATATATCCGCTCCTATTAATATGTCAATTTTACCTGTTGTACAATACGTGGGATCCGCTAAACTCAAATTGTCAAAATATGAAAGGTTTTCCTTGGGAATTTCAATGCTCGGAAGCTCATTCGTAAGCGATGAGAGGATGTAACCTTTTGCGCAAAGCACGGTGTCCCTTGACGAGAGTGAGCACATGACCAAATTGACCACTCCTCTCGTACCTTCAAAACTATCTTGCTGTCCTATACCTGCAATAGAAATTCTAGCATGAGATCGTTTTAATTCAAGTCGTTGCACAGCCGACTCGGCTATTAACGTTGTTTGGGATCCAGAATCGAGAAGTGCTCGGCACTGTTGTAACTGGTTGTCTGAATCCCTTATCAATAACATTATAGTTGGCAATATCGTATGAACCTCACAACGTGAGTACTGTGATGCGTACGCTGAGTGCGCCGTAATACGTTGACCGAGAGCACCCGTCGAAGTGCTCGGCAGAGAAGTACCGTCGAGTACTGGCGCTTGATGAACCAACGTGTTGTGTTTATCGCCACAAATTCTGCACGAAGAGAACTTGCAATGTGCTTAACGCGAAAACAGTTCGGACAGATTCGATTTAATTTAATAAAATCTAGACGTAACGGCACTGTAAGACTCTTAAACTGATTGCACTGGTATAGAAAATGTTTTTCTTTACATTTAAAGCACGACGGCGAAGAAGAATTCAAAACTCGCCTGAGTTCAAAATCGGAAGCGATTTGATGCTCGAACTTTGACCAGTCCGACTGGTATGTGATAAGTCTAACGTCTCTAATTCACTAACACGTTCTTTCAGAAATTTAATAAAATTCGTGTACGAGGGTTGCTCTTTGTTCTCTCGCGCCCACAGTACTTTACTATCGTTATCTAATTTTTTGGCCAAATGATACACTAATAGAATATCCCAAGAATCTACTGGTAATTTTAAAGTCCGTAACGCGTTTACATTCTCGTTAGTAATATTAAATAACTGTTTTAGGTCAATTAGTGAGGAATTTTTTACCGATGGCTGATCAAATATATTATCCAAATGCGCTCCTATAATGAAATGATTTTTATTGTAATGATCTTTAATAATTTTCCACGCTTCCGAAAAATTTTCATTACTCGGAGGCATGTGTTTAATTAGAGATGCTGCTTCGCCTTTAACTCTTGTCTGTAGAGATTCCATCTTCTCGATGTCCGCAATCGATGTTTTGCTTTCTACTAGAGCGGTGAATAGATCCCGAAACCTAATCCACTCGTCGTATTTACCAGAGAAATCAGGCAATCACGGGGTTTCGTATTTGTTGATATGAACAGGACTGCGAGTAGGTTCAGCGAGAGTTTTCACGAGAGCACTGAGCGTAGCCTGAGTTTCGGTTAATGTATTCAAGGTGGAATGGTGGCAATAAATATTACTGGGCTGAGATGGATTTGAGTGGATTGTAATTAATTCAAGAAGTTTTGCCTGTACATTATAATAAATATTTTCAAAATACGCACGATATTCCGTTCCTTCTGCAAGTCGCTTTTCATCGTCGGTGACCAGAGATTCGATTTCATTTTGAATTTTCTCGAACTCCTGCATGTACTGCTCCAATTTCGATTGACGAGCCTGTAAATGTGGCAGTGAAATATCCGCTGACTGACAATACGTGTCAATTCTGGTGATTTGCCCCTTGGTAGAAGCACGTTGCCGCTTGAGTAGTTCCATGAATAATCCGCAAATTCATGAAGCATCCGCTGCTCAAAAGGCCCAAAAATGTATGCGAAAGCAAAACGCGTTTAGATTGATTTGTATTTTAACGCAAACTATTTATTATTAAATATTTTTTACAATAAAGAATGATTATTGTGACAGCTATAAAAAAACGTGTTTAAACGATAAAACAAGATGGAATGAATCGGAAGGAAATGAGTTGAGTGGATGGCAGAAGGCCAAATTATGGCATTAAACTAGAGATGTGACATTTGTGGTATGTAGGGTAGATTAAGGTGCAAACATCATCCCCCCGTTGAAAGATCCTTTCAACATTCGTCCACAAATAATGGGCACAACTTGCAGACAGGTCGTTTGATCTCTCCGGCTGATGTTGACACGGTAGCGACACGAACCAAACCATCCTGCCCTGGATGCGTACGTACAACTCGTCCAATAGTCCACTGACAGGGAGGTCTATTTTCATCCTTAATTATGACTACATCGTTAATATTAATATTTTTACACCTTTCAATCCATTTAGGACGCTTTCTGAGCTGGCTTAGATAGTCCGGAGATCACTTTCGCCAAAATTCCTGCACCAAACGCTGCAGATACTGCCATCGATTTAAAGCTGTAATTCTGGTATCCAATAAGTTGGGATCTGGAACAGTTGACATCGGGCGCATTATAAGAAAATGCGCTGGGGTGAGCGGGTCCGTATCTCCCTCAAAACGAGCGCAGAGTGGTCTAGAGTTGGCGCAAGCCTCAATTTGGGATAAAACCGTCGAAAACTCCTCGTATGTAACCGATGTATTGCTCAATGTCCGACGCAGGTGGTATTTGATGGTTTTAACACCGGCCTCCCAAATTCCTCCAAAGTGGGGAGCATGGGGAGGTGAAAAACGCCAATTTATTCCTTCAGTCGCCAATTCATTTGTGATATCCTCTTGAAAGTCAGAAGAATTCAGCATGTTTTACCATTCGCGAAGTTGCTGATTTGCGCCCACGAAATTCGTTCCATTATCGCTGAACAGTGTGTGGCATTTACCCCTTCTGGCAACGAATCGACGCAATGATGCAATAAATGCTGCAGATGACAATTCCGATACTACTTCAAGGTGTAGCGCCTTAGTTGCCATGCATATAAATAGAGCTACATACGCCTTGTATTGCTTTGCACCGCGTCCTTTCCAAGAGCGCACGATGAAAAGTCCCGCAAAATCAACGCCTGTGTTATGAAAAGCTGTGCCTGGCTCCAATCGCTTTCTTGGTAAATATGCCATTTGCTGTTGGTAAGGCATAGCTCGCTGTCTCATGCAAATTGAACACTGATAAATGCAACGCTTGATTAAGTGATGAACACCTATAATGAAATAATTCAATGATAGCAAATAAGTCATTTGGCGAATACCAGCATGCATATGGTTTAAATGACAATCACGAACAATAAGTACCGACAAACGATTATTCTTATGCAAGATGAGAGGATGCATTTGATCGAACGGAATGTTCGCGTTCACGAGCCTTCCTCCAACTCTTAGTAATCCTTCTTCATCGATGAAGGGACTCATCATTGAAATCCTGCTTTTACTTGATAATGGTTGATGACCTTGCAGGCAGTTGATCTCATCAGTAAATGTATAGCCTTGTGATAGTTTAACTAGACGATTCCTTGCTAATTTGATGTCTAGCGGGGAAAAAGGTGGGATTTTGGTATTCGTTCTGGGACGTGTATGTGCTTGCAAAAGCCGAATACAGCGCATCGTGACTCGAAGAAGACGATTTAGATTAGAACATTTTGCGAAAATGTCCCACTCAATAGAGGGTGAACTCGCAAGACAGACGATTTCATTTTTTAGTAACGTTTCTTTACTGCTCGGCAGTATCAAAAATTACGGAATCATGAAGAAAAGGTGGCCCGTTCCACCACAAGTCCAATTTATCTAGATGACGGGGCATTACTCCGCGAGTCGCGCAATCAGCTGGGTTTTCTGCCGACCGAACATAATGCCATATCGATGCAGGGAATGCGCTTATGATCTGCGAAACTCTATTGTCGACAAATGTATTTAGAGCTCGAGGATATCCCTGTATCCAATGCAATACCGTGGTGGAATCGGTATACGCGAAACAGTTTACGTCGTGCATAGCGAGGGCATCTTTGACTTTGCTAAGTAGTTTCATTAGCAGTAAATAGCCGCACAACTCGAGACGCGGAATGGTTAAGGCAGGTTTAGCAGGTGCTACGCGCGTTTTAGCACAAATTAACGAGATGCGTATGTCATCGCCCTTAATCACCCTGGAGTATACTACAGCGGCATAAGCTGACTCCGATGCGTCAAAAAACCCGTGTAACTCCAATCGTTCTCCTTTACCGCATTGTAACCATCTCGACATACTAAGAGCATTGAAACTGTCGATTTCCGATCTAAAGTCCGACCATTCATCGTACAGGTCCCCGGGGATATACGTATCCCAATCGATTCATTTAAGCCACAAACGTTTCATACAAGTTTGAATTTTAACGACTGCCGAGCGATCCATCCTAAAGGATCAAAAACTCGGGCTATATCCGATAGCACTTGTCTTTTCGTTATATGGGTGTCTAGCGATGGCATTGATGAACTAAATTTAAAGCAGTCAAAATTCGTATCCCACAATAGTACTAACGCCTTTACGCCAACATCACCGATATGTAACTCTGTTGACACTTCCCTACACTCTGGATCAGTTTTAGACATAAAGTCAAACGAATTTGAAGACCATTTTCGTAACTCCATGCCCGCGTTTTTAAGTACTAAGCATAATTCATTTTTAACAGTTATTGCCTCCTCAATACTATGAAAGCCCGACATGTAATCGTCTCTATCCCAATCGATTCATTTAAGCCACAAACGTTTCATACAAGTTTGAATTTTAATGACTGCCGAGCGATCCATCCTAAAGGATCAAAAACTCGGGCTATATCCGATAGCACTTGCCTTTTCGTTATATGGGTGTCTAGCGATGGCATTGATGAACTAAATTTAAAGCAGTCAAAATTCGTATCCCACAATAGTACTAACGCCTTTACGCCAACATCACCGATATGTAACTCTGTTGACACTTCCCTACACTCTGGATCAGTTTTAGACATAAAGTCAAACGAATTTGAAGACCATTTTCGTAACTCCATGCCCGCGTTTTTAAGTACTAAGCATAATTCATTTTTAACAGTTATTGCCTCCTCAATACTATGAAAGCCCGACATGTAATCGTCTACATAAAAGTGATTTATAATACTATCGGAGGCTCGAGGGTATCTCGCTGAATTGTCAATTCCGATTTGCTTAAGAACGCGAGTAGCCAAAAATGAAGCAGAAGCGGTACCGTATGTTACAGTGTTAAGCCGATAATCGCGAGGTTCTTCACTGGCATCGGTTCTCCACACTATTCTTTGATAGTCTACGTCATTACTATTAACTAACACTTGGCGGTACATTTTACCGATATCCGCCTTGACACCGATCTTGTATTTTCGGAAGTTTATTAGACGCGTCACCAAATCGCTCTGAATTGTGCGCCCGATAAGAAGGTGGTCGCTTAGTGACAACCCGTTGGCTGACTTACACGATGCGTCAAACACAACTCTTAACCGTGTTGTAGAACTTGATGGTTTTATTACCGCGTGGTGTGGTAGGAAGGACGGATGCTCGAGTTCATTTGGCGGCACTAGCGACATGTGCCCTAATTCCTCATACTCCCGCATGAAATCAGAGTATTCCTGTTTGAGATCTGGATTGGAAAGAAACCGTTTTAATGCCGAGCTCGGCGAATCCCCAAACTGTACCTGCTTACTCGAAAAAGGTAATCTAACGACATACCTGCCATCCGGACGGACGTAGTGAGTTGATATGAAATGATTCTCAATGATTTCATCTTCCTCGGATGTAACCTTATTAACGTCCTGCAAATTCTCTTGTTCTGAAAAACGTTTCAATAAAATATTAAGGTCAACGGCTGAATGCAGTACTCTTAATTCGCGCGGCTGGTTAAATAAGATGTTGCCGGCTATTACCCACCCAAAAAGTGTATTTTGGGCTACTGGAGAACCCGAAGGATGGATGATTTTTCCTTCCCGAAGCACGTCAAAAAATATATCCGCTCCTATTAATATGTCAATTTTACCTGTTGTACAATACGTGGGATCCGCTAAACTCAAATTGTCAAAATATGAAAGGTTTTCCTTGGGAATTTCAATGCTCGGAAGCTCATTCGTAAGCGATGAGAGGATGTAACCTTTTGCGCAAAGCACGGTGTCCCTTGACGAGAGTGAGCACATGACCAAATTGACCACTCCTCTCGTACCTTCAAAACTATCTTGCTGTCCTATACCTGCAATAGAAATTCTAGCATGAGATCGTTTTAAATCAAGTCGTTGCACAGCCGACTCGGCTATTAACGTTGTTTGGGATCCAGAATCGAGAAGTGCTCGGCACTGTTGTAACTGGTTGTCTGAATCCCTTATCAATAACATTATAGTTGGCAATATCGTATGAACCTCACAACGTGAGTACTGTGATGCGTACGCTGAGTGCGCCGTAATACGTTGACCGAGAGCACCCGTCGAAGTGCTCGGCAGAGAAGTACCGTCGAGTACTGGCGCTTGATGAACCAACGTGTTGTGTTTATCGCCACAAATTCTGCACGAAGAGAACTTGCAATGTGCTTAACGCGAAAACAGTTCGGACAGATTCGATTTAATTTAATAAAATCTAGACGTAACGGCACTGTAAGACTCTTAAACTGATTGCACTGGTATAGAAAATGTTTTTCTTTACATTTAAAGCACGACGGCGAAGAAGAATTCAAAACTCGCCTGAGTTTAAAATCTTTGGGAAGCGATTTGATGCTCGAACTTTGACCAGTCCGACTGGTATGTGATAAGTCTAACGTCTCTAATTCACTAACACGTTCTTTCAGAAATTTAATAAAATTCGTGTACGAGGGTTGCTCTTTGTTCTCTCGCGCCCACAGTACTTTACTATCGTTATCTAATTTTTTGGCCAAATGATACACTAATAGAATATCCCAAGAATCTACTGGTAATTTTAAAGCCCGTAACGCGTTTACATTCTCGTTAGTAATATTAAATAACTGTTTTAGGTCAATTAGTGAGGAATTTTTTACCGATGGCTGATCAAATATATTATCCAAATGCGCTCCTATAATGAAATGATTTTTATTGTAATGATCTTTAATAATTTTCCACGCTTCCGAAAAATTTTCATTACTCGGAGGCATGTGTTTAATTAGAGATGCTGCTTCGCCTTTAACTCTTGTCTGTAGAGATTCCATCTTCTCGATGTCCGCAATCGATGTTTTGCTTTCTACTAGAGCGGTGAATAGATCCCGAAACCTAATCCACTCGTCGTATTTACCAGAGAAATCAGGCAATCACGGGGTTTCGTATTTGTTGATATGAACAGGACTGCGAGTAGGTTCAGCGAGAGTTTTCACGAGAGCACTGAGCGTAGCCTGAGTTTCGGTTAATGTATTCAAGGTGGAATGGTGGCAATAAATATTACTGGGCTGAGATGGATTTGAGTGGATTGTAATTAATTCAAGAAGTTTTGCCTGTACATTATAATAAATATTTTCAAAATACGCACGATATTCCGTTCCTTCTGCAAGTCGCTTTTCATCGTCGGTGACCAGAGATTCGATTTCATTTTGAATTTTCTCGAACTCCTGCATGTACTGCTCCAATTTCGATTGACGAGCCTGTAAATGTGGCAGTGAAATATCCGCTGACTGACAATACGTGTCAATTCTGGTGATTTGCCCCTTGGTAGAAGCACGTTGCCGCTTGAGTAGTTCCATGAATAATCCGCAAATTCATGAAGCATCCGCTGCTCGAAAGGCCCAAAAATGTATGCGAAAGCAAAACGCGTTTAGATTGATTTGTATTTTAACGCAAACTATTTATTATTAAATATTTTTTACAATAAAGAATGATTATTGTGACAGCTATAAAAAAACGTGTTTAAACGATAAAACAAGATGGAATGAATCGGAAGGAAATGAGTTGAGTGGATGGCAGAAGGCCAAATTATGGCATTAAACTAGAGATGTGACATTTTTGGTATGTAGGGTAGATTAAGGTGCAAACATCATCCCCCCGTTGAAAGATCCTTTCAACATTCGTCCACAAATAATGGGCACAACTTGCAGACAGGTCGTTTGATCTCTCCGGCTGATGTTGACACGGTAGCGACACGAACCAAACCATCCTGCCCTGGATGCGTACGTACAACTCGTCCAATAGTCCACTGACAGGGAGGTCTATTTTCATCCTTAATTATGACTACATCGTTAATATTAATATTTTTACACCTTTCAATCCATTTAGGACGCTTTCTGAGCTGGCTTAGATAGTCCGGAGATCACTTTCGCCAAAATTCCTGCACCAAACGCTGCAGATACTGCCATCGATTTAAAGCTGTAATTCTGGTATCCAATAAGTTGGGATCTGGAACAGTTGACATCGGGCGCATTATAAGAAAATGCGCTGGGGTGAGCGGGTCCGTATCTCCCTCAAAACGAGCGCAGAGTGGTCTAGAGTTGGCGCAAGCCTCAATTTGGGATAAAACCGTCGAAAACTCCTCGTATGTAACCGATGTATTGCTCAATGTCCGACGCAGGTGGTATTTGATGGTTTTAACACCGGCCTCCCAAATTCCTCCAAAGTGGGGAGCATGGGGAGGTGAAAAACGCCAATTTATTCCTTCAGTCGCCAATTCATTTGTGATATCCTCTTGAAAGTCAGAAGAATTCAGCATGTTTTACCATTCGCGAAGTTGCTGATTTGCGCCCACGAAATTCGTTCCATTATCGCTGAACAGTGTGTGGCATTTACCCCTTCTGGCAACGAATCGACGCAATGATGCAATAAATGCTGCAGATGACAATTCCGATACTACTTCAAGGTGTAGCGCCTTAGTTGCCATGCATATAAATAGAGCTACATACGCCTTGTATTGCTTTGCACCGCGTCCTTTCCAAGAGCGCACGATGAAAAGTCCCGCAAAATCAACGCCTGTGTTATGAAAAGCTGTGCCTGGCTCCAATCGCTTTCTTGGTAAATATGCCATTTGCTGTTGGTAAGGCATAGCTCGCTGTCTCATGCAAATTGAACACTGATAAATGCAACGCTTGATTAAGTGATGAACACCTATAATGAAATAATTCAATGATAGCAAATAAGTCATTTGGCGAATACCAGCATGCATATGGTTTAAATGACAATCACGAACAATAAGTACCGACAAACGATTATTCTTATGCAAGATGAGAGGATGCATTTGATCGAACGGAATGTTCGCGTTCACGAGCCTTCCTCCAACTCTTAGTAATCCTTCTTCATCGATGAAGGGACTCATCATTGAAATCCTGCTTTTACTTGATAATGGTTGATGACCTTGCAGGCAGTTGATCTCATCAGTAAATGTATAGCCTTGTGATAGTTTAACTAGACGATTCCTTGCTAATTTGATGTCTAGCGGGGAAAAAGGTGGGATTTTGGTATTCGTTCTGGGACGTCTATGTGCTTGCAAAAGCCGAATACAGCGCATCGTGACTCGAAGAAGACGATTTAGATTAGAACATTTTGCGAAAATGTCCCACTCAATAGAGGGTGAACTCGCAAGACAGACGATTTCATTTTTTAGTAACGTTTCTTTACTGCTCGGCAGTATCAAAAATTCAATTACGGAATCATGAAGAAAAGGTGGCCCGTTCCACCACAAGTCCAATTTAACTAGATGACGGGGCATTACTCCGCGAGTCGCGCAATCAGCTGGGTTTTCTGCCGACCGAACATAATGCCATATCGATGCAGGGAATGCGCTTATGATCTGCGAAACTCTATTGTCGACAAATGTATTTAGAGCTCGAGGATATCCCTGTATCCAATGCAATACCGTGGTGGAATCGGTATACGCGAAACAGTTTACGTCGTGCATAGCGAGGGCATCTTTGACTTTGCTAAGTAGTTTCATTAGCAGTAAATAGCCGCACAACTCGAGACGCGGAATGGTTAAGGCAGGTTTAGCAGGTGCTACGCGCGTTTTAGCACAAATTAACGAGATGCGTATGTCATCGCCCTTAATCACCCTGGAGTATACTACAGCGGCATAAGCTGACTCCGATGCGTCAAAAAACCCGTGTAACTCCAATCGTTCTCCTTTACCGCATTGTAACCATCTCGACATACTAAGAGCATTGAAACTGTCGATTTCCGATCTAAAGTCCGACCATTCATCGTACAGGTCCCCGGGGATATACGTATCCCAATCGATTCATTTAAGCCACAAACGTTTCATACAAGTTTGAATTTTAACGACTGCCGAGCGATCCATCCTAAAGGATCAAAAACTCGGGCTATATCCGATAGCACTTGTCTTTTCGTTATATGGGTGTCTAGCGATGGCATTGATAAACTAAATTTAAAGCAGTCAAAATTCGTATCCCACAATAGTACTAACGCCTTTACGCCAACATCACCGATATGTAACTCTGTTGACACTTCCCTACACTCTGGATCAGTTTTAGACATAAAGTCAAACGAATTTGAAGACCATTTTCGTAACTCCATGCCCGCGTTTTTAAGTACTAAGCATAATTCATTTTTAACAGTTATTGCCTCCTCAATACTATGAAAGCCCGACATGTAATCGTCTCTATCCCAATCGATTCATTTAAGCCACAAACGTTTCATACAAGTTTGAATTTTAATGACTGCCGAGCGATCCATCCTAAAGGATCAAAAACTCGGGCTATATCCGATAGCACTTGCCTTTTCGTTATATGGGTGTCTAGCGATGGCATTGATGAACTAAATTTAAAGCAGTCAAAATTCGTATCCCACAATAGTACTAACGCCTTTACGCCAACATCACCGATATGTAACTCTGTTGACACTTCCCTACACTCTGGATCAGTTTTAGACATAAAGTCAAACGAATTTGAAGACCATTTTCGTAACTCCATGCCCGCGTTTTTAAGTACTAAGCATAATTCATTTTTAACAGTTATTGCCTCCTCAATACTATGAAAGCCCGACATGTAATCGTCTACATGAAAGTGATTTATAATACTATCGGAGGCTCGAGGGTATCTCGCTGAATTGTCAATTCCGATTTGCTTAAGAACGCGAGTAGCCAAAAATGAAGCAGAAGCGGTACCGTATGTTACAGTGTTAAGCCGATAATCGCGAGGTTCTTCACTGGCATCGGTTCTCCACACTATTCTTTGATAGTCTACGTCATTACTATTAACTAACACTTGGCGGTACATTTTACCGATATCCGCCTTGACACCGATCTTGTATTTTCGGAAGTTTATTAGACGCGTCACCAAATCGCTCTGAATTGTGCGCCCGATAAGAAGGTGGTCGCTTAGTGACAACCCGTTGGCTGACTTACACGATGCGTCAAACACAACTCTTAACCGTGTTGTAGAACTTGATGGTTTTATTACCGCGTGGTGTGGTAGGAAGGACGGATGCTCGAGTTCATTTGGCGGCACTAGCGACATGTGCCCTAATTCCTCATACTCCCGCATGAAATCAGAGTATTCCTGTTTGAGATCTGGATTGGAAAGAAACCGTTTTAATGCCGAGCTCGGCGAATCCCCAAACTGTACCTGCTTACTCGAAAAAGGTAATCTAACGACATACCTGCCATCCGGACGGACGTAGTGAGTTGATATGAAATGATTCTCAATGATTTCATCTTCCTCGGATGTAACCTTATTAACGTCCTGCAAATTCTCTTGTTCTGAAAAACGTTTCAATAAAATATTAAGGTCAACGGCTGAATGCAGTACTCTTAATTCGCGCGGCTGGTTAAATAAGATGTTGCCGGCTATTACCCACCCAAAAAGTGTATTTTGGGCTACTGGAGAACCCGAAGGATGGATGATTTTTCCTTCCCGAAGCACGTCAAAAAATATATCCGCTCCTATTAATATGTCAATTTTACCTGTTGTACAATACGTGGGATCCGCTAAACTCAAATTGTCAAAATATGAAAGGTTTTCCTTGGGAATTTCAATGCTCGGAAGCTCATTCGTAAGCGATGAGAGGATGTAACCTTTTGCGCAAAGCACGGTGTCCCTTGACGAGAGTGAGCACATGACCAAATTGACCACTCCTCTCGTACCTTCAAAACTATCTTGCTGTCCTATACCTGCAATAGAAATTCTAGCATGAGATCGTTTTAATTCAAGTCGTTGCACAGCCGACTCGGCTATTAACGTTGTTTGGGATCCAGAATCGAGAAGTGCTCGGCACTGTTGTAACTGGTTGTCTGAATCCCTTATCAATAACATTATAGTTGGCAATATCGTATGAACCTCACAACGTGAGTACTGTGATGCGTACGCTGAGTGCGCCGTAATACGTTGACCGAGAGCACCCGTCGAAGTGCTCGGCAGAGAAGTACCGTCGAGTACTGGCGCTTGATGAACCAACGTGTTGTGTTTATCGCCACAAATTCTGCACGAAGAGAACTTGCAATGTGCTTAACGCGAAAACAGTTCGGACAGATTCGATTTAATTTAATAAAATCTAGACGTAACGGCACTGTAAGACTCTTAAACTGATTGCACTGGTATAGAAAATGTTTTTCTTTACATTTAAAGCACGACGGCGAAGAAGAATTCAAAACTCGCCTGAGTTTAAAATCTTTGGGAAGCGATTTGATGCTCGAACTTTGACCAGTCCGACTGGTATGTGATAAGTCTAACGTCTCTAATTCACTAACACGTTCTTTCAGAAATTTAATAAAATTCGTGTACGAGGGTTGCTCTTTGTTCTCTCGCGCCCACAGTACTTTACTATCGTTATCTAATTTTTTGGCCAAATGATACACTAATAGAATATCCCAAGAATCTACTGGTAATTTTAAAGTCCGTAACGCGTTTACATTCTCGTTAGTAATATTAAATAACTGTTTTAGGTCAATTAGTGAGGAATTTTTTACCGATGGCTGATCAAATATATTATCCAAATGCGCTCCTATAATGAAATGATTTTTATTGTAATGATCTTTAATAATTTTCCACGCTTCCGAAAAATTTTCATTACTCGGAGGCATGTGTTTAATTAGAGATGCTGCTTCGCCTTTAACTCTTGTCTGTAGAGATTCCATCTTCTCGATGTCCGCAATCGATGTTTTGCTTTCTACTAGAGCGGTGAATAGATCCCGAAACCTAATCCACTCGTCGTATTTACCAGAGAAATCAGGCAATCACGGGGTTTCGTATTTGTTGATATGAACAGGACTGCGAGTAGGTTCAGCGAGAGTTTTCACGAGAGCACTGAGCGTAGCCTGAGTTTCGGTTAATGTATTCAAGGTGGAATGGTGGCAATAAATATTACTGGGCTGAGATGGATTTGAGTGGATTGTAATTAATTCAAGAAGTTTTGCCTGTACATTATAATAAATATTTTCAAAATACGCACGATATTCCGTTCCTTCTGCAAGTCGCTTTTCATCGTCGGTGACCAGAGATTCGATTTCATTTTGAATTTTCTCGAACTCCTGCATGTACTGCTCCAATTTCGATTGACGAGCCTGTAAATGTGGCAGTGAAATATCCGCTGACTGACAATACGTGTCAATTCTGGTGATTTGCCCCTTGGTAGAAGCACGTTGCCGCTTGAGTAGTTCCATGAATAATCCGCAAATTCATGAAGCATCCGCTGCTCGAAAGGCCCAAAAATGTATGCGAAAGCAAAACGCGTTTAGATTGATTTGTATTTTAACGCAAACTATTTATTATTAAATATTTTTTACAATAAAGAATGATTATTGTGACAGCTATAAAAAAACGGAAGGAAGGAAGGAAACGGAATCGGAAGGAAATGAGTTGAGTGGATGGCAGAAGGCCAAATTATGGCATTAAACTAGAGATGTGACATTTTTGGTATGTAGGGTAGATTAAGGTGCAAACAGTAGTTGACGAGTGTTTGGAATTGTTCCCAGTCATCTGTCTGCTTTAAATATAGGCGTAAAAAAAATTTGTTGTAGCAGCTTGGTTTTGTTTGAGTTTAATTGTCGTGATGACAGATCAGAATGTTATGTAGATCAGAAAGGGCATGCCAGGTGATTTTGGATAAAAGTTCGGTGGAACAAAATGTTATGTCTGTGTGAGTTAAGGTGTTATGTGTAATGAATTGGTTAGGGGAACCGTCGTTAAGAATTGATAGATTAGAGCTAGCTGTAAAGTTTTCCAGAACAGTTCCACGACTGTTGGTAGACGGGGACCCCCATAAACCGCTCCAAGTATTAACGTTACCTGCTAGTATAAGAGGCGATTTGACCTTCTGTAGCAAGTTGTCGAGATCATACTCAGAAGAAGTTTGTTTCGGTAAGATGTAGACAGATAAAATGGTGATTTTAACCGAAGAGTTTTAGCTCAATGGCGAAGGCTAGTAAGTTTGAAGTTAAAGGCACAATATCATACGGAATATACTTTTGAGTAGAACTGCAATGCCTTGTTTTGCGGTTGTGTTGTGTGAAGTGTCATCTGTATCCTTTCGGTGGATGTGGAAAGAATCCGTGTGGGCAATGAGTTTCCTGCAGTAGAAGGATGTCAGGATTGTGTTCTTTTAAAAGAATATTTAGCTGGTCATAATTGTTTGTTTATTACATTCCACTGTAGAAATTTGAGAGAAGTTTGAGAGCCACTATATTCTTACTATGAACAGGTAGCACGTAGGAGAGCAGGCTGATATGGTCTAGCAGAAGCACAAGGCCTGAGCTGCTGTGTCAATCCGCTATGAGTTGAATAGGCGGGATCGGAGTGTTTGTGCTGAGGGTTGTAGGTTTAATAGGTGCGACTCTGCTGACCACATTTCGACCCAACAGGATTCCTTGTGGAAACCGATTGACTCGACCAATGATCAACAGAGTCCGTTTTGGGGAAGAGAATTCACTTTCGTCCAGACACTTCTTGATTTGTCTTGCTTAAACATTGCCTTGAATATTCCAAATCTTTTTTTGCTCCATTGCAACAGTTTAATAATTTGTTGATGGCGTTTTCTCCGGTGGCAGATGATCCTCCTGTCCAATGCATCTTTCAGTTCATTTTGTGACTTTATATTATACGCCAATAATAGTTTTATATAGTTTGAATCCATTTCTTGAAATCTATAAAAATCTTAACAGCTGTGACAGCAAACGTCAATATAAATCCTAAATTCCGGTGGGGACACCTCACGTAAATCTAAATCCTTTTTCGCTAAATCCCGTATTTAGTTTTGGTGCGAACATGCTATAAGATGAGTTGGTAGGGAGGGTTGGATTTTGTTCTCTATAGATTTGCTTGGCTTCTGCCATGCTACACGGTTTCTTCACCTCAATATCCACAAGGGGACATGGCTGTCTCCTGATCATGAAACGGTCGATTAAATTGATCGTATTGCGATCGACGCAAGGCATGCCTCCAGTATTCTGGATGTCCGAACCTTCCGAGCAGCCAACATCGACTCGGATCACTACCTTGTTACAGCCAAGGTACGAATGCGGATATTCAAACGCCACAAAGAAGAATAACTGTGAGAAGATTTAACGTCGAAAAGCTGCAATCGCAAGAGACCGGCAGAATCTTCGCAGAACGCGTACCCCGAAATCTCTCCACGACTCCTATGCCGCCAGCATCAAGTGCCGAAGACCACTGGTAACGGGGCAACATGCCATCAGAGACGCCGCAACTGGGTTTCAGTCGACCACCACCAAGAAACCTCTGGTTTGACGAAGAATGCCGACAAGCAAATGCAGCTAAACAAGAGGCGTACAGAGCGCCTCGTTGCAAAGAAGGACGAGGGCTGCTCGTGAGCTCTACGAGCATAAGAGACGGGAACATGTACTCCAGAAATAATGTACGGAAGTTTTACCATCAGGTAAAAAGAACGTGTCAGGCCAGAAGACCCGTAAGAAAACATGCAGAGATGAGGAAGAAAAATCAAAGCAGCCGGATTTGGTCAGACGAGTGATGCCTGATGAATGGAATCTCAGCATCGTTTGCCCGATCCACAAGAAATGAGACCCCCTCAACTGCGCCACTTACAGAGGCATCAGTCTCCTCAACATCGCGTATAAGATGTTATCTGCCATATTGTGTGAACGCCTGAAGTCCTTCGTCAACAACCTGATTGGCGCCTATCAATGTGGTTTCAGGCCAGGAAAGTCCACAGTCGATCAAATTTTCACACTCCGGCAGATCCTGGAAAAAACCCAAGAAGTCCAAATCGATACCCAACATCTTTTTATCGATTTTAAGACCGCATATGACAACATTTATAGAGGCGAGCTATACAGAGCCATGTCTAGTTTTGGCATCCCTGACACACTTGTTCGAGTGTGCAGGATGAATGCTCACTACTCCATCAAGGTCGGTAATGACCTCACCGAGACCTTCGATGTCAAAAAAGGATTTATACAAGGTGATGCGTTGTCATGTGACTTCTTTAATATCATTCTTAAAAGAATTGTGCGAAACTCACAAGACAACACCGGAGGCACAATCTTTTAAAAGTCCGTGCAACTACTAGCTTACGCCAATGACATTGACATAATTGGCAGAACACAGCGGGCTGTCACCGGTGCGTTCGCTAGTATTGAAACAGAAGCCGCCAAAATGGGTTTAACTGTAAACGAGGGCAAAACCAAGTATATGCTGTCAACAAGAAGGGACACACAACATCGACGAATTGGACAGAACGTCACAGTCGACAGCGTTAACTTCGAGGTAGTAAGGGACTTTGTCTACCTTGGCTCTGCTATTAACTCTGAAAATAAAAACTCGGCGGAAATTAATCGAAGAATAAACTTGCCAATCGCTGTTTCTTTGGGCTGAGAAGGCAATTGTGTAGTAAGGCCTTATCTTGAAAGACTAAGGAGACTCTTCTTAAGACCTTAATCATCCCAGTCCTGCTTTTAGCGCTGAAGTATGAACTCTTTCGAAAGCGGATGAAGATATCCTTGGTCGCATCGAGAGATAAGTTCTTCGTAAGATATACGGTCCCGTTTGTGTTGACGGGCTTCAATTCAACCACGAAATTTACGAGCTGTACAGCGACATCGACCTAGTCAAAAAACTGCCTAAGATGGCTAGGACATGTAGAGCTAATGGACACCAATGCTCCGGCCCGCAGAGCCTTCGAATCTAACCGGGAGGGACAACGCAGTAGAGGACGACCTCGCCTAAGATGGCGCGCACAAGTAGAAGGGGATCTCAACCAACTTGGAGTGCACAACTGGAGGCAGTTAGCTAAGGAACGGGCTAATTGGAGAGGCTTGTTGGTTAAGGCCCAGGTTCACCCTGAACTGTAGCGCCACCTAAGTAAGTAAATATAAATAATAACAATATTATTGTTTTTATTCTTTAGGTTTTCTTTATAAAGCAAAATTTTTTCTTTTTTCAATTTCCGCATGGCATCATATTTTTTTTTTTTAGTGTGTATGTTTTTTAGCATTATACTAAATATCCCGAACACTGTTTCCATATTTAGTGAATTTGTTTTCATATCACTCATGATATTAATCATGCTGCTATAGAACATCTCCTGCGGCGACGTCTGCTTCTCTAACAAAACCATTCGGTGGTTATTATTTTCATCTTTACAAGGTTTATTTCCGCGGGTAGGCCTCAGCGACTGCACTGCAACTTCTCCATAAGCTTCAGAAATGAAATTTGGCAATTGTATGCCAAATTCATGTCCAGGTGAATCGACACAGGAGTCGAAGTGCATGAGACGACTGACTGGTTCCTCAGTATCAGTCAGTTGATGTAATTTACTTGGCGCACCACCAGTTGCAGTCATTTCTATTTTAATTTGAGTTTTTTTTTTAATTTTACATTTTAAATCAGCCCATACCTAAATTTTAGAGAATTATTAAAACAATTGGCTGAGGTTTCCAATATAGGAAATCGAATTTGCACTTAAAATAATTTTTTTTACTTATAATGGCTTATTCTAAGATATCCTGTGCAAAAATTTTGGAGAGGAAGTTTGTTGGTGTATTTTTTTTTCAATTTTTTAAAGTTTTCGGTTTTGACTAGTAAAATGCATGTTTTCTTCCTTATTAACTCAAATAAAGGGTGTTTAACCGACTTATGTATAGTGCTACGTATACCCAATTTAACATAAAGGGACTTGAAACGATTCTTAATTTGTCTTCACAGGGTGTTAAAATTAAAAAATATTAGTTTTAATGGTTTTTATTTAGAAAATGGAAATCTTCCCTGATTTCGATGAAATTTTAATATGTGATAGCATGCATTTTTCTGAGAATATTGATTTTTGACTGTTCTCTAATAAATTTAGCCCCAGGCGCCTACCTGACAGTTGTTGGTATACCCTTAGCGGAGCGACGAAGTCGCGTGAGCGCCTAAACCACTCCGGAGAGCGGAATTTAAATGAATGAATCGCGTCACTTACCCACTGTTGGCTAGTTAGTTAGTTTTGAAGAGGAGAACCTTTTCGAAATAACTGCCAAAAATCATCCGAATTTAATTTAATTGATTAATAAAAATAGACTGGATCCTTTTGAGAAATTATTGAAAACCGTTTTACATGTTTACGGGGATTTTAATAAATAATTGAAAGAAAAGGTACTTTTCCCTTTTTTGTTTATACCATACCATTTAATTGATCTTTTTAGATTTGTTTATAGCTATAAAGTAATAGCAAAATGAGTTAAAGGTAAAATTTCGAAGAAAAAAAAACAATTTTTTTTTATAGTATTATTAACTTCCTCCCAAAAATTTCTTTTTTTTTAGACCTTTATACACTAAATAAAAAACAAAAATTTTTTTTAGCGAATTTCTTATATTGGAAACTATGTTGTATAATTTAGTCGGTCAAGAAAATCGATCAAGCTAATCGTATAGTGTGAACCCCGCTAATATTATTGATCTTTGACAACCGTGTAAATAACTTCGGAATTAAAAACAAGACTATCACAAGCTGTATAATTTTTAACGACATTACTAACCTCATTCGAACATCCTATCTTAACATTGAAGAGAAGAAAGTTATTTACAAACTTTACCGAATATACGAAGACATTTTCTTTAAAGGCGGACAAAATCTAACCTTCACCAACAGAATAAAACATAGTATTAAAACCAAATTTTATACACACTGCCACATTCATAAATAAGTTCAAACACAAATAAAACAAATTGAAAATTTGAGTAAAATTTTTGACAAATTACGCAAAGCAAATTTCTCCATGTGGCATTCGTCGGCCATTTTGTAACAAACCACGGCGTTGAAGCAAACCCTGACAAAATAAAAGCTACCTCGAACACAAAAGGAGATCAAATCCTTCTTAGGTCTTCTGGATTATTATCGCAAGTTTATAAACGATTTTGCTAAACTAACGAAAGCATTTATAGAATGCCTCAAGGAAGTTAAAACAGTAGATATAATTTCCTTTTCTTTGATGTTTATTAAACATATACTACACCTTCGGAATTGAGGCTTAAGTGCAAATTTACAGTGACTGGACAATGCTTTACTGAATTTGTAAAACGAAGAAATCTATCCGCAAACATTTGCTATTACGTTAGGATGAGTATGTTGCCGTCTTTTAGCTGCGATATATTTTCATATTCAGAGCTAATAGCATCTACAAAAACATTAACACATAACTCGGGGCTTGTCGGCAGATCAGCAAGCCCACTAAAACGGGTTTTGTTTTATTTGGCCCCGGGGCTAAGAGTTTATAATTTACCACTAGCTGCACGCGGCTTTGACAAGTAACAAAAAACGAAGTGTATGTGGGGTAAGCGGGATGGATATACCGTCTATCGCAAGAAGAGTCTTAGCTTAAACACTTGTACTAGGGAAAGTCGATTGAAACTAAAATAGTCTGCCATAACAATCATGAGTTAGATAATAAAAGGGTTCGAAACCTTTATACAATCTCCGATTTCGAGGTCCTGGACTAAATCCCCTGAAATTTACAATTTGAAAAAAAAAACTTTCCTTTCGTTTTTAATATGAGGATATTAACATCAATTATATATTTGCCTTAACAAAAAAATATAGGAATCTAAATTAGGCCATGGTTTTGAATTCTTTGATTAGGTGCTCCTGCATGATGTTGATAGTATTGCTGTGAATGTGACAAATGATTCATTTGTTGCTGATGCTGTTGTTGTTTCTGTTGCATTTGTTTCTGTTGTTGACGAACGAGTTCTTCCATAACTTCATGATTGTATGTTGAGTGCAGCATGAGCCCTAGAACTCCCGCCCTTGATGCCATTGTTGTGCGAGTCTGTCTTTCTTGTTCCAGTAATTCATCCATTTTTAACCACTGTCGCACTCGTTCCAAATCAATTTCTGCCCGGCGAATCTTCTCCCAAACATAATGCTTGAAACAACTCTTCTTTGGTGCTCGACAAAATTCTCCGGTCAGGTTAAAAACATTTGAAACTAGAGGACAACCGCAGACGTCATTGTCACTAACTTTTGCATCCTTGCAGTGCTCAGGGCACAGAACACGAAGTCGCTTGCAGTAAGTCTTACTAGCCGGATTATAAAAGTCACAAAACATCGAGTTACCTTCGATTCGAGTTTTGAAGATACTGCCGAAACTAGCTTGGCTCTCATATTTATTGAAGCACTTTTCCATGTGTTTAATAGCGGTGCGTGAATGAATTTCATGGCCACAGGTTATGCAGTACATGGATTGCTCATCCTCTACGTCTGAGTTATCTTGTGCCCGGGGGTCGAGGGTACAGTGTCGTGCTCTTTCAACAATTAAGTCAAGTTCGTTGTGACGTTTATCCAGTTCGGCGAGTGCAAAGCGGACTACTGCTTGTTTGGCTCTCACTTGATCGAGCTGTTTTTTATTTTCTTCTTCAGCACGGCAGCGAGAAAGGCCCCATTCCTGAACGCGTTGTGGAAGGACCTGAAAAAAAGCAACTGTTAGAATGAAATTGGTTTAAGGCTATGGTACTGAAGAAAAATTGTCATATATGAACAAGTTTGAAGTAAAAGATATTGAAATGAAAAGTGTGAATCTAAATGTTTCCTTAGCAGACCTCGTTCTATCTATAGCAGACATTGTTCTATCCCTTGATAAATCGTTGACTTTAACCATTCTTAACCATTTAACGCAGTAGTCCCTTAAAGTTGGTTTATAAAGTAAATTTTGTTTGCATTACCGGTTCAGTAAAGGTTTTATTGAAGTTGTACACTTTTCCTTGAGCAGTTATTGTTATTTTATACATACTACTACTATTAATCCTGGTACAAAGTATGTTTCTCAACAGTGGAATTTTAAATAAGGGATTTTCTATTATTGATTAATTGATAGGAACGTGTAAGGCAACTACGAGTGTTGGGTTATTTTTTTTACGAAAGTCTCCATTGGTGGTCTACGGTATCTGACAGCAAGAAAAAAACCGAATTAAGTTAATTATTATAAATCAACCTTAGTAAGTTGCATGCATTTACAGGCAAATGAGAGGTACATATTAAGATAACGAATCCGTCGAAAATAAAGGTGGTTTGCGTCTTAGAATTATGCTGGGGTAAAACAACTCATATGAACAATCTCCACAATCCATGCTATCTGTGAAAAAAAAATCGGTAGAAACATTTCAAACTCAGTCAGTTTAAAGTGCAGAAAAGTTTATTGGAGATATGATACCGACGAAATCGATTTTATTATCATCAAATAATTTTGAATACGACAGTGACCACAGACTTGTAAGAGGCACATTTAAACTCAACCACAAAAGTAAACAATATCATAAGCAGAGACTAAAAAGAGACATTCCGAAAGTTCTAGACGACGAACGTATACAGTTATCTCGCGATGATCTAGAGCAAAAATGCCGATGGGATGTTCTCGACCGATCTAATATCCAAAAAACGTATGATAAACTGGAATAGGGAGTTTTAAGCGCAGCTGAAGACCATATTCTTAAAATCCAAACACTCAAAGAAGATAAAATTACGGAAACAACAAAGAATTTAATTAAAAAAGAGAATTATTGGCGCATATTCATAGATGTTTGATAAGTTCTTATTATGTTGTTGCTAAGCTAAACCTGAGTTTATGTTATTCATAGACAATTTAAACCCGGGTCCAAACGACAAACTCGAATCTAACATTAATCACGACAGAACGTATGTTTAAGTTGTGTTTATCGTCTATCGTCAGAAATTTGTGAAGGAAAAAAAAATTAAATTAAGAATTTTTCGTTGTGCGAGTGATTTGTGGTTTGATTTAAGTTTTACATGAATACTAACCGTGTCTAACCTGTGTGTTAACTTTAGACTCCAGATTAGTTACACCCGGGTTTAAAATATGACTATGAATATGGGCCAATATGTAAAAAAAAAAAAAAAACAGAAATCTAACTACATCTGTATATAACCTAAGAAAACAATGTAGCAAATCATTAAAAAAAGACATTCAGGACTATAACAACAGAATAATGAAGCAAACCATAGAGCGAATAAAATTAATAAAAGATACACACAAAGTACTAAACATAGAAAAAGAATGGATATTAAAGTTAAAAAAGAACAAGAAGAATGTGCAAAACAGGAAAGCAATAAAAAACATAGCCACAGAATTCTATGAAACACTTTTCACTTCTAAATTAAGCTGTAATGAAATACAAAATGACTCAATAGGCATAGATGATGATGATGAAATACCACCGTTTCTACCGACCGAAATTGAAGCATCAACAAGAGTTATCGAACGGAAAATGTTGCGAAAATGACGGAATAAAAGCTGAAATGCTTAAAATATAATCAAAATTGTTACTAAGTCTAACAAAGCTATTCAACATGGTCTTGGATCTTGAACAAGTCCCAACACAATGGAAAAAATTAACTATTATATCAAGAAAGGCGACATAACAAATATAAATAACTATCGAACTACAAGCTTGATATCAGTAATACATATACAAAGTCTTTGCAAAATGCATCTTTCGACGAATACGGAAAACCTGGACGAACAACAGCCAAGCGAACAAGCTGGCTTCCGTCAAGGTTTTAGCACAACAGACCACTTACAAACAGTGAACCGAATTCTTGAAAAAAGCAACGAATACCAGCAAAACTTAAGATTAGCATTTAATGATTTTACTAAAGCTTTTGATATAGTAGAACATATAACTATCTGGAAAGCATTAAAAAATCAAGGTATACCCAACAAAAAAGTAAGAATTCTAAGTCTTCTACCCGAACGGAACTGCTAGAGTTTCTCTGGAAAGCAAAGGGAGAAAATTTAATTAAGGGCGAGGAGTTAGACAAGGAGACCCACTGCAATCACCTGCAATTTTTTCTGCAGTTCTAGAAGATATTTTGATGATGTCACGAGTTTTAGGGATGACTGGAGACCGATGGTTTATGTTGCGAATTGCAGTAAGCGTGGAAAGGCTGTCAGTACAGATGACGGTATTATTTTGTGAGGCTTTGGCAATTTCTGCAGCTTTAAGAATAGCTATGGCTTCAGTGGAGAATGAAGAAAAATAATTTGGAATTTTCTCGGCGGATAAGATGTGACCGTTTGCATTTACAACTGCATAGCCGGTACCGTATTCGCTCTTTGAGCCGTCCGTGTATATCATGTCCCACCGATTTGCATCATAATGGCTTATTATCTCATGAAAGTGTTGGGTATACGTTTCTTTTGTCGTGAAGTTCTTTTTAAATTTGGAGAGCTTAAAATCGATTGCATTTGGTGGTAATAGCCAAGGTGGATGGAAATCTAATACGGGTAGCTTTACAACTGGTGATAAGCCTATGTCTCTTGCTGATCTTAAAGCACGGTGTGTGGTTGATGGGAATCTAGGGATCTTTTTCCTCCTCAATTTTTTTTTTTTGCATCGACCGTTATAGGTGATTTGTAGGATTCACAGATTTTTGGTGCGAGGAGAGCTGTTAGAATGTCCTTACGCATTTCGATAGATAGGAGGCCGGCTTCCGTGAGCATGTTTTTTAAAGGCGTCGTTCGAAAAGCTCTGAGACTAGATCTTACAGCTGCATGATACGGAGGGTTGAGGACTTGTAGAGTTGATTTTGCGCACTTTCCATAAAGTACCAAACCATAGTCAATCTTAGATAGCAAAATAGATCTAGTTATATTAACTAAGGTGTTAGTATGAACGATATGAACGATAATCACAACGGACCTCATTGGTCTAAGTGTGCTGGCGACTCCTAGCTGGCAGCCACTTCAACCTAGTATGAACGAAAGAATGATTAGAAGATAGAAATTTAATAATATTTAGCCGGGTAGCTAGCTTTTTTCTTCAGTCTAAACGATGTTCTTTAAAATTAAATTTGCTATCGAATATAATTCCAAGAATACTTAGATTATTTACAATCGAAATTTGTAAATTTCCGAGATAAATGTTGAAATTACAGCTAGTTTTTTTGCAAATGTCCAAAAGTTTACTTTTGTGTGGGGAAATAATAGCCCCAGATTGAATGCACCAAGTGTTAAGATCCAGGGGCATATTATTAAAAAGTTCTTTGGTACGATTGTTATCGTTGCATTTGGCTAAATAAATTAAATCGTCCGCATACAGAGAGTGATCGCTTTTGTTCACCTTTGTAATAATTTCCCTTAGATCGTTATATGCAATGATGAACTGTGTCACCGAAAGAGGAGAGCCTTGAGGAATGCCATTGGTCAAATCATATACATTGGAGTGAAAGTTGTTTACTTTAACCCGAAACTTCCGTTTTGTTAAGAAGGACTTCACAAAGGAATAGATTTTGGAACCGACTTTCCATTTTATTAACTTGTTGAGGACCACGTGGATGCCAATATGGTCAAATTGCCTTCTCAAAATCCAGAGATAGAACTGAGATGTGATTTTTGCATGATAGAGCATTTGCAGCGTATTCATCAATATGAAGCAGAGAGTCCAATGTACTACGGCCGTGTTTGAAGGCAACTTGATTTGGGTTTATAAGATTATTTCTTTCAATGTACCAGAAAAGCCTTTTGGAAATTATCTTTTCAAGAAGTTTGCCAGTGCATGACAGCAAGGAAATGGGTCTGTATCCTTTGGGGTCTGTAGAGAGAATATTGGTTTTCGGAATTGCGACAATGGTGGCCGTTTTCCATGCTTGTGGTATGATGCCGTGGTCAAGAATGGTGTTAAATAATCTTAAGATACGATCTTGTGCAATCTGTGGGGCAATCGATCGTAGCCTGGTGTTTTGCCTTTGACAGAAGATAAACAGCTTTCAACTTCCAGCTGGTTTATAGGCATGTCAATATATTTGGCTGAAGGACTTAGATTTTGTGATTGCTCACATCTATTTAGAGCTAACGTTTTGCAGTTAATGAATTCTGAGGGAAAATTTTGGTCATTAGAGTAACTGGACCAGGTTTTGGCGAAAAACTCGGAAATTCTTGCGGGGTCGGAGAGTGTTTCTGACTCTGTTTTTATGGTGGTGATCGTATAGGGAGAGTAATTGCCAGTTAGAGTTTTTATATCCGACCAGATTTTTTTGGTGGGAGGAATAGGACTGATGTTTGCTATGAACCTTTGAAAGCTTTCTTTTTTGCACTCCTTTACTTTTTTTCGGAACTGGGCATTAGCCCTACGATATTTAAAAAGGTTAATGTCACTGGGGAATTTTTTGAATATTGTCCAAAGATCTTGTTTGATTTTGCGTAACATGGCGATTTCCCTATTCCACCACGGAACAACTACTTATGGGGAAAGTTTTTAGTTTCAGGGATGGAGACGTGCGCTGCGGAGCGCAGGGCTTTGAGAATAGTGGCTGCTTCTTTGTTTACATTTGGGCAGCTGTGATTATTATTTAAGAAATCCGAAGTTTTGCTTTGAAACAAACTCCAATCAGCGTGATCGGTTTGAAATTTTACAGGGGGTTTTTTGTAAATAGATGTAGTTCCAAGGCAGATAGTCGTCACTATTGGGAAATGATCGTTTCCGTGTAGGTTTTCGAATATAGATCACGAAGTGTTAGGTATAAGCTGGGAAGGTAATATAGAGAGATCCACGTGCGTGAATGTTTTGTGGGCAGAAAAGTGTGTGGGGCTTCCATCGTTTAAAATAGACAGGTTGGAGTTTGTTACGAAGTTCTCTATTTCTTTTCCTCTGGCGTTGCTTATAGGAGATCCCCATAGTGGACTCCATGAATTAAAGTCTCCTGTTAATAGTACTGGAGCATGGAATGATGTTGCAAAGTAATCCAGATCAGCTGAACAGAACGTTTTATTCGGGTGTATATAAAGTGATATGACTGTGATTTTGATATTAAGTTCAATCTCAACAGCAACCGCAGAAATGTTGGAGTTAATCGGCAGGCATTTGTGTGGGATGGTCTTATGGACTAACAGGCCAGTACCTTGTTTTGCGTGGTCTATAGTTATTGAAGTATGCTTGATACTGTTTGGGAGGCATTGGCATAGTACTGGACAGGAGGTGTGTTTCCTGTAGAGTTATAATGGATGCATTATGCTCCTTTATCAAAAGCTGAAGTTCATGCAGGTTATTGAAATAACCTTTCAGATTCCACTGGAGAATCTTGAGAACTGTCTTTTTAGGGAAAGAGGACTTTTGGGCAATATAATTAGATTTATATCGCGAAGTGTCGGGGTTGAAGAACAGCAGAGTGTGTAGGGGAGGTCATGGTGTTTTTATTGTTTTTCTTCATTGTTGTTAGTGTTTAAGGGTTTTATATAGTAATTGTTGTTATTTATTAAAGATTGTGTGAAAGTTGATATAGGTGAATGGGCTGTTACTGCATTAATGTGATTAGTGGGTGATGCTGAGCGTTGTTTGAGTGAAATATTGTTAGAGAGATTAGAGTTGTGACTGTGTGTGCTAGACAAATTAGATTGAGTGGGAGTAGAGCTTGAACTGACAAACTCGGTTTGAGTGGTATTTTTTGTTTTCGTTCTGGGGTCAGTGAGAGTGAGTTGTGGTGTCAGATTTGTATTATTGCTGTATTCGTTAAGAATGTGTGTGGGTGTGATTGTGTTAATCTGATTAATAGTAGGAGAGGTTATCGAAGAGGCAGCGGGCATTGGTGTAGAAGAGCGAGCGGGCGTTGGGGTGGTGGTATTGGTGGTTTTGTTTTGAGCGTGGTTACTTGCTGAAATAACTAGAGTTGGTGTTGGTTTGTTGGCATTGCTTGCAACGCACAGTGGGGCAAGATACCCCAAAAACTGGAATCAATTTATATGATGGGCTAGCTACATTTTTATATAGGAATCACTTATTAGTTCATAGAAAGACCACATTTGACTTTTTAAAGTTTTTTTTTTATTGTTTAACTTATGATTTTTGAACTTACAAAGAAGGAAAAAAATAAAAAAATTCAAAAAACAAAAAGAAAATAGTTCCGCATTTTCACTTTCATCGCTAATGTTGGAGTTAGAGTTCTCAGAAAAACAAACATTTGGGGCAATGGTTAGATCGAAAACTTCTTTTGGAAATGATTTAAGCTGTTTTTTAGATAGTTTTCTGAATTTTGTTTTCAGTGGACCTCATGTAATCAACATTAAATTAAAACTATCTTAATAACATTTTTTGCGGGAACATTTTCTTGAAAAGCTCTCGCGATATTTTTTTAAATCTTTGTTCCTGACTTCCTGTGCTTCTTCAGACAGTTGGCCTATTGGAAAAAGTGCAGCAGAAATCACATCCGGACAGTGCTTCTTCCCCTGACATCTGCCGAGTTCGTTGTTGTTCTTTACGTTTACCGTACGCATTTTTATAATTAATTGCGAGCTGAGGTGAACGCACTAACTCCTCTACTAATTTTGCTGCAACTGGATGACCCGCTGCTCTTAAATTCGCCTTTGCCGCAAATCCTAATTGCGAAGTTGGCACCTCTTTTCTCATTGTTTCCGTTTTGGGGCGTTTGCTTCGATCGCTGCTTTCTTCAATCGGTTACTCTGGGCGGCCGCCTCGCTGTTTTGACGGGGTTACTCTATCAAAGAGTTTGAAGCCAATTGATGTCTGCAGCCAAGTCTCATTTTGGTTTTTAAAACGGATTTCATTTCTAGCAGATTTTAACCATTTTTCTCTAAATCTGATTGCAAATTGAGAAATTGTATGATGGAGCTCTTTGACATTAACACTGTGGTGGGCTTCAAGGTGTGCCTCCAAAAATTTAAATTTTTCTTCCAGTGTTTGAAGCCCCGATTCCTTCATGAGGTTAAACAATTCCATCCTTGTATAAAACAAATCGTTTGAATGCTAACCTACACGGAAATAACAACTTTTTAGGAATATGTGTGAAATAATAAACCATATTTGCTGAAGCAGTTGATTGGGAAAAAATGAATAAAAAAAAAAGGAGCACATATGAACACCAGTTTTTTTTTCCATTGTATACACAAGAAGTCAAAATATATTGACAAATAAAAATCTCAGTGTGGAAACGTGTGGAAATCTACTTTTGCCCTAGCTATTTAAAAAAGGACCTTAAATTTCCTCGAAAATTCAATACATATACAGAAAAACAAATTCTAAAATTGCTTTTATAGTTTTTACATAAAACTAAATTTAGAAAGTTAGTACATACTTGAAGCTATCGATTCCATTTTAATGTTTAGCTTTCACGTGATTTAAAAAAAAAAATAACAGCTATACAACACTCGCCAATTGAACTACTTATTAAGACACACGTCGCAAGAAAAACTGAAGTGTTGATTTCAATTAGACCGTACGGAGTGACAAAGCAAGTAAACAATATAACTTTTTTTGCAAATGATGCATTGGAATGTATAATAACGGAAAACCCACTTTGTAAACTCATCTCTCTCAATTAATTTTTTGAGTTTATTCCGACTCCTTCACATAAGCTGCCCCACTGTGCAACGGTTGAATAGGCTGATGGAAGGTTAGCGGTTGGGTTCTGTTCTTTATAGATATTTTTTGCTTCAATTATGGAACATTTTCTTACAGTTTTTATTTTGAGGATTTCTTTTGCTTGTAAATATCGGGGACACGTTTGGGAAGAGGATGGGTGATCACCTTTGCAGTTAGCACATACTGTTTGCGACCAATTTTCTGGTGAGTGTGGTGGCAGATTGCAGTTAACACAAGTAGGGTTGCTTCTGCATCGCTTGGCAGTATGTCCCAACAGCTGACAAATATGTCCCAACAGCGCATGGGATGTGGGAAATATTCGGTGACCTTGACGTTGTTCCATCCAATGTTTAGCGTGCTTGGTGGTCGGAAAAGGTCGAACGTAAGTAGAATAAGGCCGGTAACGCGTTGTTTTCGTCTTCGAGTTTTTTAAATTTGAAAACGTGAGTGGCTCCTTGCGGATTCATTTCTTTTATGATTTTGTTTTCAGGAACATTTATTAGATAGACTGTACCTTTGGATGAGTTTAATTGTTCGTGGAGAGTTACGGAAATCGGGCAAATATTCGAGGGGTTTTTTGGACAAGAATAGATCGGCTATTTTTTTTATTTGACGAGGATGAGAAGACTGCCGTCGCGGAGTTGGGTTATTTGTTCATAACTAGTGCTAATGTCGTCGATTGCTTTTTTAATAAGGAATACGCTATAGGATGATAGGGGTTTTTCGATGTTGGTAGAGGAGATAACTATGAATTTTTGGTTATTGGGGAAGGAATGAGCTGAAAATATATTAACCGAGTCTGTAGGGTTGGGTTTTTTTCTCTTTTTATTTATTTGGTCTTTGAATTCACTCACTGATAGGTTTACACTGCTTGTATGGGTATGTATAGGGGCTGTACAGCCAAAAAGAACTAAATCAGATTAAACGCAATCAGCTAAGAGATGTTGCCGTCTCGGGTGCTAGTTGATGACTGTTCATTTGGAATAAAAATTGAGGGTGAATACCTAAAAAATCTAAGATTTGCAGATGATATCGTGCTCATGGCAACAATAGCGGAAAATATGAGATAAATGATAGAAGATTTAGAAAGGGTATGTATCACAGCGGGTCTAAAAATTAAAGCAGAAAAAACAAAGCTAATGAGCAAAGGCGAACTAAAGGAAATTATTGTAGGTAAAAAAAACTATAGAATATGTTGATGAATACGTTTAAAATTGAGAACAACACAAAGGGCAATGGAAATAGTTATTTTAAAAATATCCAAAAGACAACGGATACGGAATGAAACCATCAGAAATTCGACAAATTTCTCAGATGCGATAGTAAAGGCGAGGCAACAAAAATGGAGCTGGGCTAGGCATATAGCAAGGCTGAAAAATAGCCGTTGGACCATTAAAGCAACACAATGGATTCCTAGAAGTGGCACAAGAAGAGCCGGAAGATAAATCAAACGTTGGAGAGATGATATTTGCCAAATTTGTAATACGTGGGAAAGATTAGCCAAAAACAAAACAGCATGGAAAACATTGGGAGGCTTATATCCGAACTTAAAGTTATCACAATCAACACAATAATATCAACACGATAATATTATATTATCGTAATGAAAATTATTTAATCTTATTTATAAATAGTTGATTTTATTATCGAAATCAGTTTACTTTTGCTAAGGGAAATTTGAAAAATGAATGCCAGGTAGTCAATAGTATTCTAAACCAGTCTCACTCTAGTAAAATACCTACTGCAATTCGTGTAAATAACTGTGAATTATCTGACGAACTCGACATTGCTAATGGTTTTAATAACTTTTTTACCTCAATAGCTAGCAGTGAACCAACACAAGCAGTGAGTTGCAATTTGTGTTCAGTTTTTGGTAACTGTAATGAACCATTGCAAAGAAATAGTTTTGCTTTCGAGCCTATAACTGCGTTTGAACTCTCAAAGGCAATTGGTTTTTTAAAAAAATTCGAATGCTTGTGGTTTCGATGGCATTTCTAATGTAATTTTAAAAAATATCGGATGCTTCGCAGTTGATGTACTAGCAACTGTTTTTAACCGTAGCATATTCTCAGGCGTTTTTCCTGAAACTCTTAAATGTGCGGACGTAGTTGCACTATTTAAAAAAGGTTCAGCTGAGGATATGAGAAATTATAGGCCAATTTCACTTCTTCCAGTTTTGAGCAAAATCTTTAAAAAATTGTTAAGGTGAGAATGGTATCTTTTTTAAATAAGTCGAAGTTTTTCAGCCTGGTTATCAGCAGGGCAAACGGAATATGCCCTTCTAAATTTTTGTTCTAGTATTTTCTCTAACCTTGATGCTAAAAAGTTTACTGCAGGCTTATTTGTAGATATTACAAAGGCCTTTGATATGGTTAACCACACTATCTTGTTGAGAAAACTTGAGAAAGCTGGTTTTCGTGGTTTTATACTAGATTGGTCTAGGTCTTACCTTTCAAACAGGTCTTAGAGAATATAGATTGGGGCAACCAGAAGCGAAATCCATTTTTTTTAATTTACCTCAGGGTTCTGTGTTGTGGATGAGTTTAAGTACTTAGGGCTCTCATCGATTTTAGAATGAGCTGTGCAAACCATACGGAGTCTTTAAGGAAATATTTTCGCTGCACTCTAAGACATTTTTTTTACTTAAAAAATGTTTGTTCAAATAATCTACTGAAAACTATTTATTATGGTATTTCTCATTCGAAGCTTCAATATGGCTTCAGTGTGTTGGGGAGGTTCTTATTTGAATAAAATTCAGTCTCTTTTAATTCCACCGTTGACATCCAAGTTATTCATTGTTTCGTGATATGAAAATTCTTCCAGTCCGTCATTTGTATTGTCTTAAAGTTTTAAAAACGTTTTTCATGAGATCAGGTAATTTTAATTTCAGATTGATTTCTGATTATAATCTTCGTAGAACCTTTTTAAATGTTGTATCTGTACCGCTGTATCGTACTACTGCTTTTCGTAATTTTTATTTGGTTTCATGTTGTCGCCTATTTAATAAGCTCACACTTTCAATTAGAGCTTTAAATTTTTCTGGAAGGTTTGAAAAATGTGTGAGGAATTGGCTTTTAGCTTTGGATTATGCTACTTTAGAATCCATTTTTCAGACATACTGGTTTTCCTTTTTTACACTTTAATTTTGGATTTTTATTTTATTGAGAATGTATATTTTTTTTTATTTTTTTAATCTTTTCCATTGCATATTGTTTTTAAGGGTCACCCCACCCATACTTGAAGTTATGCCCATTGAAGTGGCATTTGACACTATTTTCTTTAGCCAAATGCTTACGTATTGTTCCAGTCAAAAGAAATGGGCTGGAGTTGACACCAAAAATGACCCTGGTCATCCTGTAGTCCTTGTATTTCGGCATCTGGTCTGACGATGTTTGTGGAGCGTACCAAACAAAACGGTGACTATCACGATCGCTCACATTCAGCAATATTTGTAAAAAGGCCTTTTCCACATCCGCTACTATCTCAACGCGTCCTAGACGAAAGTTTAGCAGCACTCTTAGAATCTCTGGTAGCAAGTTTACACCTACAAGCAACAAGTCGTTAAGTGACAGAGAGTCTTCATCGGCCGCAGAGGCATCATACACTAGCCTCATCTTGGTTGTTGTACTTTCTTCCTTATATACAGGCCGGTGTGGAAGATAGAAAGTCCGCTTCGATGTCTGCTTGTCATCTGAAGGAACTACTTCAGCGATACCGTCTGAAACCATTTGACGAACGGCAGCATCGTACTCATTAAACTTTTCTGGTGTCCTGGATAAGCGCCTCGTAAGTGAATCCAGTCGCCTTATAGCTTCGTTCCTGTTGTTTTCATTAGAACGTCAGGATTCTTCCACGGCAGTGCTGCTTCATAGCGGGTACCTTTCCTGCTGATATATTTGGCGATTAGATCTTCTGCTAGTTGATGGTTTTCAGCATCCTCCCTTTGAATTCCGATGGCTTCCAATGACCAAAATGACGGTAGATCATTCTCACTCAGAACCGGTAGAAGCAAATTTGTGCTAAATGTAGACGAAGAAGAGCATAAATGGGTGTTCGAAATAGGATTCTTACCGGCAGAGGTATGTGCTCCCTGTAATGTCCAGCCAAAGATAGTTTCAACAGCTCTTAATGCTGGGGTAATGCGTCGTTGTTCTCCGGCTACTGCAGTACAGTAGTAGTCAGAACCAATGAGAACGCTTAGTCAGTCTTCTACTTCGATGGAAACACGATTAGAATCTGGAAGACGTAGACCCTTGACCGATGGGCATGAACTGTCAGGCACTTGCAGAACATCGACACAGATATCGGGTACAACAACTGCTTCAATTTCCACACGTTTACTGTCGTACTGGCTGTTTATTACGATGTTTACTTTTTGTAGTTTTTGCCATGGAGTCTTTTCCTCAGCTCCGAAGGGAATTACCGAGAGGTTTACTACACCAATGGGAACGAGTTTTAATTTCCTAACCAAACTTTCGCGAACGAAAGAGTGTTTACTGCCGCCGTCGATAATAAAGCGAATTAATAATTGTTTTTTCCTGTCCGGAGCTACGGCAATGCCCCGAGCTGTCTTTAAAAAGACCATTGAATCTTGAAGAACTGAATTACACGCGCACAAGTTCAATACATTTTGCGTTTCATTGCCTTCCGTTGTTGCAACCGCTGGAGTAATAAGGGCGTTTGTTTTGCAAAGGATGCATCGCACATGGATGTAAAATGTTTGCGTTTGCATTTCTTGCACGAAAAAAACTTTGCACTACGACATTTTCTAGAAGAGTGGCCGCGTCTAGCACAACGAAAACACCGATTACTTTTGCGCAATATGTCTCTCTTTTCCGAGAGGGACAACTCACTATCGCACTCCTTTGTAGAATGTCTGTCTGATGAACAAAATAAGCATTCGACCTAATCGCTTGATGAGACCAAGCTAGCTGCAGTGTTGGTGGTTGAAAATGAAGTAGATGGTTTGACAGTTATCGTGACAGAGAAAACTAGACTTCTTTCTAACGACTCCACTTCTCGCTTTAGAAACCGCATTAGACCATGGACTTGTTTGTCGCCGATATGTGAAAGAGTGGAAGCACTTCCTGAGTCCGAATTAGTGGTATCTCCAACATCGCTCTCTCGTTCGGTCAAGGGATGATAATCAACGAGAAGATCCTCTGGCAAGCAGCGTAGCAAGATAGATTTTAGCATAACGTAATATTGGTGCGAGGGAAACTGCAATGCAGTTAGAGTGCGACTAACGTCTGTTTTCGAATGTATAGGGCGAAGAGAGATTAACTGCTGCATATGCTTGTCTACTAGACGTTCAGTGTCTCCAAATTGCTCTTAAAGAAGTGAGACAGCTGCATCGTAACACATCTCTGACACCCTAAAACCAGCAATTACTTTTTTTGCACTACCAACTAACACCGATTCAAGATAACTTAATTTATCGGAAGATGTTAATCCGTTGTTTTCATGCACGGCAGTACGAAACTGTTCTTAAAACGGCAGCCATTCTTGGAAATTACCATCAAATTTCTTCAACTGCAATTTGAGAAGCTTTACCGAAAGGTTCACGACAGAAGCCGATGATGCATTAAACTTAGACTTGTCAGTTGCAGGAGTCAATTGCCTTTGTATTTTGTTAACAAGAGATTTTAATTTTGCAAGCATACTAGTGATGTAAAATGTGAATACATTTGACTACTCGTACTCATTCGTTATTTTTTTTTTATAAGTACTCGGATAAAAGTAACGTGTACTTAATACTCGCGAGTATCACCTAGAAAATACATTAGAAACTATGCAAATACAATTCTGTCTCTTTTCTACGAACCGAATGCAAAAGTAATCTTGCATTGTTTTCCTCAATATTGTATCCTGCTCTAACAAATATAATTCATTAGAAACAGATTTCTCTTTTCACTTTTGCAAAGCCGTGTGTTTGCTTGAAAGTAGACAAAACATATTGCGTGTCCGTTTGTATAATTTGTCTGCCTCCTTGGGAGATGATATTGTTTTGTTTACATATTTTACAAAGGACAATTTTATACAATTATAGTATTGGTGTAGGGCGAGTAAAAAATCTCTTAAAATAATACTTGTTGGTAGTGCAAGAGAGAACGGGTATTCGAATACATATGTATCTGTGGCGAATAAGAATCCCCTGAAATGTGTTGGGTAGTGCAAACAGTATGAGTAAGCAAATACGTATCTGAGTACTTGCAGGTAACGAGTACGAATGAGTACATGGTAGTACGAATACATTGTACCGAATGAATACTTTTTTTTACACCACTAAAGCATACCTATGGCGGAATCTTGATAGTCCGCAATTTTTTCAACTTCTGTATTAAGATCAACGCCATCCTCTCTGGTGAGATTTTTTGCAATTACCTCTTGGTTCGTTATCATTAGACTTTCGTGGGCTGCGGTCAATCGTTGAATGTACGAAGAAAGCTTCTCTTCTATCGCGTCATACTTCTCTGGGTCGTTTAGTTGAGATTCTTCCGAACATAGAAACTCCGGCGCCGCTTTCATAATTTTCGTTATTTGCCCTCTATAGGCTGACCGCGCCGAGAGCTCCATCGGCACTTTTTAGCTTTGCACTCGCAAACACGGGTCTTTAGAGTCACGGATAAGATAATAGACCTATTTACCAATTATTTCATGTCTTTGTTCGCCTTTCTCCCGGGTTTCGGCACCATGTAGAAAAAATGTATAGTTATGTAACCCGGAACTTTAAATAGAAAAACCAAGACAAGGTACTATAGGTACTCGAGGAGGAATTGTGATAGACTTACTTAAAGTAAGTTACTCTACATTACAAGAAAGGCGAAAAAAGAGATAGCAATTAATATGAGAGAGAATCTAATATATAATGTATGTACATATTTACAATGTAAATAAATTTTAACAAGTGTGGTTAAATTCTGGCATTATGTCTAATGATTTTGTGAGCTGCGGAGGATTATGCTGCAGAAAATTTCACACCAAGCGTGTGGGGCTGTCCGAGGCGGCCCTCCAGCTCATGAAATCAACTGAGGGACTGTGCTATAAATGCAAATTCTTTAACGAGTGAACTGAGCTTAATTAAATCGAAAATCAGCGAATTAAAGAAGTGTAATTCTAAGGATAAACCTAGTGCCAGTGACATGCTGGTCGAAAAAATGAAATTGGTGATTGAAGAAGCGGTTGTTCCAACTACTGCTGCACCCATAACGAATGAGTGTGCTAGCGCGCCGGTTGTTAAAGAAAATGCCACCGGGGCACGGAAAATTGGAGTAAAGTTTCGCATAAAAAACCTCGAAAGAACAAACGCGCGGAAAAAAATAAGCCTATTATAGGCAATGACCAATCCGCGCCTAATTTCGTAGCGGCTCCTCTTAGAGACATGCATGCTGCTGGTTTTCGTGTTGACATGACGGAAAGTGCGGTAAAGAATTACATTTCTTCCAAATTGGCCATCCCGAGCGACCAAATCCGTTGCATTAAATTGGTTAAGTCAACCGCTGACTTAACTAAATTACGATTTATTAATTTTAAAATTAGTTTACCCGATGAAATATTCGCGCGCGCTCTAGATCCATTAAATTGGCCGTCGGGTATCCGCTTTAAGAAATTTGTTTCAAGAAACGGTGTTGCTTTGCCCGTCGTAGAGATCAAAACATAAACATTGATCAGCTGGGGCCGCCAAGCACCTCCGATGTTAAATATTCCGTTTATTACCAGAATGTTGGTGGTATGAGAACAAAGACGAAAGAGGTGTTCGTCGCACTCTCTGACCACCAATATGATATTATTGCTTTAACGGAGACATGGCTGCACCCGCACATTTTTTCGACGGAGATCTTTGACTCTTCATATGTGATTTATCGAAAAGATCGCTGTCAGAGGTGGGGAAGTTTTAATAGCTGTCTCATCTTTCTTTTAAAGTAGACATATCATGTTGGAGCATCAAACCGTTGACGTTGAACAAATGTGTGTGTGTATTGATTTATTTGATAACGTTCGTTATCAGCTGTTTATTTTTATCTCCTACGTTCCGCCAGATAGTGTTGCCAATGTGTATGAAAAACACATTCAAAACATTAGTAGTGTTGTTACTCGTTTTGAAGCCACTCAACTATCTTGTGTATTGGGTGACTTCAGTATTGGTGATGTCACTTGGAAGAATGTGGATGGTGATGAAAATTTAATACCATTCAATGTGAAACATGAATGTAAACAAATAGTCATTGATGGTCTTCAATCTTTAAATTTATTTCAAATTAACGATGTTCGGAATAGTTTAAATAGAACTTTGGATTTAATATTTCTGAATAATGAAATTAATTTTAATATTTTAGAAGCTTTGGATCTTATTGATTCAAATAAAATTCACCATGAAGCTTTACTTTTGGAATTAATATTTTATAATTACACAATTCGAAGTAATAAGAAAAATCAATTCTGGTCTTGATTTATTTGTGCCTAAGACGCGTCAGAAAAATCGGTTTAGAGTTCCATGGTCAAATAAAAGATTGGTTAATTTAAGAAATGTAAAAGGAAAAGCGTATTCTAATTATTTATTAAAGAAGACAAGCTCAAATCGTGAAATTTTTTTGCGATTCAAAAAAGAGTATGAGTTCTTGAATAAATTTCTATATAAACAATATGTCTTGTCTGTCGGTAAAAGGTAATAGTAAATCATTTTGGAATTACATTAATTCAAAAAGAAATACTTCAGGGTTGCCTAAGGTAATGGAGTTTGGAAATTTGAGTTCAACAGATTTAAAAGGCACTTGTGATTTATTTGCTAACTTTTTCGAATCCGTGTATAATAGGTCTCAGGTGCAGTTAACGGTGAATCATGTCATATTCCTGAACTCTTAGATATAGGTGCGTTACAGTGTTCGGACGAAGATGTAATTAAAGTGTTAGAAGGACTTGATTTCAATAGCAACCCATGGCCAGATGGAATTCCGGCGGTTATATTAAGAAATTGTTTATCTGCGTTCTTTTATCCACTTAAAATTATTTTGAACCAGTCACTTGCAACTGGAAATTTTCTCAATGAATGGAAATATTCTTTTATGATTCCAATTTTTAAAAGCGGTTCGAGACAAAAAGTCGAAAACTATCGACCTATATCAAAGCTTTCTGTAATTCCTAAATTATTCGAAAGCATTGTCAAGGAAAAACTTTCTTTTGTAGATCATGTACTACTCATTTAACTTTATTAACTAATTATATTTTTGATAGTTTTGAGAATCGTTCGCAAGTTGATGTACTCTACACAGATTTTAAAAAGGCCTTTGATAGAGTGAATCACACCTTGCTTTTAGCAAAGCTAAAATCGTTGGGTTTTCACTGCTCAAAGCTCAATGCAATGAAGTAACTTCGGGCGTTCCACCAGTTAGCCATTTGGGCCCGTTGATCTTTACTTTATTTGTGAATAATGTCCACGGGATATTCCAATTCTGTAATGTTTTATTATTAAAAATACAAATACAAATTCCTGGCGCAACGGACCGTATGTGGTCCAGGGCCTAGCTTCTCGCGACCATTCTTGTTGTGCGTGTTATATTTTTCACACAAATGGAAGGGACCTACAGTTTAGAGCCATATCCGAAAGGCAAATTGAGAAGCTTTCTCTTGACAATTATTACTCTCGGACGTTTGTCAGACATTCGCGAGAGGTGGGACCGTGAAAAACTTTTTGGTGTTCTCTGGGATTCGAACCTCGAACCTCACGCTCAGCGATCCAACGCACTAACCACTTGAGCCACGGCGCCCACTATTTGTTTTATTATTATTATTATTATTATTCGAAAACCAGAGCATCGAAGGCCTTCGGCTAAGTAGATACATATGTAAATTTAGATTAGGTTGTATAAATTAGATATTTTGAGGAAATCTATTATAATTTTGGTATTTTTTATATTGGGATTAAAAAGGAGTTCTTTGGAATTGTTTTGGGGAAGGGGTCTGTGTCTATGGTTTTGGAAGGCCGAACATTCGGAGAGGATATGGTGGATACTGATTAGTGGTTGGTTACAGTAGATGCATTGCGATGATTTGTTTTTGTTTATGAAGTGCTCGTGAGTGAGTTTGCTGTGACCGAGCCTAAGCCTAATTATTTTAGTTACTTTGATACGGGACAATCTAGAAGGTTCTATGGTATTTGCGTAATCCTTGACGGACAATTTATTTTAATAGGTTTGGTTTTTGATGTTGAGAATTGCATCAATAGATGACGGTGAGTCAGTGCAGATGGCAAATTTTGTGTTCGAGTTTTTGTGTATTGCAAGGCTTTTAGAATGGCAGTTATTTCGGCAGTGAATATAGAGCTGTACGCAGGGAGTAAAAAGGAGGAAATCGTCTCACTTTCAGAAGTGACACTGAAGCCTGCGTAGTCTCCTACTTTGGAGCCGTCTGTGTAGATGAAGGAGTAGTCGCTTAAGTTATTTTTGAATTCGAAGAAGCGGGCTCTGAATATCTCCGGAGGGGTATGAGCTTTTTCGAGGGTTCTTAGAGATGAGACAATGGAGGAAGGTTGGAAGAGCCAGTGTGGAGGGAAGGAGGGACAGGGGTGAATGGGATTGTGAGGAATGTTGATTTCATTACAGAGGGCTATAGAACGTTCGATACAGGACATGGTTTTTTCCTTAGTTTTGGGTTTCTTAATATATTATATAAGGGGGTGTCTTTGCAGAATAAAATGGGTTTGTATAGCCTTAGAGTGGATTGGTAGCGTAGGCTTTCAATCGTTTGCATTTTCGCTTCGAACAGGAGATGATGAATGGGTGTTGTTCGGTAAGCGTTGAAGTTTTTTCTCAGAGCGGCGTTGTATATGGTTTTGATTTTGTTTAGGTGGGATTTGGCGGAATAACCGTAGAGGAACAGACAGTTTGCTGACTATTATAGATTGGACGATTGAAGTTAGAGTGTATGGGTTGCAATTAAATTTTTTCTAGAAAAGGGATTTTATTACATTTAGCTTTTTTTCCAGTGCTGGGCGGGTATATTCGATATGCGCGTTCCATTTGTAATTTTTTTGGAATACAATGCCTAGGATTTTAAGTCTATCAACTTTTTCCAATACGACATTACTGGATAGAATATCGCAGGAGCATTTGTGTTTTCGGCAGATATGAAGGTGTTTGCTTTTTACTAAAGATAGTTTGGCGCCAGAGTATTCACACCAGGATATGGCGGCTTAGTTTTGCGGGGTTACCCGCAGTGCTCTACAGCTTGCTGTACTGGACCTTGGCAAGCCCAGTGGACAGTACACCTTCGAACAGAGAAAGTTAATCGGAAAGGAGTTAGCCAAGGCGATCTTCGATCATATTCGAGAGGCACTGGAACAACTGCTCCGACGTTTGGCCTCACCAATTGGAAACGCGGAATCAGCAGAGCTGCACTCAAGGTAGTCCCCCTAGACCAGGTGCCAGAGAAGCCTAAAGCTAAATTAACGGTACCAGATATGGATGTTGGTAAGGATGAATTCCTCGGCGTTATATTCGTTATCGAGGAACCACCGGAAAAACTCAGGAAAGAGGCATATGCGGCTATTCTTCGGAGCTGGTGAATTCTCTATGAGACTCATGAGGAAGTCGAAGCCTAATAATACGACCAATGAAGGTAGTACAAGAAAATCTTCACCACAGTGAGGTCGCCTCAGTCAACCTAATGCTGATTCTCCATAAGGAGTAGCTTCACTTCAATCAATCAACCAATCCAGGAACCATGGATCCTTCATAATCGTGTGAAAGGACTGGGGTCATACAAATACGTTGTAGTGTATAATGGTACCGAAGGTAAGGTCATACTGTCCGGCAACCACATTTACGTCAGTTAGCATTAACAAAACTGATTGACGATCAAAAGATGCTGTGGGCAATCAAATCGTTTGCACCTTATAAAGCGCCTGGGATTGACGAGATACATCCTATAATGCTACAAGAATCGGGTTAATCTATTATTCCATGGCTCAAGTACATTAATGGCTGGTGTCTCAAACTGGGCTACGTTTCAAAATTTTGGCGGGAAATTAGGGTTGTCTTCATAAAAGCGGGTAAAATAAACCACGCAAGCGCCAAGGACTACAGGCCAATAAGTATATCATCATTCTTATTGAAAAATTTGGAACTTAATAGATATGTACCTCTGTACGTCAGAGATGAGATTGGGGATAAATTCTTATCGAAATCACATAACGCGTACATAAAAGGAAAATCAGTAGACACCGCTCTTCACCGGGTAGCCTCTACAATAGAGAATACCCTTCAAGTTAAAGAATATACGCTGGGTGCATTTCTTAACATCGAAGGGGCTTTTAACAATGTAAGTACTAAAGCCATAGTAGACAGTCTACATAGGGCCCAAATACATTCGGAAGTATGCAGATGGATCGAACAAATGCTAAGTACCCACGTAATCAAGTCCAAACTTGGAGACACAAAAGGTAGAATTAGAGTCAAGCGGGGCACTCCCCAGGGCGGAGTCTTAGAGCCACTTTTGTGGCTCCTAGTAGTGGATGAGATGTTAAACATACTAGAAAGGAATGGCTTCAACGTAGCGGCCTACGCCGATGATGTTGCCATCTTGATATCAGGTAAATTCCTTCCAGTTCTCAGCGAACGACTCAATTACGCACTACTACTAGTAAATAACTGGGTCAAAGGCAGGGGTCCGGAAGTCAACCCGACGGAAACCGAGTTAGTACTTTTCACAAAAGGAAGATCGATACCAGAATATAAATACCCTCGTAAGAACGGTATCGATCTGATACCTTAGAAATATCTCGGCGTAATATTGGATTCCAAACTAAATTGAAAAGCCAACATTGATAATCGAATCAAGAAGGCCTTTGTGGCATTATATGCATGCAGAAGAGCCTTCGGGAAATCATGGTGATGCAAATCTAAAGTGGTATATTGGCTATATACAGCGGTAGTAAGACCCATCTTATCCTACGGTTCGATCGTCTGGTGGAAAACGCTCGAGAAGAAATACCAACTTGAAAGCGTTACAAAGATTCAACGGGCAGGTTGTCTGGAGGTGACGGGATCGATGATATCAACACCAACAGCAGCTCTGGAAACAATCTGCTTCCACTTGACATATACTGTGCGAACTCGGCAGCTAAAACTGCACTAAGACTAAGGAAAGCCGGACTATGGATAGCTAAACCTTATGGTCATGCCTCAGTTCTAAATCGATGGAATGCATCGAGAATCCGGACGGAAATGGACTATATCATCCCACTACCAAACTGCAACCGGAGATTTTCTATTAGAATTCCTAGCAGAGAGGAATGAAATGAAGGCAGAGTCCCTTTCGAGAATGAACTGGCCATCTTCACCGACGGATCTAAAATGATCGCTGGTACGGATGCCGGTGAATACTGTGTCTCGAAACACATTTCACTCGTTTAGACTTGAGGACAGGTGCACTGTTTTCCAAGCTGAAGTTGTTGCAATAAAACAAGCTTTGGACATGATTATTGAGGAAAATATTTCAGAAAAAATAATCAGCATCTATACATGCGCAACAGCGAAATCTTTATGGCCAGTCCACGACAAAAAGAGATCTATCAATCTTATGGAACTAAGTCGAAGGGATATCCAAATAGCTGTTGGCGTCGTGACAGGACACTGTGTGATAAGTAATCACGCAGCACGGCAAGGACTACCGCAAGACTACTGTAGCAGCTGCAGAGACGAAGAGAAAATAGAATCCGTTGGTCACCTCCTTTGTGACTGCCCAGTGCTGGCCACTAAAAGAAGACGTGCTCTTGGCAGTTACTTCTTTTTAAAAATGGACGAGTTAGGTAACATTGAGCTGAGCAAACTTCTGAGATTCATACATTTATCTGGGTGGTTTATTTTGGGGGTCGATGATTAATATTTAGGTTCCCAGGGTTTTTAAATACTGGGCACAATGGACTCTTAGTGGTCTAAGTGAGCCGTTGACAATCCTGTCAACAAGGGCACTCATTTACCTAACCTATTGTTTCTAGGAAATATTCCTTAAAAAAAAGGAAAAAAATTGTTGAATGCTTGTCTTCTGGTGTTGAAATATCTGCTGGTCTGGTCATATTAAATATCTGCTTCACCGTGAAAGCTCTCACCCTGCCACTACGCCGTTTCTTTTCGAAAGTAACTTTATCGCCTTGCTTTGAATATTTTGCTTTTACAGCTCTGTGCAAAAAAAATAGCACCATGTTGAATTTTGTACTTGCGATGCTTATATATTTTTTCGTTGCTGGTGTAAGCACATGACATATACTGTACACTCAGAATATTTGTCTGGGATTTAATCTAGTCGCACTAAGGCATGTTTAGAAAAAACTTTGAAAGTTCAAGCCAGAATACACCATAAAGACATTTTAAGCATGGTGGCGAAAAATTAATTTATGCTACTGGTCCCATATTTTGGATCAAACTGATAATGACCACTAAAATATATGTTGGTATTATGAGGCAAATCATGCTCCCCTACGCAGAGTGGAATAAGCCTCTAACGTTGGCCCTGCAATAAGATAAAGACCCAAAATATACGAGCAAATTGGCCAAAGAATTTTTCGTCACGAATAGGACTTGAACCCAATCGAAAAGCTTTGGACAGATGTTAGAAAGCCGTATTAAAAGCAAAACCAAGAAAATACGGTGCAATTATGGGAAGCTGTTCAGGCTGCGTGGAGCATCGTCAAGCATCAACTCCAACGATTTAATTATTATTAGAAAAGATTCATGCATTTTTTCAAATGCTGATTTAATGCTCTGCGGATTATTTGACGTGAAGTGACACGAAGTTTATCTCCATGGCTGGTGTGGGGTACTAGATTGAGATCTAGTGATCCGGGTGCTTATTTGTTTCCCAAATCTTACTTCGCATTTATCAGAAAAAAATTTGTTTGTCTCGTAATAGTTATTTCGCAAATTTTCATTCGGTCTTTGATTTAGTTCGCATCGTGATCATCTGGCAATGTTTTCCCCGCGATTTCCAATTTCAATTATGACTAAGCAGCAATGTGTTGTTTTGCAAAAAATTATATTGCTAACTGTTAATTCTCGTCCAAGCTCGTCCACCCCGGCTTCAGGCTTTCACCCGCTAGTCACTTCAATAATAATTTGGGGTGGCTGGGATCGCTACGCTCGCTAAAAAAAAGCTATGGACATTTTCTCGAATCATACACGGAACCGATTTCGGTTTATCCTGACAAGCGTAAAGCGAAATAATACAATGCCAAATAGCATAATGCGAATTCATCACAATTACGATATTGTTAATGCAAAATGATATTTTCGTGATATAAAAATATAGCGAAATAAGAATTTGTTAAATAAAAATTGCGAATAAATAAAATGCAAAATAATAAATGCAAGACAAATAATTGCGAAATGATTATGGCGAAATAATACATTGCTAAAAAAAAATCCGTGAGTAGATCCCTACCCCAGTGATGGCAAGCCATGCGTTGGATGTTCGATGCCAATGAGAGGGCGTATTTCCTTTCTACTATCGGCCACCATACAAACACTCCGTAGAGTAGAATGGGCCTAACGATGCAAGTGTAGATCCAAAAGATTTGGTAAGGCTTCAAACTTCATGTCTTAACGAAAGCTCTACGGCATATCCAGTACCCTTTTCTGGCTTTCGAGATTTTGTTTTCTAGATTTCTTCTCCAAGTTAACTTGTTGTCTAGGATGACCTCAAGGTACTTTACCTCGTTACTTTACAGTTTTACATCCCTTAAAAACTAGGCCTGGAAGTCATCTAGCTTGTGTTTTTTCGTGAAGAGTACCACGTCGGTTTTTTCAGGGTTGATACCCAAGTCGCAGCGTTCCGCCCACCTTTTCGTGTTGTGCAGTGCATGAGCTCACCCAGCGTGTTCAGATGTTTCCCCGTAATTAGGATTACGAGGTCATCTGCATTTGAACCCATTGCTTTCCAGTGATTTCAGGAGTTCGTCCACTACCAGTAACCACAGCAAGGAAGAAAGGCTTCCTCCTTGAGGAGTCACGTTCTTGGCTCTAGCTTTCCTACTTTCACTACCTAGATCTGCTCTTATTTTATACTTTTAACTGATTCTATTGGACCTCTCATGCCGTTAAGAAGGATGCGGAATCTCGGTTTTCACACGCCAAAACATTTTTCAATAGCATTTTGAGTTCCAATATGAGCATTAATTTTCGTAATTTTTTAATAAAAAAAAAATTTTCATCATAATTCAGCTTTAAATGCCTAATTCGGCATTTAAGTTAATTAAAACTTGATCACCGTTGATTAGCAACGAAAAATGTAATGAATAACGAATGACGAATCAAAAAGAAATTAAACTAAAATTAAGATTAATTCATAGTTGATTATGCTTTATGAATAAATTGTATGTGCAAAGGAATTGTGAGGATAAACTTTCGCGAATATTTTGGTCGCGCGAATGTGGATTGCGTTCTATATCTGTGGAATGTGAATAAAATTTGACAGTTCGCAAGACGTATCCGCCAGTTCGCGGAAAAATCCGCGAATTGTTAATTTCTTCGCAGAAACTAGTTAAAATTTAACTTTTTTATATTAATTGATAGATAAATTAAGCTCTGTTCTTTTGGAATAGTAAAGTTGTCAATTGCGCGCCTTTAAATGCACTAAAAATCCACATTCGCGCGAGTTTAACTTCACATGCTTTTGAAATGCAACGAATGACAAGAGAAATTCGCAGATTGTTGCGATTAGAAAAAAAGATGCTGTGAATGAAATGTCAATATCTGCGAATATTCGCTCGTTCGTATTCGCAAGTCGGTTAGCTGTGAATGTACCTGGATCTTAACACACTAAATTGGCCGACAGATTTTATAATACATTGTGAAATCATAATTATACATACATATACATATGTATATATGTATGATTATGCCAGATTTCGCCGTCTCTCACCTGAAAAATACGATTCGTCGCCAAGAGAACCCCGCAATCATCGCTGCAATATTTTGATTGTGGCCTAGCGTTCTTCTTACATCCTGGGCCATAGCAATGTCTTAAACCCTCCAACTCCGGATTAATAAATATCTCTGGACTCAACGATCGCCTTCTCTTTCTCGAACGATCCTTAGTTTGCTTTGGCTTGACTTTCTTTTGTTGCTGTTGATGAACGCAATGTCTTCTCTCGCAACGCGGTTTGTGACCCACTCTAACAAGACAATTTTCACAAGTTCCACAATTTGTTGCCTTACAACCCTCGCACGTTCCACAACGTAAAGTTTTTAAATCTTGTTGTTGTTTTTCTTTGGACTTCTTTTTAATTGATTCATTTACTAACGCACCAACTGGAACCGCTGTTTTCTCAACTGGAACCACTCGAAAAACCGTCTGCAAACTAGGATCCTCCTCTTTACACTTTTGGCAATAGTAGTGTTTAATATGTTTCGCCTCCTTTTCAGTGATGTTGATACAATCGCCATGATACCATTCCTCACAACCATCACAACCGCTAAACAAAACAGAATTCAGTATAAATAAAGATATTACATTAAATACCCACATCATAAATCTGGAACAATCGGAAGACCGACAAATACAATACGCCTGCCCATCCTGCTTCATGATTGTGGCAATTTTACTCTTCCGCTCTGGTAAATCGAACTCCCGCGCGATTTCCTCCTTCTACCAACAAAACATTCTATTCAAACTTATAACCAAACTACTACCTACTTACTGATTTCTTATATTTCTTTTTCTCATTCATTTTAATCAAAAGTTTTAAACATAAATTCAAATAAACCCAGCAAGCGGCGAAATTATAAAACTTAGAACGGATAAATGTCAATGAAACATCAGACATCTATTAATAAAGAGACATCAAACTTTCCAACTGCTTTTAATTCTTCCAAAACTAAGTATTTACACACACATTCACATTTTAAAACAAAGTTATGTACGTTGCCACGTTCTGTGCACAATGCTAGTGCTAGCAGAAAGAAAAATTTCGTCTTGGAATAACAGCTTAATAAAAATGTATTATATTATTATATTGTAATTATTATTAAAAGGTGGCCACGGAGTAGTAGGTAGTGCTTTTGCTTGTGACCTGGCCGGTGTAATAGTAGAAACACATTGACACTGCAACGGCACACAGCAACTTTGACAACCGCCGAGAAAAACAGCCAACGTGATGTGAAACACATTAGCCTAGCACAACAGCACACAGCGAAAAATTGACAAAAAGTGAAATAAAAAAATTAAAATGATTGTGCCGTACTACTCCCAAGTAGTTTACATAAGCATTGCTAGTAAAAACACTTTCGATTAGTGTTTCCTCCATTTCATTGCACTTCCCTGAAGCAAATAACAAAACAAATTTTTGTTTGTTGGGAGGTCTGAAAAATGGCGCCGCAAGGTTGGTTGCATTTGAACAGCATCTTTTGATAAAATATAAGAAGAGTTGAGATGCAAGGGCAGCTGATACAGTGGGCTCTCGATAATTCGAAACTCAAGGGACCTTACAAAAATTCGAATTAACGAAAAACTGTCCAGTTGGAGCGAAGGAAAAAACGAAATAAGTTCATACATACATATGCAAATCACTCACTGAATTGCATACATACAGTTTTACTAAAATTTCTTATTTTGTAAAGAAATTAGTGATTTGTTTTGCTTCAATAACTTCCAGCGTGCTTGGTCAAGAGCTCTGTCTATGATAACCAGTGATAACAATGACTTTGCCTCCTTTGATGTGGCGGGCGGAATTGGTTCTGCTTCCGATTCTTCTTCATCGTCGTCTTCATTGTTGTTGCTTAAATTTGAAGCTGCCAAAATTTCGTTGTCACACAGAGCACCGCAGATTATCCTCGAATTACTGAGAGGAAACTAGCTATTGATTTCAAATTACAGCGTGTTTGCTGGCGGCCCGACTGGGCAATCACTTCGAATTAACGAGCATACCAAAATACATAGGTTTTGCTTCGTTTTGTCAAGGTTTTTTCAAGGGACCTAAAGAGCCGAACAGAATATGTGTCTGTGAATGTGTCTGTGGCTGTGTCGCAAGCTGTCAAACTATTAAATGTATGGAAAGCCGTAAAGCCGCAACACAATGTGTGTCTGCGTCTGTGTCGTGTATCGCGAAGTTGGATTTCGTTCAACTACAAGCGTAGCTACAAGATTGACGTTTAAGAATTTGTACACTAAAGCTGTTGTTGTTGTGGAAATGGAAGTCGAAAAATTTATTGAAGCTGTACGATTGAATAAAATTCTTTGGAATTTATCCAATCCCAATTACAAAAATAAAAAAAAAAAATGCGAAAATGGAGGGAGATATCCGAAGAATTTGGGATAACAAGTAAAAAAAAAGTATTTGTAAATTTTGTTTCCGTTTGTTTTGTTTTCATTGTTTACAGTTGATGAGTGCATTCTTGTTGCTTTTAAAAAAAGGTCCACGTCGCGCTCTTTGAGGTGTTTGAAAGTGGTCTCAAAGAATCCTCTTTCTTTCCTTTGCTCATAAAGGGGGCGAACCCACCATCTGCGTTTCCTGATTTTCCTTAATTTAATTGCTAAATACACATGTGCGGAACACACATAATGAAAGCTATTTCTTCCTGCTCGTCCATCTTCACAAATAAAAAACACTTTTGAGCACTAATAAAATATATTTTCAAGAAGTAAACATACAATATACAAATGTGACAGTCGCTTTCATTGTGTTTGCTTTAACCGCAAGACGCGCGGCAGAGGTTTGACAGCGCTACAAGACACAGACACAGATACGCATTCTGTTCGGCTCTTTACAATCAGTTCGAATTATCGAGAATTCGGAATTATCGAGTTTCGAATTTTCGAGAGTCGACTGTATATACATTTGTTTTGGTATAGTTCTGGAGAAAGTCAGATTTTATTAGTTTTCGGTTGTGCTTGGCGGTTGTGATTGCTGTTCCCCTAGAGGGGTTTTATTTTATAGTAGAAACACATTGACACAGCAACAGCAACAGCAACTTTGACAGCCACAGCGAAAAATTTAGAACCAAGAATAGAACATATTAGCACAGCAACAGCAACAGCAACTTCAACTTTAGACCTATGTTCTAAGTTCGCTGTTGCTGTTCAAATGCAACCAACCCTGCGACGCCATTTTCAGACCTCCCAACAAGAAAATATTTTATGTCTGCCAACTCAAATGTAAACAAAAGAATTTGTTTTGTTATTTGTTTCAAGGAAGTGCAATGAAATGGAGGAAACACTAATGGAAAGTGTTTTTACTAGCAATGCTTATGTAAACTACTTGAGAGTAGTACGGCACAATCATTTTAATTTTTTTATTTCACTTTTTGCTTTTCAAATACACAAGTAAGATTTAAGATGTCAATTTTCGCTGTGTGCTTTTGTGCTGTGGTAATGTGTTTCACATCACGTTGGCTGTTTTTGCCCGGCGGTTGTCAAAGTTGCTGTATGCTGTTGCTGTGTCAATGTGTTCCTACTATAATACTTCTAATCGACACTGGAAAATTAAAATCCGTAGGTTAAGGTAAGAAGGGTGTGTGATGGATAGAACTCATTAGTGATGTAAAATGTGAATACATTTGACCAGTAGTACTCATTCGTTATTTTTTTTATAAGTACTCGGATAAAAGTAACGAGTACTTTTTACTCGCGAGTACCATCTATAAAATACATTGAAAACTATGCAAATACAATTCTGTCTCGAATACAAAAGTAATCTCTTGCCGTTTTTAACTCAATATTGTATCCTGCTCTAACAAATATAATTCATTAGAAACAGATTTCTCTTTTCACTTTTGCCAAGCCGTGTGTTTGCTTGAAATAATTCTTGTTGGTAGTGCAAGAGAGAACTGGTATTCGAATACATATCTGTTGCGAATAAGAATCACCTTAAATGTGTTGGGTAGTGCTAACAGAATGAGTAAGCAAATACGTATCTGAGTACTTTGCAGGTAACGTGTACGAATGAGTACATGGTAGTAACGAGTACATTGTATCGAATGAATACTATTTTTACACCACTAGAACTCATCACGTTCACTCGGAGACCTACTGATACATTTTGAATCCCCTTTTATAAATTGGTGAGCGGTATCTTGTGGTAACCTATCTTAACTAGTTACTGCTTTTCAAGAAGTGAAGGAGATCTGCTATCTGGACTACTGCTACCTCTGCAATGCTTGCAGGGCGGAGCAGTGACATAGCAGATGTTAGATCGATTCCACTTCCTCCTCGTCACCGCAGCTTCCGAATTAATCGTTGGACTCTGCGTTCCATTTACGGAGCATAGCTCCGATGGCGCAATGTCCTGTGGTAACTCCCGTCAGCATGCGGATGGAGTTTCGGTTTAGTGCCAAAAGGCTTTTTGTTTTAGTTTTATTTAATTTCGGCCATAAAATACGAGAGGTGGCACAGTCCTCCCTGGAAGACTAGGAAGAGTTAGCTTTTTTCTCTATTATGGCGTCAATAATGTTGTACAATCTACAAATTGGTGGCAGTATGGATGTGTCAGCTACACTGATGTTCATTTCTGACCCCCTTCTTGCCAAGGCATCGGCTTTTTCGTTTCCTTCAATATTGCTATGTCCAGGAATCCAGCACAGCTGTGTAGTGACTACACTACATGCACCTTATACGATTCCTAATACCAAAACCACGACCTGCCAATCTCATACCGAATTACCCACCATTACGCTCTGTGCGGTATCGCTTGGTTCCCACACAATCGAGCTCAACCAATATGATTTACGAACCGCTTGTATTATCACTTCGCCCATACACATTTTTACCCCCCCTGCGCTCATTTCGATTTAAAAATTCCGCATTGAAACCTTCTATTGTATATAAACTATTTTCTCCTTGTTTGATGTTTATTTCAACTAGCACGATAATTTCTACTAACTTTAGATAATTGCTAATTTTTATGTCGCTAAATGTATTACATGTATGTATTACCCTACAATATACATTACACAAAATAGTATCGTCTCTAGTTGTGTTATCCATTGCGTTTTTAAACTATTTTGATCATTTGTGATGCTTTTATACTAATGCATTTATATACGTGTGATTTTACTTACGTCATTAACATTGCTTGACTGTGTTCATTTTTTTGGGCTAACAGTTTTCCTGCATTCTCCCACACATACCCCCAGCCTTCTTGTTTTGCCTTTTCTTTAGCCATCCACAGCAGCTGTTTGTTTTGCCTGGTCAGCTGTGCGTTTATGTACACAGGAACGTCACCTATTGACGCGTTTGTGTTTATTGTGCTGCAGTTTTCTTTTATTTTGTGTAAATTTATTGTGCGGGTCATGCGTGCGCGTTTAACGAAGAGTGTTTTGGGCGCGATGATTGCTGATTTTTCCGGGATTTTCGTTTTTGTTCTGTAAATGTCTGTGATGTCTTCGTCGTGCAGTTCGTAATTAATTATTATTATTATTATTATTATTATTTATTATTAAGTAACTAAATTACAATAATAATATTAGGAAAAAAAAATAGCACTAGCTACCATGGCTATCGGCTAGTTAGTTTTTAAATAAGTTTGTTAATTTTTAAAGTTACTAATATCTTGAATACGTTATTTATATTATTTTCGGTTGGCGTTTTTAATAGTTCAGCAAGTGTAGTGGTGGAAAAGCATTTGACTGTGTCATTGATCTTGTGGCATTCAAGTAGATGTTTGGTAGAGAGGACGGTGTTATTATGGCAAAAAAGTCAAGTTGGGGGATTGGTTCTGGACAACAGATGACTGTGTGTGAGGTTTTTGTGGCCCATGCGAAGGCGTAGGAAACATTTTATCTTATTTTGTGAGCAGTTTGGAGGGTATAGTGCCACTTCTGCTTGGGGGTTGATTGTTGAGTAATGATGGATGTATTCTTTCCACTTATCCCGTCTTAAATTGTTCCACAAGGTTTTCAATTTTATTTGGAGGTCTTTTTTGTTGGGAGTGTAGAAGGTGATGAGTAGTTCTGTTGTTGCAGCTTTTGCAGCCTTGTCGGCTTGTTCATTCCCTATGATTCCGGCATGACCAGGAACCCACATAATTTTAAGCCTGTGTTTGCTTGTGATTAGGCTGTCCCTGATCCCTTCTATTATTTGTGTCCTGTTGTTTATGTTTTGGATGGCGGAGATTGTGGATAGGCTGTCGCTACAAATAATTATCTTTTTGTTTGGAAATAATTTTGTAGCATGGAATACTGCAAGGGCTTCAGCAGTGAAAGTAGAAGAGATTTGGTTCAATATACCCTTTAGGAGAACATCACTGTTTCCATCAACCACTGCAAAAGCGGTACAGTCTTTTGTCTTCGAAGCATCGGTGAAATCGCAATTAATTGTTTTGCCTATTCCTTTGACGATTTCAATTAGATTTTCTGTGGGCGAAGGTGGAATGTTTTTTATCTCTATGTTGTTTTTGATCATTTGCTGCTCTAAGGTGTTAATTTGTGCTTGCATGTTGTTGATAAGTTCGTCTTTTTTGATGTCATTTTCTTTAAGTTGTTTCATCTCAATCATCATGCTTTCCATTAAGCTATTGTTTTGTTTTATTGTGTTATTTAATTCGTCATACTTTTGGGCAACAAATTCACAGCTGTTCGCCATTTCTTTCATCTCGGCTCTCATCAGGTGGAGCTCTTTCAGAACAGTTGCATTGATGTCTGACGAAGTGTTCGTGTTATCGAGACTCTTTGTAATTTCTGCTCGGTTTCTTTTTAGCGGTTGAATGTCTGGTGTAAGAGGTCTGGAAACGGAAGCGTTACCTGCAAAAACTGCGCCACTTTGGGCAACAAATTTATTGGAACTCACAGAGCATTATTAAAAGTCAACCGCATGCTTAGCTCATCGATTTATGATAATTCGATATCAAACGAAGATATGCGCACGCGGTGAAACTAAACGTAAGCAAACCGAGTCGGTTGAGTGAGTACTATGCTGATGTTGCACTTGGACTAATTTCCCAATGCATTGGGTTCGATAAACAAAAATAGGTACAATGCTGATAATGCACTTATCACATATGCCTGTGACTGAGGATCGACCAACACATTGGACTCAATAATCGAAAATAGCTAGTTCTTTGCTATGAGAATTTCGTTAGGCAGGTAGATGATGGACTGCATCAAAATCATATAAAAGGGGAAGGATTGGAAGGAAGAGCCAGAGTTAATTTTAACATTTGATAGAACAAGGTCGCAGCCCAGCTTAGACAGCGGATCTCTAGCAAATTATAAAAAAAAAATCTATTATAAGAAAGAAAACACCGTTCTTTCATTTTTAACACTCCGCGCAGTAATGCTTCCCTTCGTTGAAGAAGGAAGCACGGTCATTACGCGTTACTACAGCTTGATTAAATGACGTCTTATGTTGATCAATGCATCGCGACATTTCTTAACCGCCTTTGATTTAGTCGATTTTAGGGCTGCTTGACCGTCAACGAATATAGTTACATATATCTGACGGACTGTATTCTATGCATATAGCGGCCTTTTCTATAGCCAGGACTTCGGCTTGGAAAACACTGCATGCTTCTGGTAGTCTGAACGACTCTTGTTTTTGCAAAGCCTCCGAGTAGAAACCTGCACCCCTACCAATATCCATCTTCGAGCCGTCAGTATGGATCGTGATCTTTTGTTTTTGTTCTTTCCATTTTTTGACTTCCAATCTTCTCGCCTTGGAAACATTATAGGGATGACGATGTTAAAGTCATTATAGTGGATTATGTAGTCTGATGTGTTTGTGAAGCTTTCAGAGTTAAATTTCCCACCCATTCTCTTTATTGTACGTAATACTGCCGTATGTCACTGGGTAGCCTGATTCCACAAGTTGGATTCTCTCAGTCTAAGAGCTCCTCTTGTCGCAGAACATTTGATGAACAGCTCCAGGGGCAAGAGATGTAAAATGGCAACCGTGCTACAAAGTGATGCAAGCCTAGAGATCCGTAGGAGATGATAGGTCTAATGGTTGCATTCCCCATCTCCTTCCAAAGGTTCTCTTACAGGAATAAAGAGCGTTCAATCCATTCTTTGTTCTTTCTTCAACATTTCTTTTCCAAGGTAACTTGGGGTTTAGAATGACACCGAGATATTTCGCCTCGGATGAGAGATTTATTGTGGTGCCATTTAGTTTTGTTAATGTGAAGTCAGGTATCTTCCTCTTTCTAGTGAACAGAACAAGCTCGGTTCTTAAAGAGCAGATCCCATTAGTTCACTGATAGTTTGCAGGAATTTGCCTTTAATCAGTATTACCAAATCATCTGCGTAAGCTATAACTTTTGTTTTCTTTTCCCCGAGGATTTTTAGAATTATTTTGACGGTAAGAAGCCAAAGCAGTGGAGACAGGACTCCTCCCTGCGGGGTACCTCTTGTTGTTATTTTCCTTACTGAACTTGGTCCAATGGCTAAGTTGATGATCCTGCAATTAAGCATGTTTTTGACCCAGTTTATGATAGACCTGTTAACTGTTAAATCCTCCAGGCCTTTCAATATTGATTCAGTTTTAACATTATTGAACGCACCCTCGATGTCGAGGAACGCTGCCATAGTGTATTCTTTAATCTCCGGCGAATGTTCAATTTTCTTGACGACACTATTTGTAAAAAAGAAGAGAAACTAATTGGTCTGTAGTCTTTCGCGGTGGAGTGGTCAGGTTTTCCTGCTTTTGGAATGAAAACCACTCTCATCTCTTTTCATTTGCTTGGCCTGTAAGCCGTACGTAACGAGCTTGTAAAGATATTTACGAGGTTAGGTACCATGTGTAGGGATTGTTGCAGCATTGCTGGTATAATCTCGTCAGGTTCTGCAGATTTGAAGGGTTTGAACGAGTTTATAGCCCATGCCACTTTATCCATATTTATCGTACTGGAGATCACTTCCTCTTCTGCCGGTTCAAAAGAGCCTACTGTCCTGTAAAGGGTGGCAGAAATTCCCGGGTGGTGAAATTCCCGCATATTTCAATTCAATGAATGAATAGATGTTTAAGTAAGTAAAATATCGCATAATCGATGTTAAGAACAAAACATCGGCCTGCGATGTTTGCAAAAGAGAACCGAATAGATTTTGAATATTTTTTTTAAATTGAAGAATTTTTGAATTTTGATGCCCCCAGGGGGCACTTTATTAAGCTTAATACAAGCCAGAAACTTAAACAAACTAAACTTACAAACTAGAGCCTCATAAACTATAAAAATTAAGTGAGGGGAGGATGGATGAGATTAAGGAGATAATAGACTTAAATGCTAAATGGTTATACTAAGCTGGACTAAACCTAGTAACTAAGAGGGATGATTGGAGATTAAGGAGGATGATTGCAGGTTAGGTATGGTTAGGGCATTACGGAGTACGCATTTACTCCTATTAAAATCAAAGATATGCGCCGCGTTATTTGATTTGCGCAGCATTCTTGATAATGGTTCGTTGTACCCATAGTTAGTGCGATGAGGAGGTATACGGAATAGAGGAACATACCTTAGATTGCGGGGATTGGTATTTAGAAAAATCGCTTGAAGTAAGGCGGGACAATCAATGTTGCCAGATAACAACTGATGAATAAAAAGTATATCGGCAACATCACGACGTTTCTCCAATGACTGAAGATTAATCAGTCTAAGACGATCCACATAGGGTGGAAGGTTGAGGTTATCAGCCCAAGGCAGACCACGTAAGGCGAACCTACGCTGGACAGCCTCAATTGTCATGATATGGGTAGCATAATGTGGCGACCACACTTGGCTGGCATACTCGAGGAGGGGTCTGACGAAAGTGAGATAAAGGGATTTTGTTACGTAGGGGTCAGAGAACTCTTTTAACCAGCGTTTCACAAATCCAAGTGCTGAATTGGCTCTACTTATGACATCGTCGATATGTGATCGAAAGTTAAGTTCACTATCGCAGATAACGCCCAAATCACGTGCAGACGTGACAGAGGGTACAGGCTCATCACGAATGAAGTAGATCCTAGCTGGTGTTGGGAGACGCTTGCGGGAGTAGGTGATGGAGTGACATTTATTGACATTAAGTTCTAAGCCATTTTTATTACACCAGATGGAGAAGCTATCTAGATCACCCTGTAGTAGGCGAGAATCAGTGGCAGATGATATACGTTTAAAGATTTTCATATCATCAGCGTAGACCAGGAGATCAGAGTTCTGGATGACACGTTCAGCATCATTTGTTGTAAGGATGAAGATTAATGGTCCAAGATGACTGCCTTGAGGGACGCCCGATGTTGCTGTAATAGGGTCTGATACTGTTGATCTGAATCGATCTTTGTATTGACGGTCCACTAAGTACGATTTGATCCATGAGATGAACCGCGGTTGAAATCCAAGGGCTTTCAGCTCAAAGAGAATAATTTGGTGGGAAATTTTGTCAAAAGCCTTACTAAAATCTGTGGCTACAACATCTACTTGATTGCCATTTTCCAAAGCGTTCAATGTACTAGACACGAATACGGTTAAGTTTGTGGTTGTTGACCTCCCTTTGAGGAATCCGTGTTGTTTTGGGGAGAGAATTGGTTTGTAGTGGAAAGACATTACATCGTACAGGATGCTCTCGAAGAGCTTAGGTATGCATGAGAGCTTGGCAATTGGCCTATAATTAGAAATTTCGCTCTTGCATCCTTTTTTATGGAACCATTGATGGGAATATGTCGACAGAGACAAGGGAGGTTTGTGTAGAGTTGTTCAAATAGCAGAAATAATCAAGATCGGGTTCATGTAGGTGGGTAGCAAACGACTGGCCAAAAAATTGAGCGAATAGGTTAGCAATTATTTTAGGGTCTGTCGAGGAGGTGTCCGAGAAGGTGAGAGCAGATGGATAGCCATCAGATTTTCTTTTAACGTTTATGAATTGAAAAAATATCTTGGGGTCGGCTATTAGGTTTGGTTGCATTCGATTGAGGTATTCTAGGAAGAGCTTTCCGCAGAGCTCAGAGAATTGGGTATATACACAAGTGTATTTATAGAAGTCAGAGTCGGATTTAGATTTAAGGTAGGATTGTCATAATTTGTTCCTATTATTGCGAAGGGAGAAGACGAGCAGTTTTTTTTGGTAGGTATGGCACAGATTGGACAAAACAGGCAAAGATATCCGCGTAGAAAATCGCGAGGGCGTGGTCAATGGGTAAATGTGTAGAGACGGGATTTATGTTAAGAAGTAAGCTATTGAGTTTGACGAAATTAGTTTTACGAAAATTAAAGCAATAAGTTTGCTCTGAGATTGGGTATGAATTATCGTTGTATGAAAAGGATAAGAAAGCGGGGGGTGAAATTGGTCCAAAGTCGAAAGAAGATGACTGCTCTCAGAGACTAGGGAAGTAAAGGCGTCAGACGAGAAGATGAGGTCAAGTTGTCTATTCAGGTTGTTACGGATGCCGCTAACTTGGAATAGGCCAGATTCAGATAGACAATCAGTTAGGAGGATTTCCTTGTCGGAAATGGCACTGGGAATATGGTGGGATTCATCTTCAGATTGAGACCATTGAAGATGCGGAAGGTTAAAGTCCCCCAAAACTATGAGGTCATCGCATGGGCCAATGGTATCACTCAAATCGTCAATCGCATCGACGGCATGGATGTATATAGCAACACATTATGTACAGATAGCGCTTGGGTAGGGATATCTTGACACATATAAACTCAAAGTCAGCGGTTTGCGAGTTTTTGAAAAAAGTAGCTTGGAGTCTATTATGTATTGCGAGCAGGGTACCCCGGCCGGATAGAGCGCCGTATGTTACGAGTTGATCGTTGCGAAATGTGTTAAATGCAGCAGGAAATAATTCGCTATTATTAATATTGGGAGTTAAATTTGTTTCAGTCAAAGCAAAAATGTCATAAGTTAGTTTTTGGGAGTTAAGGAATACGTCGCGTGTTTTGGTGCGTAATCCTCTAACATTTTGATAGTAAAGCGACAGATGTTTCGGTGTACTTTTTGGGTTGCGAGTGTGAGTCAAAGGTAGGGCCGCAATAGGAGCATAGGGGCAAAGGACTGTGCCGGAGCAGTGATTAGGGACGATAATATTTGTTTGCGTCGGTCCTGCTTTTTTGAAGGTGGGAAGTTCTTTTTGAGCTGAGGTAGGAGGCAAATGAAGATAAATCTTCAGAAATCTTTTGAGATGAAATATTAAAAGCCTCATGATAGTTATTGAAAATGCGTTGTAAAGTAGGTGGGTCAGTAGGAAGACCTTCTTGATGAATGGCTACCATGACGTTTGTTTTTGTCTTACCATCGATACAAACGGAGTCGGGTTTGTTGTGGAGGTAAGCTAAGTACAGCCGGATATTATTATAAATTCTTTGGTCCCTTAACCGAGATAGATGTAGCGACTTTCGACTGAGTCAGCGGAATTCAACGTAAGTTTCACCGTGGGAGGGAGAAGAGGATCGATAAAAGAAGGGGAGGGATTGGATGCATTAGTGAGAGGAGTGGCAGTATTGACAGAGGGAAGGGAAGGATTGGGTACAGGATTTTGGTTGGAAGTGTTATTGGTGTGATTGGAGGCAGTGCTGACAGAGGGAAGAGAAGAAGTGGCAGGCGAGAGGTCAAACTTGTGTAGTTTAGTCTCTCAACATCGATATTTTGTGAACAGAATGTAGCACGGTAAAAAAATAAACTAATACTTACAGATTTTTAGAACTATGAGCAAAATGTTGATATTTATTAAATCTTACATTTAACAGACAAATTATATACCTAGTAATAATTTTCCAGTCACATGCATTCCAGACATATTCCTTTCCCATAGCCAATTATTGCTCTCACTCCACATTTCACCCAAACATCCGAGCTCACTAAAATTCATTCACCTATCCCAACTATCGCTCCCACGATAGTTTATTGGCATACGCACAAGGCGTCACGTTACGATTGCAATTGTCGCAGATATTGTATTTGAATGGTGCGTCCGCTGACTGCACTATCTGTGGGAACCATGAAGATCCAAAAAAAGTAGACTTGTGAAATTAAAAATCATTCTAATCCCAACATCAAGCTGCGACGTTTATTATTTCCTACAATTTCATGGGTGTAGTACTTATGCAATTCATCTCTAAAAGGCTGCAAGGGTTAAGTACTCTAGCAGTATTAAAGCGGAGTAGCAGTAGTTATTTCGCTATATAAAAAAAGTTTGATAACCCCGACGTGATCTGTTTTCCCCATCAGAGGTAACAAGCAAATCACAAATTATCGTTCAGCAACCAAAAACAGCGTTCGCCAGGGATAAACACTGGCGAGGCCATCAAACTCTTCCAATTTACAATTGCTAAATAAAGGCGTCATACACTGTTCGCAATATTAACTACTATGTATCCAGATTCATCGCAGTCATATCATCATGGAGGAGGTTGAAGTGTTTGGATTATTTGGGTCAGAAGAGTATAGAACTGCTCAAAAGTCAATGCAGCTGAACCTATTACTCGACGAAGATGTTGTTCGACTGATGTTACTCCCGCCTCCCACAAACCGCCGAAGTGTGGTGCCGAAGGGGGAATAAAATGCCAGGAAATTCCTTCGCGGGCCAGAGTTTCTGCTACGAGAGAATTATGTTGTTCCGATAAGACTACTTTATGCATCTCCGACAATAAGCGAGCCGATCCATGAAAGTTTGTGCCGTTATCGGAGTACATGTGTGATGCCTTTCCGCGGAGCGCTACGAAACGTCAAAGCGCCGAAGGAACGCGTCCGCAGTCAGATCACTCACAAGATCAAGGTGAATGGCTTTAGTCACTAAGCAAACGAAAAGTGAGATGTAGCCTTTAGTGAACTGTGATTTGTGGCCCCATTTTACTTTCAGCATTATCGGCCTGGCATAATCCGACCGCAGTGCGCGAATGGTGTACTTGATTGGATTCGTTGTGGGGGTAGATTACCCATCAGCTGTGTGGTGGTGGCTTTTCGTTGGCGAAAGCAACGCATGCAATCATGGGTTAGTTTCCGAAGTAAATTTCGACAGCCGATTATCCAATATTCTTGTCTAATTAAGGCAAATAATGTTGACGTACCAGGATGTAAAAAACGAATGTGTGCGTCGAGAGCGATGAAAGTTTTGTTACAGCATGTCCCTTAGGTATTATACTACTTCATGTTGGACAAGATACTTGATTGCTGGATTCTCCCTCCGACTTGCAAAACGTTACCACTATCTAGAAAGGGGGAAAGATTAATGATTTTGAAATTTTTGGGAAAAAAACCATGTTTGTTGTGGGATGTTATGTAATTTCCAAAGAACAAATCTTGCAACCATTTGATAGTCCGAATTTTGGCGTCAAAGATCTCATTAGGATTCAGATGATGTGAACACACTTGCGATTGTGTTCGGCATATAGCAATAAAGCGATGTACCCGTGCGAATGTTCGAATAAATATGTTCCACGATTAAATACGTTTGGCGAGTTTATCGTATGGATGTTCTTCGTTTGTTATAAGATATGATGTAGCTGCGACCTTCTTCTCCTTGTGCTAACAAGAAGGATCTTCTTCGACATTGTATACCAGTAGCCAGTTTTTAATCCCCTTTCCTAGCCAATGTGGACCGGTCCACCAAATAGGATGTTTTATTAAATGCGATGGTGTTATACCGCGAGAAGTGCAATCAGCGGGATTAGACTCCGATTTACATGGAACCATCTGTTTCTAGGGATAGTATTCAGATTTTCTGCAGTCCGATTACCGACAAAAAAATCCCAATGTCGAGGCGGAGAGGACAACCATGATAATACAACCTTCAAATCCGCCCATGCGTATACACTTGGAAACGTAATACGAAACGATTTTTGGACTGCAGCAAGTAATCCAGAGAGTAAAACTGCTCCGCACAGCTCTAGGTGCGGAATACTGAGTTGCTTAATAGGAGACACGTGAGATGTTGCTATATTAGTCTTGACTATTCCATTAGGCAATTCATAGCGCGAATAAATGACTGCAGCATACGCAGATGCCGATGCGTATGAAAACCCGTGCAATTCGAACGAAGAATTTTCCGTACCTATAGTACGTGGAATTTCGTTCGTCACGATATTTGCTCCACTGCGCTGCGATTGGATTGGGAATACGGTCATACCATTCTAGTTTTTGATGCCACAATTCCTGGAATAAGATTTTTAATTGCACAAGCTAGCGAGCGAGAAAACCGAGGGGATCGAAGATGCGTGCAACATCTCTTGGAATTCGGCGTATTGTGACTGTCTCATTAGGAGTGTAGTTTAAACGGAAATTAAACACATCGTGCTTCGCCTTCCAAGCACTTTTGTCTACAAATCCGCGTCAGAGTCTAAACAAGTAATAGTACCGCAGGAAGTATCTTGGCCTTGCAGGAGTTCATCACAGTTGCTTTGCCATTTGCTCAAATGCATACCGCACTTTGAAAGTAGTTCAATTAAACTGTCACGTTTGAAAATTATTTCAGTTAACGTGTCCACCTGAGACTACATCGTCAACATAAAAGTCATTTAATATGATTTCTGACGCTATAGGAAAGTCGTTTTTATAGTGTTTTGCAAGTTGTTCCAGTGTCCGAAACGGTAAAAAGGGAGCGCAGGACGTACCGTACGTCACAGTTCGTAACCGAAAATGTTCTAAAGGCTTGGAGGGTGATTTCCGTCAAACGATGCGCTGGAAATCGGCATCCTTATCCGATACCCATATTTGGCGAAACATTTTAATAATGTCTGCTGTGAAAGCGAATTGGTAGCGTCGAAATCTGTGGCAGACGGGGAATAAATTTCGTTGAATGGGTGGGCCTATCATAAGTGAGTCATTTAATGAAATGCAGTTCGTGTCCTTGTAGGACCCGTCGAAAAAGACACGAAGCTTTGTAGATTTGCTGTCTTGCTTTAGAACATCATAATGAGGTAGGTAGAATACATTAGACCTTGCTACCTCCGAGTGAGGGATTTTTGACATGTATCCTAAAGCGAAGTATTCATCGAGAAACCGAGAGTAGTTTTCGAAGAGCTCCTTATTGTTGGAAAATTTTCGTTCCATCAATTTTAGTCGCGCGACGGCTCCATTTAGCATATCAGCAAACTGGGTTAATGATTTGAAAGGAAGATCGGCGATATACTTTCCCCTTGTTTCGCGACTTTGGGTTCGAAGAAAATGTTCCCCGATGTCTAAGTCTTCTTTCGATACAATCGATTTCGGATCGACTTATTCAATCGTCAAAAATGATTGCAGAATCGAGTCGATATCAGTGATCGAGTGATGCGAGATAATCTTGGACTCGCTGTTGGATGTTAGTTATCCAGCCAAGACCCAATCGAAGATTGTTTTGCGGGCTATAGGATAACCATTTGTGCTATGAACGACCTCTCCTTGTAAGATTTCCATGCTTTCCATGCACCTAGCAATATGCTCAAAAGTCAATGCAGCTGAACCTATTACTCGACGAAGATGTTGTTCGACTGATGTTACTCCCGCCTCCCACAAACCGCCGAAGTGTGGTGCCGAAGGGGGAATAAAATGCCAGGAAATTCCTTCGCGGGCCAGAGTTTCTGCTACGAGAGAATTATGTTGTTCCGATAAGACTACTTTATGCATCTCCGACAATAAGCGAGCCGATCCATGAAAGTTTGTGCCGTTATCGGAGTACATGTGTGATGCCTTTCCGCGGAGCGCTACGAAACGTCAAAGCGCCGAAGGAACGCGTCCGCAGTCAGATCACTCACAAGATCAAGGTGAATGGCTTTAGTCACTAAGCAAACGAAAAGTGAGATGTAGCCTTTAGTGAACTGTGATTTGTGGCCCCATTTTACTTTCAGCATTATCGGCCTGGCATAATCCGACCGCAGTGCGCGAATGGTGTACTTGATTGGATTCGTTGTGGGGGTAGATTACCCATCAGCTGTGTGGTGGTGGCTTTTCGTTGGCGAAAGCAACGCATGCAATCATGGGTTAGTTTCCGAAGTAAATTTCGACAGCCGATTATCCAATATTCTTGTCTAATTAAGGCAAATAATGTTGACGTACCAGGATGTAAAAAACGAATGTGTGCGTCGAGAGCGATGAAAGTTTTGTTACAGCATGTCCCTTAGGTATTATACTACTTCATGTTGGACAAGATACTTGATTGCTGGATTCTCCCTCCGACTTGCAAAACGTTACCACTATCTAGAAAGGGGGAAAGATTAATGATTTTGAAATTTTTGGGAAAAAAACCATGTTTGTTGTGGGATGTTATGTAATTTCCAAAGAACAAATCTTGCAACCATTTGATAGTCCGAATTTTGGCGTCAAAGATCTCATTAGGATTCAGATGATGTGAACACACTTGCGATTGTGTTCGGCATATAGCAATAAAGCGATGTACCCGTGCGAATGTTCGAATAAATATGTTCCACGATTAAATACGTTTGGCGAGTTTATCGTATGGATGTTCTTCGTTTGTTATAAGATATGATGTAGCTGCGACCTTCTTCTCCTTGTGCTAACAAGAAGGATCTTCTTCGACATTGTATACCAGTAGCCAGTTTTTAATCCCCATCCATTTAATCCATGCACCTAGCAATATGTCAACAGGGTTGGACTGGTTAAATGATCGATCCGCTAAATCTAGCATATACAAGTGATCCCAATCTTCTATGGTAAATGTATTTGTAGGTAAATTGGTGGTAACGCTTAATAGTGCAACCGAGATACTAAATAGATCAGACCGTGTTTTGATTACCAGTTTCAGGGCCTAATTTGTTGATTAGGGTATAAATAAGCCACGGATCCTTGTCTAGCAAGTTAAGCGATGTCAGACCTCTCACAATTTCATCAGCTCCATCTGATATTTTTCGTAGGAGGCTTACATTCGAGGTATGGGTGGATGGTAGTTCCATCAGTGCCTTAACGTGGCTATTTATAATATAGCGTGGCCTATTATAACGCTTCTCAATTCGAGTCCATGCTTGATCATAAGTAGCATCGCATATTGGCAAATGATTTAATAGACTTAGCGCTTCGTCACGAAGGCACGAATTTAAAAGGTGAAATTTTTGGGTATTTTATAGGTTACTTTGATTATGGACTGCCTTCTCAAACATGTCTCGAAATGCTGGCCATTCCCGATAGTTACCGGAAAATGGTTCAATTTCGAATTTTAGGGAGAAAAAGATCGGAACTTCTTTCCACCGAATTACTCTTAGCTAATGCCTCCACTAAAACCTCGATCAGCTAATCTGCCTACAACGTTTTTCTTCTGCTCGACTATTTCACGGTTCCTAATTACAGATAACAAAACGGATGAGATGAACAAAAATTTCGACTCGAACTCTTCATAGTCTGGCATCGGATCTACATAACTTGCGGTTTCTGCGAATTCATACATGCGGTTTTGCGAATCAATAAACTACTTCCACTATTGTTCGGCTTTAGTCAGATGAACCTTAAGATCTGATATCGTAACTGAATTATTGATGGATTCTGTATATGTGGCGAGTTTTGTCAATGAACATTTCATATGTCCGCTGGTTTAACGAAGGGCAGGCAAAGAAATTTTCTCCGTCATTTTTAGCACCACGTGGGTCAATGTTATTAATTAATAATTTTAATTTCATATTATCGAACGAATTTTCAATGTCACTGAAGATGCTTTATGAATGCGAATGTTTCCACACTGTATAAACGAAATAGTCCTAACGTACAAAATTTCACAATTTGTTGATCAGCACGTGGCAAATACTCAGAAATGATCACGAAATGTTTTTACATATATAAAATTACATGCACGAAAAAAGTTAAAAGAAGCTAAGGTCTTTTAAATATTTTTGATTTAACCGAATATTGTTTCCTAAAGTTTGTAACTACGTGCTTAGATTTTGCACACAATAGCACCTTGTTAGCTTCTACGAAAATCTTTCGAATAGATTGCACTAACGACGAAATAACAAAGAAATGCTTTATCCCAAATGCATAAGGTCAACAACAATCCACACGAACAAACAAGTCCACAGAAATTATATGAATTTTTAATCTGTTAGGTTAGGTTAGGTTGAAGTGGCTACCAACCAGAAGTCACCAGCACACTTGGACCAATGATAGGTCCGTTGTGATACCACGTGGATCGTGGGATCGTTTTAAAACAGATTAGAGCTTCTTATGAAGCGTAGGAGGCTCTTGATGTCAACATTCAATATCAGGTCGCCCATATCATTATAATAGGGAGCTCCTAAGTGGACTTTCCTTCTACCGGAGAGAGCTGGGCAGAAACACAGAAGGTGAAGAATAGTTTCCTCCTCTTCTTCATCCATACAGCTTCTACAAAAATCGTTCGCGAAGAGGCCTAGCCTTGTAGCGTGCTTGCCTATTAGCATTGTATATGAAACTAATAGTACTATCACTTGAGGAAATCGATGGTGGCGCCTCTAGCGGCCCAAGTAAAGGACACGTCGCTGAGAACCACAAAAATCTTACGCTCTTCTGCCTCAACAATTTGCACATGCACTCATTGAATTTTGTATACCCCACTCAAACATCATACTGTGTTGAGTGAATATATCTACTTTGCAATGTGAATAACTCGTCGGCCTACCCCCATTCAGTGCCACACTGCCAGTTGCCATGGTAGTTGCACGCTCCTCGTGCATATGAATCCGAGTGATAATGGAAATAAAGCAAAAGGAATGTGCTCAAAAAAAAAGACACACACCCAAGCACATTCCTTTTTGCTTACATAATATTTCCTCTTCACCTATGATCGTGAAGTCTGTGCGGAGTGTGTGTGTGTTTTTTTTTTCATTGCGAATAACTCATCGATCTGAGTTATTGGCAGTGCAAATGCACATTGGGGATGAATGAAAAAGATTGTGTGCAAAGTTTTTTTAAGTTGAAGTTTTTTCATTGAGGACAAAATGCACACACATATAGCACATTCATTTTTGCTTGTTTTTACTACAAACATAATTTTTCTCTTCAGTCTTCACTTATGGCTGTGGAGTTTGTGTAAATAATTTCCTGGTAAACATTATTGTTTCATTTCATTTGCACGCAATTGTATTTCGATTTATTAGAAAATTATTATAGATTTTCAAAATGCCTAAATGTTCATATAAAGATTGTAACAATACCAAAAGAACATTTTTCTGTAATTTTTTCAAGTCCCTAAAAATCATAGAAGGGATGCTTGGGTAAAGTATGCTCAATGTAGTACATTGAAAAAACAATTTTTTATTTGTGAAACCCATGTTCATAGCAAAGATGTAAAGATAGAAGCACATCGAAATTGCTAACTAAAAATGCCCTTCCAATGTCATCCATATCAGTGTGCAGTTGCTCTGATGTATCTATCGATGAGTCTTGCTTTAAAATCATGGATAACATAAGAGGCACAAAGCTTCCTTTAGTAGTCGCTTCAGACAGTTCTAGTGCATTAAATATTAACCAAAACGAAAATGAAACGGGCAATACTGTCCAACCACACTTTCCGTTAATAGAGTTGCCGAACCTATGACATATTATTAGAGATTTTTCTCTACCTAGCGTTGAAAATAATAGTTTGCAAATTTTTCATTCACAGTTTCCTTTTCCCGAATCTCGTTTTCGTAATGAGCGAATAGTAAATACCATACCTGGGTATATTTTCGATACGCCAAAGCGATTAAAGGTTGATAAGGACTATAATTTAGAAAAAACGTTGACATGCAATTGCAAAATAAGCCAGTCGACGTAAACACTTTTGTATATATGCAACTTTTTCAAAAGGCAAATGCACATTGGACGAATGACGAAAAAGATTCGTGTCTGAAGTTTTTGTATAAGTCTCCCGCATTATATTCCCATTTGGTGAGCTCGGGATTTAGTTTACCATCTACAAGCACAATCTACCGATGACATTCTTCCTTAAGTTTACCGGTTTTCCGGTTTTTCCAACCAAATGATTCATTTGTTAAAGAGCAAGGCTGAAACTATGTCAAACTTAGAGAAAAGATGTACATATGTACATTAATTTTTGATGAAATGGCAATCAAACCCGAACCTGATTGCAACATTAAAAATGACATGGTATACGGCTTTTCTGACTTCGGGGAGCTGGGTAGACGCGCTACTGTAGCCTCCAAAGAAATGGTTTTTACTCTTAGGGGGTTAAACAAAAATTGGAAGCAAGCTACATCTTATTATGCGAGTCTACCGGTAAAATGAAAAAGTCATATTGCTTTGGTGGGTTACTACAAACTTTACTTGCTATAGAGTTAATATGGGAAAAACTTAAAAATGACCAGCAATTCCTTCTTATTGCACATCTGAATACTGATGTTGCAGAAAACTTATTTTCAATGGCTCGTTCAAATAGGGGATCATACGAACGAAACCCTTCGGCTTACAGATTTATTAGAAATTTGAAGCAAAATATTTTCAAAAATTTAAAGTCATCAGAAAATGCAAGTTACGAAGATGCTGGGGCACGAAGCTGATTGTGACGATCTTAAGTGTGATGAAGAATTTCATATTGAAGCTCCAGTAGAAGATCATCTCATGGCAACAGATATTCTGAACAGTATCGAGTACCATATGAATAGTTGCGATAACGAGTTTGATGTTGATGCCAATGAGACGGAAACAGTTGTGTCCAAAGGATGTTCTCAGAAGCTGCAAGAAGCGGCTCTTACATTTTATGCCGGGTTTGCAGCTTTCAAGTTGCATAAGAAACTTAATTGTCAAAACTGCACTCTGTTCATGATAGATAAAACAGACAAATTCAGAGAACAAGCTCTGTTAATAAAATTGCGAGCTTATAACACCTATGACACATTATCCGAATTTGGAAGTTTAACTGTTCCTTCCTTGGAATTTCAAGCTTAGATATGTAAAAAGTATGCAAACACTTTTTGAAAGCCAGTTTGTAAAAATACGACACGAAGGACACGTGGTTGAAGCTTTGCTAAAATTAAAAATGACAGCTTCCGCTAATATGAAATGTGACGATGATGAGCACAGACACTCCATTTGCAAATTAATTTTAATTGGTCTAATCAAATTTTCGATTAAGAAAACCAATAATGATCTCTGTGGAGTTAAAAGTGTAAGGAATTGAAAACTTCCCTTTATTATGCGTACATACATATGTGTACCTATATTAATCCTTTCTTTGTTTTGTTCTTCAGAATCCGACTGACTTGCTCCCGAAGAGTCCTTAGAGGAATGTGGTTGGGTATTGGTACCTTTGAGCTCCATGCGGCTATTGGCAGTAGTCGGACCATGTAAAGCCACGGTCTTCTTATTATCCAGCTCTTCAGGAGCTTTCCCGGTAAACAGCTTAGTCGCCGTGCTACCGTCCGATCTTAAAGGGGGACCGTTCTTAATGCTTGTTTTTTGTTTTGTTAGAAGTTTTTTAGAAGTATTCATTGTGTTCCCACGAGTAGCGGAGAAAGGAATGTCGGTCTGTGCAGAGATCCGCATTACACAGATAAGGCTAGCTAATCCGGAGGTCGCCAGGTATCCGAATACTCCGTTTGCGACTGAGCTATTTTTGGGATGGGCTCCCAGCCAGGTTGATCCTCGGCACGGGTCGTATGACACCTTGATCCAGCCCACCGGTGGGGAAAGGAAAGGATGTGAAACGGAAGGATTAGAGTTCTTGGTTTCGAATCTCATCTAGGGATTAAATCCCGAGAGTCATTGACCTCTACTAGGCCCTAAGACCACGACGAGGTGTGCAGTCACGTAAGGGATTTTTACTCTGTGATTCAGCATGAAATTCGAAATAAAATTCTGCAACATATAAACCAAAAATTCTGCAAAAGTCCTCAAATAATCCGCAAATAATACGGTTCGAATTTGGACCATGAAATGTTTAATCATAGAACGACGAAAACGACTTCAGAACAACTCAGAGAGGGCCAAAGAATAACACCGGTGATCTAATAAATGTCTAGCTATGTATATTCAATTTATTACCCTTTTCGTGTCTGCAATCCAAATGGACGAGAAATCGAAATAACAAAAAATATATTATCAAAACTGTTAGACAATAGATAAGCAAAGATGAGAGCATTAAACGAGAGAATAGTTACATTAAGTGAGTGCGCTTAGTTAAAAAGGAGAATTATATAAATGCAAAAGGAGTAAATGCGCACTGTTTGGCAAATGTAACAAAAATTTAACAAAAATATTTAAGTTGCTGGTTTGTTGCATTCATTTCTAAGCAGGCGTTTTGAGAATAAGCGGCTATTGGTCACTTCATTCGTAGAAAAGATGTTAGCTCAGCCCCGAATTGGGGTTGATACAGCATCAACGCTAAAGAATCTTCATGGCACTACTACTGAGTGCATGCACGTATTAAATTGTCTTGGCGTAGGTACAAGTAATTGTGATCCATTATTATTACACACCCTCAACAAAAAACTGGATAAAAATACACATACAGCATGGGAGCAATCACTCAAGGATAAAAGGGTACTCCAGTCGCTAGATGCCTTCATTGAAATACATTGAAAACAGATTCCAGTGTCCCTGTTGTTAACGGAATACGGCGGATCTAAATTGGAAAACTTGAACGAACCCGGAATCCCAGGTGTATAACTTCCGTGCCTATGGGATGAATGGCACCACGCTACGGTGTCTTCTAACGGTGAACTCTGGATACCTGGGGACCTCCAGTTTCAACCCAAATTCCCCTTACGTGCATACAGGGGTGGGCGCCGTGGCTCAAGTGGTTAGTTCGTTGGATCGCTGAGCGGGAGGTTCAAGGTTTGAATCCCAGCGAACACCTAAAAGTTTTTCACGGTCCCACCTCTCGCGAACGTCTGACAAACGTCCGAGAGTAATAACTGTCATGAAAAAGCTTCTCAATAAGCCTTTCGGATATGGCTCTAAACTGTAGGTCCCTTCCATTTGTGTGAAAAAAATATAACACGCACAACGCGAATGGTCGCGAGAAGCTAGGCCCTGGACCATATACGTTTCTGGCGCCAAGTATTTGTATTCTTTTTTGTGCATACAGGGGGTGAGTGCAGGCGGACATCCTCTTCCCCCTTATTCGTGGGACCCAAACGTCTGCCAAAACTACAAACTTTAAAGAATCGAAAGTGATGAGTGTAAACCGATCGGGCACTCCTAATTCTATAACAACCGATCGCATTAACTTAGGAGAAAGTGAAACTGCGCTTGTTCACACTTCGGATGGGGAAAGTGTTGGAGCAATTGACGTGAACCTAGAAAGAATCTTTCTAGAATCTAGCGACACTTGCTGTCTAACGTGTCAACCAGTTCGCAGCGTACTAAGAACTGTAAGGTGACAGTGAAGAGACTAGGGACCAAGAAGTGGGAGGAGATGACAGAGCAGGAGAGGAAATGGCTACACAACGCCCGAGCCTACCTGCGGGGACAATTCGTGATGGTGACCTTGCCTGTGGTGAGCTCCTCTAAAGGGTGACCCCCGCTGGTGGCACGAACGTAGGAGAGTTGTTGGGATCACCAATGGCGACGGCAAGCCACTGCCAGCCCGAACCTATGCTGATCTCGGCAGCTTGCCTGGAGCCACCCATTTCAGTGCTGTCAAAACTGACTGCTGTCTCACCCTCATCGACTGTAAAAGGGATTACCCCACAGCTGTGAGGGGATGTGACTCGGGAGGGCGTGGAGGTAGGAATGGACAATCCTAGCGACGCAAGCCACTGCCAGCTTCCTAGCGATGGTCCATTAGCACCTACACCGCCTGGTTGCGATAGCCTAGCTGATAACGGGAACCCTACAACCTGCGGCTAAGCGACAGTAGTTAGCGCTGGTGGACATAGTTTAGCCCCTCAAACCTTAAAAAAGACCAAGGAACAAAAAACGAACGAACGGACAATCCTACATAGCCGCAGGCACAATGCCTTACGGTTAATTCGGCGGCTGAAGAAGCATGATCCGAAGTCCTTTACGGACAAGGAAAGGGCGGCTCTGGATAGAGCTCGCAACACGCTCCAGTCGGTAGGATTGACTAGGATAACGGACGCAACAGGCCGAAAGGTGAAAGGTCCACCTATGGCGAGAGTAGGAAGCCACGTGCTCCCTTCCTTCGCAGTGGAAGGACCTAGGAAGGACCGAGTAGGCCGCTGGCTGCTCCAAGAAGGTCACGATGGGACGCGATGCCAAGGGTGCAGGTGTGGGACCGAGCGTGATGAAGAAGGGAAGTCATCTGCCACCCTCCTCAGAGTGCTCAAACCGAGCACTAGTTCAAAAAGAGGTAGGCACGATGACAGCACATCGCCACCTGCTAGAGACACCACAAAAAGAGCCAAGCTGTCTGTGGCTACTAATGCCTTCAGCCTTCAGGTGTCGATTGTGGACTTCAACAATCCAGACAAGAGCCTAAGAAAATACCAGTGGGGACTCATGGAGTTCCGCATTCTCGAGGGTATCAATGATGCCATCGTGAAAAATGAGGGTAAATCCCCACTCTTTGAGCAACTAACCAAATATAGAGGCTTCAAAATTCTCTGCTGTGACGACGAGTTTACACTTAAGTGGCTCACGTCGTTCGTCGAAAAAACGCACGCTCCATGGGCACACGCCGACATTCGACTAGTCGAATAGAAGGACCTGCTAGAATTCACTAGACGAAAAGGTCACGTACATATACCTGGCTCTCACATCCCTAAAGAAAGAATAGAGAGAAATCTGCGGCATCTTAACCCAGAACTCCTTAACGATAACTGGAAGGTGCTAGAGGTTGGTGAACACTCAGAGACTGGCACTGAGATAGTGGTGCTCCTCAACCACAAATCAATGCCGATGCTGAGGAAATGTAATAAAAAAGTCCGCACGGGTATTACCCGATGCAAAGTTTCACCTTTTACGGACAGAACTGATAGGAGGAAGAGAGGTGCGGGTGATGTTCAACATGAAAATTATTCAAATAAACCTTCACCATAGCATAGCGGCTAGTGCTAATCTCAACTATCTTTTAGATAAAAGAAACATTGACATCGCCCTAATTCAGGATAAATATGAGGTCTAACAACATAGCTATTTGCTCGTAGAGGACACCATACAGAGCAGTACGGATATCGATCGCATAGCCGAGAACTTAGCATTCATGTTTAAGGAGGCCTTTACAAGAAAAAACTAGGCCATCACCCCCGTGGTGAAATAAAGAACTAGCCAATATTAGGAAGGAAACGAGAAAACTCCTCAATTTGGCTAAGCGTACGAAATCCGAGGCCAACTGGGAACTCTCCAAAGAACCCCGGATACTGGTTTCTCTAAAGGATTCGGATGATAAATGGACTGAATACTGTCCAGAATCACTAAAACTGTTGCTGCACACGCACTTCCCAGGCTGCACAAATGTACCCAGCAACAGCAACTGCACCAATCACAACATTGATACGGGATCTCCTGCGGAACTAATCACAGAAGAAAAAATTGGGTGGGCCATTAGATCTTTCTCTCCCTTCAAATCCCCAGGACTGGATGGAGTCATCCCTATCATGCTGCATCCCTATCTATACCAGTAATTATTCCGGTACTTAAGGAATTATACACGAAGAGTCTCACATATGGGTATATACCAAAAGCATGGAGAGAGGTAAAGGTTGTATTCTTACCAAAAGCGGGCAAGGCAAGTCACACAAGTGCTAAAGACTTTGGACCGATAAGCCTCACCTCCTTCATACTTAAAACACTTGAAAGACTAGTCGAAATACACATCCGCAGTAGACTACACCCAGGAGATCTATCTTCAGCGCAACACGCCTATACCAACGTGAAAAGTGTTGAGACAGCGCTGCGTAGTGTAGTCGGCTCAATTGAAAAATCGCTAAGCGAAAAGAAATTTAACCCGGCTGCATTTCTAGACATTGAAGAAGCATTCAATAATGTCCGTATTGATGCAGTACGTAGGAACCTAACTATGCTAAACATCGACTATATCCTAATAAGTTGGATAATTAGCATGCTAGAAGGCAGAAATATAGTTATGAGTACTGAACTTATGGAGCACTGAAGACTCCTAGGCTAAGGAGTGTGGTCAGTGCGGTCAATCCTCAGAAAACTGAATTGGTACTTTTCACCAACAAAATGACGATTCCGCAATTTAATACACGCTCTATCGGAGACACCCGCCTTACAATCACATGGTAAAATTACCACTTACCAAATACGCAATCCATATCTGTGTACACAGACGGCTCCAAAATGCACACTGGCGTTGGTTCTGGCATTTTCTCCGAACCACTGGGGATAGCGCGACTCCCATAGCAGCGTTTTCCAAGCGGAGGTCCTGGCAGTGACAACAGCAGTCCGTGAGTCTGCGGTAAGGGCAATACCTCCTGAAGGTATTACCGTTTTTATTGACAGTCAGGCTGCTATTAAAGCAATTACTGCCGTTGAAATAAAATCGGAGCTTGTGATGTGCTGTCGCGAAGAACTCAAGGCTCTTGGCACGCAGCATAAGGCCATACTCTGCTGGGTTCGTGGACACGAAGGAATACCAGGCAACGAGAAGGCAGACTAGCTGGCAAGGCGTGGCTCTGCAACGACCACCGAATTGACAGACCCATCTGTGAGAATCGCGCCTTGTACACTTAAGCTTGAAGCAGAGGAAAAAGCCAAGAGAGAGGCAAACTACAGGTGGAACTCCATAGAAACCATCACAAGGAAAATATGGCGCACTTTTGACAAGGCTAGAACCGAGAGACTTGTTCGGAAAGACCGGAAATCCATTTCCACCCTCGTGAGTATCATCACAAGGCACAACACTCTACGGTATCAGATGAAAAAACTGCGCTAGACAGAACAGGAGCTCTGCAGAGGCTGTGGCGATGAGGAAGCGATTGAGGATACAACCCTCTTCCTATGCCACTGCCCCGGCCTCCAACATTCTAGATGCAAGTTCCTGGGGAGACACTTCTTTAATAACCTAGAGGAACTCTCCACAACGCCAAAGGAAGCTGTAATGATATTCATCAAATCGACAAGATGGTTTGTATGTGAAGGACCACAAAACAGGTAATTTAGTAATTAAATTGTATATAAATGTATAGACGTAGGGTTATAGTAAGTAAGGGACGATTTATTTCACCCCAAATGGGTAACACAATGGGTCAGCATTGACCTGAGTGTGGCGTGGAGAATTTCTTCTCTCCATCCCACATACCTAACCAAACCTATGCTGCAAGGACAATCATCAATTATTTAACAGCCCGAAATTCTTGAAATTATCTCCGTCTCAACGGCTCAACATAGTCAAGGGATCTAAGGTATACATAAATTGTTTGAAAGACGCACATTCTTCTGGAAGCTGCCGAATATTTTCAATAAAAACACAACACACTTTTGCATCAAGAGCAGTACAAAGAATCAATCCATAGATACACCCCACAGTACCTAGAGCAAGCAATAAGGGCTCCATCAAGCAAACCAGTCACTTCAAAAGCTTATTCAACCACGGCCATAACATCCACAATGGATTGGCCTGTTTCACTTATAACCCAAGGAATACCCAAAACTTAGGAATATCTGTTCCTAAGCACTGCCATCACGAACCATCATGAAAATCAATCAAATGTAAGGCTGCACTGAACTCTGGATCACAAGTAAATATTATAACAAAAAAAAACAGTGAAGAGGCTTGGATTGGCAACAACTTCACAAACCATGAGAATTGAAGGTATTGGTGGACAGAACAGAGTAAGCGTACAACTCGCGTCACGACATAATGATATCTCAGCAAGAATAGAGGCCCAGAGACAGTACGACGACAAAACTCCGAGTGGTATTTGGCGGCTTTGCAAAAACTTCGACGAACATTAGTCTTAACGAAATCTTAGGAAACGGACCAAAGTTGAAATCGGAGTTTTTTGCTATTTTATTGAGATTCCGAATGCAACGATTTGTATTTACAGCCGATAGAGAAAAGATGTTTCGGCAGATAATAATCTCAGAGGAAGACCAATTAAAGGTATCAGCAGATTGCTTGGAGGAAGGATCCTAGTCAACAACTTAAATACTTTCAGTTATCAACAGTTACCTCTGGGTACGGTGACCATTTTTGCAGATGCCAAAAAGAGGACAATCTTTAATCAACTTAAACAAGTTTAGAAACAAACGATATTTATTCAAAATATTTGTACTTATGATTACATCAACCAAATAATAAAAATAATTGTAACAAAAAAAAAAAATCAAAATAGCTACATAATAAATGGAGAATCAAATGGACTTGGCTGACAGTTTGCGATTCATTCACAATAGCAAAAACCAGATGACAGAACTGAATTATTCAAACTAGTGCTGTCTACATTTTGTGTTTAAGTAATTTAGTACTGAAGAAAGTACTTTACTGCGTAGATCATAGAAAAAAGGTTTCAAAGAAAAAAAAGGTCATTAAGAGGACAGTTTAGTAAAAAGAGGACAAATTACTGTCCTCTTCAAGAAAAAAAGGACACGATACCGAAAAAGAGGACTGTCCTCTAAAAAGAGGACGGATGGTCACCGTACCTATGGGACTACATACGCATCCTATCTTGCAACGCATCCTATCTTGCATCCTATAGGGATGGCGTAGTGACTGAATCTAACAGCTTAAGAGAAGTATTGGATATTTAAGAATAATTAACTACGATATTACAATCAGCGGGCTTCAAGTTAAAAAAGAAGTGGTGCGCAAATCACTCACAACTGTTGCAACAATTTACTTATGAACCCCTAGCCTTACAAACGGACCTAGTCAACGATGGCAACGGCCAAATAAAAACATTGGGTCTCACTTGGTTGCCTGTAACAGACGAGTTTCAAATCAAAACTTCGGGAGTGCAATCAAAACGCATAACAAAGAGAACAGTTCTATCTGACATCGTTTCATGTTTTTGAACCTCTGGGTATAATGAGCCCAGTTACTATTACTGCAAAATGGTTTATGCATAGCCTATGGAAACAAAAAACACAATGGGATGAGCAACTGTCGCCCTAAATTATAGTGGATTGAAGGCAGCGCTTATTAAAGAGTTTGATATCGCCGTTTCCCGCCAGGACGTCTATAGAATGCTAAGCCGTCGACGATGGAAGAAGCAGAAAGAGTCGCTGCACTGCTATATTTTAACTATGCAAGCGGTTGCGAACCGTTCCGACATCAGCGAGTTGGAAACGATAGACTTCACCGTTGAAGGAATAGGATATGTGCCGAACATCAACCTAAAGCTGGGAGCTCGCACCATTAAGGAGCTAAATCGATTTATCAACCGGAACCAGCAACGGTACCCCTGCCAGAATGCCGTAGGATGTGATACGCCACTGTAAAAACCAATGCCGAGAAGAGCCGTTATGCTTTAATTGCTCACAAATGGGACATATTAAGCTGTCCTCATTCGCTCCGTCGTCCAAATTGATCCTGTTTCCAATGCAAAGAAATTGCTGCCTTGATCCACTGCCGTGAATGCCAATAAAAAGATAGCTGCTGTTTCCGTGGATGCCCCAGACAATTCCCATGAAAACGAAAAAGCCGTGATTGGTGCCGTAAATTGGGTGAGTGTTGCTTTTAAGATTGATTTGTTAAAAGGCGCCAAATTCACTCAGTTCCTTTCTCTTTTTGGTACCCCGCAGCCCAATTCATCTTATAAAGTCGTCGTGCGAGTTACAAAATTAGAAAACCAATTACTTTTTTACGAATGTACTTTATTCACTTCATGTATCTTACTGACTGACTCTTACTCTAATCAACCGTCGGAAGGCAAGCCAAGTTTTATTGCTGACTTGCACTTGTTGGAGTTCGGGCATTGCCCGCCGAATCAATATTAGGCAATCACAATTGACCTACTTCCAACAAGTGACAATAATGCAATAAATGATAAATGCTTAATGGACACTCTTTCGAAATCCGGGCATTGAACGACGACATGAGTAAATTATAAATGACCCAATTTCGAAAGAGTGCATCATGCAGTTTATCATATAACTCCTCCCTTCCTTCTCTGAAGATTCTCCTGAATCGTTTCAAATGGTAATTCTATTGGTTTATTTAAATTAACATTTACATTTCTATTTCTTTTGATGATTAATAGAATTATTATAATAAAAGCGATTATAATAAGACCTGAAGTTCCTGCAGATATAAAAAGGTATTTTTTTGTAAGATATATTTCCTGAATTTCTTTTATGTTACTTATTTCCTTTAAAGTAAAATTGCTAAAGCGCAGATGTTGAGTAAGATTGAATTCTGTTCTTTCCTCCAGTTTTATGTCAAATTTAAATTCCGTTTCCTTATTGCTAATTACTTCATTTCCAATTTTAATGCTACAATTATATATTTGTATTAAACAGTTAACACATTGTTCAAAATTTTTTTTGTTACATTCATTTTTGATTTCATATATATTATTTTTTACAATGACAAGATTATCTGTAATATATACTATCTCGAAATTATAATTTTTCCTTAGCATACACGTTTTCCTTTGAATACAATCGTTTCTTAATATTAAATCTTTGGAATACACTACATCATTTCTTAAAGTATAATTATTACTATTTAAAGTTACATATCGGATATTTTCTGAATCTAATTCCAAATGCTGCATGTTTGGTATCGGTATATCTATTTTTAAGTCTACTAAATCAAAAGTTTTTTTAATTTTGATTGCTAATACTAGCATTTCAACTTCTACTCTAATGATACCTGTCTTTAAATTTTGTAGTCTGTCTATGTCCAAGTTTTCTGATTGTAATTCTTCATAAGTCAATAGTCCAGGGTGTACTAGTCCTAGCTTCATCATAGCTATTTGCTCCAAAATTATGTCTATTTGGTCTTCTATCAGTTTTGTTCTCAATCTGACCTCAATTTCCTCTAGTTTGTTTATCAATTGTTTTTCGATATTGTTCAGTCCTTTGGAAAGGTCTGCGAATTTGCGTCGGTCGTCGTCAAGAGTTTTCTTTAGCTTTAGTATATTGTCCGACAAGTCTCTGTTTATAGATATCTATTTATTAACTGTATCAATTAGATTATGATCATTTTTTTTTATAATTTCCAAATTTTGATCTATGAGTTCCCTGTCATCGTTGTCCATAGTCCCAAACAACCATTTATGGGCTTTTCCTATCACATTAATCAATCCTCTTTTTGACCTATTTCTTGTTAATATTTTAATCTTCTCTGTTAATTTTAAAAAATGTAAAGTGAGTGTATTTGATGAGTTACTTGGGATGTCTATCGCCAATTGGTTCACTAATTTTGTTACTTGATCTAGATCTATTAAATGTAGGATAATGTCGAAGTCCTTGACTATTTTAATTTCATTAATGGTTACCGTTGCCATTCCGGTCTGTGACCTCAGAGGTGATATCATCAGCTCCGCTCCCCCTATTGGAATTATTATTATTATTGTCAGCAACAGCATCCCCATTACCTGCAAATAATTTTTCCTTTTTAATATTTGATGAATGCACGTTTTCTAATTTTTTCTTCCTATAGTACGGTTGTGCTTTGTTCCTAACATGTCTGTAGTTCTTTACGTATCCTTCTTCTCGTCTTTCTGTAAAATCGATTCTGTTTTTGTTTAATTTTTCGGTCCTCTTCACTTTTTCCTGAATTATCCTATTTCTGATTTCTATTATGTTCCTATCGTTAACTTCGTTCGGTTTCATTTTTATTACACTATGAGTTCTATTATTGTACATGTTAAAAGCTCTCAGCACGGTTTCCCATGTGGTGTCACCTAATCTCTTATTAAGTTGAAATCCTTCCAATATAGTGCTATGAAGGCGTTCTATATCTGCGTTCCCGGTGTGTGAGTTAGGTTTCGTGTAATGCAATTCTATTGCGAGCTCTCTCAAGAAATCTTTCAGTTCTACGGAGTTGAATTCATTGTCTAAAATTATAGTCTTGGGCTTTCCCACTTTTGTAAAATGTTCTGTAAAACATTCTCTTTTATGTAAATGGTTTTTGGATTGAAGTTTATACACAAAACCTTTTTTAGAGAGTTTATCTATTGCTGTAAAGAAATACTGCTTCTCTATATGGTATATGTCTACGTGAATCGTTTCATTTATTCTTTCGGGAGTAGGTGTAACTTTATATTTTTCTTTAATAGGTTTTCTATCATATTTACCCGTATTGCATTTATCACAATTGTTAATAATTCGTGTAATTTCCTTTAGCAATTAAGGATAATATTTTTTATTTTTTAAAGTATTGTATGTTTCCATTATTCCTGAATGGCCCGACTCTCTAATATGGTATAACGATATTTGCCTTTGAACCTCCCTAAGTGTTTGAAATTCCTGTGCTCTTTTTGTAAATTTGACAAAATGTACTTTTGTGCTCGTTGCGAAAAGTTCGAGAACTATACTTTGAAATAGATCATAATCCTGTTCTGTTGTTTCTGAAAATATACCTACTCTTCCTGAAATGATATAAGTTTTTAAGCTATCCTTCCACATGTTTTCAGTCTGATTCATGTCTACATAAAGAATCCGTCTACCATGGAGCACTTCTGTTTGATTTCTAGGTTGTCTTGTTATGATAATTTGCGTTTTACATAGGTTTACTATTCCATCTTTAATGGGTATATGCGTTATTATGCTATCATTTCCTGAGGGGTCGGTTTCTGATACCGCATTGTTTTCATACATACGACTTAGGAAGTCAGCTACTATATTTTCTTTACCTTTTAGGTATTCTATTTCGAAGTCAAACTCTTGAAGTTTGAGCAACCACCGCTGATTCCGTTGGCTGAATTCCTTGCCTGAGTATTTATTTTTCATATATTTAATTGGCATGTGATCTGTTTTGAGTTTAAACTTTTTTCCCCACAAATAAGGCCTAAAGTACCCTGTAGCCCAAACAATTGCTAAGAGTTCCTTATCGGTGGTTGAATAGTTCTGCTCATGATCATTCAATGTCCTAGAGGCATATGAGATAGGTTGCCCATCTTGAGTTAAAACAGCTCCTACAGCATAGTTGCTCGCATCCGTGAAAAGAGTAAATGATTTAGAGAAGTCTGGGTATTTGAGGATCGGGTATCTAATTATCATAAGCTTTAACTTCTCGAATGATTCTATATATTCAGGGTCGTTAGTGTTTATTTTGGTGTTCTGTTTCTTCAAGTACTTAATCATAGGATATGCGATTTTAGCATATCCTTGAATAAATTTTCTATAGTATCCCGTGACTCCTAAAAAACCTTTAAGCTGTTTTTCAGTGCCGGGTATTTTATAATTTTGGATCACTTCGATTTTGTTAGGGTTAGGTTTCATTCCCTCTGAAGTTAGGATGTGCCCTAAGAATTCTGTGTTTTTCCGGAAAAAAAAAAATGAACATTTAGTGGCTTGTATTTTTAAATTGTGCTCTTGAAGTCTCTTGAAAATTTTTTCTAAGGCCAATAAATGCTCTTCAATAGTAGTTGAAAAAATTAAAATATCGTCTAAATAGACAATACAAATTTTATTAATATATTCCCTTAGAATTTCATTCATCAAACGCTGAAATGTAGCCGGGGCATTCTTAAGCCCGAACGGCATCCTGACAGATTCATATAGACCCATTGGCGTTGCAAATGCTGTCTTATGTATGTCTTGGGGCCTCATTAATATTTGGTGATAGCCCTTTGTAAGATCTAGCGTTGAGAAATACTGTGATCGCCCTAATTTTGTGAGAATTCCCTCTATGTTAGGCAATGGAAACTTATCATCGACAGTGATCTCGTTAAGTTTTCTATAATCAATACACATTCGGTATTTAACTTCACCATTGGTATTCGGCTTTTTGGCTACTATAACCACTGGTGATGCATACTGACTTTTGGATTTCCTAATGATTCCCTGAGCCTCCAATTCGGAAACCTGTCTAATTACTTCTTCCTCATGTTTCTGTGGTAATCGGTATAGCCTACAGTGAAACCCTGTGTTTCCTGGAACTAAGTCTATTTGATGCATAATACTTTCCGTATTGGTCAATATATTTCCTTCTCTATATTGTAAGTTTCCATATTTTTCAAGCAGATTTCCTAGTTTAGTTTTTTCCTCCAAATTCAATTCTTCCATAGTTATTATGCCTTCATCTTTCAATTCGAAACACTCCCATTCACCTATGCTGTTCCGAGTCATAGGTAATATGGTATCATTTTTTAAATGGATTTGATTTTTTTCTAAATTTATATCTTTTACAATATTTTGGATAATGTCCATCCCTAATAATAAACTATAATCCTTGTCTACTAAATTCATGCCATATGCTTTTATGAAAAAATTAGAATTATACCCAAATTCATGGGGTACCGGAACTTGATAAATTGTATACTGTGCATTGGTTCTACCATTCACAGTATTAAGTTGAATGAACACTTTATCTAGTTCTTTATATGTTTCTTTTATTTTATTTGTATTTAAGATAGTGATAGTACTACCTGTATCCCAGAGACAGTAGTGCTTTTCATTATTTCTGATAAAGGGTGTTAATACTTTGTTACCGAGGCACCGTTGAGAAAAACCGGCTCCTCCACAGAATGAACTTCTTCAATCGGATATTTATAATTTGATTCCACCATATTGACGTCCCTATGTTCGATATTTTTCTGCGAACTTCTAAATTGTCTAGATGAGCTAGGATTCGGTTGATAGTTAGATCTAAACCTATATTGTCTACTGTCGGACCTGGAATTCGGATTCTGTGACCTAGAATAATTTGTATTCTGACTAGAATAGTGTTGCTGAAAACTCCTTGAATTTTGTGGTGTTTGGTCAGTAAATCTACCTTGCTTTGATTGAAAATTCCTTAAATTGTGTGATCTTTGGTCAGTAAATCTAAATTGATTTGATTGAAAATTCCTTAAATTGTGTGATCTTTGGTCAGTTAATCTAAATTGATTTGATCGAAAATTCCCCTGTTCATAACTTGCATAATCATATAATATTTTCTTTACTTCCTGTAGACTGTCTATATCTCTTACTTCCTTAGCTAAATTACCGATGCAAAAACTTTTGATTTTTACAATTATTGTATGGTATTGTAATTTCCTAAAAGAGTCACTATCATTTTCGTATAAAGCGGCTGTGTTTATTTCCGCAACTAAATGTTCTACTTTATTAATTAAATCTACTATCGAACTCACTTTGAGGTAAAATATCCTGTTCGTTAGGTCCATTATATTTATCACAGGTCGAAAATTACGTTTGAACGATTCCTTGACATCTTCCCACGATTCCAGTCCATTGCTAAGTACAAGTTCTTGAGCTCTTCCTGTCAGTTTGGTTTGCCGTATAGCTGTCCATATCTCGGGTCTTCTCGCCTCTTCAGTAGTAGCCAAATGGGTATCCACCAAGTGTATAAAACGAGTCAGAGTCGACTTGTCTCCATTAAATTCTTTGATGTAATTTATCTCCCTCATTATGTTAGCTGTACTGTTGAACGATGCGTGTTGCAGTATAGATATGGCGTTGACCCTGTCTACTAATCCATCCAGGGCAGCCGCCATTGACTGAATTTCACTCATTATTAGGTATTTCCTTTCCTTTTTTTTTTTTACTTGCACAGTTTCAAAATTTTCAAATTCACTTTTAGGATCGTTTGCTTTTTTATGTACAGTTCCAAATATAGAATTCAATTTTCAAATTCACTTTTAGGTTCATCCTACCGACTGCGCCAGTTACAAAATTAGAAAACCAATTACTTTTTTACGAATGTACTTTATTCACTTCATGTATCTTACTGACTGACTCTTACTCTAATCAACCGTCGGAAGGCAAGCCAAGTTTTATTGCTGAATTGCACTTGTTGGAGTTCGGGCATTGCCCGCCGAATCAATATTAGGCAATCACAATTGACCTACTTCCAACAAGTGACAATAATGCAATAAATGATAAATGCTTAATGGACACTCTTTCGAAATCCGGGCATTGAACGACGACATGAGTAAATTATAAATGACCCAATTTCGAAAGAGTGCATCATGCAGTTTATCATATAACTTGCGTCCCGAGTAATTTGCGGAAAACATTGATGACAACTGGATTGTCGTATTGTTGAATAGGTGGAGATAAATTAAGAGTTGTGGGCGAAATTGTATGTTGCATAAAATTAGCTAAGTAATAAAGATAACTTAGTTCAAATTGTTGTTTTGTCTGACAAAGCTATGCATATGCCATTAATTTTGGGACGAAACTTTTTGTATGCTTTTAACATCCACCTGACTGAAATAAAATTTAAATATTGCAAAGAAAAGTTGCTTGCCTGAAACCAATTCAGTGCCCTGCCAAAATTGAAAAATTATTTTTTGCCTGCCGTTGTTAATGTAAGTGAAATGACAAGACAATGGAAGTTGGGCCAACTTGGATTAGTCATGAACCTAGTTCGGTGCCAGATATATTAAATATTAAAATTGCCGCTAGCGAAGTTGCGCTGAATATTGATTTTAAGTTAGATAAACCTTGCGTGCCAGATTAAATGAGTTGATTGTAGATTATTATATTTCTCCGAATGACGTAAGAATAGGGCCTTTAGATTATGAAATGAAAATTCATTTAAACGACAGTATTCCGTTTCATTGTGCCCCCCACGACTTTCCCATTTTGAGTGTACGAAGGTTCAGTCAATAGTTAGTCAGTTAGAAAAAGATGGAATAATTAGGCCAAGTAGCTCCCCTTATGCTTCTGCCATCGTGTTGGTAAAAAAAATAACGGGGAGACTCGAATGTGTGTCGACTATCAGGTCTTAATAAGAAGACTATTTGCGGCAACCAGCCGCTGCTGCTCATTGAAGATTGTATAGAATGCCTTGAGGGGAAGAAATAGTTCTTACTTTTAGGGTTTCTGAAGAATCTATACCCCTCACTGCTTTCGTAACTCCCAATGAAATGTGGGAATATTTAAGAATGACGTTCGGATTGATGAATGAATCGGCTATATATCAGCGGTTCATTGATATTGTTTTTCGATATTTAATCGATTCAGGTAAAATAGTTGCCTATATGGATGACGTATTGATTGCTACTGTCGATTTTGACGAATACTTGTTTTTAGGCGTTAGGCGTTTTGTTCCCTCGTTCTCTCGAATTACAAAGCCGTTACCAAATTTATTGAAATGAAATGCTGATTTTGACGAACAATGCCGTAATGCGTTCATATTGGTTTTGGAGCCGTGTTGCTGCATAGACAGGACGATGGGAAACTCCATCCGATATTATATTTTTCGAAAACTGATACCACAGCTTTGAGCTCAAGACGCTTGCTATAATTTATGCATTGAGAAGTTTCCGGGTTTATTTAGAGGGGATACCGTTCAAGATTGTAACAGACTGTAGTTCATTAGCGATGACGTTAGGAAAAGAAAAACAAGTTAACCCACGGATTGATCATTGAGCCTTAGAGCTTGAGAATTGCAATTATAGGATTCAGCATCGTGGTGGTGTTTCCATGGCGCACATCGATGCTTTAAGCCAATGCCAGTTAGCTTCTATTTGGGATGTAGGTGACGTTGGTTTTCAAATTCAGATTGCCCAAGGAAGGGATGAAGTAGTTAAGTGTTTGCGGGATCGTATGGAAGTTGAGGAGATTAAGGATTTTGAATTGACTGATGGGCTTGTATTTAAAGTGAGAAATAATGGCCGGAGGGCTTTATGTGCCTCTAGTAAAATATTGAATAATGTTATTCGCTTGATCCATGAAAAGCTCGGGCACCAAGCCGTTGGTAAATGTTATGACAAGATTGTTACTTTTATTGGTTTCCGAGTATGCGCCAGAAGATTTAAAGCTTTATACGAAACTGCTTTCAATATATTATGTACGCCGTCCCTTTACGTGCTAGCGAGAGGAATCCACAGCCTTTTCGATACTATCCATTTAGACAATTTTGCTCCGCTGCCGTCAATAAACTCAAATAGGAAACATATTTTGGTCGTAGTAGATGGCTTTACTAAGTTCGTTTAGTTGTATCCGACGAAATCCACAAGCACAAAGGAAGTGGTGGCTGCTTTGGAAAAATACTTTCAGTATTATTTTTTTTGTCGGGGCGGGCATACCCTACTGGAGCACTCAGACTCAAAAACTGGTTAATTGTACTACCAGTTAGAGAACCCCATTTTAATTATAGTTTTTTCGTCTTTTGTAGAAAGTCGAGAAGGAGCTTCAGTGATGAAGAGCTTACATCATCAGCACTCACCACATCAGCACCGAAAATTCGCCACCTGATCCGAGCAAAGGCAGGACAATCACATAGGAAATGTTCCGCTGTGTCGTCGCCTTTTCCACAGGTGTCGCAGATAGGGGTATCACTTAAACCTAGCACACTAAGGTGTTTGGCAAAGGTGTAGTGGCCCGTAAGAACGCCAGTAGGTTGTCTACAGTCCTCGAAGGGCTAGCAAGACAACCGCCGATTTCCTACAGACGTCAGGGACCATTCGTTTAGTCTGCCTACATCCGGGAGAGCTATGACACCTTCCATTGTGGTCATTAAAAACCCAGTGGTCGATGGAAGCCCTGACCAAGAACCCAACGTGGGTTCAGGTCCTGAAAAATCCTTTTCTGGACCTTGCGTCATCGGAGATCTCATTTCCTGTTATCCCGTTGTGTTCTGAGACCCAGACGAGATTCAATGAGTTCAGCCTTCCGACCGAATTCAAGAAGATTTTGCATTCGCGAACTATTTTGGAGAAGGTTAGAGGGTTGAGTAGTGCATTAAGCGCAGTCTGGCTATCGCTACATAAGCATATATTTCGCCTCTTCCACCTGTTTCTCACTATATAGTCCGCAGCCATTAGGTTGGCATATACCTCTGCCTGAAAGACAGATGCATGCCTTCCCAATAAGAAATGAGGCCTAATGTTGTCGCCTTCCACGAAAATACCAGCGCCGGACCCCTGTTCAGTTTTGGAGTCGTCCGTAAAAATGCGACGGACGGAAAGGAATTCCTGGTTCAGATTCTGTCCAAAGCCAGTCCTGAACAAGAGGGAAGTCGACTTTAAATTTGCATCGCGGCCGTAATTCTGGTGTCATTGCATAAGATGGCATGTCCATTAGACAGGGGTCATAGGACAGCCGTCGCGCAAGGTCATCAAAACTCCAGTGCGAGTTGTGCAAGAGACCACTTCTTTTTAAACGAAAAATGGCTCTGAGTGTTTATCAGAGCGTCTAGAGCAGAGCCAGGCGTACTGGCGAAAGCTCCCAAGCAGCCGAGACAGACCGTTCTTTGGAGTTTGGCGAAAGCAGCAGTGACGTATTTACGTGCAAGCTTATTCCACCACACTACCGACGCATATGACAGGAGGGGTCTTATCATTGCCGTGTAGATCCAGAGGAATTTCCTTGGCGATAAGCCCTATATCTTGCCAAAGGCACCCTTGCACTGAAAGAAGACTGGCAACGCTTTAGAGGTCTTTAGTTCGACATGTTTCGTCCAAAGAAGTTTACTATCCAGGATTACTCCTAAATACTTAGCTTCCTTGGAGAGTTGAATGGTAATGCCTTTTAGCACAGGCTGAGTCAAACCAGTCAATTTTCTCTTTCTCGTAAAGAGAACCACCTCGGTTTTAAGAGGATTAACTGATAGCCCATTCTCGTTGCACCATTTACACCCGCCATTACACGCTGGCCACAGTCCGCATCTACAACCAATATTCTGTTTACCAGCATTGCTTTGATCCACAACACCAGAGATTCGTCTACCCCGTGGTTTCTAGCGGAACTGCACATACCAACAAAAGTCGCCTTGTCGAAGGCACCCTCAATGTCAATGAAAATACCTATCGCGTACTCTTTCCTATCAAGCGCGCATTTAATTCTGCTAACCAGATTTTGAAGTGCAGTCTCGCAAGATTTTCCGCGTTGATAGGCATGTTGCATCTGCGAGAGAGGATGCGATCTCAATGCAATTTTGCGCACATGCAGTTCAACCAGTCTTTCCATGCTTTTTAGCAAGAAGGATGTCAGACTGATCTGAAACTCTTGGCTAGAGAGTAGTCATCTCTGCCGGTTATGAAAGCTACTCTCACCGTTCGCCAGGGGATTGGTATGTATGCCAGTACCAAACTAGCAGTGAAGATTCTCTTCAGAGTTGGCAGCAAATGACTAATACCTTGTTTCAGCATAGCCGGATAAATTCCATCAGTACCAGGTGACTTGAAACAATGAAAAGATGCAACAGAATATTTGGCAGTATTTCAGCTACGCCGGGTTATTTGGCTCAGTCTGGTAACAGCCTCAATGGTAGAGATTGGTTGCGAGCTGATGGTGACCTGATTTCCTGGAAGATTTCTCCAGCAGGAGACCGAAGCCTCTGCCTTCGACTCAGTGAAAGTGCCATCAGGTTTTCTCAGCGATTCTGGCCTGTTTGGTTTTCCGTTCCTGAGAACTTTGACCAATCTGCTGGTTTCACTGAGGGTTTCGATCTTGTTGCAAAAATTTCTATAAGATGCTTCTTTCAAAGTTCGAATTAACCACTTATATTGATTTTTGTTTCGATCGGTAAAGATTCGAGTCCTCTTCCAAGTTTGTCTTAAGGGACCTATTTAGAAGTTTTCTGGTTTCCTTACGCATTCGCTGCAGTTCTGAGTTCCACCACGGAACTGGTCTTCTGCAGGGGGTTTTCGTCACCGGACGTTCAGTTCGAAAAATCTGATAAGGGCGCTATTCAGGTCTTGAACAGCCGCCTCTACCTTTCGTCTCGTTCTGAGTTTGAGTGGAGCTCTGACAGAGTTGCCTAACTCCTCCCTGAAGCGTATCCAGTTTGTTTTCCTCGGACCTCTCCTGCAAAGGTGCATCTTCGCATTCGATTTGGAATTCGACATATCTATGGTCTGATAGGGTAACTTCTGGCGAAACCCTCCAGTTGGTAACCGGCTATATTGGAATACCTGTTAGAAAGGGTCAAGTCAATAACCTCCTGCCTTCTCATCGTAACAAAAGTTGGTTGCGACCCAATATAGTTGATGAAAAAATCAGACGATAGTATGATAGTCGATCTCCTCGAACATTTCAGTTGCTGCTGCCCCAAATGGAGTTTTGTGCATTAGCACGCAACATAAGACAAGACCAATCTTCCTGATCTCACAATATTCAATGAGCTCAGTCACCATCCTTGGTGGGGAAGTTTGAACCGAGTCATAGGGGAAATAAGCAGACGCAACGACAAAGTTTCCCATTTACCGTCTGTTTCGTAGCTTATGGTTGCAGCGCCAAGTCTTGGCCACAGAACCGTCCAAGTTTAGAAGCTGAGAGGGAGTTCGATACAATCAGACAAGTCCTGGGTCTTTCGGACCGCTCGTCAGAGAGTATCGTGGCATTACGCACACCTCCAAGACCACAGATGCGCTTTTTCCACACCCATGTTTCCTGAATAACTGTTATGTGATAAGAGCGGTGGCAGCTTTGCAGTGCTGTAGGTTAACCTGAGTAAATAACATGTTAAGTACACACTTAAAGCACATCCAAAGCAGAACCGTCTTCATTTAGACGATTTTTGCTTTGCTTGTGAGAGTGGACAGTCCACTTGCTCGTGTCGAGTCCAGAATTTTGGGTACACAAGCGCGCCAGCACATCCGCCGTGTTCTTCAGTTCCCCAGGATTCCAGCAGATGGCGCGCACCTGTTTTGTCGTCCTGAAGACCTCAAAAGTAATGGTCCCCAGGGGGAGGATTTTCGGCACCGAAGAACTAATCCATTCAGAGGTTTTCTGTGAGGAGTACTTTAACAGAAAGGTTCCGTTCTTCAACTCACAGCCCTCCACCTGAATGAAAGCGTTCGTTGCTTTGGCCAGCTCTCGCAGATGACCCTCACAGTGCTTGAAATCTGCGTTGGTCATACTGTTGTCATTACCAGCCTTCCCAATTCGGACGGCCAAAGAGAGAGTGATGGCCTCCTTATAGGATACCTGCTCACCCAGCTATTCTATTCTATTCTATTCTATTCTATTCTCTTCAGTGGATTTGCCCGCGACAGCCACCTTTCGTCCACCGGAACCGCAATCTTTACTTGTTGCAGCACCGGTTTCATCCGGTATGTGTACGCAGGCAACGCCACCAACTTGGGGGCCCTCGACGAACGTACACGCATGAAGTGCGCGCATATGTTCACCAACAGGAGAGCTCGAAGCCTTCTTCCTCCGTTTACTCCTGTTTCAGCTTTTGGAAGAGGAGGCTGCGGGGCCCAAGTGACTGGGCGGTTTCGGTTGGAGTAACTTCCACCGACCTGTCTCTATTCGTCGTCGCCGCCAAGGGACTACCAGCAGCACTTGCGCCTTCGCCTGCTACCACAGTTTCTTTGCGCCGCACTGCCGCCAATGGTCAGGCAGAGCGAATTAGTCGAGTGATCAAAGCCATGTTAGAAAAATCGTGACTAGGCCGTCAAGTAAATTTCTGCAAGTAGAGTTTGCTATTAATAATTCTATCCATAAGGCGACGAGAAATTCTCCCAGTATGTTGTTGTTCGGCGTTGAGCAGCGAGGCGAATTAATAGACGAAATTACGGAATATTTAGACACTAAATTGAGTGCCGATACTCCTCGTGATCCCCTACAAATGCAGACGCTTCAGCAGAAATCGTTAGTTCTCAGGAATATAATTTGAGTTATTTTGTCAGGCACAGCAAGGAAGTAAAAAATTATAAGGTTGGTGACATCGTCGTTATGTTGAATGTTGATACTGCGATAGGGACAAATAAAAAGTTTTTGCCGAAATTCTGTGGACCGCATGTTATGCATAAAGTTTTGGGGAATGATAGATACGTATTGCGAGATGTTGAAAGTTGCCAGTTGACCCAGCTACGTTATGATGGTGTTGTTGAAGCTAATAGAATACGAAAGTGGCTTTCTGAACCTTGTAAAAAGGCTAAAGATATCGACGACCGGAGTAACACTCCTGCCATAGATGTTAAGAAGTATGTAATTTAGATTAAATTAGTTGCCTATATTATTGATTTTCTTACATTTTGTTCGTGGTCGAAAAATTGACAGATCAGCTTAGTTGTAAGCATTTTTGGAAGCATTTTGCGTTGGTTGAACGTACTTGTAGCGACCTCATTCGCTAGTTTTACTTCACCACGGTGAGATGGCGCAAAGATCACTAGGAAGGAGAATGGAATACCAACGGCCTGGAGGAAGGAAAAAGACCGGCGCCGAGACGACGGTTTTTGAGAAGACGCGAGCGAACTAAGTCCCACTTAATTTTCTCCCTTTTTTATGTATATTTCCTAAATGAGAATTGAATAAATAAATAAATTATATTGTGGAAACCACCACAACGGCGACTACAATTGGTGACCCCGACGCGATTCTCCAAGTTTGAAAATATGCAAAGGGCTAAATCACCCGACAACGATAACCACACCCTTACCGGTGGACAAAAACCGACTATTGTACATGGCACTGCCAGTGAGCAAGATCTCGCCAGCGGTTTTCCACAACACGAAGCATCGCTAGCATCGATGGATAATTGCAAACTCCCACCGTTCTGGAAGTCGGATCCCGAGCTGTGGTTCATCCAAGCAGAAGCCATTTTCCACACAAAACGCATTAGGAGCAATGGCAGCAAATATTATACAATTATAACAGCGCTGGACACCGAAACGCTCAAGTAAGTCTCCGATATAATTCGAAAACCACCAGAAGCGGACAAGTATGCAACACTTAAAAAAACATTGATCGAAAGGCTATGTGATTCACAGGAACGACAACTTCACCGACTGCTCAACGATATGGAATTAGGAGACAAAAAGCCTTCTCACCTTCTTCGAGAGATGAAAGACCTTGCCGGCGAAAAGGTATCGGAGGATCTTCTGCGTTCCCTTTGGATGCGCCAGATGCCAGTTTCAGTGAGCTGCGTACTATCGGCAAGCAGCGAAGTATCGCTGGTACAACTCGCCACAATAGCAGACCGTATCCTAGAAAACAGCGGAACTCTCCAAGTTATGGCCACAGAGCAGGTAAGTCACTCTACAAGTCAACAGGAACGCATCAGCAGGTTAGAGAGAGCTATAGAGGACCTTACAACCGCAGTCGCCGATCTCACGAAGAAGCCAACAGACAAGACAACTAGGCCACGTCCCCGCAGCCGTTCCACTTCAGAATTATGCTACTACCACAAGAAGTTCGGAGACAAAGCCAAGCGATGCAATATTCCATGCTCGTTCAAGCCAAGGGAAAACTAAGCAAGCTGTCGCTAGCTCAGGGGGACAGTGACAGCGACAATATTCTCCGCCTACAACGCGAATTTCGGCTACACATCTTCGACAAAATCAATGGCACCCGATTTCTTGTAGACTCAGGCTCGACTGTATCTGTCGTACCTCTTGCCATGGGAAAAGCAAAAGCAACACCTGATGACCTCAAATTATACGCGGCGAATGCCAGTGAAATCAACACCTACGGAAAGATAGTACTACAACTGGATCTGAGCTTACGCAGAGCATTCAAATGGTCTTTTCTGGTCGCAGACATAAAAACCGCCATCATTGGAGTCGATCTCCTTGCCCACTTTGGGCTGGTTATCGACCTCAAACAGCGCTGTCTTATCGACCCAGTGACATCCCTCACATCTAAGGGCAACCTTACTGCAACAGTCTGGCATAGTATCTCCACCATCAACAAGAGCAGCGGTTTCGCACACATCCTACAGGAATACATCGACATCACCAAGCCGCCGACTACGCCCCGCACCGAAAAAAACTCATTAGTGGTTCACTATATCGAAACCAAGGGTTCACCAGTAAGCGATCGTCCACGAAAGCTGGCTGGGGAAAAGTTATCCGCACTGCGTAACGAACTGGAGTTTATGCTGGAATGGGGTATCATCAAGCCATCAAAAAGCCCATGGGCCAGCCCGATTCATATGGCACCCAAAAAAACTGGAGGATGGCGAACATGTGGTGACTTCAGGAAGCTTAATGCAGAAACTGTTCCTGATAGTTATCCAACACCTCTACTGCAAGATCTTTTCCAACGTCTGCACGGAAAAAAAGTCTACTCAACGCTGGATCTAGTGAGAGCTTACTATCAAATCCCTATGGCTCAACAGGACATGCAGAAGACAGCTGTAACGACTCCGTTTGGCCTGTACGAATTTACCGTCATGCCATTCGGACTCCGGAACGCATCGCAAACGTTTCAACGATATGTGGACACCGTCTTTAGAGGACTCGACTTTGTGTTTGTTTACATAGACGATGTCATTGTCATGTCAGAGTCTTTAGAACAGCACCAGGAGCACTTAAAGGTTACATTCGAGCGACTGCGAAAATTCCAGTTAACAATCAATGTCAACAAGTGTTCGCTAGGTCAAACGGAGGTCCAATACCTAGGTTACACTATTAACCATCATGGCTACCAACCACCACAAGATCGCGTAGAAGCCATAGTAAAATATCGGAAGCCGGTTACCGTCGTGGAACTCCGCAGATTCTTGGGAATCGTCAACTACTTCCGACGCTGTATCCCACATGCTGCCCAACTTCAGGCCCCGTTGAACGAGTTCCTAAAAGACTCAAGGAAAAACGACAAGCGAAAGATTCCATGGACCGCGGAAGCAGAACAGGCACTGGAAGCATGCAAGCAGAGTGTAGTTGCGGCAGTAGTGATGTCATTCCCAAATCCCAAAGCACCCTTGGTACTCAAGACTGACGCTTCGGACACCGCCATAGGAGCATCTCTTGAACAGCAAGAAGACAATGGTTGGTCACCGATCGGCCTCTTCTCTCGAAAACTCTCGTCAACAGAAGCCAACTACAGCACGTATGACAGAGAACTTCTGGCCATCTTCGCTGCCATTAAATTCTTCCAGCACCTTGTAGAAGACCGGCAATTTCTCACACTTACGGACCACAAGCCACTAACCTATGCCCTTCAACGGAAGTCCAGTCAAGCCAGTCCAAGACAGAACGTTTCAACCACATACACATTGATCTTATTGAACTACCGGCGGTAGACAGCTTGCGCTACTGCCTGACGATCGTTGACAGATGACACCAACTGCACACCATTCAAAATCACGGATATTCATCTTGAAGGATTTGTATTCCTGCACGCATGTTTTCCTTCGTTGTGATGCAGTCAGGCGTTCACTGGAACCACCGTACTCTGGGCCACATGAAATCGTCAAACGAATAGATGACCGAACATTTACCATCAGTGTCAACGGAGAACCTAAAACAGTTTCGGTACAACGATTAAAACCAGTCTACCAAGCGAAAGAAGACGTCGATACCACCATCCAGGAAGAGAGTCTAGGAACAGCTATAATGAAGCCTCATCATTGGGAAGCTACGATGGATAAACCACAGAAAACATATCCCAATAAAAACAAAACAATATCGTTCCTGTCAGCTGTCAGTCGTACGTCACTGGGGAGGGAGTGATTGTAGCGACCTCATTCGCTAGTTTTACTTCACCACGGTGAGATGGCGCAAAGATCACTAGGAAGGAGAATGGAATACCAACGGCCTGGAGGAAGGAAAAAGACCGGCGCCGAGACGACGGTTTTTGAGAAGACGCGAGCGAACTAAGTCGCACTTAATTTTCTCCCTTTTTTATGTATATTTCCTAAATGAGAATTGAATAAATAAATAAATTATATTGTGCAAACCACCACAACGGTGACTACATACTCTTTTTTGTGAGCGCCATCTGTGTGTCACCAAGTATATAATTTAATTTATAAAAGTCATCGCACCCAACTTCAGGGTGAATGGTTGTTCATATTTCATTCTGTGTTTAAAGATTGACAAGAAAGGATTGATGCCTTCAGCAACATCCTTTTCAATAAATATAATCTGATTTAATCCGCTAGTTCTCTTAAAAATATCAACGTTTAAGGTAAACATTTTTGTAAAATTTGGGTAAATGAATATAGGTAGTTCGACTATCGATTTCTTTAATTTGCTAAACAATTCCTCGCAAAAAGCATCCCATTTAAAGCGGACGTCTTTACGCAACAGTTTATTAAGTGGATTAGTTACATTTTGGGAGTACGCACTCAAGGGGTTATGAATACTCTTTTACATGTTTTCACATGGTGCGGGCGTCGGTGATATAGATAGAGAGATAGAGAAAAAGATTGATGTAGTGGTTTGAAACTCAGCTGTATTAGGTTTCACATTAGCTACAGGGGTAGTGTCCAGAAAAACTTGGGAGATTTGATTGTTGTCATCTATTTTTTGCCTTCCCTTCTGATTCACAGCATTTTTTTCCCAGTCCACCTGGTGTCATAAGCATATCAAACATCAATATAGCGAACAATTCTCCAGCCATGGCAAACATGGCAGTAGTGTTGTCACAAGCTTTCGCAATTGATCGGACTGCTTCTTATCATATAATGCTTGCTAAAACTAGCGATTGAACTGTGAACTGTTTGAAGGAATTTACACTTAGCTAATTAGAGTTTTAGATTATATCTGTCCAAGGCCTTGATAACTTCAGTTAACTTCTTGGTATAATCTTGCATATTTTTCCCGTAGATCACTTTGTCGTCGGGGTAGACTAAACACTTTATCGCCTGTAATCCATAGAGTACGACGTTCTTACGTCTCTGGAACGTAGGTGGGGCATTTCGAAATCCGAACGGTATTCTGTTGAACCCGAAGTGACTGTTAGTGGTATTAAACGATGTTTTTCTTTATCCTCTTCAGTAATCTCGATTTGGTGGAAACCATTTGCTAAGTCTAACGTGAAATATTTTGAGTCTCCAAGTGCCCCTAGAATGTCGTCGATATTTGTAATTGGGTATGCGTCTGGAATAATGGGCCCCATTCAGATGGTCTATTTCGACTCTCCATCTTCTGATCCTCCTTTTAGGGACTGCGAGAGGATTGGCGTATTCTATGCAGGACGTCCGTCAGCTCTACATTACCTAAGTCCTCCAATTCCGAAAGAAGTAACACAGCGGATGACGAACAGATTCAATTTGTTTCTTCGTCTCTGCAACTTCTGCAAAAGTCTTTATGAAGCACACCGAGTCGTACTGCGTGAACGCCGATAGAACAGTGTTCAGTAATTATGCCGGAAACAACCCGTGCGTTATAACGACTAAGTTTTACCAGAGAGATTGATCTCTTCTTGCTGAAGGCCGGCCATAGCGCCATGGCCGTTGCCTATGTTTTCAGATGAACGCAGCGTCTGTTTGCTCGACCGGTGGCTTCATCTTCTATCTTTTTCCGTAAGAAACTGATTCGGGCTACTACAAAAGGGAGGGCCCACGATAAGTGCAAGGCCGACCCTTTCCTAGCAAGCTCATCAGCCTTTTCATTTCCTTCTACATCCATATGCCCTGGTACCCAGCAGAGGGTCACCGCATTGACTCCAGATATCTCGTTTAGGTGTGACTTCCAGATTCTCACAAGTTTCGACCTGGAGTCCAGCAGCCAGTATGATGGCTGTGACCTCGGCCTGAAAGACGCTGCAGTCGTCGTGAATTCTAAAGGAGTGGTTTATTCCTAGGGCTTTACAATAAACTCCGGCTCCCGTGCCAATGTCCATCTTAGAACCATCGGTATAGAATGCCAGCTCCTTTTTCATGCTCCTACGGTTCTTCCAGTACACTCTGTCAGGAATTCTTGTAGCGAATCTCCTTTCAAAAGCTAATATCAATCTCATGTGATCAGTTTCCGTCGATCTACTTGTAGTCTCCCATCGAGACAAAATGGAGGCTCGATGACCATGGTCGACCTTCTTTCAGTCTTACCGCGGTTTTGGCCGCCAGAGTGCTACAATATAGATTAAGCGGAATGAAACTAAGCATGGTTTCCACTGCCACCGTCAGTGTTGTTCTCATTGATCCCATGACGCCGATACACGCTGCGCTCTGGATTTTGGTGAGGTTTGAAAGCTGGTATTGCCTACCACCATACTAATAAACCGTACATGTGTGAGAATGGGTCTTATAACCGCCGTGTATATCCAGTACACCACAGCTGGTTTACACCCCCACGTATTACTGAAAGCCTTTTTTGCAAGAATAGAAAGCTACGCTTGCTTTTTTGATGCGTTCGGTAATGTTATCCTCCCAATTTAGTTTGGAATCGAGTATTACGCCTAGGTATCGAGCTGAACTTGAGAGATTTAGTTCAGTACCACCGATATTTGGGGGTCTGAAGGTAGGGTTTGATCTTTTCTTAGTGAAAAGGACTACCTCCGTTTTTTGAGGGGTTCACTCCCAGTCCTTTGCTGCCGACCCACTTGTCCACTAGTTGTAGTGCGAGATTGAGTCTTTCACTTAAGACTGGTGGAAATTTTCCCGAATTCAGCTTGGCCACATCATCGGCATAGGCCGTTACGTTGAAGCTGTTATCCTTCAATATTACCAAGATCTCATCCACTACAAAGAGCCATACAAGGGGAGACAGAACTCCGCCTTGGAGGGTTCCTCTGCAGACCCTTCTCCGGACGGTTGTGTCTCCTTGCGTTGAATATATAACTCTTGATTGAAGCATCTGTGCAATCCAATTGCAGAGGCCGGTGTTAAGGTGAGCTCTGTGTAGACTGCTCAGGATCGCGTCGGTGCTTACGTTGTTGAACGCCCCTTCAATGTCCAAGAACGCTCCAAGAGTGAACTCCTTGAGGTAGAGGGATCAAACTATGCTTGATGCAACCTTGTGGAGAGCTGTATCTACCGACCTGCCGCAGATGTATGCATGTTGTGATTTAGATAGGTAATCATCACCGATCACGTTTCGTATGTAAACATGTATTAATCGTTCCAATGTTTTCAGCAGAAAAGACGACAGACTAATAGGTCTCAGGTCTTTTGTGTTTGTGTGGCTCGCTTTCCCCGCTTTGGGGATATAAACAACGCGCACCTCCCGCCATGCTTTAGGAACATATCCTAGCTTAAGGCATCCTGTGAAGATACGCTTAAGCCATGGAGTAGCAATATCCATGCTACATGCGAAGGGACGCGCTCGCTTGGGCCAGGAACTGCCTGTCATGCCAACGAGCCAAAATAAGCAGACATAACAAACTGGAGCCTATCAAAATTGCCATACCATCAGAACGTTTCAACCACATACACATTGATCTTATTGAACTACCGGCGGTAGACAGCTTGCGCTACTGCCTGACGATCGTTGACAGATTTTCTCGCTGGCCGGAGGCTATCCCGCTTCGAGATATGTTAGCAGACACCGTCGCCTCAGCACTATACACCAATTGGATCTGTCGTTTTGGAACACCACTCACTATCACGTCCGACCAAGGAACGCAGTTTGAGTCCAGTCTCTTCTCAGCACTCGCACAATTTATCGGTGCGAAAAAAATTCGGACTACCCCCTATCACCCAGCATCAAATGGATTGGTCGAACGAATGCACCGTACACTCAAATCATCTTTAATGTGTAGTCCAAAAGTCAAATGGCCTGATCTATTGCCAACAGTTTTACTCGGCCTACGCACCAGCTGGAAGGAAGACTTGAAAGCCACTCCCGCCGACTTAGTGTATGGAACAACCCTCCGAATCCCAGGCGAATTTTTCATCGACCAAGATACGCCGGTCAATCCGCAGGCATTCGTCGAAAAGTTCCGCACACACATGAAAGGCATCCGTCCTACACCAACTGCACACCATTCAAAATCACGGATATTCATCTTGAAGGATTTGTATTCCTGCACGCATGTTTTCCTTCGTTGTGATGCAGTCAGGCGTTCACTGGAACCACCGTACTCTGGGCCACATGAAATCGTCAAACGAATAGATGACCGAACATTTACCATCAGTGTCAACGGAGAACCTAAAACAGTTTCGGTACAACGATTAAAACCAGTCTACCAAGCGAAAGAAGACGTCGATACCACCATCCAGGAAGAGAGTCTAGGAACAGCTATAATGAAGCCTCATCATTGGGAAGCTACGATGGATAAACCACAGAAAACATATCCCAATAAAAACAAAACAATATCGTTCCTGTCAGCTGTCAGTCGTACGTCACTGGGGAGGGAGTGATTGTAGCGACCTCATTCGCTAGTTTTACTTCACCACGGTGAGATGGCGCAAAGATCACTAGGAAGGAGAATGGAATACCAACGGCCTGGAGGAAGGAAAAAGACCGGCGCCGAGACGACGGTTTTTGAGAAGACGCGAGCGAACTAAGTCGCACTTAATTTTCTCCCTTTTTTATGTATATTTCCTAAATGAGAATTGAGGTAAACATTTTTGTAAAATTCGGGTAAATGAATATAGGTAGTTCGACTATCGATTTCTTTAATTTGCTAAACAATTCCTCGCAAAAAGCATCCCATTTAAAGCGGACGTCTTTACGCAACAGTTTATTAAGTGGATTAGTTACATTTTGGGAGTACGCACTCAAGGGGTTATGAATACTCTTTTACATGTTTTCACATGGTGCGGGCGTCGGTGATATAGATAGAGAGATAGAGAAAAAGATTGATGTAGTGGTTTGAAACTCAGCTGTATTAGGTTTCACATTAGCTACAGGGGTAGTGTCCAGAAAAACTGGGGAGATTTGATTGTTGTCATCTATTTTTTGCCTTCCCTTCTGATTCACAGCATTTTTTTCCCAGTCCACCTGGTGTCATAAGCATATCAAACATCAATATAGCGAACAATTCTCCAGCCATGGCAAACATGGCAGTAGTGTTGTCACAAGCTTTCGCAATTGATCGGACTGCTTCTTATCATATAATGCTTGCTAAAACTAGCGATTGAACTGTGAACCATCAGCTTGACAAACGATGACATTGCCACTACACCATTGCCACCCCACGTGTTCTAAATACATAACTTCTGTTTGAAGGAATTTACACTTAGCTAATTAGAGTTTTAGATTATATCTGTCCAAGGCCTTGATAACTTCAGTTAACTTCTTGGTATAATCTTGCATATTTTTCCCGTAGATCACTTTGTCGTCGGGGTAGACTAAACACTTTATCGCCTGTAATCCATAGAGTACGACGTTCTTACGTCTCTGGAACGTAGGTGGGGCATTTCGAAATCCGAACGGTATTCTGTTGAACCCGAAGTGACTGTTAGTGGTATTAAACGATGTTTTTCTTTATCCTCTTCAGTAATCTCGATTTGGTGGAAACCATTTGCTAAGTCTAACGTGAAATATTTTGAGTCTCCAAGTGCCCCTAGAATGTCGTCGATATTTGTAATTGGGTATGCGTCTGGAATAATGGGCCCCATTCAGATGGTCTATTTCGACTCTCCATCTTCTGATCCTCCTTTTAGGGACTGCGAGGATTGGCGTATTCTATGCAGGACGTCCGTCAGCTCTACATTACCTAAGTCCTCCAATTCCGAAAGAATTAACACAGCAGATGACGAACAGATTCAATTTGTTTCTTCGTCTCTGCAACTTCTGCAAAAGTCTTTATGAAGCACACCGAGTCGTACTGCGTGAACGCCGATAGAACAGTGTTCAGTAATTATGCCGGAAACAACCCGTGCGTTATAACGACTAAGTTTTACCAGAGAGATTGATCTCTTCTTGCTGAAGGCCGGCCATAGCGCCATGGCCGTTGCCTATGTTTTCAGATGAACGCAGCGTCTGTTTGCTCGACCGGTGGCTTCATCTTCTATCTTTTTCCGTAAGAAACTGATTCGGGCTACTACAAAAGGGAGGGCCCACGATAAGTGCAAGGCCGACCCTTTCCTAGCAAGCTGGGATCTGACCTGACCTCCGTCGCCGTCTTTCTTCCCTGTCTTCGATTTCCGAGGACTCCTGGGTGGATCTGCCAATAGCTGCTCCTCCAATTCCATGGAGATCTCCTCGTCTCCTCGTATTATCTCCCCAACCTTTCATCTTTCAGCACGGTTTTGGTTGCTCGCTCCACCAGCAGAATTAGGGAGACTATCTCTCAGTTTCGGGACCTCAGATAGTCAATAGTTATTACCGCGACAAGGTGGATAGTCATCGCTGGGGTAATTGGGTAAAGTATCCGTATTTACCCAGGTACATCCGTATCCGTGGGCGCCGTGGCTCAAGTGGTTAGTGCGTTGGATCGCTGAGCGTGAGGTTCGAGGTTCGAATCGCTGAGAACACCAAAAAGTTGAAAAACGGTCCCACCTCTCGCGAATGTCTGACAAACGTCCGAGAGTAATAACTGTCAAGAGAAAGCTTCTCAATTTGCCTTTCGGATATGGCTCTAAACTGTAGGTCCCTTCCATTTGTGTGAAAAATATAACACGCACAACAAGAATGGTCGCGAGAAGCTAGGCCCTGGACCACATACGGTCCGTTGCGCCAAGAATTTGTATTTGTATTTGTACATCCGTATTTACCCAAGTAAATCCGTATTTACCCAAGTATCATTCTTTAGTTTTTAGTTTAATTAAACTTAGGCCGGCGCCCGTGTCTAGGAGCATTATGATGCTCTGCATGTTGGATACTTTTAATTGATATGGTTTCTGAAGCTTGATGTTCTGTTAAGCGAACTGAAATTGGCAATAGATTCGGGGACATTGATTTGGACGTTTGTTTTGCTATTTGATGCAAGGGTTTGAGTTAGGAATCGGTTTAGATTAGTGGTTTGTTCCGGACCTCCTCCGTTAGTGTGAATTTGATTTAGAATAGAATTCGTTTTCGCTGCCTCGCTCTCGATTTGCTTATAACTCAATGGTTTAGGATTTTGAAACTGTGGACTCGATTTATGGCTTTGGTTATTCTTTTCTCGATTTCGTAAGTTGGATTTAGTATTTTGACTCGAAGAGCAAATTTCATCTTGAACTTGATAATTATGTATTTGATTTGGTGTGTGATTCAGTGGATGCTTTTGTTCTTTTGTCTTGCAGTTTTGAGAATACGTATTAGATTTGTTTGGGTACTGTCTACCTAAAGAATTGAGAAGTTTTTCCTCTTTCCTTGCTATGTCAATTGCTGAATCTAGATCCGTGCATCTAGCGCTTTTTACTAAAATTTTTACCTGGGGTATGAGACCATTACAAAAGTTGTTTAATGTCATACTGCTATTTAAAGCTCTGATTGCCTTATTTGTAGCCTCGTCAGTGCTATTCGCTTTTGCGTTGTTTAACTCGTCAAAGAGCGAGTTAACTCTTTCCGTATAGGAAGCGACTGATTCCGAGTAGCCTTGTCTAAATTGAAATATAATAATTTGAAATTAAACTTCGATCGGTTCTGCTGTTGAATCACGAATGATCTTTATTTCTTTCATTTTACTTAATTCTAACTTAACAAGGGTGAATGCGCCGTGTTGCGACTTATATTGGTTGATTTTATAATCAACTAAGTTCGAAATAAAATAAATTAAAGACTTAAACTTTGGTTCATGTCTTGCTCTAAGGAGCTACTTTTTATTTCTTGAGAAAATGTTCACGGAGTGTTCCGTCCACCGAACATTTGTCCAATCAGCATTTCTTACATTCGTTTCAATGTTCGAGCATTGAACCATCGACAACAGAATAATGATCACCTTAACATTTCCTGTTTTTGTTTGTCGTACTTGGCCTTGATAAGGTCGATGTTGCAATGCTCGATCACTGCACTTGACGTTTGTGAATCGGAAATGCAAACGTAAGCATTTCCGGCTGATGGGGCAATGTTCGGTGCTGACGTAACTCCTCCCTCCTTAGTATTAAGATTCTCCTGAATCTTATTAAATATATTATAAAATTTTATTAGCAGAAATACAATTATTAACACTACAACAATAGAAGAACCTCCTATACTATAATTAACTAACTTATGATATTTTAATTCGTTAATAGCCTTAATATTTTCCTCTTGTCTTATCGCAATTTCTTCAAAAGTTAATTTATTTTCAGTTACAAGTGACTCTTCTGTATTAGGGATGACATATCTCTCTTTATATTCATATACATTGTTTTGAAATTTATTATTATCGAAATATACGGTACAATTGTTAAATGTTACAAAATAGTTTCCATTCAACACATTTTTTCTTTTGTCACAGTTACTGTTTAACGTTTTGTTTTTTATATTTTTAAGGATTAGCAAGTTATTATCTAAAAGTATTATTTCTTCTTTCACATTTGTTATAAGGTCACATTTTTTTCGATATATACAATTTTTACTTAATCTTAATTCTTTTGTTGATTTGTTTTCTTCGAAAGTATAAGTTTGATTTAGTATCTCTACAACATATTCAAGCTCTGTATCTATTTCCTTATAATCACTGTTTGGAATTGGAACAATTAATTTTTTCTCTGTTTGAATTATTGTTGTTGGTATATTAATTGCAAAAATTATATTATTATTATAAAACTTAGCTACTCCTAGTTTTATACATAAAAGTTTCTTAAAATCTATTTTATATTTTATTATTTCGTCGGCTGTAAGTATGTTAGGGTGTAAAACATTACTTCTTGCTGAAGCAATATTGTCTAGAATATGTTCTACTTTATTTCTTAAAATATGAACTTTAAGCATTAGGTCTAGGAAAAGAGTTTTCATTTGCAAGTGTTTATTTATTTCATCTACAGTATTGAGTTCTTTTATAATTTTATCTCTATCCGATATTATAGTGTTCTTCAATAGCACAAATGTTTCGTTAAAACTAGTATTTATTGTTATTTGTTTATTGACATTTTGAATGATTTCATGATTATTTGAATCTGTTATTGACAGATGGTTTTCGATAGCTTGTCTGTCTTCATTGTTCATAGTTCCAAATAACCATTTAAATCCATTGCCTACGATATTTATTAAGCCTCGACGACTTCTGTGTATCATGATACTATTTATCATATGTTTCACTGCATTTATTTCATTGAGCAATACTTCTTTGTCATTATCGAGTTTTATAGTATACAAATTTGCCTCTAACTCATTGGTTAAATTCAAAATTTCTGTCGGATTTATTACATGAAGAATAATGTCGTATTCGCTAACTATTTCTGCTAAATCAAGTTTTATTTCAACATATCCCGTGTTTGTATCAATTTTTTCGATGGTCATTGCTTGATGTGTTAATGGAAGAAGGGTCAGAATTAAGATCCACATGAATGTCATCTGAAAATTTTAATGGTCTTTTAATGTTGCTTTCATGTACTCCCTTTAATGCATATTTCCTAAATTTTGGTTTTTCTTTATGTCTTAAACTAACATAGTTCTTTATAAAACCTTCACGTCGAGTTTCGTGGTAATCTTCTCTATTCCTATTGAGCTTACATAAAACATTATATTTTCTCTTATCTATTCTGTCCCTAATTGTTCTAACGTCAATGGTGCGATTTTCTACTTCTATAAATTTAGCTTGGATAGTGGAGTGATAGGAATTGTTGTAGTATTCTACAGCTTTAAAGATTTGTTCTTTAATTGGTAATGTGTGAAACCTAATACACCTGAGTTTCAAACCACTACACCAATCTCTTTCTCTCTCTCTCTATCTTCATTTCAAACGCCCGCACTGTGTATAAACATTAAAAGGGTATTCACAACCCCTTGAGTGCGGGTAAATTATAAAAAAAAAAAAAAAAAAAAAAAACTTGTTTTCTAAATTTAAGGCTCTTATTCTTTCAGTTAGGGTACCATTAAGTCTTTCTATGTCTGCGTTCCCGGTATGGTTATTTGGTTTGGCGAAATGAATTTCTATTCCTTGATCCTTACAGAATTGCTTTATGTTAGTACCGTTGAATTCATTATCACATACAAGTTTTTTCATTTTCCCTTTAATGGAAATGAATTGCCTTAGTTTTTCAATTAGTGTCCTGTGGTTTCTATCTTCAAGGGGTAAGCTAATGGCATGTTTAGAGAATTTGTCGATAAAGTTAATGAAATTATGTTTACTGTTTGTGTAAACATCTACATGGATTATGTCATTTATATCTTTTGGAGTTTCTGTTAATTCAAATTTCTTTTTAATTGGGTTCCTGTCATATTTTGCTGCAGTACAGATGTCACAATTATTTATTACTTTGTTAATTAAAATTTTTAGATTTGGGAAATATACCTTACTTTTCATGCCCTCATAATTAGATATCATTCCTGAATGGCCTGATTCTATTTTATGGAACAAAGATATTTGTTTTAAAGCTTCCTCTTCATCTTTTAAATCCTTTGCAAAATAGCTACATTTGACAAATTTAACATTAGGGTTTCTCAATATGATTAGTTTCTTCTGCACAATGTTGTATAGTGAGTCGTTTAATTGACAATAAATTCCAATTTTACCTCTAGTTATATGTCTTCGGACAATATCAAATATTTGGTTAGGTATGTCATTTTTGTCAATAAATATTCTTTTGTGATTAAAAATATTTTCGATCTCTATTTCTTTTTGCTCCAGAATTATTATCTGAGTCTTAAATCTATTAACAACGGTTTCTAGGATCGGAATGTGATCATAACTATTCTCTTCTTGAGAATGAACAGTTGAGATTTCTAGGGATTCATATTTTTTTAGAAGTTTTTGAATTTGGTTTTTTTCTTCCGCATTTAAATGATCTAAGTGTATGTCATTGTGTAATGCACCACTTTCAAGAGCACAAATGCTATTAATGTCAAATGGAAACTTATTGTGGAGAAGAATCAATTTATTTCCATTGACATCCAAATATTTATCTTCTAAATTTAATTTTGCCCCTAATGGTTTTAATACATTTAGTCCTAGGATTGCGTCATAATCTCTATGGGCTAAATCAACTATTCTCCATGTAATAGTTCCTTCCATACTAAATTCTGTTGGAATAGGAGTTTAAAATTTTAGGCCTAATAACACTTGTCGTGGATCCTGTATCGATGAGACATCGTATTTTCTTTTTGTTGATTGTTAAAGAAATCAACGGAAGTTTGTTCTCCGAGGCTTTTGGTGAAAATTTACTTTGTCTTGGATATTTTCGATCGGCATCATCTCCTCCGCCGATATGTTATTTTTCTTGGAGACTCTTCCTGCGAGTAATTTGTCTCTTGGATATTGTCAATTGACATCATCTCCTCCGCCGATGTGTTATTAGTTCTACGCGAAATTCTTGAATTTTGGAAATTTGGAGTTCTATAAGTGTTGCTAGAACTACCATGAGTTTGATTTCTTTGGACAATCGAATTCGGATTAGGAGTTTGAGAGCGAGTGAAATTTGTCTGTGTTTGATTATTATAATTTGAGTTTCCTGTCCCATTTCTACCTGTTGCAAATCGCGAATTATGATTTAATACTTTTTGATGGTTATTTTTTCTATGATGTACATCTATACATCTAAAGTCATCTAACAGTCTTAATCTAGCGTACTTATTATAGATTGCTATCATACTAGAATTTTCCTCAATGTGAGCCCTAATATTTCCATTTATTTTTTCGATCAGTATTTCTGTGAGATCTCTATCTATATTTTCTGGCTTATAAATATCTGGTTTCCTATCATCGAACTCGTACATTTCGTTTAATTGATAGCTTATATTCCTAAATTCATTAAATAACTCACTTAAGTTACTAACCTTAACAGCACGGCAGTAATTGAAGAGTTCTGCGTAACTTCTATGGGGCTGGAAATGTTGCTTCAATCTGGTTGTTACGCTGCTCCAATCAGGGCTGTCGATCTGCAGTCCGAAGAATAATGATGTCGTTTCCACCGACTTTATAAACGATGACAATGAATAATCGTCTGTTCCCTTAAATGGTTTCAAGTGTCTAAATTGTGCCAAGACACTTTCGGGACTTAGTTGGATTAAAGGTCGTTGAGCTGGTTGTTGGGGTTGTTGCTGTGGCTGTTGTTGTTGTTGCTGCTGCTGCTGTTGTTGATATTGGCTTAGTTGTTGCTCCTGTTGCAGAATTATTCGTTGCAACTGCTGAATCTCGTTTCTCAACTCTTTCATTTCTAGTTCACTAAGATTGTGTCTATTACCGTCGAAAAGTTTATTTAACTGAACTTGCATTCGATACAAAATTAAGTTATTTAATATTATTTTTTTTTTCACTCTTTCACACCTCAATTATTAATTTCTTTCTACTGGGTGGTGGAGGGGTTCGTGGAAGGTTTTTCACTTTTGAGCATTTTTTGTTTTGTTTTGTTTTTGAAAGTTTAATGCTAATATCTTCGGATATTAGAAGCACTATTTTTTTTCCGACTGCGCCACTTATATTGGTTGATTTTATAATCAACTAAGTTCGAAATAAAATAAATTAAAGACTTAAACTTTGGTTCATGTCTTGCTCTAAGGAGCTACTTTTTATTTCTTGAGAAAATGTTCACGGAGTGTTCCGTCCACCGAACATTTGTCCAATCAGCATTTCTTACATTCGTTTCAATGTTCGAGCATTGAACCATCGACAACAGAATAATGCTCACCTTAACATTTCCTGTTTTTGTTTGTCGTACTTGGCCTTGATAAGGTCGATGTTGCAATGCTCGATCACTGCACTTGACGTTTGTGAATCGGAAATGCAAACGTAAGCATTTCCGGCTGATGGGGCAATGTTCGGTGCTGACGTAACTCCTCCCTCCTTAGTATTAAGATTCTCCTGAATCTTATTAAATATATTATAAAATTTTATTAGCAGAAATACAATTATTAACACTACAACAATAGAAGAACCTCCTATACTATAATTAACTAACTTATGATATTTTAATTCGTTAATAGCCTTAATATTTTCCTCTTGTCTTATCGCAATTTCTTCAAAAGTTAATTTATTTTCAGTTACAAGTGACTCTTCTGTATTAGGGATGACATATCTATCTTTATATTCATATACATTGTTGTGAAATTTATTATTATCGAAATATACGGTACAATTGTTAAATGTTACAAAATAGTTTCCATTCAACACATTTTTTCTTTTGTCACAGTTACTGTTTAACGTTTTGTTTTTTATATTTTTAAGGATTAGCAAGTTATTATCTAAAAGTATTATTTCTTCTTTCACATTTGTTATAAGGTCACATTTTTTTCGATATATACAATTTTTACTTAATCTTAATTCTTTTGTTGATTTGTTTTCTTCGAAAGTATAAGTTTGATTTAGTATCTCTACAACATATTCAAGCTCTGTATCTATTTCCTTATAATCACTGTTTGGAATTGGAACAATTAATTTTTTCTCTGTTTGAATTATTGTTGTTGGTATATTAATTGCAAAAATTATATTATTATTATAAAACTTAGCTACTCCTAGTTTTATACATAAAAGTTTCTTAAAATCTATTTTATATTTTATTATTTCGTCGGCTGTAAGTATGTTAGGGTGTAAAACATTACTTCTTGCTGAAGCAATATTGTCTAGAATATGTTCTACTTTATTTCTTAAAATATGAACTTTAAGCATTAGGTCTAGGAAAAGAGTTTTCATTTGCAAGTGTTTATTTATTTCATCTACAGTATTGAGTTCTTTTATAATTTTATCTCTATCCGATATTATAGTGTTCTTCAATAGCACAAATGTTTCGTTAAAACTAGTATTTATTGTTATTTGTTTATTGACATTTTGAATGATTTCATGATTATTTGAATCTGTTATTGACAGATGGTTTTCGATAGCTTGTCTGTCTTCATTGTTCATAGTTCCAAATAACCATTTAAATCCATTGCCTACGATATTTATTAAGCCTCGACGACTTCTGTGTATCATGATACTATTTATCATATGTTTCACTGCATTTATTTCATTGAGCAATACTTCTTTGTCATTATCGAGTTTTATAGTATACAAATTTGCCTCTAACTCATTGGTTAAATTCAAAATTTCTGTCGGATTTATTACATGAAGAATAATGTCGTATTCGCTAACTATTTCTGCTAAATCAAGTTTTATTTCAACATATCCCGTGTTTGTATCAATTTTTTCGATGGTCATTGCTTGATGTGTTAATGGAAGAAGGGTCAGAATTAAGATCCACATGAATGTCATCTGAAAATTTTAATGGTCTTTTAATGTTGCTTTCATGTACTCCCTTTAATGCATATTTCCTAAATTTTGGTTTTTCTTTATGTCTTAAACTAACATAGTTCTTTATAAAACCTTCACGTCGAGTTTCGTGGTAATCTTCTCTATTCCTATTGAGCTTACATAAAACATTATATTTTCTCTTATCTATTCTGTCCCTAATTGTTCTAACGTCAATGGTGCGATTTTCTACTTCTATAGGTTTAGCTTGGATAGTGGAGTGATAGGAATTGTTGTAGTATTCTACAGCTTTAAAGATTTGTTCTTTAATTGGTAACTTGTTTTCTAAATTTAAGGCTCTTATTCTTTCAGTTAGGGTACCATTAAGTCTTTCTATGTCTGCGTTCCCGGTATGGTTATTTGGTTTAGCGAAATGAATTTCTATTCCTTGATCCTTACAGAATTGCTTTATGTTAGTACCGTTGAATTCATTATCACATACAAGTTTTTTCATTTTCCCTTTAATGGAAATGAATTGCCTTAGTTTTTCAATTAGTGTCCTGTGGTTTCTATCTTCAAGGGGTAAGCTAATGGCATGTTTAGAGAATTTGTCGATAAAGTTAATGAAATTATGTTTACTGTTTGTGTAAACATCTACATGGATTATGTCATTTATATCTTTTGGAGTTTCTGTTAATTCAAATTTCTTTTTAATTGGGTTCCTGTCATATTTTGCTGCAGTACAGATGTCACAATTATTTATTACTTTGTTAATTAAAATTTTTAGATTTGGGAAATATACCTTACTTTTCATGCCCTCATAATTAGATATCATTCCAGAATGGCCTGATTCTATTTTATGGAACAAAGATATTTGTTTTAAAGCTTCCTCTTCATCTTTTAAATCCTTTGCAAAATAGCTACATTTGACAAATTTAACATTAGGGTTTCTCAATATGATTAGTTTCTTCTGCACAATGTTGTATAGTGAGTCGTTTAATTGACAATAAATTCCAATTTTACCTCTAGTTATATGTCTTCGGACAATATCAAATATTTGGTTAGGTATGTCATTTTTGTCAATAAATATTCTTTTGTGATTAAAAATATTTTCGATCTCTATTTCTTTTTGCTCCAGAATTATTATCTGAGTCTTAAATCTATTAACAACGGTTTCTAGGATCGGAATGTGATCATAACTATTCTCTTCTTGAGAATGAACAGTTGAGATTTCTAGGGATTCATATTTTTTTAGAAGTTTTTGAATTTGGTTTTTTTCTTCCGCATTTAAATGATCTAAGTGTATGTCATTGTGTAATGCACCACTTTCAAGAGCACAAATGCTATTAATGTCAAATGGAAACTTATTGTGGAGAAGAATCAATTTATTTCCATTGACATCCAAATATTTATCTTCTAAATTTAATTTTGCCCCTAATGGTTTTAATACATTTAGTCCTAGGATTGCGTCATAATCTCTATGGGCTAAATCAACTATTCTCCATGTAATAGTTCCTTCCATACTAAATTCTGTTGGAATAGGAGTTTAAAATTTTAGGCCTAATAACACTTGTCGTGGATCCTGTATCGATGAGACATCGTATTTTCTTTTTGTTGATTGTTAAAGAAATCAACGGAAGTTTGTTCTCCGAGGCTTTTGGTGAAAATTTACTTTGTCTTGGATATTTTCGATCGGCATCATCTCCTCCGCCGATATGTTATTTTTCTTGGAGACTCTTCCTGCGAGTAATTTGTCTCTTGGATATTGTCAATTGACATCATCTCCTCCGCCGATGTGTTATTAGTTCTACGCGAAATTCTTGAATTTTGGAAATTTGGAGTTCTATAAGTGTTGCTAGAACTACCATGAGTTTGATTTCTTTGGACAATCGAATTCGGATTAGGAGTTTGAGAGCGAGTGAAATTTGTCTGTGTTTGATTATTATAATTTGAGTTTCCTGTCCCATTTCTACCTGTTGCAAATCGCGAATTATGATTTAATACTTTTTGATGGTTATTTTTTCTATGATGTACATCTATACATCTAAAGTCATCTAACAGTCTTAATCTAGCGTACTTAATATAGATTGCTATCATACTAGAATTTTCCTCAATGTGAGCCCTAATATTTCCATTTATTTTTTCGATCAGTATTTCTGTGAGATCTCTATCTATATTTTCTGGCTTATAAATATCTGGTTTCCTATCATCGAACTCGTACATTTCGTTTAATTGATAGCTTATATTCCTAAATTCATTAAATAACTCACTTAAGTTACTAACCTTAACAGCACGGCAGTAATTGAAGAGTTCTGCGTAACTTCTATGGGGCTGGAAATGTTGCTTCAATCTGGTTGTTACGCTGCTCCAATCAGGGCTGTCGATCTGCAGTCCGAAGAATAATGATGTCGTTTCCACCGACTTTATAAACGATGACAATGAATAATCGTCTGTTCCCTTAAATGGTTTCAAGTGTCTAAATTGTGCCAAGACACTTTCGGGACTTAGTTGGATTAAAGGTCGTTGAGCTGGTTGTTGGGGTTGTTGCTGTGGCTGTTGTTGTTGTTGCTGCTGCTGCTGTTGTTGATATTGGCTTAGTTGTTGCTCCTGTTGCAGAATTATTCGTTGCAACTGCTGAATCTCGTTTCTCAACTCTTTCATTTCTAGTTCACTAAGATTGTGTCTATTACCGTCGAAAAGTTTATTTAACTGAACTTGCATTCGATACAAAATTAAGTTATTTAATATTATTTTTTTTTTCACTCTTTCACACCTCAATTATTAATTTCTTTCTACTGGGTGGTGGAGGGGTTCGTGGAAGGTTTTTCACTTTTGAGCATTTTTTGTTTTGTTTTGTTTTTGAAAGTTTAATGCTAATATCTTCGGATATTAGAAGCACTATTTTTTTTTCCGACTGCGCCACTTATATTGGTTGATTTTATAATCAACTAAGTTCGAAATAAAATAAATTAAAGACTTAAACTTTGGTTCATGTCTTGCTCTAAGGAGCTACTTTTTATTTCTTGAGAAAATGTTCACGGAGTGTTCCGTCCACCGAACATTTGTCCAATCAGCATTTCTTACATTCGTTTCAATGTTCGAGCATTGAACCATCGACAACAGAATAATGCTCACCTTAACATTTCCTGTTTTTGTTTGTCGTACTTGGCCTTGATAAGGTCGATGTTGCAATGCTCGATCACTGCACTTGACGTTTGTGAATCGGAAATGCAAACGTAAGCATTTCCGGCTGATGGGGCAATGTTCGGTGCTAACGTAACTCCTCCCTCCTTAGTATTAAGATTCTCCTGAATCTTATTAAATATATTACAAAATTTTATTAGCAGAAATACAATTATTAACACTACAACAATAGAAGAACCTCCTATACTATAATTAACTAACTTATGATATTTTAATTCGTTAATAGCCTTAATATTTTCCTCTTGTCTTATCGCAATTTCTTCAAAAGTTAATTTATTTTCAGTTACAAGTGACTCTTCTGTATTAGGGATGACATATCTCTCTTTATATTCATATACATTGTTTTGAAATTTATTATTATCGAAATATACGGTACAATTGTTAAATGTTACAAAATAGTTTCCATTCAACACATTTTTTCTTTTGTCACAGTTACTGTTTAACGTTTTGTTTTTTATATTTTTAAGGATTAGCAAGTTATTATCTAAAAGTATTATTTCTTCTTTCACATTTGTTATAAGGTCACATTTTTTTCGATATATACAATTTTTACTTAATCTTAATTCTTTTATTGATTTGTTTTCTTCGAAAGTATAAGTTTGATTTAGTATCTCTACAACATATTCAAGCTCTGTATCTATTTCCTTATAATCACTGTTTGGAATTGGAACAATTAATTTTTTCTCTGTTTGAATTATTGTTGTTGGTATATTAATTGCAAAAATTATATTATTATTATAAAACTTAGCTACTCCTAGTTTTATACATAAAAGTTTCTTAAAATCTATTTTATATTTTATTATTTCGTCGGATGTAAGTATGTTAGGGTGTAAAACATTACTTCTTGCTGAAGCAATATTGTCTAGAATATGTTCTACTTTATTTCTTAAAATATGAACTTTAAGCATTAGGTCTAGGAAAAGAGTTTTCATTTGCAAGTGTTTATTTATTTCATCTACAGTATTGAGTTCTTTTATAATTTTATCTCTATCCGATATTATAGTGTTCTTCAATAGCACAAATGTTTCGTTAAAACTAGTATTTATTGTTATTTGTTTATTGACATTTTGAATGATTTCATGATTATTTGAATCTGTTATTGATAGATGGTTTTCGATAGCTTGTCTGTCTTCATTGTTCATAGTTCCAAATAACCATTTAAATCCATTGCCTACGATATTTATTAAGCCTCGACGACTTCTGTGTATCATGATACTATTTATCATATGTTTCACTGCATTTATTTCATTGAGCAATACTTCTTTGTCATTATCGAGTTTTATAGTATACAAATTTGCCTCTAACTCATTGGTTAAATTCAAAATTTCTGTCGGATTTATTACATGAAGAATAATGTCGTATTCGCTAACTATTTCTGCTAAATCAAGTTTTATTTCAACGTATCCCGTGTTTGTATCAATTTTTTCGATGGTCATTGCTTGATGTGTTAATGGAAGAAGGGTCAGAATTAAGATCCACATGAATGTCATCTGAAAATTTTAATGGTCTTTTAATGTTGCTTTCATGTACTCCCTTTAATGCATATTTCCTAAATTTTGGTTTTTCTTTATGTCTTAAACTAACATAGTTCTTTATAAAACCTTCACGTCGAGTTTCGTGGTAATCTTCTCTATTCCTATTGAGCTTACATAAAACATTATATTTTCTCTTATCTATTTTGTCCCTAATTGTTCTAACGTCAATGGTGCGATTTTCTACTTCTATAGGTTTAGCTTGGATAGTGGAGTGATAGGAATTGTTGTAGTATTCTACAGCTTTAAAGATTTGTTCTTTAATTGGTAACTTGTTTTCTAAATTTAAGGCTCTTATTCTTTCAGTTAGGGTACCATTAAGTCTTTCTATGTCTGCGTTCCCGGTATGGTTATTTGGTTTAGCGAAATGAATTTCTATTCCTTGATCCTTACAGAATTGCTTTATGTTAGTACCGTTGAATTCATTATCACATACAAGTTTTTTCATTTTCCCTTTAATGGAAATGAATTGCCTTAGTTTTTCAATTAGTGTCCTGTGGTTTCTATCTTCAAGGGGTAAGCTAATGGCATGTTTAGAGAATTTGTCGATAAAGTTAATGAAATTATGTTTACTGTTTGTGTAAACATCTACATGGATTATGTCATTTATATCTTTTGGAGTTTCTGTTAATTCAAATTTCTTTTTAATTGGGTTCCTGTCATATTTTGCTGCAGTACAGATGTCACAATTATTTATTACTTTGTTAATTAAAATTTTTAGATTTGGGAAATATACCTTACTTTTCATGCCCTCATAATTAGATATCATTCCTGAATGGCCTAATTCTATTTTATGGAACAAAGATATTTGTTTTAAAGCTTCCTCTTCATCTTTTAAATCCTTTGCAAAATAGCTACATTTGACAAATTTAACATTAGGGTTTCTCAATTCGATTAGTTTCTTCTGCACAATGTTGTATAGTGAGTCGTTTAATTGACAATAAATTCCAATTTTACCTCTAGTTATATGTCTTCGGACAATATCAAATATTTGGTTAGGTATGTCATTTTTGTCAATAAATATTCTTTTGTGATTAAAAATATTTTCGATCTCTATTTCTTTTTGCTCCAGAATTATTATCTGAGTCTTAAATCTATTAACAACGGTTTCTAGGATCGGAATGTGATCATAACTATTCTCTTCTTGAGAATGAACAGTTGAGATTTCTAGGGATTCATATTTTTTTAGAAGTTTTTGAATTTGGTTTTTTTCTTCCGCATTTAAATGATCTAAGTGTATGTCATTGTGTAATGCACCACTTTCAAGAGCACAAATGCTATTAATGTCAAATGGAAACTTATTGTGGAGAAGAATCAATTTATTTCCATTGACATCCAAATATTTATCTTCTAAATTTAATTTTGCCCCTAATGGTTTTAATACATTTAGTCCTAGGATTGCGTCATAATCTCTATGGGCTAAATCAACTATTCTCCATGTAATAGTTCCTTCCATACTAAATTCTGTTGGAATAGGAGTTTAAAATTTTAGGCCTAATAACACTTGTCGTGGATCCTGTATCGATGAGACATCGTATTTTCTTTTTGTTGATTGTTAAAGAAATCAACGGAAGTTTGTTCTCCGAGGCTTTTGGTGAAAATTTACTTTGTCTTGGATATTTTCGATCGGCATCATCTCCTCCGCCGATATGTTATTTTTCTTGGAGACTCTTCCTGCGAGTAATTTGTCTCTTGGATATTGTCAATTGACATCATCTCCTCCGCCGATGTGTTATTAGTTCTACGCGAAATTCTTGAATTTTGGAAATTTGGAGTTCTATAAGTGTTGCTAGAACTACCATGAGTTTGATTTCTTTGGACAATCGAATTCGGATTAGGAGTTTGAGAGCGAGTGAAATTTGTCTGTGTTTGATTATTATAATTTGAGTTTCCTGTCCCATTTCTACCTGTTGCAAATCGCGAATTATGATTTAATACTTTTTGATGGTTATTTTTTCTATGATGTACATCTATACATCTAAAGTCATCTAACAGTCTTAATCTAGCGTACTTATTATAGATTGCTATCATACTAGAATTTTCCTCAATGTGAGCCCTAATATTTCCATTTATTTTTTCGATCAGTATTTCTGTGAGATCTCTATCTATATTTTCTGGCTTATAAATATCTGGTTTCCTATCATCGAACTCGTACATTTCGTTTAATTGATAGCTTATATTCCTAAATTCATTAAATAACTCACTTAAGTTACTAACCTTAACAGCACGGCAGTAATTGAAGAGTTCTGCGTAACTTCTATGGGGCTGGAAATGTTGCTTCAATCTGGTTGTTACGCTGCTCCAATCAGGGCTGTCGATCTGCAGTCCGAAGAATAATGATGTCGTTTCCACCGACTTTATAAACGATGACAATGAATAATCGTCTGTTCCCTTAAATGGTTTCAAGTGTCTAAATTGTGCCAAGACACTTTCGGGACTTAGTTGGATTAAAGGTCGTTGAGCTGGTTGTTGGGGTTGTTGCTGTGGCTGTTGTTGTTGTTGCTGCTGCTGCTGTTGTTGATATTGGCTTAGTTGTTGCTCCTGTTGCAGAATTATTCGTTGCAACTGCTGAATCTCGTTTCTCAACTCTTCCATTTCTAGTTCACTAAGATTGTGTCTATTACCGTCGAAAAGTTTATTTAACTGAACTCGCATTCGATACAAAATGAAGTTATTTAATATTTTTTTTTTTTTCACTCTTTCACACCTCAATTATTAATTTCTTTCTACTGGGTGGTGGAGGGGTTCGTGGAAGGTTTTTCACTTTTGAGCATTTTTTGTTTTGTTTTGTTTTTGAAAGTTTAATGCTAATATCTTCGGATATTAGAAGCACTATTTTTTTTCCGACTGCGCCACTTATATTGGTTGATTTTATAATCAACTAAGTTCGAAATAAAATAAATTAAAGACTTAAACTTTGGTTCATGTCTTGCTCTAAGGAGCTACATTTTATTTCTTGAGAAAATGTTCACGGAGTGTTCCGTCCACCGAACATTTGTCCAATCAGCATTTCTTACATTCGTTTCAATGTTCGAGCATTGAACCATCGACAACAGAATAATGCTCACCTTAACATTTCCTGTTTTTGTTTGTCGTACTTGGCCTTGATAAGGTCGATGTTGCAATGCTCGATCACTGCACTTGACGTTTGTGAATCGGAAATGCAAACGTAAGCATTTCCGGCTGATGGGGCAATGTTCGGTGCTGACGTAACTCCTCCCTCCTTAGTATTAAGATTCTCCTGAATCTTATTAAATATATTACAAAATTTTATTAGCAGAAATACAATTATTAACACTACAACAATAGAAGAACCTCCTATACTATAATTAACTAACTTATGATATTTTAATTCGTTAATAGCCTTAATATTTTCCTCTTGTCTTATCGCAATTTCTTCAAAAGTTAATTTATTTTCAGTTACAAGTGACTCTTCTGTATTAGGGATGACATATCTCTCTTTATATTCATATACATTGTTTTGAAATTTATTATTATCGAAATATACGGTACAATTGTTAAATGTTACAAAATAGTTTCCATTCAACACATTTTTTCTTTTGTCACAGTTACTGTTTAACGTTTTGTTTTTTATATTTTTAAGGATTAGCAAGTTATTATCTAAAAGTATTATTTCTTCTTTCACATTTGTTATAAGGTCACATTTTTTTCGATATATACAATTTTTACTTAATCTTAATTCTTTTATTGATTTGTTTTCTTCGAAAGTATAAGTTTGATTTAGTATCTCTACAACATATTCAAGCTCTGTATCTATTTCCTTATAATCACTGTTTGGAATTGGAACAATTAATTTTTTCTCTGTTTGAATTATTGTTGTTGGTATATTAATTGCAAAAATTATATTATTATTATAAAACTTAGCTACTCCTAGTTTTATACATAAAAGTTTCTTAAAATCTATTTTATATTTTATTATTTCGTCGGATGTAAGTATGTTAGGGTGTAAAACATTACTTCTTGCTGAAGCAATATTGTCTAGAATATGTTCTACTTTATTTCTTAAAATATGAACTTTAAGCATTAGGTCTAGGAAAAGAGTTTTCATTTGCAAGTGTTTATTTATTTCATCTACAGTATTGAGTTCTTTTATAATTTTATCTCTATCCGATATTATAGTGTTCTTCAATAGCACAAATGTTTCGTTAAAACTAGTATTTATTGTTATTTGTTTATTGACATTTTGAATGATTTCATGATTATTTGAATCTGTTATTGACAGATGGTTTTCGATAGCTTGTCTGTCTTCATTGTTCATAGTTCCAAATAACCATTTAAATCCATTGCCTACGATATTTATTAAGCCTCGACGACTTCTGTGTATCATGATACTATTTATCATATGTTTCACTGCATTTATTTCATTGAGCAATACTTCTTTGTCATTATCGAGTTTTATAGTATACAAATTTGCCTCTAACTCATTGGTTAAATTCAAAATTTCTGTCGGATTTATTACATGAAGAATAATGTCGTATTCGCTAACTATTTCTGCTAAATCAAGTTTTATTTCAACGTATCCCGTGTTTGTATCAATTTTTTCGATGGTCATTGCTTGATGTGTTAATGGAAGAAGGGTCAGAATTAAGATCCACATGAATGTCATCTGAAAATTTTAATGGTCTTTTAATGTTGCTTTCATGTACTCCCTTTAATGCATATTTCCTAAATTTTGGTTTTTCTTTATGTCTTAAACTAACATAGTTCTTTATAAAACCTTCACGTCGAGTTTCGTGGTAATCTTCTCTATTCCTATTGAGCTTACATAAAACATTATATTTTCTCTTATCTATTCTGTCCCTAATTGTTCTAACGTCAATGGTGCGATTTTCTACTTCTATAGGTTTAGCTTGGATAGTGGAGTGATAGGAATTGTTGTAGTATTCTACAGCTTTAAAGATTTGTTCTTCAATTGGTAACTTGTTTTCTAAATTTAAGGCTCTTATTCTTTCAGTTAGGGTACCATTAAGTCTTTCTATGTCTGCGTTCCCGGTATGGTTATTTGGTTTAGCGAAATGAATTTCTATTCCTTGATCCTTACAGAATTGCTTTATGTTAGTACCGTTGAATTCATTATCACATACAAGTTTTTTCATTTTCCCTTTAATGGAAATGAATTGCCTTAGTTTTTCAATTAGTGTCCTGTGGTTTCTATCTTCAAGGTGTAAGCTAATGGCATGTTTAGAGAATTTGTCGATAAAGTTAATGAAATTATGTTTACTGTTTGTGTAAACATCTACATGGATTATGTCATTTATATCTTTTGGAGTTTCTGTTAATTCAAATTTCTTTTTAATTGGGTTCCTGTCATATTTTGCTGCAGTACAGATGTCACAATTATTTATTACTTTGTTAATTAAAATTTTTAGATTTGGGAAATATACCTTACTTTTCATGCCCTCATAATTAGATATCATTCCTGAATGGCCTGATTCTATTTTATGGAACAAAGATATTTGTTTTAAAGCTTCCTCTTCATCTTTTAAATCCTTTGCAAAATAGCTACATTTGACAAATTTAACATTAGGGTTTCTCAATTCGATTAGTTTCTTCTGCACAATGTTGTATAGTGAGTCGTTTAATTGACAATAAATTCCAATTTTACCTCTAGTTATATGTCTTCGGACAATATCAAATATTTGGTTAGGTATGTCATTTTTGTCAATAAATATTCTTTTGTGATTAAAAATATTTTCGATCTCTATTTCTTTTTGCTCCAGAATTATTATCTGAGTCTTAAATCTATTAACAACGGTTTCTAGGATCGGAATGTGATCATAACTATTCTCTTCTTGAGAATGAACAGTTGAGATTTCTAGGGATTCATATTTTTTTAGAAGTTTTTGAATTTGGTTTTTTTCTTCCGCATTTAAATGATCTAAGTGTATGTCATTGTGTAATGCACCACTTTCAAGAGCACAAATGCTATTAATGTCAAATGGAAACTTATTGTGGAGAAGAATCAATTTATTTCCATTGACATCCAAATATTTATCTTCTAAATTTAATTTTGCCCCTAATGGTTTTAATACATTTAGTCCTAGGATTGCGTCATAATCTCTATGGGCTAAATCAACTATTCTCCATGTAATAGTTCCTTCCATACTAAATTCTGTTGGAATAGGAGTTTAAAATTTTAGGCCTAATAACACTTGTCGTGGATCCTGTATTGATGAGACATCGTATTTTCTTTTTGTTGATTGTTAAAGAAATCAACGGAAGTTTGTTCTCCGAGGCTTTTGGTGAAAATTTACTTTGTCTTGGATATTTTCGATCGGCATCATCTCCTCCGCCGATATGTTATTTTTCTTGGAGACTCTTCCTGCGAGTAATTTGTCTCTTGGATATTGTCAATTGACATCATCTCCTCCGCCGATGTGTTATTAGTTCTACGCGAAATTCTTGAATTTTGGAAATTTGGAGTTCTATAAGTGTTGCTAGAACTACCATGAGTTTGATTTCTTTGGACAATCGAATTCGGATTAGGAGTTTGAGAGCGAGTGAAATTTGTCTGTGTTTGATTATTATAATTTGAGTTTCCTGTCCCATTTCTACCTGTTGCAAATCGCGAATTATGATTTAATACTTTTTGATGGTTATTTTTTCTATGATGTACATCTATACATCTAAAGTCATCTAACAGTCTTAATCTAGCGTACTTATTATAGATTGCTATCATACTAGAATTTTCCTCAATGTGAGCCCTAATATTTCCATTTATTTTTTCGATCAGTATTTCTGTGAGATCTCTATCTATATTTTCTGGCTTATAAATATCTGGTTTCCTATCATCGAACTCGTACATTTCGTTTAATTGATAGCTTATATTCCTAAATTCATTAAATAACTCACTTAAGTTACTAACCTTAACAGCACGGCAGTAATTGAAGAGTTCTGCGTAACTTCTATGGGGCTGGAAATGTTGCTTCAATCTGGTTGTTACGCTGCTCCAATCAGGGCTGTCTCCTAGCTGTCGAATGCATCTGCCAGCTTCTCCCTGGATCTTCTCGTTGATGACGATCTGCAGTCCGAAGAATAATGATGTCGTTTCCACCGACTTTATAAACGATGACAATGAATAATCGTCTATTCCCTTAAATGGTTTCAAGTGTCTAAATTGTGCCAAGACACTTTCGGGACTTAGTTGGATTAAAGGTCGTTGAGCTGGTTGTTGGGGTTGTTGCTGTGGCTGTTGTTGTTGTTGCTGCTGCTGCTGTTGTTGAGCATTTTTTGTTTTGTTTTGTTTTTGAAAGTTTAATGCTAATATCTTCGGATATTAGAAGCACTATTTTTTTTTCCGACTGCGCCACTTATATTGGTTGATTTTATAATCAACTAAGTTCGAAATAAAATAAATTAAAGACTTAAACTTTGGTTCATGTCTTGCTCTTAGGAGCTACTTTTTATTTCTTGAGAAAATGTTCACGGAGTGTTCCGTCCACCGAACATTTGTCCAATCAGCATTTCTTACATTCGTTTCAATGTTCGAGCATTGAACCATCGACAACAGAATAATGCTCACCTTAACATTTCCTGTTTTTGTTTGTCGTACTTGGCCTTGATAAGGTCGATGTTGCAATGCTCGATCACTGCACTTGACGTTTGTGAATCGGAAATGCAAACGTAAGCATTTCCGGCTGATGGGGCAATGTTCGGTGCTGACGTAACTCCTCCCTCCTTAGTATTAAGATTCTCCTGAATCTTATTAAATATATTACAAAATTTTATTAGCAGAAATACAATTATTAACACTACAACAATAGAAGAACCTCCTATACTATAATTAACTAACTTATGATATTTTAATTCGTTAATAGCCTTAATATTTTCCTCTTGTCTTATCGCAATTTCTTCAAAAGTTAATTTATTTTCAGTTACAAGTGACTCTTCTGTATTAGGGATGACATATCTCTCTTTATATTCATATACATTGTTTTGAAATTTATTATTATCGAAATATACGGTACAATTGTTAAATGTTACAAAATAGTTTCCATTCAACACATTTTTTCTTTTGTCACAGTTACTGTTTAACGTTTTGTTTTTTATATTTTTAAGGATTAGCAAGTTATTATCTAAAAGTATTATTTCTTCTTTCACATTTGTTATAAGGTCACATTTTTTTCGATATATACAATTTTTACTTAATCTTAATTCTTTTGTTGATTTGTTTTCTTCGAAAGTATAAGTTTGATTTAGTATCTCTACAACATATTCAAGCTCTGTATCTATTTCCTTATAATCACTGTTTGGAATTGGAACAATTAATTTTTTCTCTGTTTGAATTATTGTTGTTGGTATATTAATTGCAAAAATTATATTATTATTATAAAACTTAGCTACTCCTAGTTTTATACATAAAAGTTTCTTAAAATCTATTTTATATTTTATTATTTCGTCGGCTGTAAGTATGTTAGGGTGTAAAACATTACTTCTTGCTGAAGCAATATTGTCTAGAATATGTTCTACTTTATTTCTTAAAATATGAACTTTAAGCATTAGGTCTAGGAAAAGAGTTTTCATTTGCAAGTGTTTATTTATTTCATCTACAGTATTGAGTTCTTTTATAATTTTATCTCTATCCGATATTATAGTGTTCTTCAATAGCACAAATGTTTCGTTAAAACTAGTATTTATTGTTATTTGTTTATTGACATTTTGAATGATTTCATGATTATTTGAATCTGTTATTGACAGATGGTTTTCGATAGCTTGTCTGTCTTCATTGTTCATAGTTCCAAATAACCATTTAAATCCATTGCCTACGATATTTATTAAGCCTCGACGACTTCTGTGTATCATGATACTATTTATCATATGTTTCACTGCATTTATTTCATTGAGCAATACTTCTTTGTCATTATCGAGTTTTATAGTATACAAATTTGCCTCTAACTCATTGGTTAAATTCAAAATTTCTGTCGGATTTATTACATGAAGAATAATGTCGTATTCGCTAACTATTTCTGCTAAATCAAGTTTTATTTCAACATATCCCGTGTTTGTATCAATTTTTTCGATGGTCATTGCTTGATGTGTTAATGGAAGAAGGGTCAGAATTAAGATCCACATGAATGTCATCTGAAAATTTTAATGGTCTTTTAATGTTGCTTTCATGTACTCCCTTTAATGCATATTTCCTAAATTTTGGTTTTTCTTTATGTCTTAAACTAACATAGTTCTTTATAAAACCTTCACGTCGAGTTTCGTGGTAATCTTCTCTATTCCTATTGAGCTTACATAAAACATTATATTTTCTCTTATCTATTCTGTCCCTAATTGTTCTAACGTCAATGGTGCGATTTTCTACTTCTATAGGTTTAGCTTGGATAGTGGAGTGATAGGAATTGTTGTAGTATTCTACAGCTTTAAAGATTTGTTCTTTAATTGGTAACTTGTTTTCTAAATTTAAGGCTCTTATTCTTTCAGTTAGGGTACCATTAAGTCTTTCTATGTCTGCGTTCCCGGTATGGTTATTTGGTTTAGCGAAATGAATTTCTATTCCTTGATCCTTACAGAATTGCTTTATGTTAGTACCGTTGAATTCATTATCACATGCAAGTTTTTTCATTTTCCCTTTAATGGAAATGAATTGCCTTAGTTTTTCAATTAGTGTCCTGTGGTTTCTATCTTCAAGGGGTAAGCTAATGGCATGTTTAGAGAATTTGTCGATAAAGTTAATGAAATTATGTTTACTGTTTGTGTAAACATCTACATGGATTATGTCATTTATATCTTTTGGAGTTTCTGTTAATTCAAATTTCTTTTTAATTGGGTTCCTGTCATATTTTGCTGCAGTACAGATGTCACAATTATTTATTACTTTGTTAATTAAAATTTTTAGATTTGGGAAATATACCTTACTTTTCATGCCCTCATAATTAGATATCATTCCTGAATGGCCTGATTCTATTTTATGGAACAAAGATATTTGTTTTAAAGCTTCCTCTTCATCTTTTAAATCCTTTGCAAAATAGCTACATTTGACAAATTTAACATTAGGGTTTCTCAATTCGATTAGTTTCTTCTGCACAATGTTGTATAGTGAGTCGTTTAATTGACAATAAATTCCAATTTTACCTCTAGTTATATGTCTTCGGACAATATCAAATATTTGGTTAGGTATGTCATTTTTGTCAATAAATATTCTTTTGTGATTAAAAATATTTTCGATCTCTATTTCTTTTTGCTCCAGAATTATTATCTGAGTCTTAAATCTATTAACAACGGTTTCTAGGATCGGAATGTGATCATAACTATTCTCTTCTTGAGAATGAACAGTTGAGATTTCTAGGGATTCATATTTTTTTAGAAGTTTTTGAATTTGGTTTTTTTCTTCCGCATTTAAATGATCTAAGTGTATGTCATTGTGTAATGCACCACTTTCAAGAGCACAAATGCTATTAATGTCAAATGGAAACTTATTGTGGAGAAGAATCAATTTATTTCCATTGACATCCAAATATTTATCTTCTAAATTTAATTTTGCCCCTAATGGTTTTAATACATTTAGTCCTAGGATTGCGTCATAATCTCTATGGGCTAAATCAACTATTCTCCATGTAATAGTTCCTTCCATACTAAATTCTGTTGGAATAGGAGTTTAAAATTTTAGGCCTAATAACACTTGTCGTGGATCCTGTATCGATGAGACATCGTATTTTCTTTTTGTTGATTGTTAAAGAAATCAACGGAAGTTTGTTCTCCGAGGCTTTTGGTGAAAATTTACTTTGTCTTGGATATTTTCGATCGGCATCATCTCCTCCGCCGATATGTTATTTTTCTTGGAGACTCTTCCTGCGAGTAATTTGTCTCTTGGATATTGTCAATTGACATCATCTCCTCCGCCGATGTGTTATTAGTTCTACGCGAAATTCTTGAATTTTGGAAATTTGGAGTTCTATAAGTGTTGCTAGAACTACCATGAGTTTGATTTCTTTGGACAATCGAATTCGGATTAGGAGTTTGAGAGCGAGTGAAATTTGTCTGTGTTTGATTATTATAATTTGAGTTTCCTGTCCCATTTCTACCTGTTGCAAATCGCGAATTATGATTTAATACTTTTTGATGGTTATTTTTTCTATGATGTACATCTATACATCTAAAGTCATCTAACAGTCTTAATCTAGCGTACTTATTATAGATTGCTATCATACTAGAATTTTCCTCAATGTGAGCCCTAATATTTCCATTTATTTTTTCGATCAGTATTTCTGTGAGATCTCTATCTATATTTTCTGGCTTATAAATATCTGGTTTCCTATCATCGAACTCGTACATTTCGTTTAATTGATAGCTTATATTCCTAAATTCATTAAATAACTCACTTAAGTTACTAACCTTAACAGCACGGCAGTAATTGAAGAGTTCTGCGTAACTTATATGGGGCTGGAAATGTTGCTTCAATCTGGTTGTTACGCTGCTCCAATCAGGGCTGTCTCCTAGCTGTCGAATGCATCTGCCAGCTTCTCCCTGGATCTTCTCGTTGATGACGATCTGCAGTCCGAAGAATAATGATGTCGTTTCCACCGACTTTATAAACGATGACAATGAATAATCGTCTATTCCCTTAAATGGTTTCAAGTGTCTAAATTGTGCCAAGACACTTTCGGGACTTAGTTGGATTAAAGGTCGTTGAGCTGGTTGTTGGGGTTGTTGCTGTGGCTGTTGTTGTTGTTGCTGCTGCTGCTGTTGTTGAGCATTTTTTGTTTTGTTTTGTTTTTGAAAGTTTAATGCTAATATCTTCGGATATTAGAAGCACTATTTTTTTTTCCGACTGCGCCACTTATATTGGTTGATTTTATAATCAACTAAGTTCGAAATAAAATAAATTAAAGACTTAAACTTTGGTTCATGTCTTGCTCTTAGGAGCTACTTTTTATTTCTTGAGAAAATGTTCACGGAGTGTTCCGTCCACCGAACATTTGTCCAATCAGCATTTCTTACATTCGTTTCAATGTTCGAGCATTGAACCATCGACAACAGAATAATGCTCACCTTAACATTTCCTGTTTTTGTTTGTCGTACTTGGCCTTGATAAGGTCGATGTTGCAATGCTCGATCACTGCACTTGACGTTTGTGAATCGGAAATGCAAACGTAAGCATTTCCGGCTGATGGGGCAATGTTCGGTGCTGACGTAACTCCTCCCTCCTTAGTATTAAGATTCTCCTGAATCTTATTAAATATATTACAAAATTTTATTAGCAGAAATACAATTATTAACACTACAACAATAGAAGAACCTCCTATACTATAATTAACTAACTTATGATATTTTAATTCGTTAATAGCCTTAATATTTTCCTCTTGTCTTATCGCAATTTCTTCAAAAGTTAATTTATTTTCAGTTACAAGTGACTCTTCTGTATTAGGGATGACATATCTCTCTTTATATTCATATACATTGTTTTGAAATTTATTATTATCGAAATATACGGTACAATTGTTAAATGTTACAAAATAGTTTCCATTCAACACATTTTTTCTTTTGTCACAGTTACTGTTTAACGTTTTGTTTTTTATATTTTTAAGGATTAGCAAGTTATTATCTAAAAGTATTATTTCTTCTTTCACATTTGTTATAAGGTCACATTTTTTTCGATATATACAATTTTTACTTAATCTTAATTCTTTTATTGATTTGTTTTCTTCGAAAGTATAAGTTTGATTTAGTATCTCTACAACATATTCAAGCTCTGTATCTATTTCCTTATAATCACTGTTTGGAATTGGAACAATTAATTTTTTCTCTGTTTGAATTATTGTTGTTGGTATATTAATTGCAAAAATTATATTATTATTATAAAACTTAGCTACTCCTAGTTTTATACATAAAAGTTTCTTAAAATCTATTTTATATTTTATTATTTCGTCGGATGTAAGTATGTTAGGGTGTAAAACATTACTTCTTGCTGAAGCAATATTGTCTAGAATATGTTCTACTTTATTTCTTAAAATATGAACTTTAAGCATTAGGTCTAGGAAAAGAGTTTTCATTTGCAAGTGTTTATTTATTTCATCTACAGTATTGAGTTCTTTTATAATTTTATCTCTATCCGATATTATAGTGTTCTTCAATAGCACAAATGTTTCGTTAAAACTAGTATTTATTGTTATTTGTTTATTGACATTTTGAATGATTTCATGATTATTTGAATCTGTTATTGACAGATGGTTTTCGATAGCTTGTCTGTCTTCATTGTTCATAGTTCCAAATAACCATTTAAATCCATTGCCTACGATATTTATTAAGCCTCGACGACTTCTGTGTATCATGATACTATTTATCATATGTTTCACTGCATTTATTTCATTGAGCAATACTTCTTTGTCATTATCGAGTTTTATAGTATACAAATTTGCCTCTAACTCATTGGTTAAATTCAAAATTTCTGTCGGATTTATTACATGAAGAATAATGTCGTATTCGCTAACTATTTCTGCTAAATCAAGTTTTATTTCAACGTATCCCGTGTTTGTATCAATTTTTTCGATGGTCATTGCTTGATGTGTTAATGGAAGAAGGGTCAGAATTAAGATCCACATGAATGTCATCTGAAAATTTTAATGGTCTTTTAATGTTGCTTTCATGTACTCCCTTTAATGCATATTTCCTAAATTTTGGTTTTTCTTTATGTCTTAAACTAACATAGTTCTTTATAAAACCTTCACGTCGAGTTTCGTGGTAATCTTCTCTATTCCTATTGAGCTTACATAAAACTTTATATTTTCTCTTATCTATTCTGTCCCTAATTGTTCTAACGTCAATGGTGCGATTTTCTACTTCTATAGGTTTAGCTTGGATAGTGGAGTGATAGGAATTGTTGTAGTATTCTACAGCTTTAAAGATTTGTTCTTTAATTGGTAACTTGTTTTCTAAATTTAAGGCTCTTATTCTTTCAGTTAGGGTACCATTAAGTCTTTCTATGTCTGCGTTCCCGGTATGGTTATTTGGTTTAGCGAAATGAATTTCTATTCCTTGATCCTTACAGAATTGCTTTATGTTAGTACCGTTGAATTCATTATCACATACAAGTTTTTTCATTTTCCCTTTAATGGAAATGAATTGCCTTAGTTTTTCAATTAGTGTCCTGTGGTTTCTATCTTCAAGGGGTAAGCTAATGGCATGTTTAGAGAATTTGTCGATAAAGTTAATGAAATTATGTTTACTGTTTGTGTAAACATCTACATGGATTATGTCATTTATATCTTTTGGAGTTTCTGTTAATTCAAATTTCTTTTTAATTGGGTTCCTGTCATATTTTGCTGCAGTACAGATGTCACAATTATTTATTACTTTGTTAATTAAAATTTTTAGATTTGGGAAATATACCTTACTTTTCATGCCCTCATAATTAGATATCATTCCTGAATGGCCTAATTCTATTTTATGGAACAAAGATATTTGTTTTAAAGCTTCCTCTTCATCTTTTAAATCCTTTGCAAAATAGCTACATTTGACAAATTTAACATTAGGGTTTCTCAATTCGATTAGTTTCTTCTGCACAATGTTGTATAGTGAGTCGTTTAATTGACAATAAATTCCAATTTTACCTCTAGTTATATGTCTTCGGACAATATCAAATATTTGGTTAGGTATGTCATTTTTGTCAATAAATATTCTTTTGTGATTAAAAATATTTTCGATCTCTATTTCTTTTTGCTCCAGAATTATTATCTGAGTCTTAAATCTATTAACAACGGTTTCTAGGATCGGAATGTGATCATAACTATTCTCTTCTTGAGAATGAACAGTTGAGATTTCTAGGGATTCATATTTTTTTAGAAGTTTTTGAATTTGGTTTTTTTCTTCCGCATTTAAATGATCTAAGTGTATGTCATTGTGTAATGCACCACTTTCAAGAGCACAAATGCTATTAATGTCAAATGGAAACTTATTGTGGAGAAGAATCAATTTATTTCCATTGACATCCAAATATTTATCTTCTAAATTTAATTTTGCCCCTAATGGTTTTAATACATTTAGTCCTAGGATTGCGTCATAATCTCTATGGGCTAAATCAACTATTCTCCATGTAATAGTTCCTTCCATACTAAATTCTGTTGGAATAGGAGTTTAAAATTTTAGGCCTAATAACACTTGTCGTGGATCCTGTATCGATGAGACATCGTATTTTCTTTTTGTTGATTGTTAAAGAAATCAACGGAAGTTTGTTCTCCGAGGCTTTTGGTGAAAATTTACTTTGTCTTGGATATTTTCGATCGGCATCATCTCCTCCGCCGATATGTTATTTTTCTTGGAGACTCTTCCTGCGAGTAATTTGTCTCTTGGATATTGTCAATTGACATCATCTCCTCCGCCGATGTGTTATTAGTTCTACGCGAAATTCTTGAATTTTGGAAATTTGGAGTTCTATAAGTGTTGCTAGAACTACCATGAGTTTGATTTCTTTGGACAATCGAATTCGGATTAGGAGTTTGAGAGCGAGTGAAATTTGTCTGTGTTTGATTATTATAATTTGAGTTTCCTGTCCCATTTCTACCTGTTGCAAATCGCGAATTATGATTTAATACTTTTTGATGGTTATTTTTTCTATGATGTACATCTATACATCTAAAGTCATCTAACAGTCTTAATCTAGCGTACTTATTATAGATTGCTATCATACTAGAATTTTCCTCAATGTGAGCCCTAATATTTCCATTTATTTTTTCGATCAGTATTTCTGTGAGATCTCTATCTATATTTTCTGGCTTATAAATATCTGGTTTCCTATCATCGAACTCGTACATTTCGTTTAATTGATAGCTTATATTCCTAAATTCATTAAATAACTCACTTAAGTTACTAACCTTAACAGCACGGCAGTAATTGAAGAGTTCTGCGTAACTTCTATGGGGCTGGAAATGTTGCTTCAATCTGGTTGTTACGCTGCTCCAATCAGGGCTGTCTCCTAGCTGTCGAATGCATCTGCCAGCTTCTCCCTGGATCTTCTCGTTGATGACGATCTGCAGTCCGAAGAATAATGATGTCGTTTCCACCGACTTTATAAACGATGACAATGAATAATCGTCTATTCCCTTAAATGGTTTCAAGTGTCTAAATTGTGCCAAGACACTTTCGGGACTTAGTTGGATTAAAGGTCGTTGAGCTGGTTGTTGGGGTTGTTGCTGTGGCTGTTGTTGTTGTTGCTGCTGCTGCTGTTGTTGAGCATTTTTTGTTTTGTTTTGTTTTTGAAAGTTTAATGCTAATATCTTCGGATATTAGAAGCACTATTTTTTTTTCCGACTGCGCCACTTATATTGGTTGATTTTATAATCAACTAAGTTCGAAATAAAATAAATTAAAGACTTAAACTTTGGTTCATGTCTTGCTCTTAGGAGCTACTTTTTATTTCTTGAGAAAATGTTCACGGAGTGTTCCGTCCACCGAACATTTGTCCAATCAGCATTTCTTACATTCGTTTCAATGTTCGAGCATTGAACCATCGACAACAGAATAATGCTCACCTTAACATTTCCTGTTTTTGTTTGTCGTACTTGGCCTTGATAAGGTCGATGTTGCAATGCTCGATCACTGCACTTGACGTTTGTGAATCGGAAATGCAAACGTAAGCATTTCCGGCTGATGGGGCAATGTTCGGTGCTGACGTAACTCCTCCCTCCTTAGTATTAAGATTCTCCTGAATCTTATTAAATATATTACAAAATTTTATTAGCAGAAATACAATTATTAACACTACAACAATAGAAGAACCTCCTATACTATAATTAACTAACTTATGATATTTTAATTCGTTAATAGCCTTAATATTTTCCTCTTGTCTTATCGCAATTTCTTCAAAAGTTAATTTATTTTCAGTTACAAGTGACTCTTCTGTATTAGGGATGACATATCTCTCTTTATATTCATATACATTGTTTTGAAATTTATTATTATCGAAATATACGGTACAATTGTTAAATGTTACAAAATAGTTTCCATTCCACACATTTTTTCTTTTGTCACAGTTACTGTTTAACGTTTTGTTTTTTATATTTTTAAGGATTAGCAAGTTATTATCTAAAAGTATTATTTCTTCTTTCACATTTGTTATAAGGTCACATTTTTTTCGATGTATACAATTTTTACTTAATCTTAATTCTTTTGTTGATTTGTTTTCTTCGAAAGTATAAGTTTGATTTAGTATCTCTACAACATATTCAAGCTATGTATCTATTTCCTTATAATCACTGTTTGGAATTGGAACAATTAATTTTTTCTCTGTTTGAATTATTGTTGTTGGTATATTAATTGCAAAAATTATATTATTATTATAAAACTTAGCTACTCCTAGTTTTATACATAAAAGTTTCTTAAAATCTATTTTATATTTTATTATTTCGTCGGCTGTAAGTATGTTAGGGTGTAAAACATTACTTCTTGCTGAAGCAATATTGTCTAGAATATGTTCTACTTTATTTCTTAAAATATGAACTTTAAGCATTAGGTCTAGGAAAAGAGTTTTCATTTGCAAGTGTTTATTTATTTCATCTACAGTATTGAGTTCTTTTATAATTTTATCTCTATCCGATATTATAGTGTTCTTCAATAGCACAAATGTTTCGTTAAAACTAGTATTTATTGTTATTTGTTTATTGACATTTTGAATGATTTCATGATTATTTGAATCTGTTATTGACAGATGGTTTTCGATAGCTTGTCTGTCTTCATTGTTCATAGTTCCAAATAACCATTTAAATCCATTGCCTACGATATTTATTAAGCCTCGACGACTTCTGTGTATCATGATACTATTTATCATATGTTTCACTGCATTTATTTCATTGAGCAATACTTCTTTGTCATTATCGAGTTTTATAGTATACAAATTTGCCTCTAACTCATTGGTTAAATTCAAAATTTCTGTCGGATTTATTACATGAAGAATAATGTCGTATTCGCTAACTATTTCTGCTAAATCAAGTTTTATTTCAACATATCCCGTGTTTGTATCAATTTTTTCGATGGTCATTGCTTGATGTGTTAATGGAAGAAGGGTCAGAATTAAGATCCACATGAATGTCATCTGAAAATTTTAATGGTCTTTTAATGTTGCTTTCATGTACTCCCTTTAATGCATATTTCCTAAATTTTGGTTTTTCTTTATGTCTTAAACTAAAATAGTTCTTTATAAAACCTTCACGTCGAGTTTCGTGGTAATCTTCTCTATTCCTATTGAGCTTACATAAAACATTATATTTTCTCTTATCTATTCTGTCCCTAATTGTTCTAACGTCAATGGTGCGATTTTCTACTTCTATAGGTTTAGCTTGGATAGTGGAGTGATAGGAATTGTTGTAGTATTCTACAGCTTTAAAGATTTGTTCTTTAATTGGTAACTTGTTTTCTAAATTTAAGGCTCTTATTCTTTCAGTTAGGGTACCATTAAGTCTTTCTATGTCTGCGTTCCCGGTATTGTTATTTGGTTTAGCGAAATGAATTTCTATTCCTTGATCCTTACAGAATTGCTTTATGTTAGTACCGTTGAATTCATTATCACATACAAGTTTTTTCATTTTCCCTTTAATGGAAATGAATTGCCTTAGTTTTTCAATTAGTGTCCTGTGGTTTCTATCTTCAAGGGGTAAGCTAATGGCATGTTTAGAGAATTTGTCGATAAAGTTAATGAAATTATGTTTACTGTTTGTGTAAACATCTACATGGATTATGTCATTTATATCTTTTGGAGTTTCTGTTAATTCAAATTTCTTTTTAATTGGGTTCCTGTCATATTTTGCTGCAGTACAGATGTCACAATTATTTATTACTTTGTTAATTAAAATTTTTAGATTTGGGAAATATACCTTACTTTTCATGCCCTCATAATTAGATATCATTCCTGAATGGCCTGATTCTATTTTATGGAACAAAGATATTTGTTTTAAAGCTTCCTCTTCATCTTTTAAATCCTTTGCAAAATAGCTACATTTGACAAATTTAACATTAGGGTTTCTCAATTCGATTAGTTTCTTCTGCACAATGTTGTATAGTGAGTCGTTTAATTGACAATAAATTCCAATTTTACCTCTAGTTATATGTCTTCGGACAATATCAAATATATGGTTAGGTATGTCATTTTTGTCAATAAATATTCTTTTGTGATTAAAAATATTTTCGATCTCTATTTCTTTTTGCTCCAGAATTATTATCTGAGTCTTAAATCTATTAACAACGGTTTCTAGGATCGGAATGTGATCATAACTATTCTCTTCTTGAGAATGAACAGTTGAGATTTCTAGGGATTCATATTTTTTTAGAAGTTTTTGAATTTGGTTTTTTTCTTCCGCATTTAAATGATCTAAGTGTATGTCATTGTGTAATGCACCACTTTCAAGAGCACAAATGCTATTAATGTCAAATGGAAACTTATTGTGGAGAAGAATCAATTTATTTCCATTGACATCCAAATATTTATCTTCTAAATTTAATTTTGCCCCTAATGGTTTTAATACATTTAGTCCTAGGATTGCGTCATAATCTCTATGGGCTAAATCAACTATTCTCCATGTAATAGTTCCTTCCATACTAAATTCTGTTGGAATAGGAGTTTAAAATTTTAGGCCTAATAACACTTGTCGTGGATCCTGTATCGATGAGACATCGTATTTTCTTTTTGTTGATTGTTAAAGAAATCAACGGAAGTTTGTTCTCCGAGGCTTTTGGTGAAAATTTACTTTGTCTTGGATATTTTCGATCGGCATCATCTCCTCCGCCGATATGTTATTTTTCTTGGAGACTCTTCCTGCGAGTAATTTGTCTCTTGGATATTGTCAATTGACATCATCTCCTCCGCCGATGTGTTATTAGTTCTACGCGAAATTCTTGAATTTTGGAAATTTGGAGTTCTATAAGTGTTGCTAGAACTACCATGAGTTTGATTTCTTTGGACAATCGAATTCGGATTAGGAGTTTGAGAGCGAGTGAAATTTGTCTGTGTTTGATTATTATAATTTGAGTTTCCTGTCCCATTTCTACCTGTTGCAAATCGCGAATTATGATTTAATACTTTTTGATGGTTATTTTTTCTATGATGTACATCTATACATCTAAAGTCATCTAACAGTCTTAATCTAGCGTACTTATTATAGATTGCTATCATACTAGAATTTTCCTCAATGTGAGCCCTAATATTTCCATTTATTTTTTCGATCAGTATTTCTGTGAGATCTCTATCTATATTTTCTGGCTTATAAATATCTGGTTTCCTATCATCGAACTCGTACATTTCGTTTAATTGATAGCTTATATTCCTAAATTCATTAAATAACTCACTTAAGTTACTAACCTTAACAGCACGGCAGTAATTGAAGAGTTCTGCGTAACTTCTATGGGGCTGGAAATGTTGCTTCAATCTGGTTGTTACGCTGCTCCAATCAGGGCTGTCTCCTAGCTGTCGAATGCATCTGCCAGCTTCTCCCTGGATCTTCTCGTTGATGACGATCTGCAGTCCGAAGAATAATGATGTCGTTTCCACCGACTTTATAAACGATGACAATGAATAATCGTCTATTCCCTTAAATGGTTTCAAGTGTCTAAATTGTGCCAAGACACTTTTGGGACTTAGTTGGATTAAAGGTCGTTGAGCTGGTTGTTGGGGTTGTTGCTGTGGCTGTTGTTGTTGTTGCTGCTGCTGCTGTTGTTGAGCATTTTTTGTTTTGTTTTGTTTTTGAAAGTTTAATGCTAATATCTTCGGATATTAGAAGCACTATTTTTTTTTCCGACTGCGCCACTTATATTGGTTGATTTTATAATCAACTAAGTTCGAAATAAAATAAATTAAAGACTTAAACTTTGGTTCATGTCTTGCTCTTAGGAGCTACTTTTTATTTCTTGAGAAAATGTTCACGGAGTGTTCCGTCCACCGAACATTTGTCCAATCAGCATTTCTTACATTCGTTTCAATGTTCGAGCATTGAACCATCGACAACAGAATAATGCTCACCTTAACATTTCCTGTTTTTGTTTGTCGTACTTGGCCTTGATAAGGTCGATGTTGCAATGCTCGATCACTGCACTTGACGTTTGTGAATCGGAAATGCAAACGTAAGCATTTCCGGCTGATGGGGCAATGTTCGGTGCTGACGTAACTCCTCCCTCCTTAGTATTAAGATTCTCCTGAATCTTATTAAATATATTACAAAATTTTATTAGCAGAAATACAATTATTAACACTACAACAATAGAAGAACCTCCTATACTATAATTAACTAACTTATGATATTTTAATTCGTTAATAGCCTTAATATTTTCCTCTTGTCTTATCGCAATTTCTTCAAAAGTTAATTTATTTTCAGTTACAAGTGACTCTTCTGTATTAGGGATGACATATCTCTCTTTATATTCATATACATTGTTTTGAAATTTATTATTATCGAAATATACGGTACAATTGTTAAATGTTACAAAATAGTTTCCATTCAACACATTTTTTTCTTTTGTCACAGTTACTGTTTAACGTTTTGTTTTTTATATTTTTAAGGATTAGCAAGTTATTATCTAAAAGTATTATTTCTTCTTTCACATTTGTTATAAGGTCACATTTTTTTCGATATATACAATTTTTACTTAATCTTAATTCTTTTGTTGATTTGTTTTTTTCGAAAGTATAAGTTTGATTTAGTATCTCTACAACATATTCAAGCTCTGTATCTATTTCCTTATAATCACTGTTTGGAATTGGAACAATTAATTTTTTCTCTGTTTGAATTATTGTTGTTGGTATATTAATTGCAAAAATTATATTATTATTATAAAACTTAGCTACTCCTAGTTTTATACATAAAAGTTTCTTAAAATCTATTTTATATTTTATTATTTCGTCGGCTGTAAGTATGTTAGGGTGTAAAACATTACTTCTTGCTGAAGCAATATTGTCTAGAATATGTTCTACTTTATTTCTTAAAATATGAACTTTAAGCATTAGGTCTAGGAAAAGAGTTTTCATTTGCAAGTGTTTATTTATTTCATCTACAGTATTGAGTTCTTTTATAATTTTATCTCTATCCGATATTATAGTGTTCTTCAATAGCACAAATGTTTCGTTAAAACTAGTATTTATTGTTATTTGTTTATTGACATTTTGAATGATTTCATGATTATTTGAATCTGTTATTGACAGATGGTTTTCGATAGCTTGTCTGTCTTCATTGTTCATAGTTCCAAATAACCATTTAAATCCATTGCCTACGATATTTATTAAGCCTCGACGACTTCTGTGTATCATGATACTATTTATCATATGTTTCACTGCATTTATTTCATTGAGCAATACTTCTTTGTCATTATCGAGTTTTATAGTATACAAATTTGCCTCTAACTCATTGGTTAAATTCAAAATTTCTGTCGGATTTATTACATGAAGAATAATGTCGTATTCGCTAACTATTTCTGCTAAATCAAGTTTTATTTCAACGTATCCCGTGTTTGTATCAATTTTTTCGATGGTCATTGCTTGATGTGTTAATGGAAGAAGGGTCAGAATTAAGATCCACATGAATGTCATCTGAAAATTTTAATGGTCTTTTAATGTTGCTTTCATGTACTCCCTTTAATGCATATTTCCTAAATTTTGGTTTTTCTTTATGTCTTAAACTAACATAGTTCTTTATAAAACCTTCACGTCGAGTTTCGTGGTAATCTTCTCTATTCCTATTGAGCTTACATAAAACATTATATTTTCTCTTATCTATTTTGTCCCTAATTGTTCTAACGTCAATGGTGCGATTTTCTACTTCTATAGGTTTAGCTTGGATAGTGGAGTGATAGGAATTGTTGTAGTATTCTACAGCTTTAAAGATTTGTTCTTTAATTGGTAACTTGTTTTCTAAATTTAAGGCTCTTATTCTTTCAGTTAGGGTACCATTAAGTCTTTCTATGTCTGCGTTCCCGGTATGGTTATTTGGTTTAGCGAAATGAATTTCTATTCCTTGATCCTTACAGAATTGCTTTATGTTAGTACCGTTGAATTCATTATCACATACAAGTTTTTTCATTTTCCCTTTAATGGAAATGAATTGCCTTAGTTTTTCAATTAGTGTCCTGTGGTTTCTATCTTCAAGGGGTAAGCTAATGGCATGTTTAGAGAATTTGTCGATAAAGTTAATGAAATTATGTTTACTGTTTGTGTAAACATCTACATGGATTATGTCATTTATATCTTTTGGAGTTTCTGTTAATTAAAATTTCTTTTTAATTGGGTTCCTGTCATATTTTGCTGCAGTACAGATGTCACAATTATTTATTACTTTGTTAATTAAAATTTTTAGATTTGGGAAATATACCTTACTTTTCATGCCCTCATAATTAGATATCATTCCTGAATGGCCTGATTCTATTTTATGGAACAAAGATATTTGTTTTAAAGCTTCCTCTTCATCTTTTAAATCCTTTGCAAAATAGCTACATTTGACAAATTTAACATTAGGGTTTCTCAATTCGATTAGTTTCTTCTGCACAATGTTGTATAGTGAGTCGTTTAATTGACAATAAATTCCAATTTTACCTCTAGTTATATGTCTTCGGATAATATCAAATATTTGGTTAGGTATGTCATTTTTGTCAATAAATATTCTTTTGTGATTAAAAATATTTTCGATCTCTATTTCTTTTTGCTCCAGAATTATTATCTGAGTCTTAAATCTATTAACAACGGTTTCTAGGATCGGAATGTGATCATAACTATTCTCTTCTTGAGAATGAACAGTTGAGATTTCTAGGGATTCATATTTTTTTAGAAGTTTTTGAATTTGGTTTTTTTCTTCCGCATTTAAATGATCTAAGTGTATGTCATTGTGTAATGCACCACTTTCAAGAGCACAAATGCTATTAATGTCAAATGGAAACTTATTGTGGAGAAGAATCAATTTATTTCCATTGACATCCAAATATTTATCTTCTAAATTTAATTTTGCCCCTAATGGTTTTAATACATTTAGTCCTAGGATTGCGTCATAATCTCTATGGGCTAAATCAACTATTCTCCATGTAATAGTTCCTTCCATACTAAATTCTGTTGGAATAGGAGTTTAAAATTTTAGGCCTAATAACACTTGTCGTGGATCCTGTATCGATGAGACATCGTATTTTCTTTTTGTTGATTGTTAAAGAAATCAACGGAAGTTTGTTCTCCGAGGCTTTTGGTGAAAATTTACTTTGTCTTGGATATTTTCGATCGGCATCATCTCCTCCGCCGATATGTTATTTTTTCTTGGAGACTCTTCCTGCGAGTAATTTGTCTCTTGGATATTGTCAATTGACATCATCTCCTCCGCCGATGTGTTATTAGTTCTACGCGAAATTCTTGAATTTTGGAAATTTGGAGTTCTATAAGTGTTGCTAGAACTACCATGAGTTTGATTTCTTTGGACAATCGAATTCGGATTAGGAGTTTGAGAGCGAGTGAAATTTGTCTGTGTTTGATTATTATAATTTGAGTTTCCTGTCCCATTTCTACCTGTTGCAAATCGCGAATTATGATTTAATACTTTTTGATGGTTATTTTTTCTATGATGTACATCTATACATCTAAAGTCATCTAACAGTCTTAATCTAGCGTACTTATTATAGATTGCTATCATACTAGAATTTTCCTCAATGTGAGCCCTAATATTTCCATTTATTTTTTCGATCAGTATTTCTGTGAGATCTCTATCTATATTTTCTGGCTTATAAATATCTGGTTTCCTATCATCGAACTCGTACATTTCGTTTAATTGATAGCTTATATTCCTAAATTCATTAAATAACTCACTTAAGTTACTAACCTTAACAGCACGGCAGTAATTGAAGAGTTCTGCGTAACTTCTATGGGGCTGGAAATGTTGCTTCAATCTGGTTGTTACGCTGCTCCAATCAGGGCTGTCTCCTAGCTGTCGAATGCATCTGCCAGCTTCTCCCTGGATCTTCTCGTTGATGACGATCTGCAGTCCGAAGAATAATGATGTCGTTTCCACCGACTTTATAAACGATGACAATGAATAATCGTCTATTCCCTTAAATGGTTTCAAGTGTCTAAATTGTGCCAAGACACTTTCGGGACTTAGTTGGATTAAAGGTCGTTGAGCTGGTTGTTGGGGTTGTTGCTGTGGCTGTTGTTGTTGTTGCTGCTGCTGCTGTTGTTGAGCATTTTTTGTTTTGTTTTGTTTTTGAAAGTTTAATGCTAATATCTTCGGATATTAGAAGCACTATTTTTTTTTCCGACTGCGCCACTTATATTGGTTGATTTTATAATCAACTAAGTTCGAAATAAAATAAATTAAAGACTTAAACTTTGGTTCATGTCTTGCTCTTAGGAGCTACTTTTTATTTCTTGAGAAAATGTTCACGGAGTGTTCCGTCCACCGAACATTTGTCCAATCAGCATTTCTTACATTCGTTTCAATGTTCGAGCATTGAACCATCGACAACAGAATAATGCTCACCTTAACATTTCCTGTTTTTGTTTGTCGTACTTGGCCTTGATAAGGTCGATGTTGCAATGCTCGATCACTGCACTTGACGTTTGTGAATCGGAAATGCAAACGTAAGCATTTCCGGCTGATGGGGCAATGTTCGGTGCTGACGTAACTCCTCCCTCCTTAGTATTAAGATTCTCCTGAATCTTATTAAATATATTACAAAATTTTATTAGCAGAAATACAATTATTAACACTACAACAATAGAAGAACCTCCTATACTATAATTAACTAACTTATGATATTTTAATTCGTTAATAGCCTTAATATTTTCCTCTTGTCTTATCGCAATTTCTTCAAAAGTTAATTTATTTTCAGTTACAAGTGACTCTTCTGTATTAGGGATGACATATCTCTCTTTATATTCATATACATTGTTTTGAAATTTATTATTATCGAAATATACGGTACAATTGTTAAATGTTACAAAATAGTTTCCATTCAACACATTTTTTCTTTTGTCACAGTTACTGTTTAACGTTTTGTTTTTTATATTTTTAAGGATTAGCAAGTTATTATCTAAAAGTATTATTTCTTCTTTCACATTTGTTATAAGGTCACATTTTTTTCGATATATACAATTTTTACTTAATCTTAATTCTTTTGTTGATTTGTTTTTTTCGAAAGTATAAGTTTGATTTAGTATCTCTACAACATATTCAAGCTCTGTATCTATTTCCTTATAATCACTGTTTGGAATTGGAACAATTAATTTTTTCTCTGTTTGAATTATTGTTGTTGGTATATTAATTGCAAAAATTATATTATTATTATAAAACTTAGCTACTCCTAGTTTTATACATAAAAGTTTCTTAAAATCTATTTTATATTTTATTATTTCGTCGGCTGTAAGTATGTTAGGGTGTAAAACATTACTTCTTGCTGAAGCAATATTGTCTAGAATATGTTCTACTTTATTTCTTAAAATATGAACTTTAAGCATTAGGTCTAGGAAAAGAGTTTTCATTTGCAAGTGTTTATTTATTTCATCTACAGTATTGAGTTCTTTTATAATTTTATCTCTATCCGATATTATAGTGTTCTTCAATAGCACAAATGTTTCGTTAAAACTAGTATTTATTGTTATTTGTTTATTGACATTTTGAATGATTTCATGATTATTTGAATCTGTTATTGACAGATGGTTTTCGATAGCTTGTCTGTCTTCATTGTTCATAGTTCCAAATAACCATTTAAATCCATTGCCTACGATATTTATTAAGCCTCGACGACTTCTGTGTATCATGATACTATTTATCATATGTTTCACTGCATTTATTTCATTGAGCAATACTTCTTTGTCATTATCGAGTTTTATAGTATACAAATTTGCCTCTAACTCATTGGTTAAATTCAAAATTTCTGTCGGATTTATTACATGAAGAATAATGTCGTATTCGCTAACTATTTCTGCTAAATCAAGTTTTATTTCAACATATCCCGTGTTTGTATCAATTTTTTCGATGGTCATTGCTTGATGTGTTAATGGAAGAAGGGTCAGAATTAAGATCCACATGAATGTCATCTGAAAATTTTAATGGTCTTTTAATGTTGCTTTCATGTACTCCCTTTAATGCATATTTCCTAAATTTTGGTTTTTCTTTATGTCTTAAACTAACATAGTTCTTTATAAAGCCTTCACGTCGAGTTTCGTGGTAATCTTCTCTATTCCTATTGAGCTTACATAAAACATTATATTTTCTCTTATCTATTCTGTCCCTAATTGTTCTAACGTCAATGGTGCGATTTTCTACTTCTATAGGTTTAGCTTGGATAGTGGGGTGATAGGAATTGTTGTAGTATTCTACAGCTTTAAAGATTTGTTCTTTAATTGGTAACTTGTTTTCTAAATTTAAGGCTCTTATTCTTTCAGTTAGGGTACCATTAAGTCTTTCTATGTCTGCGTTCCCGGTATGGTTATTTGGTTTAGCGAAATGAATTTCTATTCCTTGATCCTTACAGAATTGCTTTATGTTAGTACCGTTGAATTCATTATCACATACAAGTTTTTTCATTTTCCCTTTAATGGAAATGAATTGCCTTAGTTTTTCAATTAGTGTCCTGTGGTTTCTATCTTCAAGGGGTAAGCTAATGGCATGTTTAGAGAATTTGTCGATAAAGTTAATGAAATTATGTTTACTGTTTGTGTAAACATCTACATGGATTATGTCATTTATATCTTTTGGAGTTTCTGTTAATTCAAATTTCTTTTTAATTGGGTTCCTGTCATATTTTGCTGCAGTACAGATGTCACAATTATTTATTACTTTGTTAATTAAAATTTTTAGATTTGGGAAATATACCTTACTTTTCATGCCCTCATAATTAGATATCATTCCTGAATGGCCTGATTCTATTTTATGGAACAAAGATATTTGTTTTAAAGCTTCCTCTTCATCTTTTAAATCCTTTGCAAAATAGCTACATTTGACAAATTTAACATTAGGGTTTCTCAATTCGATTAGTTTCTTCTGCACAATGTTGTATAGTGAGTCGTTTTACCTCTAGTTATATGTCTTCGGATAATATCAAATATTTGGTTAGGTATGTCATTTTTGTCAATAAATATTCTTTTGTGATTAAAAATATTTTCGATCTCTATTTCTTTTTGCTCCAGAATTATTATCTGAGTCTTAAATCTATTAACAACGGTTTCTAGGATCGGAATGTGATCATAACTATTCTCTTCTTGAGAATGAACAGTTGAGATTTCTAGGGATTCATATTTTTTTAGAAGTTTTTGAATTTGGTTTTTTTCTTCCGCATTTAAATGATCTAAGTGTATGTCATTGTGTAATGCACCACTTTCAAGAGCACAAATGCTATTAATGTCAAATGGAAACTTATTGTGGAGAAGAATCAATTTATTTCCATTGACATCCAAATATTTATCTTCTAAATTTAATTTTGCCCCTAATGGTTTTAATACATTTAGTCCTAGGATTGCGTCATAATCTCTATGGGCTAAATCAACTATTCTCCATGTAATAGTTCCTTCCATACTAAATTCTGTTGGAATAGGAGTTTAAAATTTTAGGCCTAATAACACTTGTCGTGGATCCTGTATCGATGAGACATCGTATTTTCTTTTTGTTGATTGTTAAAGAAATCAACGGAAGTTTGTTCTCCGAGGCTTTTGGTGAAAATTTACTTTGTCTTGGATATTTTCGATCGGCATCATCTCCTCCGCCGATATGTTATTTTTTCTTGGAGACTCTTCCTGCGAGTAATTTGTCTCTTGGATATTGTCAATTGACATCATCTCCTCCGCCGATGTGTTATTAGTTCTACGCGAAATTCTTGAATTTTGGAAATTTGGAGTTCTATAAGTGTTGCTAGAACTACCATGAGTTTGATTTCTTTAGACAATCGAATTCGGATTAGGAGTTTGAGAGCGAGTGAAATTTGTCTGTGTTTGATTATTATAATTTGAGTTTCCTGTCCCATTTCTACCTGTTGCAAATCGCGAATTATGATTTAATACTTTTTGATGGTTATTTTTTCTATGATGTACATCTATACATCTAAAGTCATCTAACAGTCTTAATCTAGCGTACTTATTATAGATTGCTATCATACTAGAATTTTCCTCAATGTGAGCCCTAATATTTCCATTTATTTTTTCGATCAGTATTTCTATGAGATCTCTATCTATATTTTCTGGCTTATAAATATCTGGTTTCCTATCATCGAACTCGTACATTTCGTTTAATTGATAGCTTATATTCCTAAATTCATTAAATAACTCACTTAAGTTACTAACCTTAACAGCACGGCAGTAATTGAAGAGTTCTGCGTAACTTCTATGGGGCTGGAAATGTTGCTTCAATCTGGTTGTTACGCTGCTCCAATCAGGGCTGTCTCCTAGCTGTCGAATGCATCTGCCAGCTTCTCCCTGGATCTTCTCGTTGATGACGATCTGCAGTCCGAAGAATAATGATGTCGTTTCCACCGACTTTATAAACGATGACAATGAATAATCGTCTGTTCCCTTAAATGGTTTCAAGTGTCTAAATTGTGCCAAGACACTTTCGGGACTTAGTTGGATTAAAGGTCGTTGAGCTGGTTGTTGGGGTTGTTGCTGTGGCTGTTGTTGTTGTTGCTGCTGCTGCTGTTGTTGAGCATTTTTTGTTTTGTTTTGTTTTTGAAAGTTTAATGCTAATATCTTCGGATATTAGAAGCACTATTTTTTTTTCCGACTGCGCCACTTATATTGGTTGATTTTATAATCAACTAAGTTCGAAATAAAATAAATTAAAGACTTAAACTTTGGTTCATGTCTTGCTCTTAGGAGCTACTTTTTATTTCTTGAGAAAATGTTCACGGAGTGTTCCGTCCACCGAACATTTGTCCAATCAGCATTTCTTACATTCGTTTCAATGTTCGAGCATTGAACCATCGACAACAGAATAATGCTCACCTTAACATTTCCTGTTTTTGTTTGTCGTACTTGGCCTTGATAAGGTCGATGTTGCAATGCTCGATCACTGCACTTGACGTTTGTGAATCGGAAATGCAAACGTAAGCATTTCCGGCTGATGGGGCAATGTTCGGTGCTGACGTAACTTGCGCGTGGGGGAAGTGCTGTGTGCGGTGGAAGTTCTGTGTTTCGGTCAATGGGGTGAATGTCCTAGAGTGATGCGCTTGGGGAAGTGCTGCGTAAGGTGGAAATCCTGTGTTCCGGTATTACGCGTTGGGGAGGTGCTGTGTAAGATGGAAATGCTGCCAGCAATTATCTCCTCCCTTCCTTAAGCTTAAATGATTTAAAAGATTTTATGGACTTGCATTCGTATTGCTTCCTACCTGGTGTTTCTACTTCTGGTTGTGTAGTTTTCATATGTATTTCTTTTGGCTTTATTTTTACGTGTAATGTACCCAAAATAATCAAGATAAGTATTCCGATGATACCATACCAACTCCACTTACTATTTTCCAGTGTTTCTTTAAATTCTTCAATTCGCTCATTGTTACGAATGTATAGCTTATGCAAGTAGGGTATAGACATTTTTTGTTGAAATTCGGTCTCGTTCAATACTGTCTTGCTGGGCGCAGGTAAATGAACGGTTTCAACAGGATGAGGTATGTTGAACTGCTTTCCATTGATGATGATAGAGTCCTGGAAGGTTACCAGAAATGTTCCGTTTGCGAAGACGCGCTGACCTTTTTGCCCTATGGTTACCCTACCGTCGCGCACAATTACTAATCCATCATCAAGAACTTCAATTTTATCCAGGTGATCAGCTGCTGTTGTTGGGCAGTTGGTCGTATGATTGTTCAATAGTTGGGAAAGGTAAGAATCTATGTGATTAAGTTTACAGTATGAGCGGGAACTAGCTTTTTACAAATAGTTAGAGGAAAGTATTTTTTGTTACAATAAGCACTTAAATTACTTTTTAAATGTATAACTGGGACTATTTCATAAAGCTTACAAGCATCTTTAACTTCAGGAATCTTAACGAGATAAACAAGTGTTTCATTTTGGAAGTATATTTTGACTTCGGCAACAATTAATAATTCATTAATAGAAGTTAGCTACTTTATTTTCTTTTGAGTCTATTAACTCGATTTCATTTAAATCTAACATTAAGGGATTGACAATATTGTGCTTTGCTAATAGTAAGACATAAAAATAATTATTTAAATTATCAATTGCCATTCTGTTTCTTCTCGTCATCAACATTGTTAACAACACATGATCCACTGATAATCGATTATCATTTAAATTATTTATATTGTTTACTATCTGTTATTTCGTCTACGTTGATATTTATTTTCCTTGCATACTCTACATTTGGATGCATAAGCTCGACATAGCTTTTTTATATTAGGAAAATAATATTCGGAAATTATTTGTTTATAGATTTCGTTTGGTCCTCTGTGTGCTCTGTTGTGTTCGTTTATTACTATTTCGTCTTGGTCGTTGTTAAACACCTCCTGTACTAGTTTGTTATTGTATTTCACCTTTACTTTTGGAAATGAGTCCATTAAGTAATTCTGTATTTTGCCTAAAGTTTCAAGATTGTAATAAATTCTATTATTTGTATCATATTAAGAATGTCTTTCATTATTTTTTTTTGACTCTGGTATTGACTCAAATGTTACTGTATGCATGAGTTGTTTCCGAAAAAGTACTTTTACTTTTTTACTGGTTTCTAAATCCGAATTAATAAAAATTTGGGACTTAAAACAATTTATGGGATTTCCTACTGAGGGAATTACTTTTGTTAAAGATCACTGTGAACTACTTTTCCTAAAGTGGAGTATAATACCTGAAAAGAATTTTAATAAGCATTTAAACGAGTTAGTGAATAATCTACCTCTTTGGAAAGATAATAAATTATTCTTTCCAATTACTCTCATATGAAGCATTAGCTTCGTTATTTGATCCAGAATATGGTCTTGAATATCCAATGCCAGACGATACGCATGGGTCCGCTTTCTGGAATCTTCTGTAGATACCCTCACATTCATAACATGGAACCAGTCATTTGTCTGTAAGCAATAAATAGTATTAGGATTACAATGAGTAAAATTATTTTAATAAGTATTTAAATATTACAGTTTTAAATAGCTGGAAGTATTCTTGCAAATTTTGGTCACTTAAAAGGCTGTCATTTGACAATCGAAATCGTAGAACGTTGGCTGCTTCCATTCCGCCATTATACCTATAGAAGATAATTAAGGAGATGGTAATCTTGAAAGATTAAAGGAAACTATATCTACCCCTAAGCATTGCCACTTGGACATAATTAGCAGAAGTTAAGGTTGAGTCCGAAGATCTGTCGTAACAGAAAGTTTTGCGGTTCATCTCGTCAAAACTCCGAACACAAACTTTTTGGGCTTCATCGAGCTGAGTAGCTGCCGCCAAAATCTTTACGACAGGCTCAATAATTCCAGGTAAAACGTCCACTTTATGTGGCCAGCTCTGGAGACTCCGAACGGCAGGAAGCGGGAAATTATTCTTCCGAAGCAGCTTATATTCTTTAGCACTTGTGGAGTATAGCGTAATGGATTGTGCTATATCCGCTTTAGACCAATGTACCCTCTTAAAGGCCCTTTCACAGCTCAGCGAACTGCGAATGCGAATGAGCGAATATTCGCAAATTTTGACATTTCATTCACAGCCCCTTTTTTTTAGTCGCAGTAATTTGCGAATTTCTCTTGTCATTCATTGTATGTACAAAGGAATTGTGAGGTTAAACTCTCGCGAATATTTTGGTCTCGCGAATGTGGATTGCGTTCTATATCTGTGGAATGTGAATAAAATTTGACAGTTCGGAAGAAGTATTCGCCTATTCGCGGAGAAATCCGCGAATTGTTAATTTCTTCGCAGAAACTAGTTAAAATTTAACTTTTTTTATATTAATTGATAGATAAATTAAGCTCTGTTCTTTTGGAATAGTAAAGTTGTCAATTGCGCGCCTTTAAATGTACTAAAAATGGTTTGTTCGCAGTTCGCGCATTCGCTGGTCGCTGAGCGGTGAAAGGGCCTTAAGACCGTTCATCGAATAGAATTTTCAATCCCATTGTTGTGTCATTACAATTCAACACTGCACACTTCATTTTCAATTAATATTTTCATTTCACACATAAATTTTCAGACTTTAAAATTTAAGCGCCAACAGTCACAGGAAAATCCTTGATAGATTGAGTAGAAGCAATGGGTTCTTATGGGGTAACACTAAATGTGACCTCACGCGTTTGGTCGGTTTTTGATCGTTAATATCGTAAGCGCGACCTCAACGTCGAAATAGAGCTACTCTCTACTATTTTCTACCATGGTCGCGCGTTTTGACAGCTCACAGCTGTTTTGGATTGACATTATTCTTTGGCTTGTTCGATTTTAGCAAAAAGGCAAACCGTTGTGTCGTATATGTACTCCGAATTGTTAGCATTTAATATGTAAACATTTTAAATTGCTAATTGATGTTTTTTGAACGCAAATTAATTATGTTAGAGTATGCAGAGGCTTTAGTTTTTTTTATTTTCGCGACGTATTACAGGTTTCAGAATAAAAATAAAACATGGCGGACATGCGCAACGCGCAATCTTATATTCTATCATTCTTGTGTGGTATTGATACTTTGTGACCTTTTCGTTTTGTGGGCTAGTGTAGCGGCACTCGTGTGTCTGCGCATTAGGTAACATTTGCATATGTGCTGTGTTCGACGCGGTAGGTCAGTGTTTCACATTTGCACATATGCTGACCTAGATTTTCATTGCTTCGGTGCTAGTGTAATGGGATACCATACAGAATGTCATAGATTTGGGTTAACAGCACATAGCAAAGTGCGTGGGCACAACAGAGCCAGCTGGGCACTACTTTAAAGTAAGTTTCATATTTTTTAACTTTTAGAGAACAATTGCTTAATATAAACAATCAGGCAGCTGTCATTTCAAGATCTATCCGTTTTGCAGCCAACATCTCCCCAAACTAAAAATATGATCCACAAAACTATTATTCCCTGGTGGAAAGTATTTAAGAAAAACCCGACCCGACCATAACTTAATAAACTATCGGAAATGTAAAAATGGAAAAGTCAAAAGTTTCGAAAGTTTCACTGCGCAGTGGTGAAGTTTAACTTACACTGTGAAACCGATCGAATTAAACCAAAAAATCATGTTTAGTAAACTGTACAGTACCCCGCCATCAAATTATGAACACGGCAGGGTAAAAAAATAAAGTATGCAAGTATCATCATTACAACTGTATCACCATTATTCATAGCGGCACTTTTAGTGCTGAAATTCTAATGACACACCATAGGGGAGATTCTCCTGAATAGCAAAAACAGAACAAATATCATACAATACAAAGAATGAACGATATACTTATGTCAACTAGATAACAAGTACCATATTTTGGAAAAAAGAATAAAACCATGGAAGTGTTCATAATTTTTTGGCGGGGTACTGTAGTTCAATGGGCAAAACACAATGTGGCGCTCGCGCGGTCGTGCGTTTGACAGGCATTGTACCGACTTACGATAGTATTTGTCAAAACGCGCGACCTCAAAATTTGCAACACAAAATGTGGCTTCAAGACGGTCGTGCGTTGAGAGGTTAGGAATATGGCAGAATTATGTTCTGTTTCCTCAAATTTCCCACACTGTATTTCGCGGCAGAAAAAGGAGTAGAAATGTACTCTTTTTATTTTCATGTTTTGATTAGGAAGCACATATATAAGAAATAACTTCGAAAACGAATGTGTATGAATAAGAATATAAAAAAATAAAGAACTCTGCATACTCTAACATAATTAATTTGTGTTGAAAAGACATCAATTAGCAATTAAATATGTTTACATATTAAATGCTAACAATTCGGAGTACATATACGACACAATATTTTGCCTTTTTGCTAAAATCGAACAAGCCAAAGAATAATGTCAATCCAAAACAGCTGCGAGCTGTCAAAACGCGCGACCATGGTAGAAAATAGTAGAGAGTAGCTCTATTTCGACGTTGAGGTCGCGCTTACGATATTAACGATCAAAAACCGACCAAACGCGTGAGGTCACAAAAGTAGTAACAATGTGATCTTATGGGGTAACACAAAATGTGACCTCACGTTTTTGATCGTAAATATCGTAAGCGCGACCTCAACGTCGAAGTAGAGCTACTCTCTACTATTTTCTACCATGGTCGCGCGTTTTGACAGCTCGCAGCTGTTTTGGATTGACATTATTCTTTGGCTTGTTCGATTTTAGCAAAAAGGCAAAATATTGTGTCGTATATGTACTCCGAATTGTTAGCATTTAATATGTAAACATTTTTAATTGCTAATTGATGCTTTTTGAACACAAATTAATTAGGTTAGAGTATGCAGAGGTTTTTATTTTTTTTATTTTCGTATTTATAATGGGCAAAACACAATGTGGCGCTCGCGCGGTCGTGCGTTTGACAGGCATTGTACCGACCTACGATAATATTTGTCAAAACGCGCGACTTCAAAATTTGCAACACAAAATGTGACTTCACGACGGTCGTGCCTTGAGAGGTTAGAAATATGGCAGAATTATGTTCGGTTCCCTCAAATTTCCCACACACTTTTTCGCGGCAGGAAAAGGAGTACAAATGTCCTCTTTTTATTTTTATGGTTTCATTAGGAAACACAAATATAAGAAATAACTTCGAAAACAAATGTGTATGAATACGATAATAAAAAAATAAAAACCTCTGAATACTCTAACAAAATTAATTTGTGTTCAAAAAACATCAAATACCAATTAAAAATGTTTACATATTAAATGCTAACAATTCGGAGTACATATACGACACAATGATTTGCCTTCTTGCTAAAATCGAACAAGCCAAAGAATAATGTCAATCCAAAACAGCTGTGAGCTGTCAAAACGCGCGACCATTGTAGAAACTAGTAGAGAGTAGCTCTGCTTCGACGTTGAGGTCGCGCTTACGATATTTACGATCAAAAACCGACCAAACGCGTGAGGTCACATTTTGCCTTACCCCATAAGATCCCATTGTTTCTACTCAATCTGTCAACGCGCGACCGCGCGAACGCCACATTGTGTTTCTACTTTTAGTGTTACCCCATAAGAACCCATTGTTTCTATTAAATCTGTCAACGCGCGACCGCGCGAACTCCACATTGTGTTTCTACTTTAAGTTTACGAGTAGTGATTGGAATACTTTTTATATTCATGGTTTGATTAGGAAACACAAATATAAGAAATAACTTCGAAAACGAATGTTAAAGTAGAAACACAATGTGGCGTTCGCGCGGTCGCGCGTTGACAGATTGAGTAGAAGCAATGGGTTCTTATGGGGTAACACTAAAAGTAGAAACACAATGTGGAGTTCGCGCGGTCGCGCGTTGACAGATTGAGTAGAAACAATGGGATCTTATGGGGTAACACTAAATGTGACCTCACGCGTTTGGTCGGTTTTTGATCGTTAATATCGTAAGCGCGACCTCAACGTCGAAGTAGAGCTACTCTCTACTATTTTCTACTATGGTCGCGCGTTTTGACAGCTCACAGCTGTTTTGGATTGACATTATTCCTTGGCTTGTTCGATTTTAGCAAATAGGCAAAGCATTGTGTCGTATATGTACTCCGAATTGTTAGCATTTAATATATAAACATTTTTAATTGCTAATTGATGTTTTTTGAACACAAATTAATTATGTTAGAGTATGCAGAGGTTTTTATTTTTTTATTTTCGTATTCATACACATTCGTTTTCGAAGGTATTTCTTATATTTGTGTTTCCTAATCAAACCACGAAAATAAAAAGAGTACATTTGTACCCCTTTTTCTGCCGCGAAATAGTGTTTGGGAAATTTGAGGGAACAGAACATAATTCTGCCATACTCCTAACCTCTCAACGCACGACCGTCGTGAAGCCACATTTTGTGTTGCAAATTTTGAGGTGGCGCGTTTTGACGAATACTATCGTAAGTCGGTACAATGATTGTCAAACGCACGACCGCGCGAGCGCCACATTTTGTTTTGCCCAAAACTCTCACTGTATAAGAAAGAGAAAAGAGAACTGGCATAGGGCCACTAAATAAGTACATAATAGGTCTGTTCCCGTACGTGTCCAAAACAACGAACATCTACGAAATCTTAGGAAAAACTACGATATCTTAGTTTTTTTTGCAGAAGAGAGAGCTCACGAGAGAGTAAGAAATTTCCACATGCTGCGAATTTTAGCCCAAGAAATTTCTTTGGGCAGATTAATGACATCTGTCAAATCGCCGATATGTGTCAATTTAATTGTTTTTCTTTTTTTGTTTCATTGGTGTTGCCACACTTAGGCAACATCTTACAAAATTCTTTTCGCGATCCAACTATGTCGACCAGCGAAAACACAACGCGGCAAGAGCATCCTACTGAGGAGTATAACTGCAAAGCCTGCCCAGCTCCAGACTCAGAATGTGATATGGTGCAATGCGACAATTGCAAAAGCTGGTATCATTTCACTTGTGCGGGCGTCAGCACCTCCATTAATGAAAAAAACTGGTCATGCCGATCGTGTTTGGGTGAATTTCATACAAGTCACAGCGCTCACCCTAACCTAGAAATGGCACGTGCAGCAAAACCATGCGTACCCGTGACAGCAGCTGCTTTGGCATCTCTCCCAGGAGCATCTTCTCGAAGGCCGACAGATACCATCACCTCCTCCAAGTCGTCCAACGCCTCCAAGTCATCAAAGGCATCGGCGACGAGGCGCTATCAAATTGAGCTCGAAAAACTTGAAGCAGAAAGGAGGATACAGGAAGAAGAAAACAAGGCCAAGAGAAATTATATAGAGAAAAAGTACGCTATCCTAAGTCAGCTGGCGGAAGAGTCGTCAGAAGGCGAGGAGGAAAACGATCATCCGGAAACTAGAGGTAAGGTGACAAATTGGTTAGTTACTAAAAATTCAACCCAGCAGTGCCACGAAACCGAAGAACCATATTCAGAACTGCAACCAAGTCTCCAACATCCGTTAGTAAACAGGAAACGGCTTGGGGCTAACGTTGATCAGCAGCAACAACAGCAGCAGGCTGGATCTTTACCACCAGATCTTCATACACAGCACCCAGCAGAAGGCATTCAACGACGGTCTTTGACGTACTTATCAACAACCCAACCACAGTTCCTTGGACCTGATATGCGGGAATATTCAGCACATAACGCACCTCAACCCCCGCAGCAACAACGGCGTTACACCCATCCAACGTATAACCAACCAACTACAGGCTGTAATCATTTCGACGACACCACTACACCACACCAACCGGCCTTAACCAAGAGCCATATAGCAGCACGTCACTTAATATCACGCGATTTGCAAAGTTTCGACGGCAGCCCCGACTGTTGGCCGCTCTTTATTTCAAATTTCGACAGGTCCACGGTACTTTGCGGCTTTTCTGATGAAGAAAACATTATTCGATTGCAGAAAGCCCTAAAAGGCAAAGCTCTAGAGGCGGTAAGGAGTCTTCTAAGTCAACCAAATTGCCTGGGGAAGGCAATAAGCACACTTAAGATGTTATACGGTCGACCTGAAGTGATCGTACATACTCTTCTCCAAAAAGTATATGCTACGCCCGCGCCAAGGGCGGACAAGCTTGACACGTTAGTGAACTTCGCGGTGGCAGTACAAAATCTCTGCGCCACTATCGAGTCGGCCGGCCTTGGAAGTCACCTGAACAACCCCACACTGTTACAGGAGCTAACGGATAAGTTGCCGCCGACCGTTCGACTGAATTGGGCCATGCACAAACAAATTCTGCCTGTATGTACACTCTCAGATTTCAGCAGTTGGTTGTATAACGTGGCAGAAGCCGCCAACGGAGTATTACTTCCCAGTATTTCTCATGCGCCAGACGGAAAATCTCATATCCGAAACGCTAAGGAAAGGGGTTTTCTAAACGTGCATGCTCCCGAAATCGGTTCCAACAGCAATACGCCAGTAAAACGCTCATGTTGCTTCTGTCATGGGAATTGTCCATTCGTAGCCGACTGTCAGGAGTTCAAGGAGGCTAGCCGAGCAGCAAAGTGGGCCGCAGTAAAGGAGAATCATCTTTGTCGCCGGTGCTTACGAAAGCATGAATACTCCCAGTGCAAGTCGTCGCAAGTATGTGGAGTAAATAATTGCATCTTTAAACACCATCGATTACTGCACAACGACGGAAAGGATGCTGCGAAATCTAGGTCTTTTCAACAATGTAGTACCAAAGACGATGCTCGCGATGTCGACGAAAGAGAAGAGAAAGTTCAACTCTTGCAATTCAATTCCAACACCCATTGCCACGACCGGAATACCGAGTCCGTATTGTTTCGCATAGTCCCAGTGAGTTTGTACGGCAATAACACGCAAATTCAAACTTTCGCCTTCCTGGACGACGGCTCATCTTTGACATTGATGGATGAGGACATTGCAAAGCAGCTGAACATGGAAGGTACAAAGCAACCACTCTGCTTAAAATGGACCGGGAATACTCGTCGTTACGAAAAGGATTCCGAACTGATAAGCCTGTACATTTCTGGCATCGGAAGCAACACTAAAAAGTTTCCCCTGGTAGACGTGCATACGGTCAAAGAACTACGACTACCGACGCAATCGCTGGATCCTGGGAAACTCAAATCACAATTCTATAATTTTCGAGGCCTATCCATCGAGCCTTATTATAACGCTCAGCCACGTTTACTTATCGGCCTCAACAACATTAAGCTGGGGCTACCTCTGAAGTGTAGAGAAGGTTCACCCGATCAGCCAGTTGCAGCTAAGACCAGACTCGGATGGGTGGCTCAGGGTAGCTACCAAGAAGGAATAGTTGCCCACCATAGTCTTCATGTTTGCGACTGTAAGCAAGATAATGGGGATACAGAATTACAGCGACAGGTCAAAGAATTTATTAGTGGCGAAGAATTTGGTGTGGCCAATCCAACCAACCTTTTGGTCTCAGTAGAGGACAAACGCGCGCTTGAGTTACTGAAAACTCACACTCACAGGCGAAATGGAAGGTTCGAGACCGCGTTGCTCTGGAAGTTCGACAATATAAAGATGCCAAATAGTTTTCCTATGGCTATGAAACGTTTCCAATGTCTCCTTAAACGGTTGGAGCGTGAACCAGAGTTGGCCGCAGCTCTTCATGGAAAAATTGAGGAATATGTCGTGAAAGGATACGCCCGGAGACTATCTCCTCAGGAGGTGCGCCAACGTGAACATCGATCCTGGTACTTACCTATATTTCCTGTGCAAAATGCAAATAAGCCAGGCAAGTTGCGAATCGTCTGGGATGCTGCTGCCAAAGTGGAAGGGATATCACTGAACTCCTGCCTTCTAAAAGGACCTGACCAACTTACGTCACTTACATCGGTCATTTGCAAATTCAGGGAGCGAGCGGTCGGTATCTGCGCAGACATTATGGAAATGTTCCATCAAGTAGCAATAAGGGAAGACGACCAACATTTTCAACGATTTATTTGGAATAACAACAAGGACAAAACTCCAGAAGTCTATGTGATGTCTGTCATGACATTCGGTGCATCATGTTCACCCTGCTGTGCACAGTACGTCAAAAACGTAAATGCAAAGCACTTTTTGAAGGACTATCCCAGGGCGGCTCGGTCAATTCTTGAAAATCATTACGTCGATGACCTTATGGACAGCGTCGACACCGAAGAGGGTGCAATCAAACTCGCCAAGGACATCCGATTCATTCATAAGCAGGGTGGCTTCCACGTAAGAAACTGGGTGTCTAATTCCACGGCAGTACTGAAAGCGTTGCAGGCGGATCACATTGGCCAGATGAATCTTAACGTTCAAGCGGAGCTCGGTACGGAAAAGGTACTAGGTATGTGGTGGTGCACCTCCTCGGATTGTTTCATGTACAGGATTACTTCTAGCCCGAAACACAAAGCACTTCTCTTCGGAAAGCATCGTCCAACTAAACGTGAGGCTCTGAAAGTCTTGATGTCAATCTTTGATCCGTTGGGGCTCTTGGCGAACTACCTAATGTACATGAAGGTCCTCTTGCAACAAATTTGGCTCACTGCCATCGATTGGGATGAGCAGATCAAAGATGCGGAATACACCAAGTGGGTTAAATGGGTTAACCTCTTGCCACAAGTGGAGACTCTGCGGCTTCCCAGATGCTACGTCGCCGGAAGATTTGATACGCCACCGGAGATCCAGTTACATGTATTCGTTGACGCTAGCGAAGATGGTTATGCTGCCGTTGCGTACGCCAGATTTAGCAACAAGGACTCAGTGCAATGCTCACTACTAGGAGCCAAAACAAAGGTAGCTCCGTTGAAGAGGCTTCCAATTCCGAGGCTAGAGTTGCAGGCAGCCCTACTAGGAGCCCGTTATGCTAAAAGCGTAATTGCCTCTCACTCCATAGTCTTCCAAAAACGGGTTTTCTGGACAGATTCGAGGGTAGTGCTCAGTTGGCTGCGATCGGACCATCGAAAGTATCGGCAATTTGTCGCCTTTCGGGTTACCGAAATCCTAGGTCTAACGGACCTGGTCGAATGGCGTTGGATTTCAACGAAGCAAAATGTCGCGGACGAAGGAACCAAGTGGCCGAAAACTCCAGAGTTCACACCAAGCTGTCGATGGTTTAAAGGCCCAGACTTTCTCAACCTCCCGGAACACCTGTGGCCTCGGGAGCCTCATGCAGATGATGCAACGATGGAAGAAATAAAAGCTCAATTTATCGGAATGCACACTGCAACCCACGTAGTACTCTTTCAACCCGAGAGGTTTTCGAGTTGGAACAAGCTTCTTAGGACTACTGCATTCGTCTTTCGGTACATTCACAACCTCAAGTCTAAAGTTCACGGAGTATCCAAAAGTACTGGTCCATTGGCACAAAACGAGCTCCAATTAGCGGAGAGAATATTGTTCAAAGAAGCCCAACTTAACTCGTACGGAAGTGAAATCGCTAATCTCGCTTCAAGCAAGGCAGTTGATAAATCCAGTCCAATCTTCAACCTTTGTCCTCTTCTAGACGATAAAGCAATTCTTCGAGCCAACAGCAGAGTTCACTTCGCGAATCCATTTAACGAGGACTTAAAGCGTCAAATCATTCTGCCGAAGGGTCATCCTATAACCAACTTAATAATTATGGATTACCACTGCCGATACAAGCATAATAACCATGAAACCACCGTCAACGAACTTCGACAAAGATTTCATATCCAACATCTCAGAGCTGCACTTAGAGCCCTGAGACGATCCTGCCAGGAGTGTAAAAATAGAAGAGCTCAACCGCATCCGCCGCTCATGGCACAACTACCGCCTGCAAGGCTGGCTTCATTTAGTCGCCCTTTCTCCTTTGTAGGTGTCGACTATTTTGGCCCGATGAGCGTGAGCGTTCTGAGGAGAAGTCTAAAGAGGTGGGGAGTTCTGCTGACCTGCTTAACGACGAGAGCGATCCACCTCGAGATTGTACATTCGCTGACAGCAGACTCATGCATTTTGGCCATAAGGAATTTCATCGCTAGACGAGGTACACCCATCGAATTATATAGCGACAATGGCACGAATTTTAAAGGGGCGGAACGCGAGTTGAGAGAGGCCCTACGATGCGTGGACAAATCCAAAATTATGGAAGCCTTCACGACCCCAAACACCCAATGGAAATTTATAACGCCGGGCGCGCCGCATATGGGAGGTAGCTGGGAGCGGCTTGTGCGGTCAGTTAAAACAGTCTTTTACCAGATGAGGCCTCCACACAATATCTCGGACGAGCTACTTCGCAGCATGTTTATGGAAGTCGAGAACATAATAAACTCGAGACCCTTGACATATATCCCCGTAGAAAATGAGAATGAGGAGGCGCTTACGCCTAATCACTTCCTTCTGGGATCCTCCAATGGAATGAAGCCAGCAGCCACATTTAGTGATGACAAGATGGTAATGAGGAACAATTGGAGAGTGTCGCAGCAATACGCAGATCACTTCTGGAGACGGTGGCTCCAGCAATATCTTCCCACTATTACCCGCCGGACAAAATGGTTCACACCTGTCAAACCAGTCGAAGTGGGTGATATAGTCCTAATAGTAGACCCGAATCATCCAAGGAATATGTGGCCCAAAGGGCGCATTATTCGTACCCTGATTTCGAACGATGGACAGGTAAGAAGCGCATCAGTGCAGACAACCACCGGCATATACCACAGGCCTGTCATGAAGCTAGCAGTCCTCGACGTCAGAAACTCTAAAAAGGTAAGTCCAGAGGACCAACCGGGGGGGAGTGTAACGTCCCTGACGTCCGAGAGGAGCAAAATGAGGAATCGACATCCCTGACGCCGGATAAAACGTCAATCTGACAGAGGAGAGCGTAGCACGCGGAAAGAAAATTAGACGAGGGAAAAAAAAAGAATTTTGTAACCTCCTTTTAGTAAATTAAATAAGAGACAAAGAATTAATTAAAAGGTTGTTGTTTTAAATTCTGAAACGTTGCCTAAGTGTGGCAACAATTGGCAAAAATTTAATTATTTTAGCCAAACATGGAAGCTAATATTCGTTATTTAGTTAATTAATTTTTAAAATGCTTTGTTTTGGAAGAAAAAACATATATAGAACTGCAGAAAACACATATATTCAACTGAACTTTTTTTAAACAACATACCTACATATGTTCTTGACATTTCAAAAGTGGGCAGCTTTTCTTGTTCAACGCGTTGCCGAACTTTTTTGTGTTTCTACCTCTCTCTGAGGGACTTTCATCCCCACTCCTTGAAAATTTAAAATTTGCGAATTTTGGTGCAGAAAGTACGGGAGCAGACCTGGAATAAGGCATGTTTTTGTGAGACATCGCTCCAAAAAATTACTAGCAACTACTTCAGCTTTTATGTTCAGTCAAAAGTGAGTTGCTATGAATAGTTTGGAACACTGAAAACACTTTTCTTCTTTTTAGAGTTTCGTTGCCTTTAGCAAATTGACGTTTCTTGTGTTTCCTTGAAATTGGAGGGAAAAAGAAAAATATAATTGATAGTATAAATACTCTGTGTTTGTTTATAAAATACAAGTTTCTTCTTTAGGGTGAAGAAAAATTGAAATTTTTGTACATCGCGAATATTTCGACACTAATGTCAGGCGGATTGCGAGTAGGTGGACTAATCTTCATATATTAAAAAAAGCTTTTAAGCCAGATTGACTGAGAATCAAATTGGTGAGAAGGTTTTACTTTGATTTGTATAATTCTCGCCAAAACACCCCTATTGTTTGGCTTCTAGAAAAAAAATTTAAAATCAAAAAAAAGTTTTTGGACAGAAAACCAAAAAATGTTCACGGTCTCAGTTTTTGCGAATATTTGACATCGTAGAGTAATTGATGTCGTACAAAAGTATGCTGTTCTTGTTACGCATTGCGCATACCCACCATGTTCTTTTTTCTTTTTTTGACACCTAATACGTCACGGGTGACCCGGATTATGGGTTGACTGTTGGCGAGTTTGAAAATTTGTGCAATTACTGGAACAAAAATATCATATTGTGATAATGAGGTGTGTGGTATTTAATTGTAATAATTGAAAGAGAGGGATTGAAAATTCTAACAATTTTATTGCTTTCCTAATGACAGTCTTTAGGAAGCAATGTGTTCATTTTCGCCAACGAAAAGACAAATTCAGCGCGAGAACGTCTCGAATTTGTTGTGCTCATTTAGCTCAGAAAGATGTGATAAAGGTATGTTATTATACCTTAGTTCAAATGTATACAAACCTAAATTTGACTTTGAACTTAGTCAGAAGAATGAATATAAGTTGAAGCCGAAAACTATTCCAACTATAGAGCCGAAAGCTGAAACAGTTTCCGCTTCATCTCGCTCCAACCGGATGCAACCTCAAGCTAAGCAAGAGAGGATCGCCCGTTCGATTTTTCAGCACACTTGCTGAAGAAGAGGACCGCAATTGCATTGAGTATAAGATATCTACAGTAACTCTAATGGAGTGTGTCACATCTTTGGAAAATAACTGTAATTGAATGAAATGTTTATTTTTACTTATTTCCTTAAAATAAGACTACGAAGAAGAACTTCTTACAAAATGGAAGCGGAAAAAGTCTCCAACAGCTAATACGTTCTTTAGGGAACTTCTAAAAAAATCAGGGTTTAAACGTATCAATATAAAGGATGAAGAACAGCTTTAAGAGAATACATTGGTCTGAAGCACAATCCCTCACACGATACTTCACAACTGCTAAGGGATATAAGTTGCTTCGGAAGAATAATTTTCCGCTTCCTGGCGTTCGGACTCTCCAGAGCTGGACACATAAAGTGGACATTTCACCCGAAATTATTGAGCCTGTCGTAAAGATTTTGTCAGCAGCTACTCAGCCCGATAAAGTCCAAAAAGTTTGTTTTTTGAGAAAAATTCCACATAACGGCATGGATTAGTTTTTTCGGCTGAGGTTTCCATTATGCGCACTAAGCAAATTTAATTTTTTTATTTTTTTTGTTTCAATTGACTTATTCTAAGATGTACTATAAAAGAATTTTTGTGCGGAAACTTTTTTTCTATTTTTTTTTTACTTTCAAAGTTTTCAATTTTCACTGAAAAGTGCATGTATTCTATCTACAAACTGCACAAATGGACGCGTTCACGCTTGTGCTAAGTGATTTCTGTTGCTGAAGAGGGGGATGGGTGGGGTGGTGGGTGCAGTGAATGTTGAAAAATATTATAGGTATTGCCATATGTCCCAAAATAAAAATAATTTAAAGTTAATTTTGTCTTTTTTGATATTTGTTTTTTTTTTTATTGACTGAAAATATTATACTGCTAAATACCCCAGAGTAAATATTATTAAAGTTTAGCTCCAGGCGCCTGCCTGACAGTTGTTGACATACCCTTAGCGGAGCGACGAAGTCACGTGAGCGGCTAAACCCTGCGGAAAAAAGGGTTAAAATCCTGTTAGCGAGCGAAGCGAGCCACCCACCCCATTCTTTAAATACACCAGACTTTCTTCCAGTCTCAAGTCTAAGAAATTGAGTCTGACAATCCTTTTGTTGGTCCTGATGGCATACAAAGAATCGAATTTCAGTGGCGTGTCGTTAAAAGACAATTTTACAATGACAATTACTCTAATAATTTCGCTGATTGGGTAGTTAAATACCAGTGGAGGAGGGAAATAGCGAAAAAAAAAATTATATCCCTTTGAAGAGTTGCTTCAAGCAGTGGTGCTTGTTTATAGAGATTTCGGAAAAGAGGTTTAAAACCCCGGTGTATGAGTCACATAAACATGGTTTGTTTAAAAAAAAAAAAAAATAACGAATAAAAAAAAATTAAAAAAAAAAAAAAATTAAATTTCCTCAAGAAAAAAATATTATATTTATGTTTTCTAAGCCAGAAAAAAAAAAAAAAAAATTTTGCTCAGTGCGCATAATGGAAACCGGTCCCCTTTTTTTCATTTTACGGTCCAGGAGCCACGAAGTTAAATGAATTTTCAAAATTAAAGAAAAGAAATAATAAGCAAAATAATTACCGTAAAGCCCACCGCAAAATACACTTGTATATTAATACTTTGACAAAAAATAACGTAACATAAAAGCTAAAAACCTCTAATAGTTAAACATTTCACAAAAATTATTGATGAATTTACACCAAAAACAAACAGCTGTCAAATCGGTGGTCGCCAGTGATGTCATGCGCAGAACAATCCATTTTTGTACACCTAACCGCGATTATATATTCTGTCATTCGCAAAGCCAACAGATAAGAGCAAACACTTTTTATTAACGTCAACTTCGTGGGAACTTCTCTTTTGGCCTATTATTATTAGAACTTAAGCTGAGGGAGTGTGTAGGTATGCGCACACAAACGCAACAACTACATTTTTTTGGGAATCGGAAGTTCATGCATTTCATTGGAAATTACTTAGTAATAGGAGGTCAACGGACTGCAAGTTAACTATATCTACTATACCTCGCCTCTCTTATAATCATTGTGTGCTATAAACAAGTGAACGTTTTAAAGAAAGTTGTGTCAACCGCAGATAGATGTTCGATTTTCGACTAAATTGCATTTATGACAAGGTCCAGGGCGTGGGTTTTATTAATGGGTCGCTTGAGAAGAAAACATATTCTCCTTTCTATTTTAATATTAGTATTATTTGTATCTTTAATAATAACGTACATAAAGCATAGCAAAAGTACCATGAATTGGGAAAAATTATCTCATAATACTGCAAGCACAATTCAAGGGTAACGAGGAAACCATGCTATGTTTTTTTTTTAATTCACTTTTTCTAGATTAGCATATGATGAAGTATTTATTACTGTTGTGACTTGTGGCGCAAGATTGGAAGAAACTCTTACGATGATTAAATCTGCTCTCATATTTAATAAAATGACAACTTTTTTAAATTTTAAAATTGTCGCCGAAGACGCTCTAAAGCAAAGTTTCAAGGATCAGTTAATTCAGTGGCAGACGGTTCTAGCTGATAAATTTTCTTTCCAAATATATTCATTGCATTTTCCCAAATCCGGTGAAAATAATTGGCGAACTCTTTTCAAGCCCTGTGCTGCACAAAGATTGTTTTTGCCGGTAAGCAATACTTTTAACTTATTTATATTTCAAAGAATTGTTTTTATTTATAGTCACTTCTTCATAATGTTGACGCTACTATATACGTTGACACTGACATCGTATTTTTGTCTCCTGCTACGGATTTGTGGACTCATTTTAAAAATTTTAATGCGTCACATATTGCTGGGCTTTCTCCTGAGCACGAAGATGTAAGCATTGGCTGGTACAACAGATTTGCTCGTCATCCATTTTATGGGAAATTGGGTGTCAATTCTGGAGTTATGCTGATGAACTTGACGAAAATGAGAAATTTCGATTGGGAAAATCGAATTCTCCCTATACACCATCAATATAGATCACAAATTACATGGGGAGATCAGGACCTGATTAACATTCTATTTTATTATCATCCCGGTAATAACATTTTAATAATGCATATGTAGTCATAATCACGATATGTAAATTTCTTTTAGACAAACTTTATGTATTTCCTTGCATATATAATTATCGTCCAGATCATTGCATGTACATGAATGTGTGTAATGTAACCAGAGGCATTCGAATACTTCACGGAAATCGAGGATACTTTCATTCTAACAAGCAACCACTTTTTAAAAATGTTTACGAAACTTTTAGGGATTTCAAAATCGAAAGTAATGTTAGTACACCGTTTTCTTATCATCTAAGTCAAAGCGTTAAGACTTTTTCAGTAAAAAACTCTTCTTGTGGAAAAGTAATTCATTGGCTTATCACCGATGTATAAAGAAAATAATTTTGCGTCGTTCAGTACCTTATTTTAGAAAAACAAATTATTTCAGTGCAGGCTTGCTTCCATTGGTCTACCTTAAACGAAAAAGTGGGACCCTATTCTATTCGAATGTCGAAATATTCGGAAACGAACAATTAGCATCTAGCAACAAGAAAAAATGATTTTTTTTGCACAGTAAAAAGTTCACAAGTGCTCCATCTTAGGAGATACATTTCAATGCATGCATCAAGGGTGCCAATATTACATTCATAATCAAGGTGGTAATATTACAATTTTGTGATGTTCAGCTTATTGAGTATCACGTTCAAATAAATTGAAGTGGTATGAGTTTGATTAGTGTTGGAATCAAAGAAAATAGAACATGATATTTTATGAACAAAAAAGATATGTGTTTGTACGAATCGATTTGTTTATTTTCTTAGCAGCAATCAAGATGTACATCTATAACACGCAACCCCTGGTCCGTTTAAACCTATGAAATTGTATATTAATACAATTATATAGGAATACAATCACGAAATAAATATGTTAAAGTATAAGTCGCCAAGGAAATAAATTATATTTCAGGGATTGGACATAAAAATGTGAACATTTGCAAGGAAATATGCATGTGCACCATACATGCATTTCTAATAATATCCACCCCACCAACTACGAAAACCTGTTCGCGTATGCAAAAATTTCGTAGAAGAGGGTGTACACAAGAGATTAGAAAATTTCCCGATGCTGCGAATTTTAGCCCAAGAAATTTCCTTGGGAGATTTGTGAGGTCTGTCAAACCGCCGAGATCTGTCAACTTAATTGTTTTTGCTCTTTTCATTGCCAAAAACGTATTTATTTAAAAAAAAAACATGAAAGGTAATCTTCGTTATAATTTATTCATTTTTAAAATGCTTTTTCTTGGGAAAAAACGTACTTATATATGTAGAACTGCGAACAGAGCAGGAACTGAAATTTCCACACATTTCAAAAGTAGTCAACGCGTTCGTCGACTTTTTCGTAGTTTTACCACGAAATAAAGAAAGGGTGAGAGAATTTCACCCCCACTCTGAAATTTGACAATCTACGAATTTTACTGGAAGAAGTGCGAGAACGGACCTTTGTATTTGACGCAAATAACTTATTTTTTAGATAAGGAACTTTGACTTTTCTCACATAAAATTTCTCAGTAAATACTAACAGCCGTATTCATTACATTTTCGTATTTGCCTTTTGATTCATGATTAACTAATCCGTAATTAAAAAATTGATCCCTGTATCATTCATAACACAATTTTAAACTATAATAATTAATTTTGCTTTGATGAACGGTTTTGGAAACACTGTTTGAAAATTGTATTTGGATAATGTCAAACTATGCTATGAAGTGTCATCACAAAACAAAAATAATTAATGGAGAAAAATAAAAATTTTAAATAAAAAGCATTAAGTAGGGGAAGGAATGGCGATTTTATTATTGTAAGAAAAGATTCATGCATTTTTTCAAAAGCTGATTGGTTGAGGTTTCCATTATGCGCATGTGTTCCCCTCTAACGAAGCTGTCCGGTAAATAGGGGTAGGGGAGGATGTAATCGAAGGGTGGTATGATTTGAGGATGGGGTTCACTGTTCCCAGAAACGTCCTGTATTTCTAACGAACTCCAGGAATCTTCCGAAACTCTAACGTCTAAGATAACTCAGCCCGGGTAGACGTGTCTTCCCAGGTTTTTTTTTTTTTTTTATAATATACCCGCACTCAAGGGGTTATGAATACCCTTTTAATGTTTATACACAGTGCGGGCACTGAAAGGAAGATAAAGATATTAGCGCCCCTGTTGCTGGGCATTCGCAGAGGATGTGCTCGAGGCCTTCTTCCTCCTCCTCGCAACCCGGGCAAGTGCTAGATGTCACCAGTCCCAGTCTGTAGGCGTGTTTGTTTAGGTTGATGTGGCTGGTGTACAGACCTAACAACTGTTTTAGTTGTCCTCTGCATAGGTCGAGCGCCTTCTCTGCTTGATGGGTGCAGGGGCGCTCAATCATGGCTTTGGCAGTTTTGCAGGTTTGCAATCATTCTATTATGTTGTCGTGGTGTTTTGCGAACGTGCTGCTATGTGCGGTTTTAACTACGTTCAAGGTGAGGAGAGCCGCCAGTCCGGCAGATCGCTTCACCTCTAATCTCATAGGGAGTATATTCAAGACCTTTTGTCATTTGTACAATGACATATTTGAATAGAAATCACCATAAAACTTTATGAAGTTCAAATGTTTTTTTGTTAACCAAAAACAGGTTCAGGTGGAAAATGTGGACCAGCAGTAGGTCCAGATTACCCGCAAACTTTCGGAACTTAGGATATTTGACTTTTTGCACATTTTATCCTTCACAAGAAAATAAATCTGTTATTATTATCTATTATTGGTCTTAATCGTATCTTATTTGTATAATTTTACAATTTATTTGTTCTAAAATTCTAGATTCTTTTATTACATTTTACGGAAGTATGTTATTTCTAGTGGTTAACAATTTTTATTAGCTAATTATTGAGATTGTCTTGTATTACAATATTGTTTGCTGCTGTTCTGTTTACTGACAGTTTTATTTTATAAAATTGTGTTTTAATGTAGATTTCGTTTGAAAGTAGAAACACAATGTGGCGTTCGTGCGGTCGCGCGTTGACAGATTGAGTAGAAACAATGGGATCTTATGGGGTAACACAAAATGTGACCTCACGCGTTTGGTCGGTTTTTGATCGTAAATATCGTAAGCGCGACCTCAACGTCGAAGTAGAGCTACTCTCTACTATTTTCTACTATGGTCGCGCGTTCTGACAGCTCACAGCTGTTTTGGATTGACACTATTCTTTGGCCTGTTCGATTTTAGCAAAAAGGCAAACCATTGTGTCGTATATGTACTTCGAATTGTTAGCATTTAATATGTAAACATTTTTAATTGCTAATTGATGTTTTTTCAACACAAATTAATTATGTTAGAGTATGCAGAGATTTTTATTTTTTTTATATTCTTATTCATACACATTCGTTTTCGAAGTTATTTCTTGTATTTGTGTTTCCTAATCAAACCATGAAAATAAAAAGAGTACATTTCTACTCCTTTTTCTGCCGCGAAATAGTGTGTGGGAAATTTGAGGGAACAGAACATAATTCTTCCATATTCCTAACCTCTCAACGCACGACCGTCGTGAAGCCACATTTTGTGTTGCAAATTTTGAGGTCGCGCGTTTTGACAAATTTTATCGTAAGTCGGTGCAATGCCTGTCAAACGCACGACCGCGCGAGCGCCACATTGTGTTTTGCCCATGAAGCTTGTAAGTCAACTTCTTCAGTCATTGCTTTGCAGTATTGGTTTATTGTTAGGATTCCGCTATCGGATAGTTTGAGGGTTTGTGCCGTGTTGCCGCGTAGAACTTTTACGTTTGTGGGTTCCAGTATGACGTAATGCTATGAATTTATGTTTACTAAGTTAAACCAGGTTTCGTTATGTTGAAAGTCTAACTAAATTTTTTATTGGGTTAAAATAAATGTGTTCGAGTTTAATAATCGGCTGCTCATTTTTCCGACTGTTTTCCTACAGGGTTATTCATAAAGCATAATCAACTATGAATTAACGTTGATTTGAGTTTAATTTCCCTTTGATTCGTCAATCGTTATTCATTACATTTTTCGTTGCTAACAACGTTGATCAAGTCTTAATTAACTTAAATGCCGAATTTGGCATTTAAAGCTGAATTAAGATGGAAATTATTATTTTTTATTAAATAATTACGAAAAACAATCCCCATTACGGCATGGAAGAACTGGTGCTGAAGGTACACGAGAAAGACGAAAGGCTCATCTCGGGTATGGTATACTCTCTCAATAGCTTGGGACTGGATACCGAATCGGATAGCCCTCCGTCTCAAACGCAACCGATAGCCACCACCTCAAACCTAATCGAGAAATCGTCAGCTGAGTCAGCAGGCGATAAATCGATAATTAAGCCAATCAAGCATAATAGTGGTGAATCTTCTGAGTCAGAAGATGGTGACACCACAGTAATAGAGACGTCTGTATCAGTCAGCAATGTTGCTCCGACTGGTACAGATTAACCTCCACCACTCCAGAGCAGCCTCTGCTAATTTAATACTCCGCCTGCAGACAGGAGGAGAGGACATTGCCCTTATCCAGGAACCTTGGGTAACGAGCGACAACCGGATAGCTGGATTAAGGGCAAATAACTATTCTTTGTTCTATGCAAAAGGATTAGGTAAACCAAGATCCTGCATTTTAGCGAAAAATAATCTCAAAGCCTTCTTCTTACCAAATTTCAGCGATTCAGACTTTGCATGTGTGGAGTTAGACCGCGGCGGGAAAGAAAGCTTATGGATATCGTCGGCATATTTGCCCTACGACGACACAGGCCCCTTACCAGCAACTAATATACGCGAGGCGATTAAATCAGCCCAGGCAGGCAATATCCCCACAGTGATAGGTGCAGATTCGAATGCACATCATAACCTCTGGGGAAGCACTAATACAAATACTCGAGGTGTGTGTCTTTTTGATTTCCTCTTAGAAACCAACCTCATAGTATGTAACATAGGTTCAGAACCTACTTTTATTAATAAAATTAGGCAGGAAGTATTAGATATTACCTTAGCCACCAATTCCCCAAAGCTAAATATTGTGAAATGGATGGTATCGAAGGATGTATCTTTTTCGGACCATAGCTACCTACAATTTAGTCTGGAATTTACCAAACCCCCAATAAAATCCTTTAGGAATCCTAAGAACACTAATTGGGAAGTTTATAATTCATATTTAAACAAAAACTTAACAATGAAATCTTTCAACCAAGTTCACCATCCGAAATTGACCAAATGGTAGACAAAGTGTCCAAATCAATGAATAAAGCCTTCTTAAAAGCTTGCCCGATCAGTAGACACAAAAATGGAAGCAAGCCACCTTGGTGGAATGTAAACATAGCAAAACTACGAAAAAATAGTAGGAAACAGTTTAATTTAGCTAAGAATTCACGTTCTCCAGAAGACTGGGACAACTATAAGAACAGTGTTAAGGTATATAAAAGAGAGTTAAGGAAAGCTCAAAGAGAATCGTGGAGACTGTTCTGTAGTAATATAGAAAAGACAAACGATTCCAGTAGATTGAGGAAAATACTTTCCAAATCCCCTAATATGCCTAGCTTTATCCAGAAACCTAACGGTGATTGGACCAAGTCCACAGAAGAAACATTAGATCTTCTCATGGATTCTCACTTCCCAGGAAACTCGATAGATACAAACATACCTATATCGCAACCGCACTCAAACCTGGATGTTCCGGATGGAATAGTTAACACTCACAAGTTACAATGGGCTGTTAATAGTTTCCACCCATACAAATCCCCAGGATTGGATGGTATAACTCCAGTGGAACTACAAAAAGCCATAAAACTTTTAACCCCCTGGCTATACCAGATCTTCAATAGCTGCCTCAAATTCGGCTACACCCCCTCCTCATGGAAAAAAGTTAAGGTGGTCTTCATACCGAAAGGCGGTAAGACCTCGCACTACACTCCCAAAGATTTCAGACCAATTAGTCTCTCCTCTTTCTTTTTAAAAACTCTAGAAAGACTAGTTGATAATTATATTCGCTCGAAACTCAAGGAACATACCTTATCCAACTCCCAACATGCTTACCGTAAAGGTTTCTCGGTGGAAACAGCTCTACACTCGCTAGTAGGTACAATTGAAAAATCACTAGCCGTTAAAGAATTTACTATGGTATCCTTTCTTGACATTGAAGGAGCCTTCAACAACATCAAAACAGAATCCATCGCAAGTGCACTCGCACATATGGAAGTTGATCACTGCCTCCGGACCTGGATAGAACAAATGCTGAACAGCAGACAAATTCTGTCCGAGCTCGGGTACTACTCAACTAAAAGGCTAGCACACAGAGGCACACCCCAGGGAGGTGTTCTCTCTCCGCTACTTTGGATACTAGTAGTAAACAAGCTACTTATTTCACTAGAAAACAAAGGCTATAAGGTCGTAGCATATGCAGACGACATCGCCATAGCCATATCAGGGAAATTCCCACAAACCCTAAGAGATCTAATGGACTCAGCGCTAGATATAACAGCAAAATGGACTGATAACGTTGGACTCAACGTAAATCCGTCCAAAACGGAATTTGTATTATTCACTAGGAAATATAAAATTCCAATCATAACTCCGCCTAAGCTTAGAAACACGGAACTCAGCTTTACGGATAAAGCAAAATACTTAGGTCTTACCCTTGACAGTAAACTCAACTGGAAACAGAATATTCAGGACCGAACCAAGAAAGCAGAAATCGCCATCTACACCTGTAAAAAGGCTCTTGGTCCTAAATGGGGTCTTCAACCGAGAATAGTACACTGGCTGTACCAGGCGGTAGTTCGACCAATTCAACTTTATGGCGTTCTCGTCTGGTGGCCTGCACTTGATATCAAGAGCAATACCAACTCTATGGACGAGTACAACGATCAGCATGCATATGCATCACAGGGGCCCTCAGGTCCACTCCCACGGCCGCCTTAGAGACTCTACTACACATGTTTCCCATCGATATCTTCGGGAAAATGGTAGCCTCTAAAGCAGCCTTAAGACTTAAAGAACCTTTAAAATGGTCAGACTCACCAATTGGCCATATGAAAATACTACTTAACTCCAATATTAGGGATACAGATTACTTATCCCCGTCTATTGATTTTAATATAAAATATAATACCATTATCCCAGACAGATCAGCATGGGAAAACGGTAACATTCTAAACAACGGCGCAATTGAAATCTACACTGATGGATCCAAAACATCGGAAGGTACAGGTCTGGGAATATAAGTCTATCGTCCTTTACATAGACAGTCAGTCGGCGATTAAAGCTCTGGAAACGCCAACAATAAGATCTAAGTTGGTCAAACAATGCCGCGAATCTCTTAACGAGATTGCGGACAGATGTTACATTACTCTGTGCTGGGTCCCGGGACACAGAGATATTCCAGGCAACTGCAAAGCAGATGAGCTAGCCAAACTAGGCACCGGATTACTTCTAGCTGATAACAGAGACGTGCCGGCACCCCCAATACAAACGATAAAACTTCGAATGTCTAATGAGGCACAAGAAATCGTAAATAACAGGTGGAATAACTTAAGCACGTGCATATCGACCAGGAAGAAATGGCCCATACCAGACGTAAAGAAAACTAAAAAGCTCCTGTCATTAAATAGAAGGAACATAAGCCTAACAGTAGGAATAATAACAGGGCACTGCCTGATAGGTAGGCACGCCATCAGATTAGGAGTCCTGTCAAACGATTTCTGCAGAAGTTGCAGAGATGAGGAAGAGGAGGAAAATAACCTCCACCTCTTAGGAACATGCCCAGCGCTAGCTAACTTAAGGAAGAAAATACTAGGCAATTACTTCTTTAAAGAGCTAAGTGATCTGTCCAACATAGACATCATAAATCTACAGAGATTTATATCAAAATCTAACTGGTTCAGCTGACACTATACACATATATACACATATATATTTTACACCTTCTAGCATCGTAAAGCAACTCATAGTTATCTGCAACAAAGCATTAGGTTAGAATGATTCAATCACCATACCCACTCGTCATCGTATTTGTCACCATCTACCCATAGGAGGTTTGTACTGTAACAGTCACTTCCCAAGGGCGACAGGTGACCCTCTAACTACTCACTAGATTAACACTAGTAATCACACATCATTCACGACTGCATATCAGTAACAAAGGTCGACTGAGTCAGTCACCTAAATTACCTATATGCAATCTACTCGCTACCTGTACGGTTCACCTAGGTTCAAGGGTTCGACTGAGTCAGTCACCCTACCTAGAAAAACCAGACTCCCCATTAGCAGTAATACTACTCAGTTCAAGTGCATAACAGTATAAGGGGTTCGATTGAATCAGTCGCCTCTTACTACTCTTACGCACCCTCGCTACCTCCACGGTTCATCTAGGTCATAAGGGTTCGATTGTATCAGTCACCATAGTACCAAGAGTTTGATTGAATCAGTCACTCTAATACTCCTATGCACCCCACTACCTACACGGTACCTTCAGCACTAGGGTTAAACTGAATCAGTTACCCTATCTAACTAATTGCAGAACAGTACACAGGGTTCGATTGAGTCAGTCACCCCCAACACTCGCTTGCACCCGCTACCTTCACGGTACACTTAGCCGCTTTAGGCACAATCAAATCCCAGTCACAACACCCTGGGATAAGCATAGGTTTTTTCCCCGAGTACCCGGTGACTTCCTCCGGTCTACCAAATATGTGGTATCACAATGGACCTACTCTTTGGTCTAAGTGTGTCCTGGCTATCGCCACGTCAGCCACCTCACCTAACCTAACCTAACCTATCCCCATATTGGAACTGGAAATGCTATTGAAAGATGTTTTGGCGTGAGGAAACCGAAATTCCGCATCCTTCTTAACGGCATGAGTGGTCCAATGAAATCAGTTAAAAGTATAAGGAAGCGGTTCTTGGCGTCTTCTTGGATATAGAGGGAGCCTTCAACAATATAAAGTTCACTGGTATCATGGAAGCCCTCCCCAGGTACAGCAAGAGGAAGGTAATAAATAACTTCATTGAAAACTTGCTATCCAACCGGATAATGACAGCAGATCTAGGTAGTGAAAGCAAGAAATCTAAAGTCCAGAACGGGACCGCTCAAGGGGGAAGCCTTTTTCCCTTGCTGTGGATACTGGTAGTGGTAGTGGTCTCCTGAAATCACTGGAAAGCAATGTGTTCAAATGTCTAGCGTATGCAGATGACACCGCCATCCTAATTACGGGGAAGCATCTGAACAAGCTTGGTTCGCTCATGCAGTCGGCACTGAACCACACGAAAAGGTAGGCGGGCCGCTGCGGCTTGGGTGTCAACTTTGGGAAAACCGATATAACCGATACGAAAAACGCAAGCTAGATGACTTCCAGGCCCCGTTTTTAGGGGGTGTAAAACTGGACCTAAAAAACGAGGTGAAGTACCTTGGGGTCATTGCAAAACACCACGACAACGTGTAGGAAAGACTGCAAACCTGCAAAGCTGCCAAAGTCATGATTGAGCGCCCCTGCACCCATCAAGCATAGAGGGTGCTCTAGCTATGCAGAGGACAACTAAAACAGATGGTAGGGCTGTACACCAGTAACAAACCAGCACTTGCCCGGATAGGAGGAAGAAGGCTTCGAGAACTTCCTCTGCGAATGCCCAGCAACAGGGACGCTAAGATACAAACACCAGGGAAGACACGTCCTACCCGGGCTGAGTTATCTTAGACGTTACAGTTTCGGAAGAATCTTAGAGTTCGTGAGAAATACAGGACGCTACTCGAAATAGTGAACCCCATCCGACTCTCCATCCCCAAAGCAAACCACCCTTCGATTACATCATCCCCTACCCCTATTTTACCGGTCAGCTTCGTTTAGAGGGGAACACAACGGGCCCAAACAGCAGCCTACGTGATGGAGACACTCCTCACCCTCCCAAACCAACCAACCATCCATCAGTTAAAAGGACAACTATAGAACAACAAGTCGATGTACCGGAAATAAGCCGCAGAGCATTTATTACAATCGCTATTCCTTCCGCTACTGTTGTTTTGTATTTAAAATTTTTATTTTTCTCCATTCATTTTGACATTATTCAAATACAATTTTTGAAGCAGTGTTCATCAAAGCAAAATTAGTTAATATTAGTTTAAAATTGTGTTATGAATAACACAGTGATGAACTTTTTGCACGACATGTGCAACGACCATTGCGAAAGATAACAATTTCGGACCTATTGAGGTTTACTGTGAGGTCCCACTCACAGCAGTAGTTGTAGAACCAGTTGATCATCAGCTGGAGGGTGTTAGGACTATCAGACAGGAGCACCATATCATTCGCGTACAGCAATATATTAATTTTTAATTGGTCCACATAGACCCCACCAGGAAGGTAGGAGTGCAGATCATTCAAAAATAGTACGATCAACGAGGCAGTCAAGACATAGCCTTGTTTCATACCCTTGTTGACATTGAAGAACTCAGTCGAAGTCTTTCCATCCCAAACAGTTGCAAAGGTACCTCGGTAGAGTGACTTAATGAGTGAATTAATGATCAGCTTAGATGAGACTCCAATCCCTGTGAATTTATAAAATAAGGTTTCTCTGTTGATATTGTCAAAGGCCGCCTTAAGATCAACAAAGAAAGCTTTCTCTTCCGGCTTAGTTGTAGCTGTACAAGACATGAAAGATTATACACCTGATCCACGGTGGAGTTGGAGTAGTCTCTCCGGTATGCAGCCAGAAAATCGCTGAGAATGTTGTTTTCTTCTATCCAAATAATAAGTCTTTTAAGAATGACATTTGTACGCATTTTTTAATTGGTGTCCAGAAAAGACAGGCCACGGTAGTTGGACACAAAATTAGCATCACCTTTTTAAACAGTGGAAAAATTATTATTATTTTTTTTTTTTATAATTAGCTCGAACCAAAACCCCCTTTGATTATTCAGGGCACGGGCGTTTGGAAAAAGGGGAAAGAGAAACAGAGGGGATACCGGTGCACGTTGGCTTTGAATGTTGCACCGATGAGGAAATACATATCCTGGAAGATCATTCCACATACGTGTCGTTCGGCTTATGAACGAATTCCTATATTTGACAGTACGTCCGAAGTTGGTCTGGAGGCTCACCTGATGTGCATTCGAAGCGTGACGCGTATTGCGAGTGAAATTTTGAAGAGGAGCAATGCAAGTGGCTTTGTCGTTGGAACATTTTTTTGGAATAAGCGATAAAATAGGAATAGATAAGAGACAATTCTGCTATGTACTAGTGAGTCTATGGAGCTCAGAATGTCTCTATCACCTATTAGATTTATCGCGCGGTTCTGGACCCTATCTAAAATGCGCAAAACAATCTTGGGTGCACCAGATGTGGGCACTGTATTCCATCTTTGGGCGGATGAATGCATTATACATTGGGGCCAGATTAGACGGGGTAAAATATTTCTTGCACCGCTTAAGGAATCCTAGATATTTTGCAGCATTTTTGGGGACCTCGAATATGTGATCGTTCCAACGAAGATGGTTGTTAATACACATGCCGAAAATGGCAAGTCTTTCGGTTTCTACGATGCAGGTATGTACCATTCATGAATAATGGTTGAGGGTCTTGGTTTCGCTTGAAAGACATTTGATTATGCTGTCAAGTTCGGGGTTTATTGAGTTTAACATACGTTGCCGTTCCTCTTCTACGGCCGAAGAGCAGGGACGTGAGTTATGGAACGAATATGAAAAATTGAGAGTACTGTCATCAACGATGGAATTGGATTTGAAGGTGAACGAGTATACGTTCACGTTATTTGGAATTACGCTATACGCAACAGCAAACGTCAACGTATCAGCTGTTCGAAAATTCATTCATTCATCAGTTGGCAGTTGTCGTAATTTACGCGGTAAAAAGAAGTTGGTGAAGAAAAGCTAAAAAATGTAAGTTAAAACGTTGTTAACAGTTTTGACAAAATGTAAAATTATAAAAACATAACAAATATATTCCTAGGACAAACTGCCACAAAGAAATTCTTCTTAAAGGAAAGAATACTTGGGGAGTTCATGGAGGATCATCCGAATTTGGCTAAAAATATCCTGCCAAATACCGCACAAGGAAAGGCGACTTCTACAAGGCTCTGGGAAACGTTAACCAGGAAGTTGAACGCTGAAGGCCCACCAATAAAGGATGCAAAAGTTTAGAAAAAAGTAACTTTTGCTTATTTCCCCATATATTATTATGCAGCGATTTGGAAATGCATTTGTTCAATAGGCGAAGAAAAAACTGTCTTTCAATAAATTCTGCAAGTTCAAAACAGGTGGTGGGTCGTATGAGGAAAAACTGCTTACATATGTTGATGAGCAAATCATCGAAGCAAGCGGTTTAGAGGCAGTGGTTGAAGGCCTTTCAAAGTGAAAACGTTTCGAAATTCAGCCGAAGGACGGATACAAAGCAAAGCAACAATTGACTGCGACTCGCATGGTGCGTTGGATAACTCACTAAAAGCTTTGTTTGATGATTTAGAGTGCTCAGGAGATGAAAGCGACAACGAAAAGAACACGCACAGTGAAGCCTCAAAGAAAAAAAAATCAACATCGAACAAAGATGTAAAATTAGAACCCCTTCAAGAGCATGTCAGAGCGGGACTCAAGTTTCAAGAAAGCATGGAAAATAAACTTGACATGCCTCTTCAAATACAAACACGATCCCTAGAGATAGAGGAAGAGAAGCATAAATGCAATATGGCACTTCAAGCAATTGAACTAAAAATCAAAACTCTACAATTAGAAATGCTAAAACAATAAGTGTTATGTGTATGGAATATTTAAAATGTGGAATATTTTTATTTTGTTTTTTTCTTTGATAAATAATATATAATAAAAAGGAATTAATGAATTGAAAGTCGTGCATTTTAATTACGAAGAGAGTGTTTTATTGTATTTCTTATAGCTTGCCCTGTTGTAAGTAGATGTGCGTCTTCTTCAAAATCAAGTTCTGTCGGCACACTTTCGACTCTTTCTTTGGGTGGATGAAAGGGAATTTTAAACTCAATGCATATGTTATGGAGGACACAGCACACATTCATTATTTTTGCAACTTTTTCTGGTGCGTATCTTCCCCTTTTCCCATACCCTAAAATTCTCCATCGACCCTTAAGAATCCCTATCGTTCTTTCGACATGGCAGCGAGCTTTGGAATGCACATCATTGAAGTGTGATTCGCTTGAACCTTCAACCGGGCTCCTGTAGGGTGTATAACACCACGGTTCGAGGGGATATCCAAAATCACCTATAAAGATTAAGAAAATAATTCCATTGCATAAATTCATAAAAGGAAATTTTACCCGACAGCCAACCGTTTTCAGTTCCATTTATTCGTATTCGATCTTCCAAAAACCTGCGCTGGTCGGAATGTTTCCAAATAAACGAATCATGTGCTGCACCTCCATATTGAGCGTTTACTGCATTTATCCGGTATTCATGGTCACAAATCTATTATTGCATTGTTACATATATTATTTTGTAGACTGAACTTACTATCATAGCATTTAAGCTGTGGTATCCCTTTCCTTTGAAGAACATGTGCTCATTTTGGCATGGTCTCTGTAATTGAATATGAGTTCCGTCTATACATCCAATGATTGAAAGAGAAATACATACGTTAGATTAGAACAAAAAAAGAGTAATCCATATTTTATTAATCACCTCCTGGTATTCCGTACTTCTCTATAAACCACTCCTTGCTCCTGTTCGAATTGACTACTGTGAACTTTATATAATTGGCTAAGCTTTGTATCTTCCAATTCGTTGAGCAATTTCGAAGTGAATTTTGAGTCTGTACTCTGGGCCATCCCAATTAAGTAGTCGCAGCCAACAGAGTGTTGATATCCTCCACTTGCCAATAGGGAAAGCGTCGATGCTTATTGCACTACAAGAGGTACTCCGATAGATAATTGTGAATTGCTGTTCACTTTAGTGAGGATGAGTTTAAATGCTTCTTTATTTAAGCGATAGCGTTTTAGGACTCTGCAAATAAGCACGCAATGCATTCACATAACAAATTGTGTTTCAAACCATTCTTACGCCTTTGTTTGGTAGTTCCAAGGCAAGGGGTTGCTTCTATCCCTTAATTGCCTTCGAACAACACTTTCTTTAAATTCACTTTCTGAATCAGAAGAACTTAAAAAAAATAGCGAAATAGTATCCATTGCGCTGATAAATTATAATTTCACGAATGATGTATTTAACGTTTAACTATTACATTTACTACATCCGACACTACTACAATTTTTTTTGCGAACAAAAATTACGTTTCGTGAGCTTTCGTATGAAATGATCCCAATACGTTCGTTCGTATGACGAGTCACGTAATTGTTGTTCGTACGATCGCCAATCCGTTCACGAATGCGGTGATTCGACCCCTGATCGCAGCCCGTCTCTCAATCGCGGCTATTCTTGATGAGCTCAAGACGGTCAGCAGCAGAATCGACCCCCTTGCGGACAGCAACCTCTGTCAACAGAATTCCGGGTATAACACGTCGATTCTGTTTGAATTACGGGAAACTTCTGTTGAATCAATCGAACCCGAAGACATCTCGCTCTCACGTTCACCAATAACCACATCACCGTCAACCACTCCCGTAGCCGCGCCACGCAAACTTGTTAACTTCTTTGGAACAACATGGATACAATCAGAGTGGCAGACAAGGCTGGATAAACTGTGTTCAGATAACACCCTCCTCATCAGAGGCACCCCTCCCAACACTGATGTTGCCTGGCTCGCTCTCGCAATTCTTCGAAAAGAAGTTTGGGATCAGCATCAGCCGATGGAAAATGTTTCTGCCAACTTATTTCAAAGGCACTCGGAGCTTCAAATTCGACCTCCCGTCTAAGTATGATTGGCTCTTTTATAATCCCACCGGCGCTAATTTTAACCTTGGCAAAATGCGTATCTCCAAATGGATGGACAAACCTATTAAGAATTCCAGAGATAAGAAAATTAACCCTAATTCTAAGGTCAACTTTAAGTCTGACAATAAATCTAAAACTAAGTCTAGTAATAAAGCTATCACTATTTCTAAGTCTCCTCTGCTTCACTCTCTTCCCATCGGTATTAATCCTCCCGAGCCACGTTGAAATTGGGAACTTAAGACAGGATTATTTCCAAATTTCAATAATGCACCCAAATGTCCAAACTTCACGCCATCGCATATCTTTGATAAGCCCAATGCCAAACGCATGAAGTTCAATCTCTCACCTACCACTTCTTCTCTTCTCAATGTCACTACTGCCTCCCCTCACACGAATATTTCCTGCAAGCCTTCTGTCTGATTTTAATGTCATTTTTGCCCCTACTTGCACTAATAATACTTCCAAGCCTGCCACTCCACCTCCCTCTCTCAATACTGCAGCTGACACTTGCAACCCAAACCCTCTAGCCGATTCTTCTTCTTCATTTCTCGACCCTCTTCTCCCCCCCGTCGTAAAACTTACAAGGAATTCCACCGATCCCGTCGAAAATCGATACACCCTATCTCGGTTAAGGGACCACAGAATTTATAATAATGTTGGTCTCTACCTTGCTTGCCTTCATAATAAACCCGATTTCGTCTGCATCGATGGGAAATCTAAAGCGAACGTCATGGTAGCCATTCAGCAAGAAGGTCTTCCTACTGATCCACCTACATTGCAACGTATTTTCAATAATTATCATGATGCATTTAATATCTTACATCAAAAGGTTTCTGAAGATCTATCCTCACATGCCTCCTAACTCATCTCCAAAAGGACTTCCCACTTCAAAGGAGCAGGGCCGACTCAAATAAATATTATCGTCCCTAATCACTGCTTATATATAGTTTTTCGCTCTCACACCCTTAATGTTCCCCGACCTCTTTCCACACTTTCAACCCAAAAGTTACACCAAAATTCCTGTCTCTTTACTATCAAAATGTCCAAAGATTACGCACCAAAACACGCGACCTAACTCTCAAAAACTCCCTTATGATATTTTCTCTGTTATATCAATAACAGAGAATTGTCCCCTGCTGCTTTACTTTTCGGACTGTAGGACTTGCAACACATAGTGCTTTATCTGGCGGCGGAACCCTGCTGGCAATAAACAATCACCTCGATGGTACTTTTTTCAAAAGTTCGAAAACCGACGACTTTGTCTATATGCGTCAAGATATCGCTACCCAACCGCTTTCTTTACATTATGTGTTGCAGCATACATCCATCCCAACCAATTGCACCTTACCAGCTTGCTGTTGATGCTATCGACGATTTAAGTGCTGCACTGGACCCCTGTAATGACGTCATTATTTTGGGAGACTTTAATCTTCCCCACCTTCAATGGTCACTATCGGATGATGAGTCTCATTATATTCCCAGTGCCACCTCCGATAAGGAAATCTTACTTGCTGATTGTCCCTCTGACTCTCGCCTTTCCCAAGTAAGTCGCATCTGAAACAACCTGAACAGGCAACTTGACCTCATCTTCTCGTCCGATGGGTGCAATTCCACAGTTTCTGAAAGCAATCATCAACTGTCGACTTTGGACCGATTTCACACTCCCTTATTCCTAACCTTTTCATACAATAATAATTGAAACCCAATCTCAGAGCACACTTACTGCTTTCATTTTCGCAAAGCTGATTTCGTCAATTTCAACAGCTTACTTCATAAGTCCCATATCTACCCGTTTACCCATTGACCATACCCTCGCGATTTTCTACGCAGATATCTTTACCTGTTTTGTCCAATCGGTGACATACTTACTAAAAAAAATTGCTGTGATATTGCTTATGACACTTCATTTTTGTTTCATTTTTAATGCTTCGAATATGAAATTAGAGCAGTACGAAAAATTCGCTACTGAAATTTCCATTAAGTGTGAGTGCGTACACACTAACCTAATAAATGTGAAAATGTCAAACAAAATGCATTAAAAATGTAACCCAAACTACATTTTTCAGCCGCTGGCAGCTTTTTTTTTGACATTTCTGCATTAAATTTAGTCATTGCAGAACTAATTTGTTTTGAATTTGCGAAATGGATTCAGATGTACTTATTTTGTGTGTTTTAAATATAAATTTATTAATAGCAACCGTTTTAGAAATGTTCAAACAAAACAAAAACCTAAATTCCCAATTAATTTTTGCCGTTTGTGATTCTGCTCGGCTCAATACAAAAACGAAAGCTGACAGTTTATTATTTTTCTGCGAAATAATTGCCTTCCTTTTCTTAAAAAAATCGTGTTGTCTCTTTTATGCAAGGCTGACACTCAAACATGATTTAATACATTAAAAATGAAGTATCGTACGGGCTTTACCAAATTCCATCACAATATGGCCACTTTTCCAATCCGGAATTTAACTTCAAATGGCTGAAACTCACCGTCCGTAAGCAAATTATTCACTACTGTTTTATATACAGAAGCCCTAGTGCGGACAGCAACTCAACCTTTAACGAGTTTGATGCGCTGTCCGATTTCATCACTCGAAATGTATCCCTGTATCCTCGTACTGAAATCGTCAATGCAGGCGATTTCAATGTACACAATTCGGACTGGCTTCAACACTCTGGCCAGACAACACCCGAAGGAAGGTATGTTGAACTTTTCGCTGAGATTAACAACTTGACTCAGCTTGTAAATGTGCCGACACGAATACCTGACATTGCAAGTCATGCCGCCAACACCCTTGACCTGTTTCTTACTTCTCACCCTGATAAATACGTCATTGATGTTTTAGCGCCTCTAGGCCGATCTGACCATAACATCATATCAGCTAAATTCTCGTACTCCAACCACTCAGTTAAAGAACAAACTCCCAAAAAAAAAGTATGGCGTTACGAGAAAGCCAACTGGGACGGCCTTAATAGCTTCTTTAGGAGTTTTAACTGGTCGCTATGCTTCCTCGATAGTGACGTGGATGCCGCCGCTGATATGATCACCGACACGATTCTCTTAGGTATGAATGACTTTATTCCTAACAGAATAAAGAGCATTAAACCTAAGACAAACTCATGGTTCGACCAGAACTGTAAAGAGCCCATCAGGTTGAAAGAAGTAAGTTTTCGGTCTTATAAAGCCAACAAATCTGAGGAAAACCGAAAGAAGTTTAAACAAGCAAGAAATGACGGCAATGCCCATATCTGTCGTGTCAAATTCCTACACGACCAAAAACTGTGGCAAAAAATAATACAGTGTCCCAAAGGTAGTAAAAATGTTTGGTCAATCGTCAAAAAACATTAAAAACTCTGCCTCATCTGCCATCCCAACGCTCATTTACAATGACATTCCAGCTGTCAGCTCCTTAGACAAGGCCAATCTGCTCGCTGCACAATTTGCAGCCAATTCCACACTGCAAGATAGTGCTTTGTCTGTCCCTGTGCTCGAGAGCGTCAAATTCTCTATGGGACAAGTCCATTTTCGCACTCGCACAGTTGCAGGAGTTCTCAAAGGTCTCAATATACACAAATCCGCTGGTCCAGATGGTATCCCCCCATTAGTTCTGAAGAGGTGTTCTTCTTCGCTGGCAAAACCTCTGCGTAAGCTTTTCTGTTTGTCCTACTCTTCTGGACTCTTTCCGAGAAGATGGAAAACAGCATTTGTGCAGTCCCTAAAAAAGGCGAATCTTCCTCTCCGACCAATTACCTACCCATTGCACTTACGTCCCTTCTTACCAAGGTCATGGAAACGCTGAGAAATCGTCAGCTTATGAAATATCTTGATTCACGAAAACTTCTCAATGACCGGCAGCATGGTTTTCGTAGCAACAGGTCCACTGGTGATTTGATGGCATATCTCACCGAGAAGTGGAACCAATCTCTCCATTACTTCGGTGAATCAAAGATAGTTGCGCTTGATATTTCAAAGGCATTTGACAGAGTTTGGCATCAGGCTCTTTTGTCGAAAATGCGTGCATATGGTATCGATGAAAACTCAAAACTCAGTACTGTCTTCTATCTCACAAGCGAAACCAAGACCCTCAACCATTAAACATGAATGGTACTTACATCGCAGAAACCGAAAGACTTGCCATTCTCGGAATGTGTGGCAATGGTGTAGTGGTAGCGTCATCGTTCGTCGAGCTGATGGTTCACGGTTCAATCCCTGATGTCAGTAAGCATTATATGATAAGAGGCAGTCCGATCAATTGAGAAAGTTTGTGACAACACTACTGCGAAGGCATAACACTGGCAGTAGGCTTGTCATATGGCTGGAGAAATTGATCGCTCTGTTGATAATTGATATGCTTATGACATCAGGTGGATCGGGAAAAAATACTGTGAATCAGAAGCGAAGGCAAAAAATACATGACAGCATTAAATCTCCTAGTTATTCTGGACACCACCCCTGGAGCTAATGTGAAACCTAACACATCTGAGTTTCAAACCACTGCACCAATCTCTTTCTCTCTCTCTATCTACATTTCCGACGCCCGCACCATGTGAATAACATGTAAAAAAAAAAAAAAAAAAAAAAAAAAAAAAAAAAAAAAAAAAAAAAAAAAAAAAAAAAAAAAAAAAATTCTCGGAATGTGTATTAACAACCATCTTCGTTGGAACGATCTCATATTCGAGGTCGCCAAAAATGCTGCAAAATGTCTAGGATTCCTTAAGCGGTGCAAGACATATTTTACCCCGTCTGATCTTACCTCAATATATGTATAAGGCATTCATCCGCCCGAAGACGGAATATAGCTCCCACATCTGGTCTGGTGTAGTCGTACACAGACCTCCGTGGACTACACACGTCTTTCGGCTTTTGTGCAAAAAAGAAAATTCTGTAATCATAAATAGTGCATTAGACACACAACGTATAAGCGGGTATTTAGCCTAATTGAAGTGATAGTGAACAGTGACCCGGCCATCCCGGGATCAATCCCGTACTGCGGGAAAATTATTTTGTTCTAATAAAAAAAAAATAATAATAATAAAAAACAATAAATAACAAGTGAATCACGTGATGAATAAAAGTGACCGTTCCGTGCTCTCCATAGCGGAAGTAGCGGACGAAAAAACAAAAAACCACATCAGCCAAGGCCAAACAAATGGCACGGCGGGAAAAAGAGCGCCAACGGCAGCAACAACAACCGCTGTCAGAAAAGCAGCAGCCGCAAAAATAACAACAACAGCAACTTTTGCAACTGTTAATGAGTCAGCAACAACAACAACAGCAGTCAAAACAGCCACAGCAGCAGGAGAAACCGCAGCAGAAACAGCAGCATCAACAACCGCAGCAGAAATAACAACAACAGCAACAGCAGGTATCAAAAGGATGAAGGTGCCACCTATCAACACCTTTAAAATGGAACTTAAGGATACTATAAATCTATGCAAGTCGGCCATAGGTCATAATTTTTATATTAAGCGCTTGAGTGAAGATATGTAATACAGTGGAGCAATACAAAAAAATGAAAAATTTATTAAAGGAATCTACGACGGAGTTCTTCTCCTTCAGGGGAGAAGCTGCAAACTATGCTGCTGAGGGGGTTGGAACCGTCCATCGAACCGGAGGAGCTCCTTAAAATGCTGAAAGGGAAGGAGTGTGACGGTCTTGAGTTTGTAGGAGTCAAGCCGTTCACCACAGCAAGGGCCAAAAGGGAGAAGCGTAAGCTACCGTTCTTCCTGGTACAGCTTTCACCCCATAGCAAACATTTTAGAATGTGTTCGCTGCCAAAGGTTCGGGCACGCCGTGTCGAACTGCAAAATGCAACCTCGATGCGTAAAGTGTGGTAAGAACCACAAAGCAGAAGAATGTTCTCTAGGTCAGGATAGGGTAGCAGATAGGGCCCAACTGTCAAGTGCTTTATGTGGAAAATCGGGACAGACCGCAAACTATCGCGGTTGCCCTAAGTTTCAGTATATAAAAACAAATAAATCTCGCTAGCAGAAAGTCGAAGTGAAGCGTTGACCCGCTTCTAGCTAAACACTCACCGTCACTCCCAAATGGACATACGCCCGAATGGCTTCAGGCCGGAGAAATTCGGTAGAATAACAGCCGAAGGTTGCTGCACAGGCCCCAGTGCCAAAAGCACCTGAGGCTCAGCCGGACCTGCTGGCCATTTTGCTCTCTATTCAAGGGCAAATGAGCCAGTTGCAGCATCAGTTACAAGAGCAGGCGAAACGGGTCGACCAGATCTACGCATTTCTATTGGGCTTAGCGCACCACTAGTCGTAAAGATCCTTGCGGTGAATGTGAATTCACTGATAAGGATCGAGCGAAGAAACGTACTTTTTAGGTTGTTAGAAGAACAAAGCCCTGACGTATTTTTGGTTACCGAAACTAAGCTATCCCAGAAGCACAAACTGTGCCATAATAAATATAATATTATAAGAAGAGACCGACCCAACTCCATTCAAGTGGGAGCTCTTCATTAGAACAGTTTTGCGTTACAAGGCTGTGTACAGCGATGAAGTGCGGAGGTTCCAGAAGCTGGAAGCGTGTATCGTATGCATCCCCCTCCCTAGTGGAAAGAGGTTGTACGTGGCCGCGGTCTACGCTTCTGGAACTACTCAAACCACTTTATTTATAACAAAGCTCGAGATACTTTTTCGATGTCTAAGGCTGGAGTCGGAAGAGAACTACTTCATTATGGCCGGAGATTTGAATGCCAAGCACAGCGACTGGGGAAATAATATACCTAATTCTAGGGGGACCCTACTAATCAATTGGTGGGGTCTGCACAATGTGAAAGCAACCGATAGTCCGTCGTATTCTAGAGGCGGCTCCTATCTTACAGACTTTCTGTAACCATGCATTGGAACAACAAATTCGGACTGTAAAATCCAACAGCCCGAGTATTTTCCCGCAAAGGAAGCTATAGGAGCGACTTTTCTGGAAGTGTGTAAGGTGAATGATAGTATTTGCCCGAACCACCCCCTGAAAATCGAGTCCTTGTGCAAAACTTCTATCTTCGAAATGATATGGAACACTGGCGATCAGAGAACATCGGCTTCACCGAAATGCCAACGCGAAGAAAGACCCTGGTGATGACCGAATTTCTTTTGAGTTCTACAAAAACTGTTTAAATAATTTCATGTCTGCACTCACCGTAGAATTCAATAAAATTTTTGTTACCGCAGTTGTTCCTGAGAGCTTTAAGAAATCAATTATATATCCGTTACATTAGAAAGGAGATTTCAGCGATCAATCCAATTATAGATGAATTTCTTTTTAAACACATCCGCTAAGCTTTTTGCCGCTTTAATTTTTAATAATGTCACCCAGTGGATCCAAAACAATAAGATTTTAACGGAATTAACAGCGGGATTCAGAAAGGGGTATTCCAAAGTTGACCAAATCTTTTCACTTATCAACATAGCTGAATCCTATAAAAAGAAACAAAAGAAGTTGTACGCTTTTTTCGTCGATTTTCGTGCAGCTTACGATTTTATATCACGGGAATCATCCGAATTTTGAGAGCGATGTACGATAGCAACTTAGCCTATGTCTGGAATGGAGATTCAATATCTGATGAATTTCCAACTTCTATGGGTGTGAAGCAAGGGTGTATCCAGAGCGCCCTGCTGTTTATATTTTTTATCAATGATATAACTGACACTGTTCGAGGTGGTATTGAGTTTGGTCAAGCAGTGATTCGCGCATTGATGTATGCTATGCAGATGACACTGTCTTTCTTGCCGATTTAATTGTTGGGATGTAACTAATGATGAATAAATTAAAAGAGTACTGTAAATATTGGAATTTGTTTGTAAATTTGACAAATCGAAGATGATGGTGTTTAGAGGGGGAGGCGGGCGGTACTGCCGGGACGAAAAATGGACATTTGACGGGAAAGTAGTGGAAATTGTTCGGGAGTACAAGTACTTAGGAATACTGGTGTCTGCCAACTTAAATATGAACAAGCACCTCGAGTCACAACTTTCGGAAGCCAAGCGAGCTATATCTTCGATCTGGAATCGATGCATAACAAATAGATACATATGTATCCCATAGTGCCAAGCCAAAACTGTTTCGCTCAACAGCAGCCGCGATTCTTTTATATGGAGCACAAGTATGGGGATATTGCGGTGGCCAGGTTCGGACTCTCAGGGTAAAGTCCCTGGACGATCCATAGCGAGTAACCGTGACAAGAAGACTCACTGCCTCCACGGGGCGGCCACCGGGCAACGAATACCACAGCGAGATAACTGTCCTAGTATTGCGGACGTGTACAACTGAACTTATGGTCTATTTCGCACGCCTGCGATGCACGGCTGTTGTTCACGTCTGTGACTATTCGGCTAAAGTGAACGACGTGAGGAGAGTAAACCTCAAGAATACATCTCTAATCCAAGGTGTAACAGCATACGCCAGGAATGCGTGGCTAAGAGAGTGCTTAGTCGCTAGTATGCGAACTCCGAATACCAGGCTACATTCGGTTTCAACCAATGCCTTCCCGTGCCGTACCGGGCTCCGACATGGGTGACTCTTCTTTCCCGAATACTAGTGGGAATCATTGCATCTCAAAATAATTTAAATTTACAGACTGATGCCTTTATAAGCGCATCAACCTCTGGTGTTGCCGTTGGGCAACCAGAGACACTCCCCAATCGAGTAGCCACTGGGCTCTCGACGGCCGACAACAACAGTGCTTCAGAGCACATAACGGCCTCAACATCTCGGTCCGCCATCGGGCAACCGAACCCAACATCCGATTCGGTAGGTCTGGCCAAGCGGGCCCCTTTCGATCGTACGCCTCTGATTCCGACGCGTCCACACCTGTTGACACCTGCAGCGTGGTTACCCAAAAATCGGGTTGCTCCTCCATCGAGAAGAGTCTAGGCGGGCTGCAAATACAACAGACTGGTTTTGTGAAGCTGAATAGCTTCCAAAACAGACGCTTTAAAAGCGCCCTGCGGAGAGGCATGGACAGAGAGAGTGCTCTCATCTTGGCCAAATCCGCTGTCAAAGACAGGCCAGATATGAAGCGAGTCAGATCTGAAAATCAAACTCCCCCTGCATCGGCCGCCAAGAAGATCAAGAGTGGTCCTTTACCTGATGTTCCCACCTTTAGACAGGTGGCTAGCCTTGTCGGGTTAGGGATCGTTCCGACCGACTTGACCAACCATCCCCTCTCAACAGAGCAAATGGCTCTCGTACAAGGGGCGGTTATAGACACCTCGATCGAATTGAGTAACTGTGGCGTGTGGCCTAAGTTCTCAGGGTTACACCTAAGATCGGGGTGCCTAATTCTTGTCTGTGCAGACAATGCTACAGCCGGGTGGATGCGCTCCAACTTTGAGAAGATCAGCACCAAATGTGGTCTGGACCTGATGATGGTGGAAGACGGCCACCGCTTCATCGGTCCGCTAACTTCATACCACAGTAGTTCTGTCAGTAAAACCAGCCCGAGTAAAGCTTGCTAAACTTCGGAAGAAGGCTAGGAAACTCTTTAATCGAGCCAAACGCACAAAAATGTGGGACGAATACAGGTTCGCTCTCACAGAATTCAATTTAGAATTGAGGAGATCAAATCGAGCTGCATGGAGAAGATGCTGCGAAGACATTACTGACATGCCTGTAGCGGCACGTATTCATAAAACTCTTGATAAAGATCATACAAACTGTGTGGGATTACTAAGGAAAACTGATGGTACCTACACGTCGGACCGAACGGACACGATTAACAACCTACTTCAGGTACACTTCCCCAGTTCGACAATCCATGAAAATCATGATAACTCTAACGACACTGACCTTAGGGTCTCCATAGCTAGCAGAGTTAACAGTCTATCTGGTAAAATCCTCAGTCCAGATAAGGTAAGATGGGCAATCGGCTCTTTCAAACCTTTCAAAGCCCCCGGCGGTGACGGCATATTCCCAGCCCTTATTCAAAGGGTTATCGACGTCATACTGTCGGCAGTTATCGCTTTATTTAGAGCTAGTTACAACTGGGGTTACATCCCATTCACCTGGAGACAGGTGAATGTGATCTTCATCCCCAAGAGTGGCAATAGGCCTAGTGAACTGCCTAAATCATATAGACCTATCAGTCTAACATCATTTGTTCTTAAAACTATGGAAAGACTTATCGATGTCCATATTAGAGGCCAGATAGAAATATCAAATCCTCTACACTCAAGTCAATACGCGTACAGAAAGGGCAAATCCACTGAGAGAACTCTTCACTATCTCGTCAAAAAGGTCGAAGAAGCATTTCAAACCAAGGAAATTGCCCTATGTGCCTTCTTAGACATTGAGGGTGCTTTCGATAATACCGGATACGACTCGAAAGCTAGGGCAATCAGTCGTAAAGGTATCGAAGATTCGACCAACCAATGGGTCAGAGCAATGCTAGAAAGTCGGATCATAACCGCCTCCTGTGGTGGTGTGTCGGTGTCCGTGACGGCGGTCAAAGGCTGCCCCCAAGGTGGGGTATTTTCTCCCCTATTATGGACACTAGTCATTGACGATCTTTTAGTCAGTCTCCACAGACCAGGCTATAGCGCCATTGGTTATGCAGATGACCTGGCGATCATTTGCAGTGGCAAGCTTAACGCAACCATTACTAGAGGCATGCAGAAAGCATTGCTTCACGTCTTAGAATGGTGCACTTCTGAAGGATTATCTATTAATCCCAGCAAAACTATTCTAGTGCCTTTTACTAGAAGGAGACTGGTTAACCTTGAACCTATCACCTTAAAAGACAACACTTTGCCTTATTCCAATGAAGTCAAATACCTCAGTATTATCCTAGATAGAAAACTCAATTGGAACTCTCACATCAAGTCAGCCACAGAGCGTGCCACTAGAGCCATATGAGCCTTTATGGCAGAACTTGGGGGCTTAACCCCAAAATGATATATTGGCTTTATATCATGATGGTTAGACCTATCATTACGTACGCGTTGTCTGGTGACCTAAAACCCTCGAACAAACAACGGCTAATAAGCTCCAGAAACTACAGCGTATTGCCTGCCTAGGTATTACAGGTGCAATGCGCACCTGCCCAACTATAGCACTAGAGGCTATAATTAGACCCCTACACATCTTCATTAGGAAGATGGCTGCTAGATGCGCTATCAAACTGCAGTTGGAACATAAGTATAAAACAGATGGACATGTGGGACACCTGAAAATACTTAACTCAATCCCAAATATAGACATGTTTCTGTCCATCCCAGACACTATGGTTAGGGAATACAGTTTTGGGAAACTATATGAGGTAGAAATTCCAGACCGTGCTAAATGGGCCAATGGGGCTCTGGCACGGGACCGAAGTCTGATCTGGTATACTGATGGATCGAAAATGGAATCTGGAGTTGGAGCTGGTGTCTTTGGACCCAACACCAAACTGTCGATACCCATGGGAAGATGTCCCTCGGTATTCCAGGCAGAAGTACATGCCATTGGGATCTGCGCCGACTTAATATCCAGAAAAGGTATTAAAGGCGCCAGAATTCTTATCCTCTCGGATAGTCAAGCAGCATTACAAGCACTGTCTTCCAACATGATGGACTCTATGACAGTTAAATGCTGCCACGATGCCTTACATGCCCTATCCAGGTCAAACTTGGATGGGTACCTGGTCACCAGGGTATTGCAGGCAACGAATCGGCGGATGAACCAGCAACGGCTGGATCAGAATCCGTGTTCCAAGGACCAGAACCATTCTGCAGAGTCAACTGGGCTACTGCCTTAGGGCAATTAAACGACTGGGAACATCAACTTCGCCTAAAAAACTGGGAAATGTCCCTGGTCTGAACCAATCCAAACGTTTAATTAAGCCTTACTCCTACAAGGCCCTTACGTGACTGTAAACCTCGTCGTGGTGTAAGGGCCTAGCAGGGGTCAATGACTCTCGGGATTTAATCCCTAGATGAGATTCGAAACCAAGATGCAGTCGAACTCTAATCCTTCCGTTTCACATCCTTTCCTTTCCCCTTTCCCCTCCGGTGGGCTGGATCAAGGTGTCATACGACCCGCGCCGAGGATCAACCTGGCTGGGAGCCCATCCCGAAAATAGCTCAGTCGCAAACGGAGTATTCGGATACCTGGCGACCTCCGGATTAGCTAGCCTTACCTGTGTAATGCGGATCTCTGCACAGACCGACATTCCTTTCTCCGCTACTCGTGGGAACACAATGAATACTTCCAAAAAACTTCTAGCAAAACAAAAAACAAGCATTAAGACCGGTCCCCCTTTAAGTCCGGACGGTAGCACGGCGACTAAGCTGTTTACCGGAAAAGCTCCTGAAGAGCTGGCTAATAAGAAGACCGTGGCTTTACATGGTCCGACTACTGCCAATAGCCGCATGGAGCTCAAAGGTACCAATACCCAACCACATTCCTCTAAGGACTCTTCGGGAGCAAAGCGCAGCGCGTACAAAGATCGCCGTACAGCCAGTCGGATTCTGAAGCACTTTAGAGATATTCTGGAGTGCAACAGAACCGAAAAGATAAATGCTCGCATTGAATGGGCCAATAAGATCGTCAGCGAAGCTGGGACAAGCAGCGACTCCACGTCAAAGTAACAAAGATCGTTGGAGGAATCCTTTTCGAATTCCAGAAGGGCCAAGGTGCACAACACCAGCACCTCTTCCAGGCCACCCAACGCCACATCGATGTCCTACAGCGAGGTCCTTAAAGACAAAATAGTGCTGGCGGTCATTGACAAAAGCGACCCAGACGGTTCTATAGCTCCTGACAAATGGAAGTTTATTCCAGCCAAACTTCCTCTTGTGTTTATACAAATCATAAAGGAGAATCCAGGTCCTCCTCCTAGATGCAGCGATGGTGGATGGCATCAGGGCCACGTGAAGCTTATCGCCTGCGCTGATCAAAGGTCGCACGACCTCTATAAGCTAGCTATAGCCAAATTGGGAGAGGTATGGCCAGGTGCTAAACTCGAAGTTGTTGCGAGGGAAGATATCCCGAGCGGACCAAGAACTCGCACTTGGATCCCAGCCGAACCCTCTAACACTCATACGGTCTTAGAAATCCTAAAAACGAGCAACCCCGATCTTCCGAATCACAACTGGAAAGTCGCTAAGCTGGATGAGCCAAAAGGAATCTCTGGCTCCTTTGGCGAAGACTGGCGGTGTCGTCTACTATGGCCTTGACTCACCATCAAGGTTTATAAAAAGATGAGGAATCAGATCTGGGCACACTGCCCCCCCACCCTTCTGATCCCACTCCACCAGCCTAGGTACCCAAGCCTGTCACGTTCCCTTCGTTGGATAGTGACGACTCTCAAACGTCATTCCCTAAGCAGAATCCGTCTTTAGTCGATGAAGACAAATTGTCGGGCATGGAGACGGATGACTGCCTCAATAAACTTCATCCACTGCTTTTGAGTGAGGACGAGTTTTTGGAATCGTCCTCGGACTCGGAAGCCCTGAATACCACCGTGGTAGAGGCCTCTCTGCCTAATTGTAGCACCAATGCTGCGTTAGTCCAGATTAACTTACACCACTCCATAACGGCTTCTGCCGGCCTTCTTCTCCGCCTCTCAAAGGACAGGGAAGATATAGTCTTGGTCCAGGAACCTTGGGTCGTGGACAATATGGTATGTGGACTCAAGACTCCAAACTACTACACCCTGTATATGCGTAACAAAGGTAAACGCAGATCGTGTATACTGGTGAAAAGTAACCTAAATGCAATTTTACTCCCTAATTACAGCGATCGAGATACTACCGCAATAAAAATGGAAACAACCGGCAGTGCCTATTACTTAGTTTCGGCGTATCTCGCCCATGATAACATGGACTCTCTTTTTGGGGATAACCTGGGAAGACTGATCGCAGATGCGGGGAGACAAAAACTGGTTTCATTATTGGATGTGATGCTAACGCTCATCACACTGTATGGGGCAGTTCCGATATTAGCAAATGAGGTGAGTTACTTTTCGATTCCATTCTAAGTACAAACCTTATTTTGTGCAACATTGGTAACGAGCCTACCTTCGTCACCAGAAACAGGCAAGAAATACTGGGCATCACACTTGCCTCCGATAGCATTGTCCAACGTATTAGAAATTGGAAGGTGTCAAGCGAGCCCTCATTTTCGGATCACAGGTACCTCCAATTCTCCTTATATGTAGACTCTCTTAGCCCGCCAGTTTTCAGGAATTATCGCAGAACTGATTGGCTCAAGTATAGGTCAACTTTAAGTTGTTTAGTTACCTCAAATCACCTTAACACCCCCTGCAATCCCCAAGAACTGGATCGCATGGTTGAAGAATTAACATCAGCCTTAAATACAGCGATGTCAATCCGAGGGGTAAAAAGAGGCCGCATTGGTGGACTGCAGGGTCAGGCCCTTTAAGAAGTAATTGTAGGAAACTCTTTAATAATGCCAAAAGTACGAGAGACGCACTAGACTGGGACTTGTACAAGGCATCCCTTAACATATACAAAAAGAATTAAGAAAAGCCAAATGAACTTCTTGGAGGCTCTTCTGTGTTAAAATAGAAGAAGTTTCTGAGGCATCAGAAATCCAAATCCAATTACACCCAGTTATCTTAAAAAAACGGATTGAACTTGAACTACTTCCAGCGAAGATTCACTAAAATTACTGCTTGACACCCATTTCTCAGGCAGTTGCCAAGTTGTTAACAATATGGTTTGCAGCAGACCATTTCCACAAATTACCAACTCCTCAAACTTGATCACACGGAGCAAACTCCACTGGGCACTACACAGCTTCAAACCATACAAATCCGCGGGACCAGACGGCATAATACCTGTCGAGTTGTAGAATTCATCGGACATAATTATGCCGGTGCTGAAGATAATTCTGCAAAGTTGTCTAAACCTGGTTTACATTCCAAAGATATGGAGAGCAGTTAAAGTTGTATTTATACCCAAAGCGGGTAAATGCTCTCATTCAAATCCAAAAGATTTCAGACCTATCAGTCTATCATCATTCCTCTTGAAAACATTGGAACGACTGATAGATATCCATTTACGCAACAGTATTGGTCAGATGCTACTGTCAGCGGCCCAACATGCGTATTGCAAAGGCAAATCAGTGGAGACAGCATTGCACTCACTGGTATGCAAAATTGAATATTCCCTGTTCCACAAGGAGTACACAATGGTTGCCTTTCTGGATATAGAAGGCGCTTTCAACAACGTCAATACATCAGCGATAGCAGATGCACTATCAGATCTGAAAGTTGACAGTTCACTCCGCGAATTGATCAATCTACTGCTCAATGGTCGGATTATCAACTCCACGTAGGTGGGACGTCTATCAGAAGATCTGTTAGTAGAGGTACTCCGCAGGGAGGTGTTCTATCTCCTCTTCTGTGGAATTTGGTGGTCAATGAACTATTGATAATCATGAAAGGCGAGGGATGCACGGCGATCGCTTATGCAGATGATGTTGCTTTGGCCGTCTCGGGAAAGCACCTAAATACTCTGAAGGAACTCCTACAAAACGCTCTAAATAAGCTCACTAGATGGGCAGTTCGGTTTGGTCTGGGTGTAAACCCCCACAAAACTGAACTAGTACTCTTTCAAGGAAATATAAAATTCCGCTAGTCGACCCTACCTCTCTTAATGGAACCAGCTTAACTTTCTCTGATAAAGCAAAATATTTGGGTCTTATCCTGGATAGGAAGCTAAGTTGGAAACCTAATATTCAAGAAAGAGTAAAGAAAGCTACAGTAGCACTTTTCTCTTGTAAAAAAGCCATTGGGAATAAATGGGGATTTCAACCTCGAATTACTCACTGGCTCTTCACCTCGATCATTAGACCGATACTCACATACGGGGTGATTGTCTGGTGGACAGCCTTAGATGAAGCTACAAATCGCGATTATCTAAGTAAGGTCCAACGTACAGCTTGTCTGTGCATTGTCTGTCCGCGGCACTGGACATTATATTCCATCTAATACCCCTCGATACATATAGCAAGCAAATGGCAGCGATTGCAGCCGTTCGCCTTGAAGCTACCAAACAGTGGCCAAGAAAAAAATTCGACCACGCCTCTATTCTGAATAAATTCAAAATCTCTCCCGAATACACGGACTACACCATCCCACGTCTAAATTTTGAGAAGAACTTCCTTGTCACCATCCCTTCCAGATCACTCTGGGAGGATGATGCATTTTCAGAAGATCAATCAATACACTTCTACACTGATCGGTCAAAAACCAAAGACGGAGTTGGTGCAGGTAATTTCTCTGAAAGGCTTAACCTTAAGCTCTCCTTCCGTCTTCCTAATCACTGTAGCGTGTTCCAGGCGGAAATAATGGCGATCAAAAAGCCCTATCTTGGTTTAAGAAAAACGTGATATCTGCTAGAGATATCGGCATATTTTCTGATAGCCAGGCGGCAATCAAATCCCTGGAATCGACCTCTATGAACTCTTTAGTAGCTCTAGACTGCCGTTCGTCTCTTGTGGAGATGGCTGAGCAGTTCAGTATTCACCTGTGTTGGGTGCCGGGGCATAGAGACATTCCAGGGAATTGTAAGGCCGATGAACTCGCCAAAGAAGGAACAACTTTACCCATCTTGCTGGACAATGGCACTTTAGGTATTCCAATCACTACTCGTAAACTTAAAGTAGAAACACAATGTGGAGTTCGCGCGGTCGCGCGTTGACAGATTTAATAGAAACAATGGGATCTTATGGGGTAACACAAAATGTGACCTCACGCGTTTGGTCGGTTTTTGATCGTAAATATCGTAAGCGCGACCTCAACGTCGAAGTAGAGCTACTCTCTACTATTTTCTACTATGGTCGCGCGTTTTGACAGCTCGCAGCTGTTTTGGATTGACATTATTCTTTGGCTTGTTCGATTTTAGCAAAAAGGCAATCCATTGTGTCGTATATGTACTCCGAATTGTTAGCATTTAAAATGTAAACATTTTAAATTGCTAATTGATGTTTTTTGAACAAAAATTAATTATGTTAGAGTATGCAGAGGTTTTTATTTCTTTTATTTTCTTATTCATACACATTCGTTTTCGAAGTTATTTCTTATATTTGTGTTTCCTAATCAAACCATGAAAATAAAAAGAGTACATTTCTACTCCTTTTTCTGCCGCGAAATAGTGTGTGGGAAATTTGAGGGAACAGAACATATTTCTGCCATATTCCTAACCGCTCAACGCACGACCGTCGTGAAGCCACATTTTGTGTTGCAAATTTTGAGGTCGCGCGTTTTGACAAATACTATCGTAAGTCGGTACAATGCCTGTCAAACGCACGACCGCGCGAGCGCCACATTGTGTTTTGCCCATTAAGCTTTAGCTGGAAGCTATCGAGAGTGCAAATCTTGGGTGGACAAGTGGATCAACATGTCTAGCGACAAAACAGATTTGGCCAAAGCTGGATCTTAAACGCTCTAAGAATTTGATTTCTCTCAACAGATTGCATATCGGCACCACAATAGGTGTCATCACCGGACACTGTCTAATAGGCAAGCACGCTACAAGGCTGGGCCTCTTCGCGAACGATTTCTGTAGAAGCTGCATGGATGAAGAAGAGGAGGAAACTATTCCTTACCTTCTTTGTTTCTGCCCAGCTCTCTCCCGTAGAAGGAAACTCTACTTATTAGCTTCCTATTATAATGATACAGGCGACCTGATGAATATTGACATCAAGAGCCTCCTACGCTTCATAAGAAGCTCTAATTGGTTTTAAGACGAGTAGGTGGAGGGAGGCTTCTCCCATGATCCACGTGGTATCACAACGGACCTCATTGGTCTAAGTGTGCTGGTGAATCCTAGCTGGCAGCCACTTCAACCTAACCTCTTCCCATAAGCCACCTTTATGTGGAGCCGCTGCTGAGATGAAGTTCCATCGAGTCCTCTGGTTCGCCAACTGCTGTTGAGTATGTTCACTGTGCCATTCTGCCAAGTCTGCCTGTAGAATCTTGTTCGCCTTCCTGAACTGCGTGCCATTATCGCTGTAGAGTTGCGTACATGGGCCACGACGACCAGTAAATCGCAAGAAGACGTTGATGAATGCCTTGGCTGACAAATCCTCCGCCAGCTCGATGTGTACAGCCTTGGTTGCCATGCAAACGAAAATTACCACATACGTTTTCTTCGTGGTGCGTGTGCGCTGCGCCCCAATCCGTATGTTGAAGGGTCCGCAATAGTCGACGTCTGATGATGAGAAGGGTGGAGATGCTACGACCCTTGCGGTCGGTAGCGATGCCATCTGTTGCCTAGCCATTTGCTGAGAGTGCCGTCGACATATGACACACTCATATACATATCGTTTGACGAGTGCACGGCCACTGATGATCCAATATTGCTGTCGAATTGTTTGTAGCATGAGTGTCGTTTGAGCATGCGAATTGGTGAGATGAATATCCCGAACGATGAGTTGTGACAGCGCACTTTCCTTAGCCATGATAATGGGATGCTGTTGCTCAGGAGTTAACTCAGCATGCCTAAGTTGACCACCGACTCGCAATATGCAATCTGAGTCCAGATATGGTGCCAGGGATGCCAGTTTGCTTGTAGCTGCAACATGTCGAAAATTCTTAATAATTGAATATCATTGCCAAAGTACCTGTCTTGTTCTGCTCGAAAGTGCCATTTTAATGCCATAGCCATTTCATCGCAATCCACTAATGGTTGATGCCAATACTGTCGTCGAGCTGGATTGCAACGGAGTACATACGCAGTAGTTCGTAACAGCCTGCCAATGTTGGAGAAGCGCTCGACCAAGTCGAGGGTGATGACTTCGTTGCCACAGTCGTATCGGGTTTGTATGACTCGGGGTGGAGCAATACGCCCAATATGCGCCTTGATTGGTTTAGTTTCCACCTCCATCGCCTGTAGGTCTGCCTCGGAAAGTTCCGGAACATCAGCCGCCATGTTGTTTCGCATTAGTTCAGTCGGGCCATGCCACCATAATGTGTGACTGACTAATGCTGCAGCCGATATTCCGCGACTCGCACAATCTGCTGGATTTAGATGAGTGCGGACATGTCGCCAGTCCTCCACGTTGGTGTGTTGCTGGATGTAGCGTATTCTATGTGCAGCATATGATTTGAGCGTCGCAGCTGATTTGCGCAGCCAACAAAGAACAATGGTGGAATCGCTCCATAGGGTGCATGGTGCATGCGCCAAGTCCAATGCATGTTTTACACGGCCAACAGTCTGTGCCAATAGTCGAGCTGCACACAATTCCAGCCGTGGTATCGTTGTCGTTGGATTGCCTTGAGTGTCAACTCGAGCTGGTGCCACACGAGTTTTTGCAGTAACAAGTGCTGATGTGAAGTCGCCATTGGGGCTTGTCGTACAAACATAAACGACCGCCGCATATGCCTTAATGCTTGCATCGCAAAATCCATGAAGATGTGCTGTGACCGATGCCCGTAACTGCAGACACCGTGGAATTCGAAGCTCATGTAGTTAATGTAAATTGTAGCGGTAGTCCATCCATTCCTGAAGCAAGTCCACCGGTAGTGGTGAGTCCCATTCCAAGCCAGTCCGCCATAGAGATTGTAGGAATATTTTCGCCACGATGATGACGGGTGCCAGCATGTTCGTAGGATCGTACAGTCGAGCAATATTACTCAACACCTGTCGTTTGGTGGTAGATGTTGTTTCGCCAATGTGGATTCGATAAAATAGTTCATCCGTTGTTGGATTCCAATGCAGCCCAAGCACAGTCACCTCCGGTGATTTCAACTCGATGTCAAACGTTGGGCAAGGATTGTTGGTTATTTGAGCCAATGCCAACGTATCGTTGGACTGGCATTTGCGTAAGCGAAAGTGACCTTGCTGCAATACCTTGTCGACGTCATTTGCCAATTGAATCGCCTGATTCGTGGTTTCAACACTCGAGAGATAATCGTCTATGTAGAAGTCCCGGAAAATGCTCGTAAGAGCAGCGGCTGCTCGGTGACCATCAGCCAATATGTTGCAATTATCGCGGGCACACTGCTGCAGTGACCGAATAGCATTGTACGGACCAGAAGCCATGCCATAAGTTACAGTGGTCAATTGGTATGTGCGAGTTGGTTGATCAGCTGTTTCACGCCATAGGATCTGCTGCCATCGCTGGTGACGTTCGTCGATTTGAACTTGCCTGAACATCTTTTCCACATCTGCCGAGAGAGCCACTGCAAAACGTCGAAATCGGAAAATGATGGTGACCAGCTGTTCTTGTATGAGCGGTCCACTCAGTTGTGTCTCATTCAGGGAAACGCCATTTGATGTCTTCGCCGATGCGTTGAAGACTACCCGAAATTTTGATAGCACGGCATGATGTGGAATGAGGTATCGTTGTGATGGTTCATGCAGCAAATCGGAGACATCCTTCATATGGCCCAGAGCGATGTATTCGCGCATGAAAGCCAGGTATTTTGCCTTCAGCTCCGGGTTGTTCGCCAGTCTGCGCTCCAGTTGATGAAACTGCCGTAGTGCCAATGGATGCGAGTTGCCAAGCGTCAGTGCATCCGGACGGAACGGGATTTGTACTATGTAACGGCCTTTGGAATCACGTCGATGTGTAGCCAGGAATAAATTCTCGCAGAATTCGTCATCGCCATCCGTATTTGGGTTGTCTGCGTCAGCTTCGAATATACGCGCCATAGCCAAGTCGAGACTTTCATCGTCATTGCCAATGTCGCCATGAACCGTCAGCAATGAACGAATGGATGATGCCAGTGGAGGGTTGATTGCGGCTGGTCCAAATATCACCCAGCCAAGTGTTGTTGATTGCGCAAAGGGTTCATTTGATGAACCTCGTACGATGCCTTCTTGGATAATATGACCCCATACGTCAGCGCCAAGCAGCGCATCGATTGGACCCGTTTTGCCAAATGACGGGTCTGCCAATGCCAAAGTGCGTAGATGTTGCCAGCAAGATGGCGCAATATCAGCTACTGGAGTCGGTGTTGTAATTGTGGTCAACAAGTAGAAGTTGACATCGATGCCACATGTGCCATCGCATGAGGCCAAAGGGATTGTAGCACGGCCACGTGTGTGCGTTATGGCGGAACCAACACCCTCTACTAGAACCGCACAGGGTTTTCTGCAAATAGCCAATTTGTTAAAAAAGTTGTATCTCATGAAACTGACCTGACTGCCTGGATCGCAAATGACCCGGCAGCGATGTGTGTATCCATAGCCATCTTTGATGCAAACAATTGCAGTCGCCAACAAAACCACCCTATCTCCGATCACTACAAACGTCTTAGCTGCTGATTGTAGTTAGGCTGGGTAGTTCCTTGGTGGTTGACTTGATGCTGGCGCAGGCGGTTGATCAGCAGTCGATGTCGGCTTGGTGATTGGTGTAGTGCCGGAAGAGTTGACGCGGCACAGCAATGTGTGATGTCTGCCATGGCAATTTCGACAGCTGCCACCTGAACATGCCTTGGTTGCATGTCCCGGCCTCAAGCAGTTGAAGCATAAATTGCAACCACGAAGCTTGTTAAATCGTTCAGCCACAGGCAGGGCCAACAATTTCGGGCAATTACTGATGCGGTGAATCTTGGAGTCGCAAAACTCGCAATTGCCAGGTGTAGTCGCAGCCAAGTTTGTCTTCAGCAAACGCAATGCACGATTTGGAGGGGGAATCACCTTCGTGCCAGGTTTGTTGTGAAGGTCGACAGCATTCCACCGCAATACGTCTGACGCCAAACTGTGAGCCCGTTTCTCCACAAAGTTTAGCAAGTCCTCGAGCTTAGGAATCTCATTTGAAGTGCGACTCATACCCCAGGCCTGCTGAGTCGACGGAGGAATTTTTTATGTGATGATGGGAACCGCCAGCGCATCCCAACTTTCAACAGGTAGTTTCATCACGGCCAGTGCACGGAAAGATTCCCTCACCGTGTCAACCACGGAGAGCAACGAGGAATTGGTCTCAACAGTTTGTGGTTTGAGGCCCATAAATCGGGAGACATGAATTTCACCCAACTGCTTCGGACTGTCATACCGAGTCTTCAGTGCCTTCCATACAGCCTCATACCCGCCGGTGTACATGCCGCCAACCAATGCCACGGCGTCGCCTTGAACTGCTTGGCCACTGCCACAAGTGCGTCATGAGCAGCCACAAACCGATCGAAGTGCATTTGCAGCGAGTTGAGTTCCTGCTGAAGGCCAAATTCATCGTCCGAGAATTCACTCTTCGCAATCTTTGTTGAAATCCGCTTGATTGCGGTAACTGCGGTTGTGCGTCGGTTGAGGTCCGCCATTGTTGCAGGCGACTCCAGGGTACGAGACGATCCTGAAAATTCGGGACGAAAATTCTCTGACTCACCAACAACAGCCAACTCCAAATAATCCGAATCGTCGTCGGACATCCACTACAGCAAAGATTCGATCGCCACAGGAACCGTAAAGGTAGTACAGTTGCCAAGTTCTCGTCCAAGATAACGGGATGCCAAAAACCCAAGCCACGCTATCGAAAATTCTCGTCCAAGATAACGGGATGCCAAAACCCAAGCCACGCTATCGAAAATTCTCGTCCAAGATAACGGGACGGTACAATAAAACGCTTGTTCCGTAGTAACGCCACCAAATATATGTATTTAACACTACTCGCGAATTAATTCCGCACAGGAGGCACCAAAAAATGTATAAGAAAGGTTATACACGCAAACAAATGTTTAAGAATGCTTGAAATGAAAAAAATCAAAAACCAGTTCAATTTTCGTTGTAATTTATTATGTAGGAAACGAGCGTATGAAAGTAAACTATAAGCAAACAAAAGAAGACGAAGCTACTGCTTGAAGGGCCGTTCGCCACGATGATCAGAATACAACAAACAAAAAGAATTCAGAGTAACAAGAAAAAGGCTTCAGTGCCTGTCAAAAAAGGAATACAAAAGAAGGAACAAAATGAGCTAATGACTTTTTTCGGTGATGCCAAATCGTGACAAAACTGCGTTTACAAATTTGAGATCAAAATGAATGTACAATAATCTTGTACACTAACCTAACCTACTCCTACAAGGAAATCCTTAACCTAGATAAGGAAAGCATTACTAAACTAGCGAGCTTCCTAACTGGCCACTGCGGCCAAAGATACCACCTTAACAAAATGGATATTTGCCAGGACAAGGATTGTCGATTCTGCCTCGAGGAAGATGAAACATCCGAACGCATTCTTTGCGAATGCCCGGCACTACATTGCTTAAGGATACGTACTCTCCACAGGGAGATACTTACTTCAGTGGAACTCAAGGGATCCGCTACCAAGGATGTACTTGCCTTCATAAGGGAGGTAGTACGTCTTTTGGATTAACTCCAACCCCTCGATACATTAGATCTTTTAGGTCGCAGTGTCGATGTCATGCGGGCAAGCGTTGTACAAGAGGAAAAAAAAATATGGGGATATTGCTCTTTTGAAGCAGCGGAAAAGTTTCTCCGATACTTTCTTAACCTTCATCCCACCCTTGTGTAGAAAACTACACATAAACTAACTCTTTTCTTATTTTTTTCAAAAACCACTAATTGCTAACTTCCGGAATTTTCTGACTTTATTATAACCCTTTTTTTTACAAAAAAAAAAGTACTTGGCCCTAAAAAAAAAAGTTTATAACGGTTGTTATTGCTAAAATTACGTTGTCTACCTTCTTGTTTAGATTTCTACACGTATGAATAATTAGTGCATTTCATATAAAATGCTAGTTGCATTGAGTCTTTTTGTAAAGCCCGTATGATACTTCATTTTTTCTTCATTTTTAATGCATTAAATCATGTTTGAGTGTCAGCCTTGCATAAAAGAGACAACACGATTTTTTAAGAAAAGGAAGCAATTATTTTGCAGAAAAATAATAAACTGTCAGCTTTTGTTTTTGTATTGAGCCGAACAGAATCAGAAACGGCAAAAATTAATTGGGAATTTAGGTTTTTCTTTTTCTTTGAACATTTCCAAAACGGTTGCTATTAATAAATTTATATTTAAAACACACAAAATAAGTACATCTGGATCCATTTCGCAAATTCAAAACAATTTAGTTTGCCACTGACTCAATTTAATGCAAAAATGTCAGAAAAAAGCTGCCAGCGGCTGAAAAATGTAGTTTGGGTTACATTTTTAATGAATTTTTTTTTGACATTTTCACATTTAATTTTTAATTTTTAATGCAATTTTTATTTCGTAATTCATTATTTCTTACATGCTAGACAAAAACGCTTAAAACTAGCTTAACTAACTAACTATGTAATGTAACTCTAACTTACTGACCTATGCGGGTGCTCTAAGCTAAACCTAATGCTTAAAACTATGTCTTTCGACGTTTACGAACTAGACTTATTTATTAACTTAACTTAACGAGGTGATGACTAAGAAAATTTATTTATGAAAACTTAGTAAACGAACATTTTTTGTGTTTCTTAAAACTGAATTAAAATACAATCTTAAGTCTAACTTACAAGCTACCTTATATAAACCTTAAATCTATCTTAACAATAGTATATCGATCGTGGGTGTGATCGGACGTGCTAAATTCGAGTGTCGTGGGGTGCACACTTTAGTTTCATTTATTTCAACTAGTACTTTTTTAATTTTAATACTAAAAATGTACTGCCTAGTCTGCAATAAAAAATAGAACGCAGCTGCGAGCTGAAAGTTTCTTGTGGGGACTGTAGTGCATACTTCCACTGCGCATGTGTGAGTATTGGACCAGCTGATTTTGAGTACATGATCGCCCACAATGTACATTACCGATGCGACAAGTGCACCGCTCTTCGCCGCAAATCTCTGCAACAACAAATTTTACCACCGCTGAAATCTACAACAGCAAAAACACAAGCAGAGCAACAACAAACAACTGGTAAAAAAACGGGTGGAGCAGCGTCCAAACAGCGAACAATACGCATTCCGCAAAGTTCTTCTACGCCACAGATAGATGATGAGTCGACTAACGAACAGCAAGCGGTCTCCGACATGATTACCGCCAATCGCCCACAACACAGCTCGAGTTCAATAACCCTGCAGCTGCTCTATGATGAAATAATATGCCTGAAGAAAATTAACTGTGACTTTCTCACAACACTTCAACAGCTGAGAGAGGAAAATGACAATTTGAAAAAGAAGGTCGCACATCTGGAAAGCAAACTGAATTGGAGAGAGCAGAAACATGTGGAGAACGCGATAGAGATCTTTGGTGTACCTGGTGTCAACAACAACAACGCCGAGGAGTTTGTGCAAAAAATTTTTCGTGACGCCTTGGATGTTTCCGTCGCAGCCACTGATATTCAACGATGTTTCATCAAACATGTTGGGAAAAAGCCTACCATCGATTCAACTGGCAACAATTCAAGCAACATCAAGAAATGCAGAGATGTTATATGTGTACATCTATCTTCACAGGACTTAAAGTGCAAGGTAATGAAAAGCAAGAGGACTGCAGCGAAAAAATTAAACTCGTCGTTATTTGTCCCGGCCACTAATAATAGTATTTTTATAAATGATTGTTTCACTAACTATACTAGAGCTTTATTCATGGCAGCTAAAAAATTTAAAACAGAAAATAATTATAAATATTTATGGTTCCAAAACTCACAAATATTGATGAGGAAAGTAGACAAAGGTAGGGTTGTTACTATAAGATCGTTCGATGATTTACGAGATTTGGAGGACTAATCATCCTTCCCTTTATTATAGTCTTTCTAATGTTTGATACAATTAATACCATCGATCTTCTCTGTAACAGCCCAACCATCACTATACGTAGTATAAGAGACAGCATTTTTAATTATAACTCTGATGAGGGTAATCCTTTTTTTGTTGTTCATCAAAACATACGCAGCTTGCGGCAAAATTTTAATTTATTGGTCTGTAATCTAGAAGCTCTTGTATACTTACCGGATTTAATATTTGTTTCGGAAATATGGATTTTTGCGTGTGAAAGTGATGACTTTTATATTCCGGGTTATACTTTCTGTGCTAGTACAAACGAATCGTATTCTGCAGGCGGAGTAGGAGTTTTTGTGCGTGATTCCTTGGATTTTCATGTCTACTGCCATAGTATACTAACAGCGGATATAACACAAATCGCATGTAAAATATGCAATGAAGTTTTCAATTTCGTCTGTATCTATAGACTGCAATTTCATGACCCTCAATCGTTTTTAAATGAATTCTCTGTATTTATGAATCAAATTAAAGCAGTTAATCCTGTCATTCTGGGTGACTTAAATATTGACATCTTAACATAGAACACAGTGTCGGAATCTTTTCTCGGCCTAGTAGCTGAGCATGGTCTTACTTCATTTATAAACGAACCGACGAGACCAACCTCAAATTCTTGTTTGGACCATGTTTTTGGTCGGTTTAGGAAAATATCTCCTAATCAATGTGCTGGTGTTAACTTTGACCTCCACATTACTGATCACTGCATGACCGGTATTTTTTTCAGAAGTCTAAAAAATGTGAAACGCACATGCAATGCATCTTCACGTAGCGTCACCAAGATTAGGTTTGATCTCCTGAATAGCAAACTACTTTTTGAAAACTGGGAGGCTGTCTATGCTGAAAGCAATGCTTCTGAGGCTTATAGTATTTTTCGGCAGATCCTACAATTGCACCTAAGTACTTCTAGTGTCAATACTGTGCAGAAGTCGGAAGTTAGATTGAAGCCCTGGATAAATCACGCCATTCTTAAAAAAATAAAGCTGAAGAATAGACTACATAAAAAATGTTTTAAGCATCCACTTAACACTGCACTCAGGAGTCGCTTTAAAAATATGTGTCAGAAAGTGAACAGTGAAATACGACTATGCCGTGATAGATACTATCACTATAAAATACGCAGTTCTCAAGGCAACCCTAGAAAAGTATGGAAAGTTATTAATAGCTTAATCAATAGCAATGCTTCAAAAATCTCCAACCCTATCGTACTGGCTAGTAATAATTCTACTGTTGATGATTCCACAACAGTAGCCAATATATTTAATGACTTTTTTACTACAGTTGGTCAGATGTCAGCTTCTAATGATTGTGTTGCCTACTGTAGGAGATGTGCCGAAGGTAATCTGGTGGAAGGTGAAGTTAACAGTGAAAGCTTCTTCTTTGAACCAATTACTGGTATTGAAATCCTGTCGGCAATTAACTCTCTCAAGCAATCTAACTCCTGTGGAGACGATGGCATTTCTAACAACACCTTAAAGATCATAGCTCTAAACGTAGTTGACATTTTGGTTTACCTTTTTAATTTAAGCATATCCAGTGGAATATTTCCCGACAGGCTAAAATGCGCTAATGTCATACCAATTTTTAAAAAGGGTAATAAACGAGATAAAAACAACTACCGACCGATCTCTTTGTTGTCTACAATCTCAAAAATCTTTGAGAAAGCTATCAAGGTTAGAATGCTTCGGTTTCTTAAGAGAACACGTTTTTTTAGCTCTATGCAGTACGGCTTTAGAGAAGGACTTTCTACCGAAGATGCACTCCTTGTGTTCTGCTCATCAATAAACAAAGGATTAGATGAGAAAAAAAGATGTGCCTGTCTGTTCGTGGACATAACCAAGGCCTTTGACATGGTAAACCATGACATCCTCCTGATCAAATTGCATCGGGCTGGTTTTCGGGGCTTTATGCATAGGTGGTTAGAGTCGTATCTCTCGTATAGAACACAAAAAGTTAAAATTGGGGACTGCTATAGTAATGCCAGAAATATAAATCTCGGGGTACCACAAGGATCTGTTCTTGGGCCTATTTTGTTCCTAGTGTACATTAACTCTTTGTTTAACCAACCTTTTGCCGGAAAAGTTACGGCTTTTGCAGATGACCTCGGCATAGCATATGAATCCACTAGTCCTCTGAACCTAGTAGCTGATATAAACTTCGATGCTCACCTTTTGAGAATGTGGTTTGCCAAACACAAACTAAATATAAGCAACAAAACAAAACTAATGTTTTTTAGTCTGAGAACGGAAGAGTATCCTGATCTCGAAATCTATCTTCATTCTCTAAGATGTTCTCGATACAAAGTGACAGATTGTTCATGTGGTGCTGTATCTTCTTCGCTGGCGTTAGATGGAGCTGCAAAGTGTGATGGGAATTGTTTTAAAGTCGAAATTGTAAAAAACTTCTAATACCTAGGTGTTGTCATTGATCAAAATATGAGTTGGTCTGATCATATTTCGACTCTGAAGCAGAATCTGCGTTCTTCTATTCGTTGTTTGTATCACCTGCGTAATTATTGTACAAATAATACTCTTAGAACCGTCTACTTTGGAATATTTCATTCTAAATTGCAATACGGGATCGGGTGTTGGGGAGGAGCTTACCACACAAAAATTCACCCACTCCTTGTCCTACAAAAATCTGCTGTTCGTAAGGTTTGTGGCGTTTCTCGTCACACCCACTCCATAGCGCTCTTTAGGTCTCTAAGAGTTCTGCCAGTTAGACATTTGTACTATTACAAAGTCTCAAAAATATTCTTTATCAGAGGTGGTTACCTGCAGAGTCCTAACTCTGACGTCCACAATCTGCGAAGCAACTCTGTAAGTATACCTTCTTTTCGGACCACCCATTATAGAGATTTCTACTCCATTGTCTGCTGCAAATTATATAATAAGCTTCCTGTAACGATCCGCGTAGTTAGAACTTTGCCGCCATTCCTAAAAAACGTTAAAACTTGGCTTCTGGATTTTGACCACAATGAAATTGAAGTTCTGCTGACCTATATTACGTAACTATAATGTTTAAATTTGTTCTGCGTCTCCTTTTTTCTATTGTTATTTACTCATCGTTTTTAATATTGTACACCCCACATGATCCCATCCAAATGAATTTTTTTTATTGAATTAAATTATTCCTGAAGTGACATTTAACACTATTTTGAATTGCTTAATACAAATGTCACTAGCTATTCTTTGCATAATTTTGTATTTAATATTATTTTATCAATTATGTATCTCTGCTAATTATGTTAAGAATAATAATAATAAATAAAAAAAAAAAAAAAAAAAAACCTAACATACGTAAATTACGTAAATTTTATTTTTTGCAGTGCTGCGTTTTTTTTTTTTTAATTATTTATTTATTTATTTTTTTTTTATTTTTTTATACATAAAATTAAATTTAACCTACCCTAAACTATGTAAGTCGGCCATAGTAAAAAGGCCAACTTTGCCCATTGAAAAAGGCTACCCCGGATCGAATGGAACCGACGAAGGAGGTCTCTCTCCGTCCCTAACCACCAGAATTTCTGGCGCTGCCGTTCAATATCGCGCAAATTGCGACCTGATACAGATCTACTGTACCGGAGACGCTCCGGAATGCTGTGTGTGACGTGTCGGTTGTAGGTTAGTCGCCTATCCCCAGCTGTCCGGGCAACATGGAAGATTAGCGGCACCGCTAATCCTTCTCTATCTAGATAGAGGAACGCCTCTGGCGGAAAGAAGCCGTTAAGGCACACTCTCTCGTGGTACATGTCATTGGGGTAGAAGGCCCCAGAAATCAGGTTATTCATCGAGTTCATCGCTCTTGCAATGTGTCCCCGAATCATCTTGATCACGAAAGTATCCACTCTGTTTATGTTCACCCTGTTACACAGGACCTCATTGGAATAGAATTTTTTGTACTCAGACTCTGGTGTTCTGTATAAGCGAAGGCAAGCCCTGAGGCAAGCCCTCTCAAACACCCGAATCCTTTCCATCGAGCTTGCTCCCACGTTGAACCACACGGGACAACCATGTGCGAGCATGGGCCGGATAAGGGCCATGTAGCAGATTACCTTCACTCTCGCATCGAGTTGGCTGCTATAAAACAGTCTCTTTGTGAGAGCGAAAGCCGCTTTGGCTTGGGCCAGAGCAGCATCTATATGTTTGTTGAAATATAGATACTGGTCTAGCCAGAGCCCAAGGTATCTGACTACACTTCGACACGCTAATGGTTGTCCCTGCTGTCCCACGATTGAAAACTTTCGCCAATTCTTCCTGGTATCCGCAGAGGCCCCAGATAACGACGTCCTAAACAGGATGGTTTCCGACTTCTGGAAGTTGATTTTCAAACCGAATTAGTTATCCGGAACAATGTGCATGTCCTCAACCCACTTAGACAGCGCTCTATTGATCACTTTTTCGAATACCTTGCTGATATTCGGAAAGAGACTTATCGACCGGAGATTCGCCGGATCTGAAGTATCCTTTCCCCTTTTGGGAATAGGATGTACCACCGCTGTCTTCCAATGCGCCGGATAATGTGCATTATTCAGCGCAGTATTAAACAGGATGGTTTAAATGTTTACCGCTTCTGGAGAGAGGTGTCGAAGCACAATGTTAGACACTCCGTCGATAACCACGGATTTCTTCTTTCTTAATGATTCGAAGATCGCTTGGAGTTCTACCTTCGATATGAACTGGGGATGTATCACCTCATCCGTGATGGTATTAATTGCCATATTTTCGTCATTGAACTGGATAAAAGCGATGTTCTCTGATCGCCACTGTTGAAAATCATTTCGAAGATAGAAGTTGTGCACAAGGACTCGATTTTCGAAGATAGAAGTTGTGCACAAGGACTCGATTTTCTAGATCGTGGTTCGGGCAAATGCTATCATTCACCTTATACACTTCCTGGAAAGTCGCTCCTATAGCATCTACCCTCTCCTACGGATCCTCGATCACAAAGAAGTTGTCATCACTGACTGCGTTTCCTGGATCTATGCCTGCTGTTATGAGTTTGGGGGATCTTAACATACGGCAGGTCGTTTTGATTATTCCTCCGAAATGTTGTGTTTATTTGCGGGAACATACTCGGGATTTCACAGCCCGAATTTTGTTATTCCAATGCAAGTTTACAGAAAGTCTGTAATTTTCTTTGATCAACAATTGGAGGTTTTTAATCAACGACCTTAGTGTCTTGATCTCCGTGTTTTGTCTCGTCCATTTGTTGTAGGTATCTGTCGATCTCCTCATTCGACAGGTTCCTATTGGACGGTGGGTAGAGCGAGTTCGAGGAGAGTGCTCTTGTCAATACTCTAGAGAAGCGTGTCCAACGCGTCCTACTGTAATTGTAAGGGTACATTTGGACAAACTCCTCCAACTCCGCAATCTCGTTGGGAATTGTAATTTCGGCACTGAGTCCGCAATGGTCACTGTCATATACAATTGTGTGTAGGCAGTTTCTCGTTTGTCGGTTCGTGTTGGTCAGTTGTAACCGTACGTCGAACAGCAGAAGATCCAGATAGGAGCCGCCTCTAGGATACGACGGACTATCAGTTGCTTTCAAATCGAGTCTATACTCGACATTGTGCAGACCCCAGCAATTGAATAGTAGGTTCCCCCAGAATTAGGTATATTATTTCCCCAATTACTGTGCTTGGCATTTAAATCTCCTGCCAAAATGAAATAGTTCTCTTCCGATTCCGACATTTTCACATTTATTAGGTTAGTGTGTACGCACTCACACTTAATGTAAATTTCAGTAGTGAATTTTTCGTACTGCTCTAATTTCATTTTCAGAGCATTAAAAATGAGAAAAAAATGTAGTGTCATACGGGCTTAAGTGAACATCATGCGTATACATCGTGAATTTAACAATACTAATAAAAAAAATTATGTCGAGACCAAGATGTCTTACAGTTGAAGAAATGGAAGCATTTTTGAATGAAAGTGATGGTGGAGATAGTGATATTTCTCGAGACAGCGACGACGAATTTGTACCAGAAGAAAATGTTGGGGATGACGATGACTTGTATTCAGATGATAGTGATTCTGACGTTGAAGAAAAAGCGAGTGAATCAAATGAATCAAACGAATCAGTTATTCAAGGTAAAAATATGGATCCATTGCTTGTTTCAAAAGATGGTATTGTGTAGCAACCACATCCATTTCAGCATCAAAGTGGTAGATATGGGAATGAAAATGTGATTTCTCTTCGTCCTGGAACAACAAGAGGTGCAAAGTTCGTGTTAGTGATATCAAAGATGCTTTTTTTACTTTTTTCCCACCACATATTGAAAGTATTATTTGAAACATTCAAATGCGTATTCACAAGCTCAAAACGCTTAAGACTTCAAACAAATCGATTCGAATACGTTGAAAGCGTATATTGATGTTTAGATTTTAGCTGGTGTTTATAGGTAAAACAACAACAACACAAGAAACAACAATACGAACTTGGATTTTTACTTGTAAAACCATAAATGGCAGCTAGAAGTGATAAACCAAGATCGGCATCATCAGCATCTTTGCTTGCAACTGTTTCACGAGAAAGTTCAGCAGCACAATCTTTAGATGATATTTATGCATCACCTTAATCAAATCTACCAAAAAGGTCAAGAAGCGTGGGTGTAAAATGCATTCAAGAAAAACTAATTTAAATTTATTTTCACTTGTTTTTTTAGAATAAAAATATAAAAGTAATTTTTTTGTTTATCTTAATAAAACTAAAATCCCATATGTGTAGAAATCCACACACAAGGGTAGACAACGTTTTTTTTTTGAGGATGAGATGAAGGTTAAGAGAATTTTCCGACTACCGAGTAACACACCAAGTTACATGTTTAAAATGCATTTTAACTATATCATCAAAGTGAGGACGATGGATAATGGAAGGATACCGAAATTAGTTTTATCTCATGCCATAAGAACGAGAGGAAAAGTCGTCCAAGAGTGGGAACGTCTTGCATGTGACTGCGGACTAAGTTTACTCCTATCACATAACGAGCAACCGACAACGTTGAAAACCCAATTCAACATCTAGCAGGAGAAAAAAGCCCGCATCTTATACGAAAAGTACTCCTACGAGGCTCGGTCCTCTCAGTTTAGGTGTTATTATAGTAAATTAATTCATCCTCTTAATTCATACGATTCTCAAGCTAAGAGGTGAGCTAGTAAATTTAAATTTCATACCAGACCGTTCAGATCTACCAATCCTGTGCAGCATCTGTGACTTAAAAGTAAGAGAAGAGTGGTTCAGTCAATATGCCCAGACCTAAAGGGATTCCGTACGCAATGATTTTTCGGAGAACCTGTTCTAAATGAGGATGAAACAATCGGCATCTTAAACGGGGAGGAGGGGTGGGACTCATTGTACGAATATGCTGTAATTTCACTTAAAGACAGAAAATGAAAACTATGTACATACATATAAACTACTCAAAACAAAATACGGCCCACCCAAGATTTATATTGTATTTTGCCTAAAAAATACTTAATTGGTAAACATTATCGAAACAAAGCATTTTATTGTAGAGTTTGCATGTGCATGAGTCCTTATCAACGCTTTCAACAACAATTTTACCGTTGCCTCCAAGTGAGAAAGCAAAAAGGCTCGAAAAAACAATCAATGCAAAAATTATTGCAGTTGTTTTCTCAGTCCGATTCTAGCGTTGTGGGCCCCTTAGTGGGCCCTATTTTGTTTTGAGTAATTTATATAAGCAAACTATCAATCTGGTAGACGGTCATAGACCAAACCTAATTAGACTAAAATTACTTTTTTTGTGTGTATTGCTTTTGCGCTGAAATAAAAGTCATTTAAAATAATAAAAAAAAATTATTGATGTTGGAATTTTTATGGCACAAATTAGATCTTCATTTTCGAACTTGGCTATGCCTACTTTCATGTTATTGATTTTTTTAATGTCAATTCGATATTGAATGATTTCATTGTTGCTCAAAATACTTGGGTGTATAACCCCTACTCTTGCTAGAATTATATTGTCTTGTATTAAATGTATTTTTTCTTTTAGAACGCTAATTCGCATTTGTTGTTCTAAAAAGTTTTCCCGTAATATTATTTCTTTAGTATGATTTTCGTTCGTATTCATTTTCTCTAAAATTTTATTATTACCTTATTAAAAAATATTTTTAAAAAGGTAAACGAATCACTAAAATTGTTATTTATCTTTACTTGCTGATTGATTGCCTCAATTAGTTCTTTGTTTGTATTGTCGCTACTTTTTAATTGCTTTTCTATGTCGTGTTTGCCGTCTTCTTCTAACGTTCCAAAGAGCCAACTCAATCCCTTTCCTACCACATTAATCAAACCACTTTAAGATCTATGGCGTAATAGAGTTCATACCTTATTTCTCATTGAATATAATTCTGTTCTTAAAAAATCCTTTCTTTCTGCTAGTAAATTTTCAATACATTTCTGTAAAGTATCAAAATAAACTACTATTTGTACTTCATCAATCCTTATCTCTACATAACCGACTTTTGAAGTGATTCTTTTAATTGTTATAGCTGTTTGTGTTTCGGGGATGATCATTAGTATTGATATCCATATGAGAAGCGTTTTGATCTGCAAATTTAAAGGTGCCCTTTATTTTATATTCGTGTATATTTTCAGTTCGTGTTTTCTGATGAATGAATTCTCGATTTCTGTTTCTCTTTCCTATTGTGCTAGCTTTTGCTTTACCTATCGTTTGTTTAATTAGTAAAGTTTTTGTTCATGTACTTCGGAATGGTGCATTTTATGGTGGAGTGATAAGTGTTATTATAAACACAAAGTATAGCCACAGATAATAAATATACCCAGATGTGGGTATAAATAAATAAATATTCCCATATGGGAAGAAGTGATATATGAAAACGAAATTCACTAAAAAAAAGCTTTTTAAAAAGCTTAAACTTCTTACAAAAGGGAAAAAATCAGAAAACAGAACATTTGTTTTTTCTGCTCACTTTTTAGTCCATCGTGTCACTCACACATACCCTTGTTTACCTTCACTGAAAAAATGAAGCAAAAAAAATATTTTGTGCAACTGTGGTCACGGAGTTCTGATGCCGACACGTTGGTAGAATGAATATGGAGTATAGATCGTATATAATATATATATGTGTATATGTGCAAATGGTTGGGCTTATGTTGTGTGCTTGTTATCTGTATGTACATATGTACCTTATTTTCAGCACTTGATTAAATAAATAAAAACTGTAAACTTTGTGGACAAAAATTTGCTCTGTAAATGGGTATGAATATGAGTTTTGCATATTGCATTTTATACTTATTATTTATGCCCTTATAGAAACTGATCACTGCTCTTAGCCTACTTAAGTGAAGGTGACTAATGTTCGAAATTATTATAAAAAAACTAACGAACTTAACAAAATAATCATTAACTTAAATTAGTTAATTATAAATATCGAAGAGTTCTTAATTTTTTGTCGGCGAGGAAAGGACATTCACACAGCAGGTGGCAGGTGGGGTCTTTGGATCCAACACCCAACTGTCGATACCCATGGGAAAGTGTCCCACGGTATTCCAAGCAGAAGTCCATGTCAATGAGATCTGCGCCGACTTAATATCCAGTACTAACACTGTTCTAGTACGATAGACTCGTTGACAGTTAAATGCTGCTACGCTGCCTTACAGACCCTGGCCACACAAAATAAGTTTAAATTTGGGTGGGCACCCGGTCACCAAGGTATTGAAGGCAAGGAATCGGCGAACGAGCTAGGTGGATCTAAATCCGCGTTTATAGGACCAGAACCGTATTGCAGAGTCAATTGGGATGCTGCCTTAGGGCAAATTAATGATTGGGAATACCAACTTATTCTTGAACACTGGGAAAATGTCCCTGGCTTAGGCCACTAGGCTAGGCCTATTCGCTAACGACTTCTGTAGAAGCGGCATGGATAAAGAGGAGGAAGAAAATTCTTCTTTGTACATGTGAAACTCTCTGCGCTCGTAGAAAACTGCATTTAGGTGCCTACTTCTTCAACAACCTTGGCGAACTGGCTAATGTTAGCATTAGCAGCCTCCAGCGCTTCAAAACTAGCTCCTCCTAGTTCAACGGGTAGCTAGCTCTCTTTGGAGATGCTAATCCTGTGGCAACACAATGGACCTTACTGGTCTAAATGAGGTTGCATATTTGCAACTCGCCACGTCAACCTAACCTAAGCTATGTATATGAAATGTAGGTGGATACCGGACCCTGCAGTTTCCCTTTTCGTCTACCTTCCTCCAGTCACAGTAGACAGATATGTATATTCTCCGGACTTGTCTAGAGTTCCACTCTGACGTCGATCCATCGAGTCAACGCAAGCGTTTGTTTAAAAGTTGTGTAGCCGATCCTCTGGTTTTCAAGCCAGTGAAAGCTCAAGATTACCCTGCTTCTGATAGCTAAGGCCGATTATTGCCACAGTATATGTACATATGTTCCACGTCTTTCAGACAAAGTCTGCAGGTATTATCTTCCTGCTTAGGTGGCGCTATGGAACCTGAGCCTCAACCAACAAATCTCTACCGCTATCCCGAAAGAAGTAAGGTCTCTCAGCAAAAACTGGCCGCGTATTCCTACAAGAACACCTCAGGAAACTGGGTATTGAGCAAAGTGGAGACTCTAGATTCTGCAGAGATGTTGAGGAAACCCCAAGGCACCTTCTAAAGGAATTTGAAGCACTGATTCACAAAAGAAGAAAACGCTTGGATGCTTACCAACTATTAGAAGAAAATCCACTCCAGATACTCTGATTCCGGGTAGCATAATAGATCCATAAAGACCGCAGTGCACCCACACCCCTATAACCAAACAACAGATAGCGTTCACTGCCTACCTATATTATGGAAAGGAAATAAAAGCAACCGTACAACAAGGCCTAAATTGACAGCCTATTGCAGAAGGACAAGAAAATTCTTGTAGGCTTGGTTAAGGACATACAAATCTGCGTTGCCACATACAACGCTAAAATTGGCGAAAAACGATTTTCATTTTCTAATTGTCAGGACTTCTATGATCTGAGGCATAAATTCCTTCGAAGAATGTGATAGTATGTAGATGGATTATAGCCTGAAAAACCACCGGCGGGGCTCCACCAGTCGAGTCACAAGCAAACACACTGCCTACAAAACAGGCCTCCAGCTTGGATTACATTACTTCCAGAACCAGTGGGTCATATTTTTAGATATATCATGCCTTCTGGGTGTACATTTTTATTTTTTTTTTATGGTTTGCGCCATTGGATGTGGAATCTTCATAGATACCAGTAGCCCGTACTACTGGCATGCACGATTCGCGAGATCCTCGCGCCTACGTACTAAAAAACACCTCTGCACTCATCAACCACTCTCCCCTGTGGACACAGGGGCGAACTATCGTGTCCAAATCTATGAAGGTACTTCCGATAGCCTCCGTGCCCGGACAGGAACTGTGTGAGGTGGTAGTTACAGTTCCTTCTCGCTCTCTTTGTCCATGATTCTATGGTGGGAATAAGCCTATGAGTCTATCTGCCTTTTGTGGAGCTGTCCCATCTGGCTTGCCACAGCACTGCCGATGCTGCCCTTTCCTCCTCCTTAATCCTTTTGGACTCCTGCCGGTTCGAGGGTCGCCTAAGGTACACCCTCTGCATCTCGTTTGCGATGGTGTCGATCGGGACCATTCCGGCCAATACGAAGGCTGCTTCGTCGGATATCGTTCGGAAGCCGCTAATCACTCTAATTGCACAGAGTCTATATGCCGATGATAATTTCCTCCTGCATTCATTCGTCGCCAGTGCACCCGCCCATACCGGGCAGCGTATAGGAGGACAGAGCTGACCACCCTGGACAGCAGGATCCTGCGGGCGTATCCAGACCCGCCGATGTTCGGGAGCATTCGAGAGAGTGCTGCCTGCATCAGCGATGCCTTCTTGCTGGAGTACTCGACGTGGGTTTTGAAGCGCAGCCTGTTGTCGAGCATGACTCCAATGGGTGTACATAGAGCGGAATCATTGACAAAACCTGTTTATGTACCAAACTAAACCCCGAATAAAGACCTTCACGTCCACCATTAGCCAATGTCATCACGTAAACCTAATTAGGGCTTAAAAATGAGACAAAAACTCGTCCCTCCTCTAAACAAGTCCTAGGTCGTCTTCAAAATCACCCCGATATCCTAAGGTTTGATGCTCAAAAGACTACCAGGCTTTGAAGAGCATTCCATAAAAATGAACATAAAACTGCTTTAGGTTAGGTTAGGTTAGATAGGGTCATGAGGAAAACATCATAAAGCACTACGCACCAAATTTCATCACAAAGTGCAACGAAATGATTGACTTTTCCGCCCTTCAGTTACACCTTTTCATACACAACGCATACGCGTTTGCGAAACTTCCATTCATGAAAATTTATATCTTCATGCCCCTTCCCGCATACCCCTTTACACTTCCTCACCTCGTTCGTTTGCATGTCACAACACACGATGAGAAAAAGAACTTTTCCTAGACGAACGAACGGAGTGACGAAAAAGAAAAAAGCTTTATTTGTTGTACTTATTCTGAAAGCTCTTTGTCTGCCACGACGTTGTCTGCCACGACAAAAATATGCTTAATTTTTTTATATGGTGTGCGACATCTGGGTAGTTTATTATCTGTGGTATAACTGCGTTAAACATTTGTGTTTTGATAGGTTGTTTGTAATGCCCTAATTTTTTCTGTGAGTGTTATTTTACCTTTCATCAGCCGAATACCCGTGTGATTGTTTGGTTTCGTAATGTGTATTTGGTATTTTCTTTTTTGCAAAATTCTTCAACACTTCGATTTAAATTCATTATCAAAAGTCAATTTCTATACTTTTTCACGGATTGCTATAAATTGTTTCATGTATTATGTATTAAATGTTTCTTATTGCGTTTCTATCTTATTTCGCTGAGGAACAAATTTCACAATTATTAATTATTTTGTGAGTTACTGTTTTGAGATTGGGATGATAAATTTACCTTTTTATTCTCTCATAAGATGGAATTATTGCGGAATGCCCTTCCTCATTTTATGGAACAATCTATTTTCTTTTTTAAGCTTTCGTCATCTTCTATATCCCTAGCGATGTAACTACATTTCACAAATTTGAAAAATTCGAGTATTTTTAATTTTTATCCAATCTCCCGTTCTTTACGCTCTAAGAATAATATTTGCGTCTTAAATCGGTTAACTATAGTATCTAAAATAAGCACATGGTCTTCCATATTCTATTCCTGAGAGTGGATGGTTTGGACATCCTCGGACGCATTAACTTCTTGGCTTTCTTCAAGTGTATTTAAGTTTTTCGTCTGATACCTCTTTAAGACTTCATTGTTTGTGTTCAAATTTGCAACACTTCCTGAAAACAATAAGTAAGTTTCTAAGTTTAAATCAGCTTGATCTTGATCTATTTCATCATCGGTTTGGATAATAGCGTTTATCTCTTTATTTTCAATATTTATACGACTTAAGAAGTCGACTCTAACATTCTCTTTGTATTTAAAATAATCGATCTTCTCCTAATTGTAAAGCCATTTCTGGAGTCCTGAGTTTATAACTTTTCCAGTATACTTAGAGTGAAGCCATTTGACTGGCTGACGGTCTGCTTGTAATTCGAATTCCCTTCCGAACAAATAAGGTCTAAAGTACCTGACACCCCACACTACAGTTAGCAGTTCTTTATCAACGGCTCATGGTTGTTAAGTACCCTAGACGCATAAGAAATTAGGTGAACATTTTGGGTCAAAACTGCTCCAATACCAAAATTGCTAGCATCTTTCACGAGTTTAAACTTTTTTGCAAAATCAGGATATCTTAGAATTAGATGATTGATAGCCGCGATAAATCTAGTGTCATTAGTGTTTATTCAAGAATTTTTTTTTCAAATATTTCGTTAAAGGGTGTGCAATCTTAGCATAGTTCTTAAGGATTTTTCTATAGTAACCTGTGACTTCTAAAAAAGATTTAATTTATTTTTGCGTTTTTGGTAGCTCCACGTTTTGAATAACTTCGACTTTTGTGGTGTTTGGCCGTACACCTTCCGGTGTCAAGATATAACCTAAATGTTCTGTTTCTCTGAGGAGAAAGTTACACTTGTCAATTTACATTTCTAAGTTTGCCTCTCTCAACCTATCAAATATTTTTCGAATATTAGAAATGTGTTCTTCTAGGGATGTACTGAAAATTAAAATATCGTCAAGGTAAACAAAACCAATTTTTTTTCAGATATTTCGTTAAAGGATGTGCAATCCCTTGAGTGCGAGCAAATTATAAAGAAAAAACCTTGGGACCTCATTTTTCAGACCTCCCAACGTGAAAATATTTTATATCTGCCACCTCAAATGTAAACAAAAGAATTTGTTTTGTTATTTGTTTCAAGGAAGTGCAACGAAATGGAAGAAGCACAAATCGAAAATGTTTTTACTGTGATTATGTAAACTTCTCTAGAGCAGGACATAAATGCAACGCTTACTAAGCAAAACCCTTGTATAAAGTCGTATGGCACAATCATTTTAATTTTTTTATTTCACTTTTCAAATACACAAGTAACTTCTAAGATGTCAATTTTCGCTGCGTGCTGTTGTGCTGCGCTAATGTGTTTCCCATCACGTTGGCTGTTTTTGCCCGGCGGCTGTCAAAGTTGCTGTGTGCTGTTGCTGTGTCAATGTGTTTCTACTATTACATAATTAATTTGTGTTCAAGTGGTTAGTGAGTTGCATCGCTGAGTGGAAGGTTTGACGTTCGAATCCCAGAAAATACTAAAACGATTTTCTCACAGTCCCACCTCCCGCTAATGTCTGACAAACCTCGAAAAGTAATAACTGCCTTGAAAATAGCTTCTCAATTTACCTTTCGGGTGTGGCTCTAAACTCCCTTTCATTTGTGTGCAAAATATAACACGCACAACACGAATGGTCGCGAGAAGCTAGGCCCTGGTTCGTTGCACCAAGTATTTGTATTTTTCTTGTGTTCGAAAAACATCAATAAGCATACATACTGTAACGTTGTGTTACCTTCCTTTATATGCCCGTCATACATCCCAGCACTGAGCTGGTTCTCTCAGCACCTGTTGTCTGCTCAGCAAACAGCAAATTTTCAATTACGCCCGCAAAGTTTTTCCTTAAGCTGAATTCAAGTAATTCAAATTATATATCTACATATCTTAAATGCTAACAATTCGAACACGACACAATGACTTACCTTGTTGATAAAGACGAAGAAGTTATTAGTCAATAGCAAAACAGCTGAGCTGTCAAAGAGGTGGCGCTTACAATATTTTCTATCAAAACCGATCAAACGCCTGAGGTGACATTTGCTTTTACCCTATAAAATTCCATTGTTTCTACTCTTTCTGCTAACGCACGACAGCGCGAGCGCCACATTGTGTTTCTACTTTAGTGATAAAATGGAACAGAAACTGAACATTTTGGATTTGGAACGTGACTGCTGCCCCGATTTTTATATATTTTTCGTGACTGTCGCTTTTTCTTTAGCTCTCACTCTTCTTAACCGTAACTCACGACATAGCACACTCATGAGTAACCATCTAAACAGGGTCTTTGACACTTTCAAGTGACATCATTCGACGCATTCAGTGAGAATGGTGGAAAAAACATTTTTGTACAAAGTTGACATTTTTTGTCTAATCAGCACCTAGCCGCGCTAGTAGCGGATTTGTCATCGTGGAATAAAAATGTCTCCGCGCTACTATTACCTATGCTCACGGAACGCTACCATTTCCACTGTTTTTGTTTGTTCGCATCCCCTGTGCAACAGTAATTTTAATATTTTAATTGGACATCAATTACAATGGTTTTTTCATCTTTGATTTTACATTAGAACTTCAAGAAGGGAGGCAATATCTGACTGAGCCTAAGATAAAGGTTCTATTTTGTTGATAGAAAAACGCTGAAGGACGGGTATAAAGAAATCTCCAAAACATTTTCTATTGTGAAGTAAAGACAAAGAATACAAGAACAATCGTCGGTAAAAGGACGGAACAAAAATGGACGCTTGCCTTGCCGTGGAAAAAGAACTTGACCGCGTTATTACGAAATTCACCGGAATACGTGACTACAGCGATCGAGTAATCACTGACGTAGCACAGCTTCTGACTGAAATTAAAGACTCCCTCTGCGAGAATGGCCAACCCAATGAGACATGTTTGAGAGAGGGGCAAGTGAAAATCATCACTGAGGCCTTATACAAAACTAATGAAAAGCTGCAACGCATATCGGCAGATCATCGAGAGTTACATGGCACAGTAAGCAAAGTGGGTAAAGTAGTTGATAAGAACTTCGTTTCTGATTTTACGGCGACAACGAGGACCGACGCGCTGCAAGATGAAGATAATATGCTTTTGTTGAACAAAGTAATGGCAAAGCATTACTGCCGACAAGGTATGGACGAGGTGGCACAAACCTTGATCAGGGAGTCTAATATGCCCGATGAAGTTGCCAAAGAAGTCTTTGAATCAGAAAGCAGTTTTGCCGAAATCTACAAGATTTGGAAATCAATTCACAATCATGATTTGCAGCCAGCCCTCCAGTGGACTGCAAGATACTCCAATGAATTGATTGAGAAGAATTCGCCACTGGAATTTAAGCTCCATAAATTGGCGTTTCTACAAATTGTATCGCGCGGTATAAATGCCCAAGGAGAGGCAATCGCATATGCACGCAATAATTTCAATAAATTTGTCGAACGCTATGGTAATGAGATACCGAACCTAATGGGGACATTCATTTACCTACCGACTGGTATTGAAAATTCTCCGTACAAGCATTTGATATCTCCTGAAATGTGGACAGAAGCGTCATATATTTTTTTGAAGGACGCTTGTCACACACTTGGTATAAGTAAGAATTCTGCACTGTCGGTGGTCATCAACGCTGGATGTACGGCTTTGCCTGCTCTTCTGAACATCAAACAGGTAAATGAGTTCTACCGGCTTTTTACATCATATTGCTAAAGATTTGACTGTCTTACAGGTAATGTTGTCGCGACAAGTGCTAAGTATATGGAGCGGACGAGATGAGCTTCCCATCGAGATCGATCTGGACCCGGAGTACCGTTACCATTCGATATTTGCATGCCCTATATTGCGACAACAGACATCCGAGGACAATCCACCGAAGAAATTGACTTGTGGTCATGTTATATCAAGCGACGCCCTGCATAAATTAAGTAATGGGCCGATACTTAAGTGTCCCTACTGCCCGGTGGAACAGAATTCGGACGACGCTGTTCGAATTTGGTTCTAGAAAACTTGTGAGATAACAGTACAGCTTTATTGTTTCTACGTTTAGATATATGTAATATTATTTTATTCACGTTTTGTACTGCCCAACGCTGTGGGTGGTCAACAAAATTTTGCCTAATATTATAATTTGTGCGAAATAAACCCTTTAGAGTTAATGTTATTAGACATATTGGACCTTCCTCTTGTGGTTTTTGTATTATATAGTAAAGGCCCTTTCACAGCTCAGCGACCAGCGAATGCGCGAACTGCGAACAAACCATTTTTAGTACATTTAAAGGCGCGCAATTGACAACTTTACTATTCCAGAAGAACAGAGCTTAATTTATCTATCAATTAATATAAAAAAAGTTAAATTTTAACTATTTTCTGCGAAGAAATTAACAATTCGCGGATTTCTCCGCGAATAGGCGAATACTTCTTGCGAACTGTCAAATTTTGTTCACATTCCACAGATATAGAACGCAATCCACATCCGCGCGACCAAAATATTCGCGAGAGTTTAACCTCAATTCCTTTGTACATACAATGAATGACAAGAGAAATTCGCAGATTGCTGCGACTAAAAAAAGGGGCTGTGAATGAAATGTCAAAATTTGCGAATATTCGCTCGTTCGCATTCGCAGTTCGCTGAGCTGTGAAAGGGCCTTAAAAGTTTCATAATCTAATTCTGTGCCTTAAACGTGAAATGTCGAGTCTCTACTGGAACAAAGAAAAATAAGGTTCAATATTTACTTTTTACCCCAATTAAAATTTCCCCTAATTTCTTCAATTAATGGAACATACATTTAAAGGCGCGCAATTGACAACTTTACTATTCCAAAAGAACAGAGCTTAATTTATCTATCAATTAATATAAAAAAAGTTAAATTTTAACTAGTTTCTGCGAAGAAATTAACAATTCGCGGATTTGTCCGCGATTAGGCGAATACTTCTTGTGAACTGTCAAATTTTATTCAATTTCCAGAACAGAACGCAATCCACATTCGCGCGACCAAAATATTCGCGAGAGTTTAAAGGCCCTTTCACAGTTCAGCGAATTGCGAATGCGAACGAGCGAATATTCGCAAATTTTGACATTTCATTCACAGCCCCTTTTCTTTAGTCGCAGCAATCTGCAAATTTCTCTTGTCATTCACTGTATGTACAAAGGAATTGTGAGGTTAAACTCTCGCGAATATTTTGGTCGCGCGAATGTGGATTGCGTTCTATATCTGTGGAATGTGAATAAAATTTAACAATTCGCAAGAAGTATTCGCCTATTCGCGGACAAATCCGCGAATTGTTAATTTCTTCGCAGAAACCAGTTAAAATTTAACTTTTTTTATATTAATTGATAGATAAATTAAGCTCTGTTCTTTTGGAATAGTAAAGTTGTCAATTGCGAGCCTTTAAATGTACTAAAAATGGTTTGTTCGCAGTTCGCGCATTCGCTGGTCGCTGAGCTGTAAAAGGGCCTTTAATACTAACAAATTGAGTTCGGTCTGTTGGAAACTACCCAGGGCATATGCTTTACTTTGTGCTATGAGTTCATCATAAGACACTAGGCACCATAGTGGGCCCATCGTGATCCTTAGGAAGCCTTCACGGTCAGAAACCTAAACCGCCCATGCGCTTAATTTCCCTACAGAACCTAAATACCATCGCTTCACTATACAGTCGACTCTCGATAATTCGAAATTCTCGAACTGATTGTTAGGTCATTTGAAAAACCTTGATAAATCGAACGAAACCTATGTTTTTTGGTACGCTCGTTAGTTCGAAGTGATTGCCCAGTTGGGCCGCTAGCAAACAGGCTGTTATTCGAAATCAGTAGCAAGTTTCCTTTCAGTAATTCGAATTTTTTTTTTGGTGAATCTGTGACTCGATGATTTTGAACATTTGGACGATGATGTAGCTTCAAATTCAAACAACAACAATGAGACGACGATGACGAAGAATCGGTAGCAAAACCAATTCCGCTCGTCATATCAAAGGAGGCAAAATCATTGCTGTGTACATTGCGTCAACATTTACTTAGAACGGAAGTGGACGACGACGTATTCTCGCCCCCGGTTGTCATAGACAATGCTCTTGACCGAGCATGCTGGAAAGTATTGAAGCAAATAAAATCAATCACCCTTATTCCGTGTGGCGTTTAAATGGCGTTTTATAGGCGTTTCGTCAGAAAAACGCCATATTCGAATTCCGTGTGGCGTTTTTGTGTCGGTAAACGCCATTTGACGTTCATTAAACGCCTTTTGGCGTTAAATGCCTTGTGGAACTCATTGTTTGACGACAAATGTCGTTTTTTCTCTTTCACTCTTATTCCGCGAGCCGTTAAACGCCAAAAAACGCCATTAAAAACGACGATTTTTGTCGTTCAGAGAATACTAAACGCCTAAGACCAAAAATCAGTTCAAAATGTAAGTTTTATGAATTTCTAATTTATTTGACTATCGAAATTAATTTATTTTGATTCATGGGGTAAAAGTAAAAAATAATAAGAAGCAGTTTACGAATTTAGTCGAGATAATGGAAGCAAATATACATTTGGATAAAGGATTCAAAAGAATGGCAGCAAGCTTCAATACCGGTACCGATGCCGAACTTGTAGTTTAATGAATATGATTTTTTGTTTCGCCCAGCAAATATCGAATGCTTTCTTGGACATTCGAAAAAACATCTTAAATCTGAAAAGCCTCGATATATGTATGTATTAATTTTTAAGTGAGATTTATCTTGCTATTTACTTCGCATCCGGCAAATCCAACGGATTAGATTTTATTTTTATGTTTGTTCGTTTGTGAATGAGATCTTTTGTTTGCATATTTTCTTCTTCGTCGCTACTCTAAAACATTGCAATACTATTCATTTTGTTTTCCAACTTATATTTTCACGACTTTGTTTTGAATAATTTGAAATTTATCTAGTACAGACATAAATCAGCTGCTGCAATGACATTGGATCGCATGTGGAATGTAAATCTACTTACCGACGGAGGCGTTTTTTGGGGATCAGTTTTTGGAATAACACTTGAAAAATGAAACGCCTCAAAAAATGACAAATGGCGTTTTAGAAAAACGCCACACGGAATAAGGGTGAATAATTTCTTAACAATATTAGAAATTTAAGAAATATTGTATGTGTGCTGTGTGTTTTGTAACCAAATTTATTTTATTAATACTTATTTCGTTTTTGTCCTTCGCTCCAACTCGACAATTTTTGTTAATTCGAATTTTTTGTAAGGTCCCTTGCGTTTCGAATTATCGGGAGTCGACTGTATTTGAATTGAAACTCAAAACTAATTCAAGAAAGAAAAAAACAGTATTTTTTTTAAAGAACTTAAGACATTCACAAAAGAAACAGAAATGAAATTGTAGAAAAAAACAAAACTTAAATAAATATTCAGAGTCAACTAGAAATACTATATAATTCACATCACAGAATTAAGTATGTATGCAGTAGTAAAAATATTCACTCTGGTTTTGTACGTTTTATAACGTGCGTTCCCTAACGACATGAAAGTTATGCTTAGGGTAATTATCTTGCAAGAAAATTTACCAATGAACGCCCAAATTTGTCAAACTCTCATGCAAATTTTTTTTCAGGATTATCATTATAGAACTACCGCCATGCTTCGCAGTTCCCGTCATATTTCTTGAATCAAGCTCTGCATTTGCTTTTCTCTAAACCTTATCACGCCCGTCTGATCCGTGGATACTGAAATCTTATCATCCAACACATAATCAGCACAGCGTCGATTCGTTAAATGTTCGTTCACTTTTGCAAACATGAGCAAACATTAGAGAAAGCGGTCGCAGCCGCTCATCGCATATGTAAATCTGACAGTTGTCGTGTTTGTTATTGTTTTTATTTTTTTTAGCGTTCCGGATTCTAGGCCTACTTTTTGACGTAAGGCCTAACATATGGAACGGCAAACTGGCTGAAAAAGTAGGTGACATTTTACGTCTGTTCGTGTGTCATATTTGACATAATTACTTGCTGATTTTACTTGAGATCATTTATAAATTATGAATTGCAGTGCAAAAGAAATCAATAAGTAAATAAAGATATACATACGTAAGTGCGAAAAATGGAAGATGAGATCCTCTGTAAGTAATATAATATTATTTATACATGTAAATAAAATTGGAAGCATATTTTGGATCCGAAAAATAATTTAAATTTGCTTAATTTATTATCTATTAATGCCTCAAGCATTTTACCCCTCAGCCTGTTCATTTTCTCCTCCGATTTTTCCAAATCGTAGAGCACTCCGTCACAATTCACTTGGAATTTAATTTTTTAATTTGAAATTTGTAAACAACGGCCGAACAGTGAAAGAAATACAAATGAATCAGCTGTTTTTGACAATTGGCAGATTGACTTAAAATGTATGGCGAATTTTTTTACCTTCAAATCCAGTCCGCTACCTCAAAAAAAATGCCTTACTTTACAGTCAAAACTGAATCTCTCGACCAATCAGAAACGTTTGACTACCTAGTGCCTAGAATGCGGAACGCGCTCAATCCTTCCAACATAGTATGTAACATTTTCAAATCTGTATAATTTTTAACTTTCTGCTATCATCAATTTTAATTCAGAAAAGAGAAACCAAACACCAACAATGGGTGGTGTGAATAAAAATTGAGTGTGAGTGATCTCTCAGCATTTTGGAGGGAACACTCCATTTGGTGTGAATAAAAGTAGGGTTCGTTAAGTTTAACCACAGATAATGGGTGGTGTGAATAAAAACTAAGGGAACACTCTGAGTGAACACTCAAGAGTGAAGTGTTTTCGTTGAAGGGAACACTCAATTTGGTGTGAATAAAAAATTTCCTCTAACTAGGTTCATCCCCTCAAGTTGAAGTTTGAAAACTAGAGTTGAGTCAAATCCAGCAGCTGCTTGTCATGGGCTTTTGAAATCATGGAAAGATTGCCCGTCTTTGTTTCTATCCCCTTTTTGTTCAAATCAACGCCATGGAATTTTTTCTTCCATAGCTTTCAACGAAATTTGCTTTTTAAATTTCATGTCTGGAGTTGGGCTTCTTTCTATCAAGCAAGAATAAAATTGTAGAATTTTTATGAACTATTCTCCGTCCATTCCAGATATCTTTTTTTAAGGTTTTTCACTTATTCCGTCAAGGTATTCATTTTCCGAAACAGTATTATCCATTTTTTTATCTCCTGAAGTTACCTCCAATGCACACTCAACTTCTTAAAGTGTTCACTCGATTGATTCCATCTTTATTCACACCAAAATGGAGGGAACACTCAACTGTCAAAATATGTGAGTGGAGGGTTTTCGTTAAACTTAACGAACCCTACTCTTATTCACACCAAATGGAGTGTTCCCTCCAAAATGCTGAGGGAACACTCACACTCAATTTTTATTCACACCACCCAATAAACTACCCAGATGTCGCACGCCCATATAAAAAAATTAAGCATATTTTTGTCGTAGCAGACAACGTCGTAGCAGACAAAGAGCTTTCAGAATAGTACAACAAATAAAGCTTTTTCTTTTTCGTCACTCCGCTCGATCGTGTGGGAAAAGTTCTTTTTCTTATCGTGTGTTGTGACATGCAAACGAACGAGGTGAGGAAGTGTAAAGGGGTATGCGGGAAGGGGGATGAAATTGCATAACGGTGTGATTTCCATACCACCGCAGCAAAAGAATAAATTTTCATGAATGGAAGTTTTGCAAACGCGTATACGTTGTATATGAAAAGGTGTAACTGAAGGGCGGGAAAAGTCAATCATTTCGTTGCACTTTGTGATGAAATTTGGTGCGTAGTGTTTTATGACGTTTTCCTCATGACCCTATCTAACCTAACCTAAACTAAAGTTCATTTTTATGGAATACTCTTCAAAGCCTGGTAGTCTTTTGAGCATCAAACCTTAGGATATCGGGGTGATTTTGAAGACGACCTAGGGCTTGTTTGGAGGAGGGACGAGTTTTTGCCTCGTTTTTAAGCCCTGATTAGGTTTACGTGATGACATTGGATAATGGTGGACGTGAAGGTCTTTATTCGGGGTTTGGTTTGATATATAAACAGGTTTTGTCAATGATTCTATGCACACCCAACAGAGTCACCTTGAAGGCATGATGTATCTAAAAATATGACCCACCGGCTAACCAGATGATTTTTCATTGTTCTGGAAGTAATGTAATCCAAGCTGGAGGCCTGTTTTGTAGGTAGTGTGTTTGCTTGTGACTCGACTGGTGGAGCCCCGCCGGCGTAAGACCAACATCAACCACATAGCGGAAAAGAAAAACGAATAGGAAGCGAACGCTGTACCGATCTGCATCGTCCCCTTAAGGGTTGAATCTCAGAACTATTTTCTCTTGGTCCTCCAGAATCATTTTCCCAGTCTTAGTATTAATGATCACAGGCTTTCTGATTTCCTGAATACCAATTGGAGTACCCAAATCCTTCCCAACGCGCTTTTAATGACATTCTACTTCTTGGTCAAGACATCTCCAACCTACAACAAAGCTTTGATATACGTGGCTCCACTCAATATTCACTGGCTACACCCCAAAAACATGAGGAAAATTTCTACATTGAACGGATGCTGGTCAGAAGAATCATCCAATCGTCCATGCGAAGCAAGGAAGCGGACGAAGCCTTGTTAAGGATATACCACTCGGTGCATATACTACGGTTTTTCAGGCTGAAGTCCATCTACATACTATCACATTCTTCGAAGAAATTTATGCCTCAGATCATAGAAGTCCTGACAACTAGAAAACGAAAATCGTTTTTCGCCAATTTTAGCATTTTATGTGGCAACGCAGATTTGTATGTCCTTAATCAATCCTACAAGAATTTTCTTGTCCTTCTGCAATAGGCTGTCAATTTAGGCCTTGTTGTACGGTTGCTTTTATTTCCGTTCCATAATATAGGTAGGCAGTGAACGCTATCCGTTGTTTGGTTATAGGCAGAATTGATTGCCACCAGTAAGGAAAAACTGGGACGCCCTCGGGATTTCTCCACAGTTCTACTCCGATGACAATTTCACACCTTAACGCTAGCCTGTGGGTAACCAAGCAGAGATGTTCAAGGTGATAGTGTGAACTACTTCTTAACAACTACATACAACAACGGCTTGAAGGACGAAGAAACTTGGAAATTGCGGCATCCTGCTGACTGAATTTTAAGTAGGCCCGGAAATAATCCTTGGAGTGAGACTGGTTACGAAGCTCACTTAATGTAAGCAAATCATATTCGTATTTGAGAGCTAAAAGTCACCACATCATTGAACACGCTTATGGAAAATGTAGGAAGCCCAGCAGTAAAATAAAGCTTGTGGACGAAGAATGCCATGGTCGTGAAATTCTAAGCCATCACCATCGGACAAGAAAAGTATAGGACGGGTGCGACTGTGGTAAAAGGAAAAGGAGCCCTTCGGGTAGCTAGTTCTTATAAAGGAATTTTAAAACCAAGTATGTATTCTCGTAGCGAGTGACATGCTTCTTAAGGAGCTCACCAAACAACGGTGGCTCAAACGATAGGAAAATGAGCTGCGGATCTGATTGCGAACTCTCCTAAGTGGACAAAGAAGGAACGTGGCAAACTGAACTATTTCCTTATACACTTCCTCACTGGGCCTATATGAAAGGTAGACTGGTGTAATATAGACAATGGAAGGATCTTTCCATCACAAGGAGTGTACTCTTCGAACCATCAGTAATGGAAATGATTCTAAACACCCTAAACAAGGCCTAGGCTTTGTTTTGAATAATTTGAAATTTATCTAGTACAGACATAAATCAGCTGCTGCAATGACATTGGATCGCATGTGGAATGTAAATCTACTTACCGACGGAGGCGTTTTTTGGGGATCAGTTTTTGGAATAACACTTGAAAAATGAAACGCCTCAAAAAATGACAAATGGCGTTTTAGAAAAACGCCACACGGAATAAGGGTGAATAATTTCTTAACAATATTAGAAATTTAAGAAATATTGTATGTGTGCTGTGTGTTTTGTAACCAAATTTATTTTATTAATACTTATTTCGTTTTTGTCCTTCGCTCCAACTCGACAATTTTTGTTAATTCGAATTTTTTGTAAGGTCCCTTGCGTTTCGAATTATCGGGAGTCGACTGTATTTGAATTGAAACTCAAAACTAATTCAAGAAAGAAAAAAACAGTATTTTTTTTAAAGAACTTAAGACATTCACAAAAGAAACAGAAATGAAATTGTAGAAAAAAACAAAACTTAAATAAATATTCAGAGTCAACTAGAAATACTATATAATTCACATCACAGAATTAAGTATGTATGCAGTAGTAAAAATATTCACTCTGGTTTTGTACGTTTTATAACGTGCGTTCCCTAACGACATGAAAGTTATGCTTAGGGTAATTATCTTGCAAGAAAATTTACCAATGAACGCCCAAATTTGTCAAACTCTTATGCAAATTTTTTTTCAGGATTATCATTATAGAACTACCGCCATGCTTCGCAGTTCCCGTCATATTTCTTGAATCAAACTCTGCATTTGCTTTTCTCTAAACCTTATCACGCCCGTCTGATCCGTGGATACTGAAATCTTATCATCCAACACATAATCAGCACAGCGTCGATTCGTTAAATGTTCGTTCACTTTTGCAAACATGAGCAAACATTAGAGAAAGCGGTCGCAGCCGCTCATCGCATATGTAAATCTGACAGTTGTCGTGTTTGTTATTGTTTTTATTTTTTTTAGCGTTCCGGATTCTAGGCCTACTTTTTGAGGTAAGGCCTAACATATGGAACGGCAAACTGGCTGAAAAAGTAGGTGACATTTTACGTCTGTTCGTGTGTCATATTTGACATAATTACTTGCTGATTTTACTTGAGATCATTTATAAATTATGAATTGCAGTGCAAAAGAAATCAATAAGTAAATAAAGATATACATACGTAAGTGCGAAAAATGGAAGATGAGATCCTCTGTAAGTAATATAATATTATTTATACATGTAAATAAAATTGGAAGCATATTTTGGATCCGAAAAATAATTTAAATTTGCTTAATTTATTATCTATTAATGCCTCAAGCATTTTACCCCTCAGCCTGTTCATTTTCTCCTCCGATTTTTCCAAATCGTAGAGCACTCCGTCACAATTCACTTGGAATTTAATTTTTTAATTTGAAATTTGTAAACAACGGCCGAACAGTGAAAGAAATACAAATGAATCAGCTGTTTTTGACAATTGGCAGATTGACTTAAAATGTATGGCGAATTTTTTTACCTTCAAATCCAGTCCGCTACCTCAAAAAAAATGCCTTACTTTACAGTCAAAACTGAATCTCTCGACCAATCAGAAACGTTTGACTACCTAGTGCCTAGAATGCGGAACGCGCTCAATCCTTCCAACATAGTATGTAACATTTTCAAATCTGTATAATTTTTAACTTTCTGCTATCATCAATTTTAATTCAGAAAAGAGAAACCAAACACCAACAATGGGTGGTGTGAATAAAAATTGAGTGTGAGTGATCTCTCAGCATTTTGGAGGGAACACTCCATTTGGTGTGAATAAAAGTAGGGTTCGTTAAGTTTAACCACAGATAATGGGTGGTGTGAATAAAAACTAAGGGAACACTCTGAGTGAACACTCAAGAGTGAAGTGTTTTCGTTGAAGGGAACACTCAATTTGGTGTGAATAAAAAATTTCCTCTAACTAGGTTCATCCCCTCAAGTTGAAGTTTGAAAACTAGAGTTGAGAGCTGTCAAATCCAGCAGCTGCTTGTCATGGGCTTTTAAAATCATGGCAAAATTGCCCGTCTTTGTTTCTATCCCCTTTTTGTTCAAATCAATGCCATGGAATTTTTTCTTCCATACCTTCCAACGAAATTTGCTTTTTAAATTTCATGTCTGGAGTTGGGCTTCTTTCCATCAAGCAAGAATAAAATTGTAGAATTTTTATGAACTATTCTTCGTCCATTCCAGATATATTTTTTTTAAGGTTTTTCACTTATTCCGTCAAGGTATTCATTTTCCGAAATAGTATTATCCATTTTTTTATCTCCTGAAGTTACCTCCAACGCACACTCAACTTCTTAAAGTGTTCACTCGATTGATTCCATCTTTATTCACACCAAAATGGAGGGAACACTCAACTGTCAAAATATGTGAGTGGAGGGTTTTCGTTAAACTTAACGAACCCTACTCTTATTCACACCAAATGGAGTGTTCCCTCCAAAATGCTGAGGGAACACTCACACTCAATTTTTATTCACACCACCCAATGGGTGGTGTGAATAAAAACTAAGGGAACACTCTGAGTGAACACTCAAGAGTGAAGTGTTTTCGTTGAAGGGAACACTCAATTTGGTGTGAATAAAAAATTTCCTCTAACTAGGTTCATCCCCTCAAGTTGAAGTTTGAAAACTAGAGTTGAGTCAAATCCAGCAGCTGCTTGTCATGGGCTTTTGAAATCATGGAAAGATTGCCCGTCTTTGTTTCTATCCCCTTTTTGTTCAAATCAACGCCATGGAATTTTTTCTTCCATAGCTTTCAACGAAATTTGCTTTTTAAATTTCATGTCTGGAGTTGGGCTTCTTTCTATCAAGCAAGAATAAAATTGTAGAATTTTTATGAACTATTCTCCGTCCATTCCGGATATCTTTTTTTAAGGTTTTTCACTTATTCCGTCAAGGTATTCATTTTCCGAAACAGTATTATCCATTTTTTTATCTCCTGAAGTTACCTCCAATGCACACTCAACTTCTTAAAGTGTTCACTCGATTGATTCCATCTTTATTCACACCAAAATGGAGGGAACACTCAACTGTCAAAATATGTGAGTGGAGGGTTTTCGTTAAACTTAACGAACCCTACTCTTATTCACACCAAATGGAGTGTTCCCTCCAAAATGCTGAGGGAACACTCACACTCAATTTTTATTCACACCACCCAATAAACTACCCAGATGTCGCACGCCCATATAAAAAAATTAAGCATATTTTTGTCGTAGCAGACAACGTCGTAGCAGACAAAGAGCTTTCAGAATAGTACAACAAATAAAGCTTTTTCTTTTTCGTCACTCCGCTCGATCGTGTGGGAAAAGTTCTTTTTCTTATCGTGTGTTGTGACATGCAAACGAACGAGGTGAGGAAGTGTAAAGGGGTATGCGGGAAGGGGGATGAAATTGCATAACGGTGTGATTTCCATACCACCGCAGCAAAAGAATAAATTTTCATGAATGGAAGTTTTGCAAACGCGTATACGTTGTATATGAAAAGGTGTAACTGAAGGGCGGGAAAAGTCAATCATTTCGTTGCACTTTGTGATGAAATTTGGTGCGTAGTGTTTTATGACGTTTTCCTCATGACCCTATCTAACCTAACCTAAACTAAAGTTCATTTTTATGGAATACTCTTCAAAGCCTGGTAGTCTTTTGAGCATCAAACCTTAGGATATCGGGGTGATTTTGAAGACGACCTAGGGCTTGTTTGGAGGAGGGACGAGTTTTTGCCTCGTTTTTAAGCCCTGATTAGGTTTACGTGATGACATTGGATAATGGTGGACGTGAAGGTCTTTATTCGGGGTTTGGTTTGATATATAAACAGGTTTTGTCAATGATTCTATGCACACCCAACAGAGTCACCTTGAAGGCATGATGTATCTAAAAATATGACCCACCGGCTAACCAGATGATTTTTCATTGTTCTGGAAGTAATGTAATCCAAGCTGGAGGCCTGTTTTGTAGGTAGTGTGTTTGCTTGTGACTCGACTGGTGGAGCCCCGCCGGCGTAAGACCAACATCAACCACATAGCGGAAAAGAAAAACGAATAGGAAGCGAACGCTGTACCGATCTGCATCGTCCCCTTAAGGGTTGAATCTCAGAACTATTTTCTCTTGGTCCTCCAGAATCATTTTCCCAGTCTTAGTATTAATGATCACAGGCTTTCTGATTTCCTGAATACCAATTGGAGTACCCAAATCCTTCCCAACGCGCTTTTAATGACATTCTACTTCTTGGTCAAGACATCTCCAACCTACAACAAAGCTTTGATATACGTGGCTCCACTCAATATTCACTGGCTACACCCCAAAAACATGAGGAAAATTTCTACATTGAACGGATGCTGGTCAGAAGAATCATCCAATCGTCCATGCGAAGCAAGGAAGCGGACGAAGCCTTGTTAAGGATATACCACTCGGTGCATATACTACGGTTTTTCAGGCTGAAGTCCATCTACATACTATCACATTCTTCGAAGAAATTTATGCCTCAGATCATAGAAGTCCTGACAACTAGAAAACGAAAATCGTTTTTCGCCAATTTTAGCATTTTATGTGGCAACGCAGATTTGTATGTCCTTAATCAATCCTACAAGAATTTTCTTGTCCTTCTGCAATAGGCTGTCAATTTAGGCCTTGTTGTACGGTTGCTTTTATTTCCGTTCCATAATATAGGTAGGCAGTGAACGCTATCCGTTGTTTGGTTATAGGCAGAATTGATTGCCACCAGTAAGGAAAAACTGGGACGCCCTCGGGATTTCTCCACAGTTCTACTCCGATGACAATTTCACACCTTAACGCTAGCCTGTGGGTAACCAAGCAGAGATGTTCAAGGTGATAGTGTGAACTACTTCTTAACAACTACATACAACAACGGCTTGAAGGACGAAGAAACTTGGAAATTGCGGCATCCTGCTGACTGAATTTTAAGTAGGCCCGGAAATAATCCTTGGAGTGAGACTGGTTACGAAGCTCACTTAATGTAAGCAAATCATATTCGTATTTGAGAGCTAAAAGTCACCACATCATTGAACACGCTTATGGAAAATGTAGGAAGCCCAGCAGTAAAATAAAGCTTGTGGACGAAGAATGCCATGGTCGTGAAATTCTAAGCCATCACCATCGGACAAGAAAAGTATAGGACGGGTGCGACTGTGGTAAAAGGAAAAGGAGCCCTTCGGGTAGCTAGTTCTTATAAAGGAATTTTAAAACCAAGTATGTATTCTCGTAGCGAGTGACATGCTTCTTAAGGAGCTCACCAAACAACGGTGGCTCAAACGATAGGAAAATGAGCTGCGGATCTGATTGCGAACTCTCCTAAGTGGACAAAGAAGGAACGTGGCAAACTGAACTATTTCCTTATACACTTCCTCACTGGGCCTATATGAAAGGTAGACTGGTGTAATATAGACAATGGAAGGATCTTTCCATCACAAGGAGTGTACTCTTCGAACCATCAGTAATGGAAATGATTCTAAACACCCTAAACAAGGCCTAGCTGCACATCGTTCACCGCAATCGGATCAGACTGATGTTCAGCTACCACAGAAGACATTAATAGCGGATGGAAAGTCTGCAATGGAACTCATCAGGACGATGACAGAAAATGGCTGCAACGTTATGGCCTATCGTGACGATGTGATCAGTTTTGGTACCGGGTGAGTTCTTTCAGTTCTGAGGTCTGCGGGTCAATCTCTCAAAGACAGAACTCGTTCTTTCAGTAAAAAAGATTAGTCCTAGCTTTAAAACCCCAAAGATTTGAGGAATAAAACTTAGTCCTCCAAGGTCAGCACGTAACCTGTGAATTTGTATTCATACCAAAAGGCGTTTAGTAACCGGTGGAATTATAAGCTAGTTGTGGTGTATTGGCTTCACACGACGGTTTTAAAGGCCACTTCAACGTATAGCTAGAAGATCTGGTGAAAGGTTCTTGAGCACAATGAAGAACTTTCCATTCCATAGGATAGCGTGCATCGGACGGCAACTTGTTGATCCTCAGTTAACTAGATCCGCACTGTAGAAGCATGGCGGCTAAAACAACAACTAGGCTGGAAGAAGGGGAACTATGATCATCACCCCATACGGTTACTACCTAGTTTTGTCTCAGTGGGAGGCATGTTGACAGAAACTGATAATATGACCCCGATTCAATATCGAGGTTCTTGGCGGGAATGAGTGCATAAATCTACAAGACACCAGTCAGACTTGACGGCTCCAGGGAGGTGGAGTTTACTGTAAAGCTCTGCGATTAAGACGTTCTTTTAAAATTCACAATAATTTCAGCATCTTCCAATCACGGCTTGTATCCTTACTTCTTGCTTAGCGTGGCGCTGCAGACCGGAATGGACCTGGACCGCAACCAACAAGCATCTCCTACCAGCTCAATCCTAACGTGGCTGCCTCTAGCTGCGCATGCTAAGTTGGATGAGGCACCGGCTTGTATCAAGAATATAATAAATTTTGGAACTATCGTCGGAGGGACCTTAATGAAACAACGAGAACCAATGCATTGACCCTACGCTGCGTGCTATCGATAGACATTGTAGGCGTTGGAAAGCTGATGAACTTGCTAGAAGGAGGCCACAATTGCATACGTCATAGGCTGTCCTCTTTATAAGGGTTCCACTCACCTCTCTAAAAAAAATTTAAACCTTTTGTTAAGCTACGCACGCTGAACCTTATGACCGGTCTGCAGCAAGATTAGATCTCTCTCCCTGGTTAAGCGTGGGTGACGCACAGGTGATCTCTGGGATCATTACTGAGCCCCTTGCCACTGCTATTCATGCGAAGCATGTCGGTATAGTTTACATTGACCAATGCACAAGCTACAGGTAGGTACTAGGAGAAATCTGTGTGTGTGAATGTCCTTTCCTCGCCGACAAAAAATTAAGAACTCTTCGATATTTATAATTAACTAATTTAAGTTAATGATTATTTTGTTAAGTTCGTTAGTTTTTTTATAATAATTTCGAACAATAGTCACCTTCACTTAAGTAGGCTAAGAGCAGTGAGCAGTTTCTATAAGGGCATAAATAATAAGTATAAAATGCAGTATGCAAAACTCATATTCATACCCATTTTCAGAGCAAATTTGTGTCCACAAAGTATACAGAGTTTTTATTTATTTAATCAAGTGCTGAAAATAAGGTTCATACATACATACAGATAACAAGCACACAACATAAGCCCAACCATTTGCACATATACATATATGTATATGTTTATACGATCTATACTCCATATCCACCCTACCAACGTGTCGGCATCAGAACTCCGTGACCGCAGATGCACAAAATATTTTTTTTCTTTCATTTTTTCAGTGAAGGTAAACAAGGGTATGTGTGAATGACATGATGGACTTAAAAGTGAGCAGAAAAAACAAATGTTCTGTGTTCTGATTTTTTCCCTTTTGTAAGAAGTTTAAGCTTTTAAAAAAGCTTTTTTTTTAGTGAATTTCGTTTTCATATATCACTTCTTCCCATATGAATGAGACATCTGGGTATATTTATTACCTGTGGTTTAACGAAAACCCTCCACTCACATGTTTTGGCAGTTGAGTGTTTCCTTCATTTTGGTGTGAATAAAGATGGAATCTATCGAGTGAACACTTTAAGAAGTTGAGTGTGCATTGGAGGTAACTTCAGGAGATAAAAAAATGGATAATACTATTTCGGAAAATGAATACCTTGACGGAATAAGTGAAAAACCTTAAAAAGATATCTGGAATGGACGAAGAATAGTTCGTAAAAATTCTGCAATTTTATCCTTGCTTGATGGAAAGAAGCCCAACTCCAGACATGAAAATTAAAAAGCAAATTTCGTTAGAAGCTGTGGAAGAAAAATTACATGACGTTGATTTGAACAAAAAAGGGGTTAGAAACAAAGACGGAAAAACTTTCCATGATTTTAAAAGCTTATCACAAGCAGCTGCTGGATTTGACAGCTCTCCACTCTAGTTTTCAAACTCCAACTTTAGGGGATGAACCTAAACCGCCGGATGAACTACATTATCGGTCCGCAAAAGCACATTATTAACGATTTTGAATTCACCCATTTTTCTGTCAAATGAAAATATTCATCAACAAATACTAATTCAAAACAGGGGAAATATTATAAAAATAATGGATACAATAGGATTTTATATTAATCTGATAGAGGAAATCGATAGCAGGGGTATTAGATGGGACATAAGGATACAAACGAAGGATGTATTACAGTTGCCTGACGCTCAGTAAGTAAAAACAAAATAAAATCATTTCGCTAAAGAAATAAATCAAATAAATAAATCATCATCATAAATCATGGTCAGGTTTGCTAAAATTTTTTTTTTTTTAATTTTTTGCGATGTCGAGACTTTTCATGCATTCTACCATGGCTTGGAATTGTGGCCGTGTCGTTTGTTTTCTGTAAATAAAAGTATTTTGTATCATTTCAATTCATTTCTAACTTCTTATGTATATTAAAATTTACTTTTTATTGGCTTGCATCATTTCGCAGAGATTAATTAGATCTTTATTGTTTGAAAAATTATTTATTAGAAAAATTACCAACTGTTGTTAACCGTAATCCGCAGCTATTTTGATGCGTATTGAAAACGTCAGATTTTGTATGGAGTGCGGATCATTTGCGGTTTCAATAATGCTTACTTTCTGTCACTTCCTTACCGACATCCGTTCACTTGCTAGTCGAAGTTATCAGTGATAGGTGAAATAGGTGCGGATCGAATGAGATCACTCCGCAATGAATCCGACGGATTCCATAATCGGCATGATTATCTTCGATTGAACTTTTGGAGCACTAATCTTGGAATTTAGTTTACCTTTCGTACAATGGGCCAGCGCACACTGGATCAATTCCTCAAAAACTCAGTTTATAGAAAAGGACGGGCAAGTGTGCAGTATGAAACGGGGCAAAATATTCATCCAGCATTGAAGTGGTTTAACATCGGAGGAAACTAATACACACACAAGTTGTCAATTTCGAGATACTACAGAAATGCCACTACAATGAAAATCGGTTTATGTATACACAATTTAACGTCGAATTATTCATCCAGTGTGCGATTGAAGTAAAGTGCGATACCCCGGGGGAATTGATCCAGCGTGCGCTGGCTTAATGAGTAGCTTTTCTATCTCCATTAACTTGCAAGGTTGCCCAGTGCGTGGTTTGTTTCTTGTGCTTGCCTGAGTTCTGTATTTTTCTATAATTTTTTGAATAGTTGCTGGACCCTTGTCAATAATTTTTGCAATGACGGGAATTATAGAAAAAAACACGTCTTAGTTTCCAAATTTGAACTGGACTATTTTTTATTAAGATCAGAAAATGTTTGCAATGCATGCAAGTAAGTAAGTGCATGCATTGGAACATAATATAAAATTACATTAAAAACTGGGGAAGCTGACGTAGCGTCTATTCCCACAGTGAATGATTGATAAGATTAGTCCTCAAAAAGGACTTTATTGCCAAAGAAAGTTCTATAGAAATACATTTCATTTTAATAGAAGTATGTTTTTTCATTATTAGATACGTAAAATAAATGTTTTTTTATTTTTTTTCCTTTTCTTTTTTTTACCACAAGATTGTTAACGTGTTAAAATAATTATTCTCCACTACAGTGTGGCCCCTCATGTCGTGTTCACGCACTGTAGTGCCCAGTCCTGCATTACTTTACTGAAGTTTAGGGGTGGAATGAGTGAATTGGAGCAGTTGTGTGCCGGCGAGCATGTAGCTAGTTTCGCGTTGCGATTCTTTCCGAAAGGAAATGATGCGAGGTGTACATGCATGTCGAAGAACTAGCTTGCCCAGCAATTATATCTTTTTCAGCAGTTGTATAAAAAATAAACAGTGAATGCATACATCAGCTTCGCCTGCAACACGCTTTTTTGTTTTTTTCAGAATTTTTTTCCATTGAAGTACTGATTACCTACGTATTGTTTGTAGTTTCAGCAGTATGTTTTTGACCGTCACATTTGACTTTAATTCGCTTAGTTGGCTATTAATTTCAACTAATTTTTCTTCTCTTTTTTTTTATTTACATAATCTTCATATTTGAAAATATACCAAATAGCTTAAGTCTCGTATATTCCAATGAGCCCATTTGCTTTCTTATCCAAATGTGTATTCACTTTAATCCGCGATCCTTACTACCTCACGATCGAACCAATTATGACAAAATGGAATAGAAACGGAACATTTTGGGTGTGAAACGTGACTGCTGACCCCGATTTTTATATTTTCTTCGTGACTGCCGCCTTCCCTGTACCTCTCACTCTTCTCACCCAAAAACCAGGAATGACAGAATATAAGATTACGCATTGCGCATGTCCACCATGTTTTATTTTTTTTCTGACAGCTGTAATACGTCTTCGGGGACAAGGATTTCCCTGTGACTATTGGCGCTTAAATATTAAAGTGAAAATTTGTGTTACTGCGAAATAAAAATATTCAGCCTTATTGTGAGTTTCACCCGAAACAATTTTGTTCGCCCGAAATTTTGAAAGCTATTGCAAGTTTCGCCCGAATAAAATTTCGCTTCGAATATGAATTGACATTTCGAACAAGCATATGTTTCTTTTGACAAATGTGATATCCAAAGCTGAGGTTTGAAAAATAAATTTATAAAATTATTATTTTTGCACTTAAGGAGGGAAGTTATTATAAATTATTTGGTAAATATGCATAGGGCGGCGTATCTTATCTCAAGAAGAAGAAATGATTATGCAGCAAGTACTTCGGAGACATTTTCACGGTAATCCTTTGGGGTTGCGTATGAATGAAAATGTTTGTAATGTTTGTTTAAATAAATAAATGCACATTTTATTCAGATTTTAACAGTACTACAGAGTAAATAAACCAGCATTTAAGTATTGGCTAGGTATCCTTACCAGCTCCTCCCCGGTGAAACAAAAATTTGTGAAACTCGCCGCTTGTTCAGGTTTTTTTTTTTTTTTTTGGAAAAGGTGGGTACCAAAAAGGAGTTGGCAAGGACCACGAGATTGGTTTGGCACAATCCTCTTTTAGCTTGAGAATCTTGAACAGGCGCTTTGCGGTCAAAGGATAACTTGACCAACCCCAGAGGAACAACGAAAATCAATCTCCTTCATCAAACCAACATCTATTCTACAACAGAAAGGGAAATTGTAGTTTGAACGTTTTACTTGTAAGTTAAATTCATTTTATTATATTCTAAAGTTAGAAATATTTACTGACAATGTCAGGCTCCTCCTGCATTTTATTAAGCAGCATATTGCTTTGATTTTTATTTATTGTTTTGCTCGTTTCCACCGGATGCAAGTTCGCGCTACGCAAGAGATGATTACGTGTCTGATACTTCAAACCTCAGCTCCTCCTGAAGCAACTACAACGCAAGAGGCTGAAAAAGAACGCACAGTTGTTAAAAAAGAGGACTGTATTGATAAGATACAGTAACTCTAAAAGTAGAAACACAATGTGGCGTTCGCGCGGTCGCGCGTTGACAGATTGAGTAGAAACAATGGGTTCTTATGGGGTAACACTAAATGTGACCTCACGCGTTTCGTCGGTTTTTGATCGTAAATATCGTAAGTGCGACCTCAACGTCGAAGTAGAGCTACTCTCTACTATTTTCTACTATGGTTGCGCGTTTTGACAGCTCACAGCTGTTCTGGATTGACATTATTCTTTGGCTTGTTCGATTTTAGCAAAAAGGCAAACCATTGTGTCGTATATGTACTCCGAATTGTTAGCATTTAATATGTAAACATTTTTAATTGCTAATTGATATCTTATCAACACAAATTAATTATGTTAGAGTATGCAGAATTTTTTATTTTTTTATATTCTTATTCATACACATTCGTTTTCGAAGTTATTTCTTATATTTGTGTTTCCTAATCAAACGATGAAAATAAAAAGAGTACATTTCTACTCCTTTTTCTGCCGCGAAATAGTGTGCGGGAAATTTGAGGGAACAAAACATAATTCTGCCATATTCCTAACCTTTCAACGCACGACCGTCGTGAAGCCACATTTTGTGTTGCAAATTTTGAGGTCGCGCGTTTTGACAAATACTATCGTAAGTCGGTACAATGCCTGTCAAACGCACGACCGCGCGAGCGCCACATTGTGTTTTGCCCATAATGAAGCTTATCACGTCTTTGGAATATCAAGTGTAAGTTTAATTTATAGTATTTTAAGAGGTTTATTTAAACTCTTTTATTTTTATCTTCCACGATTTTACATTTACTTCTTTAAATTTATGGTCTACTGCGCACACCACTCGTTTTCTGTCTCACCGAAAAAAAGGAATAAAAGAAAAAGGAATGGCCGAACAGAATGCGTATCTGTGTCTGTGTCTTGTAGCGCTGTCAAACCTCTGCCGCGCGTCTTGTGGTTAAAGCAAACACAATGAAAGCGACTGTCACATTTGTAACTTGTATGTTTACTTCTTGGAAATATATTTTATTAGTGCTCAAAAGTGTTTTTTATTTGTGAAGATGGACGAGCAGGAAGAAATAGCTTTCATTATGTGTGTTCTGCACATGTGTTATTTAGCAATTAAATTAAGGAAATTAAGGAAATTATGAGCAAAGGAAAGAAAGAGGATTCTTTGAGACCACATTCAAACACCTGAAAGAGCGCGACGAGGACCTTTTTTTAAAGCAACAAGAATGCTCTCATCAACTGTAAACAAGGAAAACAAAACAAGCGGAAACAAAAAAAATACTTTTTTTTTTACTTGTTATCCCAAATTCGTCGGATATCTCCTTCCATTTTTGCATTTTTTTTTTTTAATTTTTGTAATTGGGATTGGATAAATTCCAAAGAATTTCATTCAATCGTACAGCTTCAATAAATATTTCGACTTCCATTTTCACAACAACAACAGCTTTAGTGTGCAAATTCTTAAACGTCAATCTTGTAGCTACGCTTGTAGTTGAACGAAATCCAACTTCGCGATACACGACACAGACGCAGACACACATTGTGTTGCGGCTTTACGGCTTTCCATACATTTAATAGTTTGACAGCTTGCGACACAGCCGCAGACACAGACACAGACACACATTCTGTTCGGCTCTTAACTTGAAGTTGGCTTACGGCTCGTTGGGTAGGCATTACCACTGCGCTAGCAACTTCGAGTACAGGCTCGACTAAAATCATTTTTGGAATTTATTACTACAGTATACTTATTTCCTAAATATAAAACTACTTTGCACCTTATTTTTAGTAAAACTCTAAAACACAGAAACTTCATACAAAATGAAAGTGAAAAAAGTCTCCAACAGCAAATACGTTCTTTAGAAAACCTTCTAAAAAAATCGGAATTTGAGCTTATCAACATGGAGGATAAGTTAAAAAAAATATTTATTGCAGGCCAGGTTAATAAACTGAAGAAGAGTCTCAGTTTGTCTGAAGCAGATATAGCACAATCCATTACGCTATACTCCACAAGTGCTAAAGGATATAAGCTGCTTCGGAAGAAAAATTTCCCGCTTCCTGGCGTTCGGACTCTTCAGAGCTGGGCACCTAAAGTGGACATTTCACCCGGAATTATTGAGCCTGTCGTAAAGATTTTAGCGGCAGCTACTCAGCTCGATGGAGCCCAAAAAGTTTGTGTTCTGAGTTTTGAGGAGATGAAAACCCGCAAAACTTTCTGCTACGACAGATCATCGGACTCAACCTTATCTGTTGCTAATTATAGTGGTAATTCTTAGGGGTAAATATAGTTTTCTTTAATCTTTCATAATTATCATCTCCTTGACTATTATCTATAGGCGATATAGAATTTGGTTGTAATTTGTTCGATGAGTTCATGCGAGATGGTTATGGTTACTAAGTCATTGGCTGGAAATGTTGATTTTGACATCAAGGAGGTTAATGATGCATTCTCCATTCTGATTTACTTGTGATAGTTTGAAATTTTGGCAGTAATATGTAGTTTGGACCATTTTACATTCGGTGTCCTCGCATTGGTAGTGTCCAGGTGTTATAGCTAGAAAAGGTTTGGGGGGTAAAAGGGCGGTTTTATTTTTGGTGGGTAAAGGATATAGATGGAAAAAAGTATAAATGTTTGGATACGCAATGGGGAAATGAAGAATAAAAACTATTCTATCATTGATCTGTTTGGATTCGATTTCAATTATTTCATAGTATTCATGTATAGCAGAAAGATCGTTTCCGAAAAACATTTGTCTGTCAGTATAATACTTTGAAAGTTGATTCCAAATGTATTCCAGATCTTAAAATTTTAAAACGCTGTAATGTAATATTTTTTGCCTTGCAAATACAATTATATTAGTAGCCGTTATAATATACTCGAGGGCTATTTCAACATCGAAAAAAAACGTCAAAAATATTTTTTTTCATATTTAATATATCTTTAATTTTAGCGGCCAAGTAACTTTCGTTCTGTTTGATCAGGGTGATCGTTTTATTGTAATCTTCTACGATCTTTGTTGTTAGGGATATTTGTTTATTAAGTACGGTTACTATCTGATTTTAGTTCGTGCTGATAATGTTAAGTGCTTGATCATAATATTTTCCATCTTCAGAGTCTAAGTTTCCAGTTATACTTACTTTTAAATATGGTTCCGAGTCCATTTGAAATTCCTCTTTTTTATTCTTATATATGAGTACATGGTATTAAATTTGTCGCTTAGCATATTTATTTGGAATTCTACGAGATGAATTGTGCTAATAATCCTATTGTATGCTTTTTTGGAGGAATCTATGGAATTTTTTAAACTTTCATAATGCCGACAAATATTTTCTATTTCGTGTTGAATTGGTAAAAGGTCAATGTAATGAACAAAAGTGTGGTATTTCTCTCGAATTTTAGAATTTCCCAGCTTGGAAGGAAGGATTCTGGGATTGGATTCCAGGTTTGTAATTTCTATGTCTTGTGCGTAGCAGGAGACCAATATTTGGAAAAGAATCCTGAAAGGGTACGTAAATATACACATATATGTATATATGGAGTTCAGTTTGTTATTATATTATGGTCGTGGAATTCGAATTTGTGAAATTGTTCCTACTGGTAATAATTTTTCTAAAAGCAATTGAGGGTTTGAATTAAAATACTCGATAGGTAAATTAGCTTATGGTGTAATAAATTGTGAATTCGGAAAGTCCAACATTCAAATTTTGAATAAGATCAAGTCCTAAGAAACCATCAAAGATATTGTGAAATTTATGTGAATAATATTTAATTTTCTCATTTTCATTAAATTTTTCAAACGTAGGTATAATTATTGTAACGTTGTGCGCAGAAGATGCGAATGATGTCGTAACGACAAACGGCTCATATATTTTGTAGTCTGGAAAATATTTATAGACAATTAATGGGTCTAAAAAAGATTTTGTTGCTCCTGTGTCAATTAGTAATTTTAGGGGTGGATTTTTAATTGAGATGTAGGAAATTTTCTATTCTCAAGAGAATTGTTAAAGTGAATAACTAAGTTTCGTATTTTTTGTGGGGCTTTATGTGAAAATTAAGATTTGCATATAAGGTTCAAAATCTTCTAATTGTCCTTCCGAGTTTTCTAACTGGCTATTCATTTTAGGGTCATATTCTTCCATAAAATAGGTTTCATGAGGATTTGAATTATAAGGCCTAAGAATAGCTGTAGATTGTAGATTGAGCAGACTCATTGGTACAGGAGCGTTTTTGTTAGAATTTGGGTTAGGTTTCCAAACATTTTGGCTTCTGCCGAAAACTTGGGTGTGGGTTGGAAAGTTTGAAGATGAAGGCTGTTGCTGGAACTGAAGTGGACTTTGGACTTGGGGCTGAACTTCTGGTTGATAGTAAGTTGTAATTTGTAATTTGGACATTTATTGGTTGTCGATGGGAGCTAAACGAGCGATTTTCAAATTGAGTGTGAGGGGGTCTATAAGAAGATGTATTCGTAGGTTTCCTGTGTTGATAACTAAAATAACTTGTTTGCTGTTGCAAATACCTGATGTCTTCTTCTTTTTTAATAAAGTTAATCGCCTCTGTCAAGCTCTTTCGTTCGAACCATAAACCCGTATGGATCACGAAGTCCGGCTAGAAAAACTTGAAGTGTCTGCTGATTATGTATATCATATAATTTTTCTAGTGGCTGGATTTTGCTCACGAATCGGCAGATAATTGGAAATAGTATTCAGAATTTTGCGAATTCTATCGTAAAATTGCTGAGGCGTTTCGGTTTTGGTCTATTTCAAATTATGGAGATCGAAAGATAAACAAAACTCGTCACGATGGTCGCTAAAATTAGAAATTAGTTCTTTTTTTACTTGTGGTTGCCCCACTGATATTTACAACTTCATTACATTTTGATAGTCGCTGACATTTTTGGTATTGTGAAAGTGTGTTGTGATTGAATTTACACTTTCAATGAATAAATTGTATTCGTTGACGTCTCTGTCGAAATCTGGAATGGTATCAGCGCGAACTCGTAAGAATTGCTGGACCGACATATTTCAATCAATATTAAGACTTTATCGAAAGATTATTTAACCAGTCTAAAATCGAATTTATATCTATTGGAACAGGATTGGAGAGTTGAGGGATCTAGCCATAAGAACTACGACCTACCTACATGCACAAAATCTGCAGCAGTTTGGTCACCCTCTAATGTTGAGTTTTATAGGTTTTTTTTTTTATTTTATAGCACTGTATAGATTTGGTTTGAAATCTTTATTTTGGTCATAAAAACTCTTGGTTGACACAAATGTAAAAGATTATTTTCCTCTTCACTTAAACAAAGTTTTATTGTTTTGCACAGCACTGTGTATTGTTAATTATTCGTAATAATTTAATTTTAATATTTTCTTTACAGTACTATGAGAGATTATAATCGCGTTGTTTCCGTAGGAAAATGTTCCACAATGGAATTTTCGTCTACGACCGTCGACTGCGCCAATTATAGAAAAAAACACGTCTTACTGTTTGCGTTTCCAAATTTGAACTGGACTATTTTTTATTAAGATCAGAAAATGTTTGCAATGCATGCAAGTAAGTGCATGCATTTGAACATAGTATAAAATTACATTTAAAACTGTTCCCACAGTGAATGATAGACAAGATTATATTAAATGAATTTAGTTTTTTGATATCATATCTTTAGTAAATATGTGTGCATATGAATTATAGCTACACATGTACATAACTCGGGGAATGATTTTTTTTCTTGGTAATATTTTATTACCAATTTTTTTATTTCATTCAAGAGTTCTTTTGTGCATTTTTTAATTTTAGTAAGTCTAAATATATAATCATGTTAATAAACGTAAAGTAAGCAATATGCGCGTAAAAATACCCAAGTACAACAAATTTAAAATTACAAAAGTTGACTCACGTCATTGTATATGAAACTAATAGCTATCACTTGGGGAAACCGATGGTGGTGCCCCGATGCACTCATAGCATTGTGCATACCCCGCTCAATCATCATACTGTGTTGAGTGAATATATCTACTTTGCAATGTGAATAACTAACTCATCGGTCTAACTGCCTGACCACAATGAGGTAGTTGTGTCGTAGTAGTAGCGCGTAGTAAGGGCTGTCAAATCTCAATAATATAGAAACTCAATAATGCGCCTACAATGCGTAGCTGTAGCGTAGCGTGTAGCTGTGGCGGTGTAAGAGCTGGTTAACTGCCCGAACACACACGGTAGCTGTGGCGCAGCAGTAGTATAGTACGAGCTGTCAAAAGGTGTGGCGCTGCACTCATTAAAATTCGTCCACAATGGTGTAGCGCGGCATGTCAATTTAATTGACACTCAGCTGATTGAAATTGTTTAGTTAGTACTCATATTGTAAAAAATATTTTTTCCTTTTTCTATTAAACATTTTAATCTAGAAAAATAGTTGACGAAGAAAGACAAATTCCACAATATTTAAATTTTTTTACGGATTCTACAAATCTCTCAACATGTTCGTCTTCCATATAAAAGCTTGGAGGACGAAAATAAAACACTTCGAATCAAGGTTAATGAAATGGATCTTAAGATCCTAAAGAACACGGATGTGCAGAAAGAACGCGAATGTACTCTAGCACGAAGAGAAGAAGAAGAAGAGCTAGCACGCGAAACGAATCGGGTCCCAAAGAAAAGACCTAGTAAGAAACGGAGAGCCGGTTTTTCACCCGAAGTCGAGCTCCCAAAAGAAGAAAAGCTCAAAGACCGCAAAAAATCAACTACGAGCGCAAATTCCTCCACCACCACCAATAAACGTCGTCGGGATAATGCAATATAATAAGTTGCATAGCCTCCTTAAGGAAACGCTAACAGCGAAATATAAAGTCACATCATTGAGGGATAATGCGTGGAAAATTAACGTCGATAACATCGAGGACTACCGAGCAGTGTCCCAAAAGCTAAATAGCGAGAAGATTCAGTGGTATACTTTCGAAATCAAGTCAGAAAGGCCACATTGTGTTATTGCAAGGGGACTCCACCCCTCTTGCACCAAAGAAGAGGTTATGACCGACCTTCAAGCCAAAGGCTTTAAAATTCTTGATGCCGTTAATATCATCAAGAAGAAGAAGCAACAAACGGAAATAGACAAAGACATCCTGGTAAGGCGTGGACTTCCGCTCTTTATGCTTACCTTCGATAAGTCTGATAATATTGACGATATCCACCGAATAAAAACTATCTTAAGTATTGTGGTCAGAATAGAGCCCATGCGTAGAATTTTAAAAATGATTCCGCAGTGCAAACGTTGCCAAGGATTTAATCATACGCAAATGTACTGCAAAAAAGAACCGCGGTGTGTGAAATGTGCCGGAAATCACCTCTCCCAAGTTTGTGGAGTAAACAAACAGACCTCCGCAACCTCTGCTAATTGTAAAGGTAAGCATCCGGCAAATTATAGAGGCTGTGAAGTAGCTAAAGAGTTGCAAAAACGGAGAGATGCGCTCCTTAAGCCCATAAATGCGCAATCGAAACCGCAGACTAAGCCAAAGCTTAAGAACGCGCAGGAGAAAGTCGGTAAACTAAAACTACCAGGTTCAGAGCTCAAAAAGGCGAGAGAAAGAGTGACAACCGAAAAGTCCTCAACGCCTGTTCTCAAAAGAAACGATACTGTAAAGTTACCATTGGAAAAGCCACCGGGTATTGGTCCTCGGACAGCAGGAGTGCAGACTTACGCTCAGGCTGCGGCATCCGAAAAAACAAAAAACGTTGAAATTTCGACGGACCCTTTCTCTCATGTTTTCTCAGTTATTCTGGCGAAACTTGAAGAACAAAGCAAAATAAATAAAATTATTCTCGATAGGCTGGATAAGCTCGAAAATAATTCACGGAAAACGCGTACTTCGATTAGGAAATGAATGAAAAACGAATGTTAAAAATTTGTACTTGGAATGCAAACGGACTTCTGCAAAAACTTGACGAATTGGAAATATTCATGCGTGAAAAAGATATTGATATTTTCTTGATTTCTGAAACCCACGTAAAAAACGAATCGCATTTAAAAATAAAAGGCTATAATGATTACCACGCTTGCCACCCTTCGGGAAAAGCGAGAGGCGGATCATCCCTGTTTATTAAAGACTGCATCGAACAATCCGAAGACCTAAAGATAGAGCTTGAAACTTTGCAACTGTGCACGATTCGAGTAAAAAATAGTCAGCGTACTCTTAAAATCTCATCTATCTACTGTCCACCCCGTTCCGCGCTCGAAAAAAGTGATTTTACTAACTTGTTTAAATCGCTGAAACCTAATTTTATTATTGGCGGCGATTTTAATGCGAAACACACGTTCTGGGGCTCAAGATACAGCTCGAAAAAAGGTAGAATGCTCTATGAGGCAGGTATGGAGTACAGTTGTGATTTCCATTCGACAGGTAAACCGACTTACTGGCCGGCTGATATTTCGAAAATACCTGACCTGATCGATTTTTTCGTTGTGAAAGGAATATCTACCAACCACATAAAAGTTAAAGAGAGCTTTGATCTGTCGTCTGATCATTCCCCAGCTATTTTGACATTAAGCGAAAAACTGCTCTATACCCTAAAGCCAGCGAGATTAACTGGTAGAACAACTAACTGGGAAGGCTTTAGGAACGAAATCGAAGGTAATGTTGAACTGAGCTTTCCACTTACGACACCCTATGAACTTGAGGTTGAAGTTGATCGCTTCGTTGAGATCGTACAGCTCGCCTCTTGGAATAATACGCCTAATCCAAGAAAAACACCGGACAAATACGGTTTACGATATCCTCCGGAAATTAAAGAATTGGTTAAGGAAAAAAGAAAAGCGCGTAAAGAATGGCAACAGAGTCGTGCTCCGCAACACAAAGCACATTTGAATCGTCTGTGCAATTCGTTAAAGATGACTATAAAGGATTTTAAGAATCGTGCGATACGCTCTTACCTTGAAAGTTTAACAGCAAAAAAAGATTCCAATTATTCAGTTTGGAAAGCTGTAAAAGGCACAAAAAGGCCAAAAGTCCCCGCGCCGCCAATTAAATTAAACCAAAATGAATGGGCAAAGGAAGATAAAGAAAAAGCGGACGTCTTTGCGGTCCACTTGGAAGAAACCTTTAAACCGTACGATGGTCAAGTGGTTAACGACAACATCAATAGGGCGGATTTACCATCTGATGATTTCAGACCCATTAGTGCAACGCTAAGGGAACTCAAACATGAGATCGAGAATTTAAAATCTAAGAAAGCTCCTGGTTATGATTTGATCACCGGAGAAATTCTCAAAGTTTTACCTAGAAAAGCATTGATTAAGCTTCTACATATTATAAATGCTGCGCTCAGATTAAAACACGTACCGAGCCAATGGAAAGTTGCAGAAGTCATAATGGTTTTGAAACCAGGAAAACCGCCTAATGAGATAAAATCGTATAGACCAATTTCGCTTCTTCCAGTCATATCCAAAATTTTCGAGAGGATATTACTAAGGCGCCTCCACCCAGTTATAGAAGAAAATAATCTTATCCCTGACCACCAGTTTGGGTTCAGAAGTAAGCATTAGACTATTGACCAGGTGCATAGAATTACTGATGTGATCGAGAAAGCACTTGAAGGAAAAGAAATATGCTCAAGCGTATTTCTTTACGTCTCGCAAGCCTTTGATAAGGTGTGGCATGATGGCTTGAAATGCAAACTACGACAAGTTCTCCCTGTATGCCTATATGATATATTAGAATCATATCTCGGGAATAGACTCTTCCGTGTTAGACATGGAAACGAATACTCGGAGCTTAAAGAAATTTCGGCCGGCGTACCGCAAGGAAGCGTTCTTGGGCCGCTTCTCTACCTGTTATATTCTCGTTATATACCGAAAGAAGAAGGCACTATCCTAAGCCGACTAATCGGACATGTCAACAATACAGTCCAACAAATTTTGAATGAGAACAATTTATTGCGTAGACTACAAAGGACAAAACCTTTCGACTTGGCGAGATAAAAATTAACCGCGTGTAGATTGCGGAACATACAGTATCTTTCAGTGGAAAATAACCTGCCAAACGTTAATTTCGTGATAGAAGAATTGCTTGATAAGTAGTTAATTAGTTGCAATATCGTGACAAAATTTATATCGAAGGGTGGTGTTTTTGGTCAGTAAGAATCTGACACTACTATGAGCACGCGCTTGCTATTCTCATAGTGCCTATGGAAGATTTTCACCTAACCTCGGAAAAAAAAAATAAAATAATTTCTATTGTTTTTTTGTTAAAATAACTAGTGTGTTTGGAATTGATCGTTTATTTGCTGAAGTTGTTGGAATTGTTCGTTTATTACTGAAGTTGTTGGAATTGTTCGTTTATTTGTGAAGTTGTTGGAATTGTTCGTTTATTGCTGAAGTTGTTGGATTCTTCATAAGTACCCAAAGGAAACACCAGAGTCGACGGACCACGACGTTTACCTGGCCTGATGGTGAACTTTGATAACTCATATTATTTTGTGTGTAGTATATTTAAAAAAAAAGGGAATTATTAGTAAAATCTTTCCTTGGTGTACCACTACATCATACGTAAGACTGTACCGCTCTGAGGAGCCATCTTTTTTTGTATAGATCGTCCATCTTTTTGGCGAGTGTTTCCGGGGGTCTCTTTCCTTTTTCGATTGGAACGCGAGTGCTACACATGTGTCAGAAAATTGCTATTACTTAATATAAAGCTTTTCTTGCTAAAGTCTAAAACTGTATATGCTTAAAGCCCGATTAGAGGCATAACACTTTTTTTGGTGGCAGCGGTGGGATAACATCAAAGAATAACGTGAAGAAACCATCGATGGAGCAACGCATAATAATAATTTTCTTGTGAGTAAATATATTATTGTAAAGTTATTGTTTGAAAATGCAAAGTTGAAAATCGAAGACACCAAATATCAACAACATCACACTATTGTACTGCTAGCTTTTCTATATCATTTTTCTAATATCTTAAATTACACTTGTATTTTATTTTTGCTACTCATACATAATATTGTAACGTTAACATTTATTTTTTTGCTCTCTCGCTATTGCTGATGCGCTGAAGGACTTGCGGCTTCACGGCATTCGTGATTCAGCCAGCGATCAGTGCAGTTCAGTCTTATTTTGTCTTGCTAACACTAAACACTAAAAATTGTAACACATTATACATTTGTAATACACAGCACAAAAATACAAATTCACATAGTCCCTTTTTTATCTTCATACAACACACAAAATTACACAATTATTTAAACAGTCATACACACAAACAACACACATTCTGTGTGGGATATTGCCGTCTAATCGCGGCTGGTCAAGAGAGGGCATGTAATGGATTTCTTAGATGCCTTCCTTTTTTTGTGGTTTGTATGGTTTGTATCAAAGATTCAATTTATCGAAAGCTTTCATCGGTCCTTCGAGCCGGATAAATAAAAGTGAACATACATACATACATACATAATTGTAATCTAACCACGCATGCATATATTGCTTTTAATCTGGTGTTTCGAAAACAATTATATAAAATATATATGTATATAAATAAAAAAAGGTGATCAAATCGTGCCATCCTACGTATATAAATGTACAGTTTGTGAAAATCTTATATAATTCACGAGTTGAATGTACATAAGAATATACATACTTATATCCTATTTTTTCGCATGTTACGATTTTACTAGCATTTACATACATATATCTTGCATGTTCTAAGTGCCGTTTGTGTCGGAATACGGAATCACTTGGTCTATGTACATAATATATAGAATACTATATAACCGGCGAGATCAGGCGTTTTGGTTAAAACGGAACAATCGAACATTTTGAAATATACAACAATTTTATACAGCTATTCTTTTGCATTCATAGACATTATTATTTTGAAAATTTTTTTGTACCTTTTTTGAAATTGTAATTGACATTTCTTACCAAAATGAATAATGTAAACATCGTATCACATCCTTGGCGACATTTGCTGATACAATTGACGAAAATATGTCTTTGGCAACCCTCGAATTTTGTTTACAAAAGCTTACGGAAGCATTTCAAGACTTTGTCAGCCTATAAGATGCACTTTTAAACTTTCTCGATTCTCCCGACTACACTGATCGTGAGCCCGAGTTTTTGGAGTACGAAGAAAAATATTTCCATGCTCATTCGCTTTTTTCTGACGCGATAAATAGACTGAAAGGTGATAAACATTTCGAAACTCGCGAAGATAGTCAAAGTGCTTCATCGGTAAAAGATGTTCCCAAATCAAATTTTCGAAATACAGTACAATTGCCTAAAATATCCGTTCCTACTTTTGACGGGGACTACAAGGACTGGCCCGCCTTTCGTGACATTTTTACCGCAACCGTCGATTCTAATACAACCATCACGTGTACTCATAAGTCCTTTCTCCGTGGGAATGCTGCGAACTTAATAAAAGACATATCGTGCTCAGATCAAAATTACATTGGGGCCTGGGATCGATTGGAAAGGCGTTATGATCAAAAGAATCTTATCGTCAGATCTTTCATACAGTCTTTTCTATCCCTACCATCATGCACTACACCAAATATTCACATGCTCCGCAAAATTTCGGATGGAGCAGATGAGGTAGTACGCGGGCTTAAAGCTTTAGAGTCTAATCCGTGGCTCATATATCTCTTAACACAAAAATTAGATCACAAAACAAAACAAGCTTGGGCAGAGGAAATAGGCTCAAGAGCTGACTGCAGCTTCTAGGAATTCTTCAGAAACGTTGTACTTGTCTTGAGTCTTGCATATCAATTTCTCGAGTAAACCCTTATCGGAATAAAGGATCTAATTCCGTTCGTACACGTTTAGCTGAGAATGTGCAGGGCTGTCCGAAATGCAAGTCCGACCACACCCTTTCTCACTGCGAACAATTTAAATCGCTTTCCACAATAGAGCGAATTTGTGAAAACAAAATCTATTTGCTTCAATTGCTTGCGTCAAGGGCATTCATCCAGCAAATGCCGCTCGAACTTTCGCTGTCATCAGTGCAATTCCCGACACCATACTCTACTCGCCTGGTCCCATTGATATTCTTTGAGGTGCTGATAAGTTCTTTACCATCATAAAGGGGGCAGGAAAACCAGAAGCTGCTGGAGGCTTAATATCTATACCAACCATTTTTGGCTGGATTGTAGCAGGAGGCCATTCACAGCTCTCGCTATCTGGGTCGGAGATGAATGCACACTGCACTCGGTTAGACCGAAGCCAGGAATTTGATTTAGAATACTTTTGGAGGTTAGAGGAAATCTTGACTGATGTACCGGCATCACCAGAGGAACAACTAGCTGAAGAAAACTTCGTCAAAACACATACGCGTCGACCTGACGGCAAATACGAAGTACAATTGCCCTTCAAACCTAGTACAGAGCTTAATTTCGGAAATTCCTTTCAAACAGCACTCAATCGATTTAATTCAGTGGAGCGCAAACTTTCTTCAGACCATCTTCTAAAGGCGCAATATTCGTCCTTTATCGACGAGTATCTATCGGTTGGGCACATGGAAGAAATCTCTCCAAGTGAATTACTTCAAACTTCAAATGAGCCCAGCTACTATCTTCCGCACCATGCGATATTTAAAAGTGATAGTAGCACCACTAAGATACGGGCGGTTTTTGATCCATCCGCAAAATCAAATAACTCGTCATCCTTGAATGACACATTACTTGTTGGTCCTACTATTCAACACGATATATTCACAATATGTCTAAGATCTCGACGGCATACATAATTAATGACATCGAAAAGATGTATATACAGATTTGGGTCTCACGTCGCCAAACTGAGTACCAAAGAATTCTTTGGCGTAAAAATCCAGAAGATACCCTACAACACTATCGACTTCTCACTGTTACATATGGAACATCAGCAGCTCCGTTTCTTGCGGTACGTGTTTTACAACAGTTGGCTACTGACTCGGCAAATACACATCCACGAGCTTCTGCAACTATTATGAAGGATTTTTACGTCGATGATGTTGTGACGGGTGCAGATACAATTAATGAAGTCATTTCCCTTCGTTTGGAGTTAGTTGATGCTTTAAAAACGGCAGGTTTTAATTCGCGGAAGTGGACAACAAATTGTTGGCCTCTTCTAGTTTCGCTACCTGAAGACTAATGAGAACTATCTCCAGTTGACTTCGAGGAATCTAATTCTTTCAAAATGCACGGCTTACAATGGTGTCCATCGCGGGACTGCTTCTCTTATAAGGTCAAATTATCGAACCCAGCAACATGCACAAAAAGACGAATCTTTTCAGATGCTTCTCGAATTTTTAACCCTTTGGGATTCCTGTCTCCAATCGTGATTGCAATTAAAATCACGTTTCAGGAACTGTGGAGAAAGAATCTTAAATGGGACGAAGAAGTACCGGGAGCTTTGGCACAGCAATGGACCACTATTCGAAATGAACTTCCTCTAGTCGAAACAATATCTGTTCGTAGATTGATGATCACTAACAAACAAAACTGGGAATTGTATGACTTCTGTGATGCATCTTTAGATGCGTACGCAGCAGTTGTGTATTGTAGAAGCGTTAATAAAGACAACTCCATTTCAGTTACACTAGTTGCAGCGAAAACCTTTGAAGGTCTCACCATTTCCAAGACTGGGACTATGTGGAGCACTTCTGCTTACTCGCCTTATAAATAAAATTAAGATCTCACTACAGAATCCCAACGTAAAAATCTTTGCGTGGACCGATTCTTCCATCGTTCTCCATTGGCTGTCATCACCTTCAAAAAAATGGTCGGTATTCATCGGGAGCAGAACTTCAGAAATTCTTTCATCAATACCCATCAGATCAGAATGTCGCCTTCGACATTATTGAAAACAGACATATGGCGGAAAGGACCCCAATGGCTGAGTGAACAAGTGAGTCAATGGCCCAAGTCGTGCTACAAATTGGAGGAGATCGATTACACCCTACTGGAGAAAGGTATCCACACCGAAGGCATTCGTTTCAAATACAGCAACAATGCCGTATTTAATTCATCAAGTTGGTCTAAGTCGGTGCGGGTAATTACGTTTGTTCTTCGGTTCTTAAAAAAACTGTTGGTTACCCTCACATGCTCGCCTGTTTCAAGCCTTATTCCATCTTATTAAAAATGCTCGAAACAATCTTTTTCAAAATGAAATCAAAGCCCTTAAAAATAACTCTGAATTACCCCTGAAAAACAAATTATTCTCTTCAAGCCCTTTCATTGATTCCCTTGGTCTTCTTCGTGTCGGTGGTCGCATAGAAAACTCGAATTTAAGGTATTCCGAAAGGCATCCAATAATTTTATGCAAGTCTCATAACATTTCCAGACTTATCGTTGAACACTTACATAAGAAACACTTACTCGCGGGTGTATCGCTGTTATTCGCGTTATCCAAACAAACCTATTATATTTTCGGTGGCAGAAATCTATGCCGAAAATTGTTCATAATTGTACAACATGTTTCCGGCAACGCCAATCAACAACCAAGCAACTTATGGGAAATCTTCCAACTGAACGCGTTACATATTCGCGCCCATTCAGCAAGGTCGGATGCGATTATGCAGGCCCAATTACGTTGCGTCTTAAGCGAGGAAGGAATCCGAAATTCGAATAGGCGTATATTGCATTATTCGTTTGCTTCGTGACAAAGGCCCTTCATATAGAGCTCGTTGGATGTTTGCAAATGCAAAGTTAAAAATCGAAGACGCCAAATATCAACAACATCACACTATCGTACTACTAGCTTTTCATTATCATTTTTCTAATATCTTAAATTGCACTTGTTTTTTATTTTTGCTACTCATACATATTATTGTAACGTTAACATTTATTTTTTGCTCTCTCGCTATTGCTGGTGCGCTGAAGGACTTGTGGCTTCACGGCATTCGTGATTCAGCCAGCGATCAGGGCAGTTCAGTCTTATTTTGTCTTGCTAACACTAAACACTAAAAATTGTAACACATTATACATTTGTAATACACAGCACAAAAATACAAATTCACATAGTCCCTTTTTTAACTTCATACAAAACACAAAAATTACACAATTTATTAAACATTCATACACACATGACACAACACACATTCTGTTTGTGATATTGCCGTCTACTTGGTGCTAATCTCTGCTGGTCAAGAGAGGGCATGTAATGGTTTTTTTGGATGCCTTCCTTTTTTTTGTGGTTTGTCTGGTTTGTATCCAAGAATCAATTTATCGAAAGCTTTCATCGCTCATTTCTAAACAGTTATTGTTTCATACGGTCCATATAAATCGAATTTTAGAAAATTAGGAACTAAGAACACATGTTTTCAAAATTTCGAGCATCCATAAGCGGTCTAAATAGTAACGCAGAAAACGAATGTGAAGATAGTTTAGAAAATAGTGATAGTTCAGAGGATAGTACTGAGTGTAAAGATAACTTAAGTAATAGCGAAAACAATCTCAATAGTGATAATACGGTTACAACCATGAGTGAAATTGCGATTAACGTATTAATCTCCTTCATCCCCACTTTTGATGGTACTAGTGACGAGGTGTTCACTTTTATCGATGCGCGTAATGATGCCATCGAATTGGCAACTGATACTCAGAAGGTTATACTTTTTAAGTATATTAAAACGAAAATTCGTGGCAATGCCACCACAATGCTCATGAATAAAGAAATAAAGGATTGGGAGACTTTGAAAAAAGAATTAACGTCAATATTCAGGGAACCTCACAGTGCCCTCCAATTGCATAGGGAATTAATTTCCATTAAGCGGAATAGAGAACAAACTGCTGTACACTATCTACAACGAATTGAAACACTACAAAGGCGTCTTCTTCAATGCAAACTCACAGATGTGAAGAAGGAGCACAAAGATGGTCAGCTGGAGTATATTCAGCAAGAAACCTTAACGGTATTCATCAATGGTCTCCGCGAAAGACTTTCCACTTATGTCATTATACAATGTCCTAAGGACCTTGCAGAAGAAAGTAGATTCGCCTGTGAAGAGGAGCAAAGGACTAATCTTTTTAAGACAAACATCCAAAAAGATTATATTAACAAAATTCTTGCCAAAATAAACTATCAGGAAAAACGTTGTTATGACTGTGGGAAACCGGGACACATTGCGAGGTTTTGCAGGTTACCCAGGAAAGATAGAAGTGAGATAGGTAATCAGGAGAATAGGAATCAAGCTGGGCCAAGTACCAGCAGTAATAACGATAAAAAGAGTTTTAAGTAGAAAAATTTCCGGTAAGCTGCATATTTAATTAGGTACCCCTGCAGCTTAGGGCCTTGGGCAACTCCGAAAGTCCTCATGTGTTGGTAGAAATCAATGGTGAATCGAAAAAAGCTAATTATTGATACGGGAGCAGAGGTGTCCCTTATCAAAGCTTACTGCGTCTATAAAGAAGATGTCGATGTAAGATAATACGTTAAATTTAGTGGAAAAGGCGGTAGGACACGTAACACTCTAGGTGAAACGGAAGTCAATATTAGATTTGTCCCCATAGCCGGAAAATCTAAAGCTATAAAGTTCCAAGTAATAGAAAATGACCTGCAAGGAGAATATGACGGGTTAAAAAACCATTTCCTACGAGAGGGTGGTTCCACAATTAACTACGAAGAAAACGTCATTAGAACAAAATTTGGAGAGATACCACTATTGTATCTAAGTGAACAAAATTTCATAAGGGCAAGATCAGAAATTTTTGGAGTAATAGAGGTTAGCGGAAATCTAAATAAGGAAGTTGTAATACATCAACAGGAAATTAGTAAAGGTATTGTAATACCAAATTGTGTTACACTCAAAGATAAAGGAAAGTGTCTTGTTTCAATAATTAACACTACAAATAGGCCATTCAATCTAAAAAATAAAAGAGTTGTAGGTACCAATTTAAGTGAGTTTGAAATAGCGGAATAGAAACGAAGTCAAGCAGTATCCGGTTATATTAAGACAGATCACTTAAACAATGAAGAAAGAGTGAGTCTACTAGAAGTAGTGAAGGAATATAGTGAAATATTCAGTGTAGAGAGTGAAAAGTTGACTAGAACATCAGTAACAAAGCATAGGATACGTACAGATTCCGGATGCGAGCCTATATCTACTAAAAACTATAGGTATCCGAAGGTTCATGAAGGGGAAATCTGTGAACAAGTCAGTAAATTGAAGAAAGATTGGATAATCCGTGACAGTAGTTCTCCCTGGAGTTCACCTCTATGGATAGTTCCGAAAAAGGGGGACGCCAGTGGCAGGAGGAAATGGCGTATGGTAATTGATTACCGCAAGTTAAATGAAATAACGATTGCGGAAAATTACCCTTTGCCAAATATTACGGAGATACTTGACCAGCTAGAAAAGCCAAATACTTTTCCACCCTGGAGTTAACGTCCGGTTTTCATCAGATACCAATGGCTGAAGAGGTTGTGGAGAAAACTGCCTTCAGCACTCCCTACGGTCATTTTGAATTCACCAGAATGCCGTTTGAACTGAAGAATGCTCCAGCCTGCTTTCAGAGATTGATGAACACCGTATTAGCTGGATTTCAGGGCATCAAATGCTTCGTCTATTTAGACGATATTGTCGTATATGGCACAAACCTTGAACAATATAATGAGAAACTGATCGAGGTGTTCGAACAACTCAGAAAGGCTAATTTAAAACTTCAGCCCGATAAATGTGAATTCTTGAGAAAGGAAGTGTGGTACCTAGGGCACATCATTATGGTTAAAGGGGTAAAACCCGATTCGAAGAAAATAGAAAGCATAGTGCAAATGGAAGCACAAAAAAACCCAAAAGGTATAAAGTCATTCCTTGGAATTTGTTAAAAATTTCAGCCAAATTGCGGAACCATTGAATCGTCTTCTCAAAAAAGACGCTAAATTCATATGGAGTAAATTCATAACCAGCAACAAAGTTTTGAAAAGTTAAAGGAAATTATAACCCGAGATCCTATCTTGCAATACCCTGATTTTACCAAAACATTTATCATTACAACAGATGCTTCTAACCGCAGAATTGGTGCTGTGCTCAGTCAAGAACATAATGGAAAAGATTTGCCTGTACATTTCGCAAGCCGTACTTTAAACAAAGCCGAGGTAAATTACAGCACCACAAAGAAGAAGAAAAGAAAATGAAGGTTTTATAGAAACTGTAGAGAACATCCTTGAAGAAGATACAGCTGCAAAAAGCGAAACTTCTAGTATAATAGAAGAAGAAGTGACGACGAGGGATAAGGAACTAGTCACCGTTATAGAGAAAAGAAAGGCCATCATGAAGGAATACCATGAAGGATTAATAGGTGGGCACACGGGCCAAAAAGCACCATATGCGAAAGTAAGGTAAAAATTCAAATGGAAGGATATGCAAAAAGATTGAAGATTTTGTGAGAAATTGCCGTCAATGCCAGACAGAGAAGGTTAACAGAGCGCCAACTAGAAACCCTGTGAAGATCATTACATCAGCTGACAAAGCCATGGAAAAGATTATGATAGACGTAATTGGACCACTAGAAGAAACTGAAGAAGGTTATAAGTTCGGATTGACTATCCAGGACGATCTATCAAAATTCATCAAATTCATACCGATAAAGACCAAAGACATGCGGACGATAGCGCGAGCCGTAATGGAGGATTGGATTATGAATTTTTGGGATACCAAAGATGATTTTATCCGACAGCGGATCCGAATTTTGTAATCAACTGTTTGAGGAGTTTTGTAAATTTCTAAGTTACACATTACTACTAGTGTAGCTTATCCACAGGCCAACGGTAGTGTTGAAAGGGCTCACTGCAGACTCTTAGAGTACCTTAAATCTACAGGACGCGAATTAAATGAACTCAAAGATTGGCATAAGCGAATGTCCTATGCGGGATTCTGTTACAATTGAACTAAGCACTCCATATGAATTGGTATTTGGCATACACTCCATATGAATTGGTATTTGGCCTTGAAGTTAATAGGCCTAGTGGCGTAGACCCGCATGATGAAGAGTCAGTCTTCGATTATGTGGATGAACTTCGAGCCAATCTCTTAGAAAAACAAGATAAAGCTAAGAAAAGCACGAGAAACTGTAGGGAAAAGTCCAAAGTTAGATATGACAAGAAATTAGAAAGAACTATAGAATACAAAATTGGTCAGAAGGTCTTAGTTAGGAATGAAAGAAAAGGAAATTAAGAAGCCAGTATAAAGGGCCATTTAAAATATTAGAAGTTAATGAAAATAATTTAGTCATACAAATGAATAACAAGAAACAAAAGTTTAACAAAGCTAATGTTAAGTCATATATTTCAGGTCGCTGTTTATCGGGCGGGTTATCGCCGAAGCAAAGTTGTGGATAAAGATCTACAAAATAATACTCGAATATATTTTAATCATCTAGGAGAAGCCAGAGAAATTAATAATTATATAGCATTAGCGATAGAACTATGTAAATATTAATGGATTGGAACATGCAAGTGGAAACGTTAGAAACGTCATTAACACTATGGATATCGTTTGCTTAGAATCAAAAATTGAATGTAAAGAATTTCAGCGAATAGCCAAAAGGGAAATTTTAAAGATTGACAATAGAATCAGGATTATTTCAGGAATTATGGATAGTCCAAGAAGACAGAAACGCGGGCTAGTTAATATGACAGGTTCAGGATTCAAAGTCCTCTTTGGTACAATGGACAATGAAGACACTGAATACTACTATAATGTTATTCAAAATATAAATAATAATGAGCAGCGAATTAAAAGTGGCATGGAAGACAATGTAAAGATTCTTAGCCAGTTAAATAAACAAGTCATAGAAGGTATTTTTTTATAATTTACCCGCACTCAAGGGGTTATGACTACCCTTTTACATGTTTTCACATGGTGCGGGCGTTGGAAAGATAGACAGAGAGAGAGAGAAATAGATTGGTGGTATCAAGAAATCAATGAATTAGTAGATGAAATTAATAAAGTTAACACTGTAGAAAGTAACTTAAATAGAACTAATTTGATTGAATCATACTATGAAGAAATATCTAATAAAATGTTACACTTAGAAATAGAGATAGAACAAATAATAGATAGCCGAAGAATTCATACAAGCAGGAATCCTGCATCCACGAATTATTGAACCTATAGATTTAGCAAATGAACTCCGAGATTTGAAAAATGATAAAACATTCGCGATAGAACCAAACATGGAAAATTATGCCGAAATTCTGAAAACACTGAAATTAAAAGCTTTTACTAAAGATGGAAAAATTATTGTAATTTTAACAATTGTAACAATTGCTATTCCAAAGATAGTTAAAAATGGAGTTATATTTATAGATGTAAGAGATAAATTTCTGATTATAAACAAAAATAAAGAAGACTATGCTTTAATAAAGGATTTAGAAGATTGTAATACTATTAACAAAATTTGAATTTGTAAACCACAACTTCTTAGATGTACTATAAGCGATGAAAATTGTGAAATAAATTTGTTTATGAGAAATAGAGCCGATAAATGTAAAATCAAAAATCAAAAATTCTCATGTAGAAATATTTCATAAGCTAAAAGAAAACCTATATTTGTACACTATTTCCGAACAAACCCAATATAAATGTAAATGTAACAATGAAATAGAAATAGGTAAACTTGTTGGCACCAGTATAATCCAAATAAATAACGATTGCATCCTCGAAACATACGACATGATAATAAAGACGGTCGGCACTGGAGTGGAAATCGCCGTCAGAGATAAGCATTCTTACAAAGAATTAGAAGACTGCTGCTCAAATGCTAAATTAAAGGACATTGTGATTGACCAGGAACCAGTGTTGAAGATCACTGCCAGAGATATCCACGAGCTGCAGGACTTGTCAACCCAACTTCAAAACCACAAAAATGTCTGGTCACGAACAGTGGAGAAGATACCAGAACCACCACAAGGGATATTAATTTCAACACTTGGAATGTTGAGCTTACTAGCGATAGCATTCATCATCTGGAAATTTAGCTGCGGTCGAGGTAAGACAACATTAACCATCTATAATAAATGTTTCAACAGAAAACATCAAGTTAACCCGGAAGTATCTTTGAGAATGAGCAGTTCAGCAGATAACTCAATCGAATCAGAAGATATAGCTTATCCAAAAACCAATCTAAGAATTAAATATCCATCTCCACAGTACGACATGCGACCGAAACCAGATGCTAATTCAGCAGAAAATGGGAAGAAAATGTAACAACGGAAAATGCGGTGTCAACAGTTTAGGTCTATTTATGCAGGCGAAAATAATTATTGGATGGGATTTGTTGGATACGATTTCTATAGTTTTAATTGCAAACTTAAAATAACTAAAGAGTGTTTGGAATTGATCGTTTATTTGCTGAAGTTGTTGGAATTGTTCGTTTATTGCTGAAGTTGTTGGAATTATTCGTTTATTTGTGAAGTTGTTGGAATTGTTCGTTTATTGCTGAGGTTGTTGGATTCTTCATAAGTACCCAAAGGAAACACCAGAGTCGACGGACCGCGACGTTTACCTGGCCTGACGGTGAACTTTGATAACTCATATTATTTTGTGTAAAGCCCGATTAGAGGCGTAACAATAGAGAGCCAACGCATACACAGCAAAAAAGTTACGCATCCCCTTTCTTCAACAGTCGTTAATTTCTATGGCTTTCACTTGTAGCGCTGCAAAAGTTAAAAGTAAACCAACTCTTACCCCGTACACATGCAGGATTGTACCTAGGTTGAAACCGGATCGAAATTCACGTGTACGCGGGTCGAGTCGAAACCGAGTTGGCTCTGCTCGACTCCACTATTTGAGCTGAGTTGAGTCGAAAATATGCCAAAGTACCTGGGTCGAGGAGTCGAACTGACAGATGGTCGTAGTTTCGGTTTTTTTTCTTTTAATGAGAGGAAAAACCCGTTCGTTTTATGTGCTTCCGTTTGGCGGGCGGATGGTAATTATTTTTTAAGTTTGCATCCGTTTTTGCATTTCCTGAAAAGATGAGGCGAAGATTTGCGTAAGTATATACATATATATGAATGGATGTTGGTCGAGGATATTTTTGTTTGCTAACGAGTTTAGTGGGCGGAAAAGTGCGCAGATTTTGTTTTTTAAAATTCCTAAGTTTTTTGTTATACGTAATCTTAAAATTATTAATATTAAAGAAATATGTGGGAGCACGAAGAGACGCGAGTGCTATTAAGTATAATGGAAGAAGTAAATGCCATGAAGCATTTTGACGGCAGAATCTTTCGGAATGGAGAAATATATAAGAAATTGCAATTGGAAAAGAATAAGCAAATTAAAACCCGCTTAAAAAATCTAAAAAAAAAAATATTTAAAAGTAAAAAAAACAGAATAATAAAGGCGGGAATAGGAGGGAAGTGTGCATAAAATAATTTTTTCGCGGTTATTAGACATTTTCAAACAATTCAAAAGACACGAAATATTGAAACACACTCTAACAGAGCTAAGAAACGAATGAATGGCGGCTATGCTCATCTGTCAGTTCAACTCACTTTCAATCCAATTTCGACTCAATCTTTCGATTCATGAGTGCAAGTACCCAGGTCGAAATCTCAACTCTGTTTCGACTCGACCTTTCAAACCTGCATGTGTACGGGGTATCTTACTACCGCCACAGCTACGCGCTACGCTACAGCTACCCATTGTAGGCGCATTGTTGAATTTCTATATATTTCTACTTTTGACAGCCCTTACTACGCGCTACTACTACGACACAGCTACCTCATTGTGGTCGGGCAGTTATTTAACTTTTGCAGCGCTACAAGTGACAGCCATAGAAATTGACGACGATTGACCCAATGCAGTGCTACACTGCTAGTTGCCATGGAGAGTGTATGCTCCTCGTGCGTGGAATTAAAATGAAGCGAAGGGAATGTTCAAAAAAAAGTAACACAAGCCCATATCACATTACCTTTTGCTTGCGAATTTTCGTACGAAAGAGCGAATGGGTTCGCTCTTTTCGTAAGTGAGCAAAAGTGAACGAAACTTGACGAATCGAAACAAAAAGCTATTATGGTCGTAGAATACTAATTCCTTGTATTCGCACAGTTACGTACATTGACGTACGCACCCATTCTACTATTATAGTTCGGCCTTTAGTCTTCACCTTTGTTGTGAACCTGAGGGGAATGTATGTGTGTTTATTTTCATTGCGAATAATGTGAGAGACAGACTGCTGGTATTGATACCATGGTATAGCAATACTGCGTTCTATACCACATGTCTGTCACTGCAATACCACGTTAAAACCTAGTATACCATGAATAGAACCTAGTATTGAGATTCGCAAATTTTTGGTGGTATACCACCATCTTATTGCTTGCAGCGCCACTTTCTTTCTGTTGGTGCTTCTTCATAGCTTCTTTGACAATTCAAAAGCAAGCAATCACAGCGAAAAATGTTTCGAAAATGGATTAAGGAGGACAATTTTATCTGCATTGGAAACAATGAAGTAAGAGAAGTTTAGAGGAATTATATCGGGGAGTTACGAGGAGCAAGACTCAATATTGGAGTGTTGCAAAAAATGTGTAAGGAGCTGGAGGAGGCGCAACACAAATGTCAAAGTATACCACGTAACGCAAAAGTCAACGTATACTACGAAGTGCAGTCTGTCAGGGGTTATAGTATTCATTATCAATACCAGCAGTCTGTCTCCCACATTATGTGGTACTGCAAGGACAGACATGTGGTATAGAACGTAGTGTTGCTATACCATGGTATCACTACCAGCAGTCTGTCTCCCACATAACTGATCGACCTGAGTTATTGGCAGTGCAATTGCACATTGGGGATGAATGACAAAAAAGATTGTGTGTAAAATTTTTTGAAGCTTAAGTTTATGTTTTTTTTTTACGTTTTTTGTTTCGTTGCTATTATTTTTCATTTCAACAACTTTGTTTTTTCGCAGTTTTTATTTGGCAAATTTTTATTTAGGCTTGTAATTATTTGAGCTTAAGATATTCTGCATTTTCCTTATTTCGCGGCTATAATTTCGCTCTCTGATAAGCTAACGTTTCTTGATAAGCTTTAACATAGCTTTACTGTCGCTTTGCAAAATCGTCTTAAGGTCATACATATGAATTTGAGATAAAAGACCATATGGGTTGTTTTTTATTTTGCAATAACAATAGCTGAGACCTGCATGTGAGGTCGAAGGCCGCCTGGTGTATGAGTCGAGGATATGTCCATAGTTTTTTTTTCGGGCGAAAGCCTGAAAGTATTTCCGTATCCTTCTACTTGATCGTTACATTCTGAAAAATTGTGGACTCATCTCCCGATGGGGTGGGACAAAAGACCATAACGGAATTATTGATATTGAATTTTGATTAGGTATGTGAAAAAATGCATTTGAAAGTAACATAAAGCCATAATGGCCAATGGCGCTTTGACAAAGCGACATAACATGCTGAAGCAAACAACCGGCTAACAAAGCGCGGATTAATGGATTGCCAGATAAGCCGCGGGAAAAAATGTGAATAGGACTGAAATAGTGTTAGTATATTCGAGAACTTCTTTTCCATCCAATTGAGACGAGAAACTGCACCACCGAGAGTGTCAGCGAAACATGGATGGTTTTTGAAAGGGAGATTGCCAATGTACTTTTAATCTTTATTTCTTTTATGTGTTTTACAAAAGTATTCCTCGATTGCTTTACTTACGAAATAATTGATTTCGGAGCAACTTCCTCAATTGTCCAAAAAACTGCCGTATAGAAACAATATCTAGGATTCTGTGATGCGACCCAATATTTTGCTCCATGCCCGAGGAGAGTCGTCCAGCTACCACCGTCTAGTAGGCAACGTTGATGTAATGTTTGACAGTACGTACGCGTCTACTGAGATACGGAAGGTATCAAACGGGGAAACGATGACAATCGAAACTAACCCTCTGGATTTTCCTGCGCAGGTTGCACACGACACGACTCAATGATATTCTAAGAAAGTTAAAAACTGATCAATGGTAGGATACTCGGTATCTACGCTATCAGCTGACCAAACCTGTAGAGTTTCTGTAGCCAATTTTCCTTATAAAATGAAAATCATCCTCGGATCACTTTCGAAAGAACTTAAAGAATTTAGAGCTCTTACTACTTCGTCAGCACCATCAGATATTTTACTCAGGGTTCCTACGTTTCAGCTATGAATCGATGGAAGTTGCATAAATGTTTCTAGAGAACTATTGATGATATAACGTGGCCTGTCATATCTCTTTTCCAATCTTTGCCAAGCCGGTTCATAGGTAGCATCGGACACTGGGATGTGAGCAATCAAATTTGAGGCTTTACCGCGAAGACAGGAGCGAAGTAAATAGAATTTTTGGATTGGCGACAAGTTCGATTTGTTAAGAACCGAACTTGCAAACATGTCCAAAAGCGCGGACCAATCACGATAATTACCCGAGAAAGGTTTTATATGAATCTTGGGAAGAAAGTCACTTAGTTCACTAAAGGTTAAAGTTAATGTATTCAACTGTTGAACTGGTGGGGCCGGCGAGCGATTATCCGGGGACTTAGCTGCTTCGAAATTATTTCTTTCCCGAGTCGCGGAAGTAAAATCGACTTTACCTCTAGATACTTTGATTCGATGTCCTCCAATTCTGGTTCAGGGTGGAGGTACCTATCTACATCGAACAATGCATACATCTGCTCTTGAGAAGTATTTAACTTAAATTAAATTTCACCCACAACTCTTCCCACTTTTCAACGCGAAATTGAAGAGCTTCTATGGTAATAATTTCAGTAATTTGCTCCGAAAAGGTAGCTAATCTATTCAACGAGCCTTTTAGATTAGTACAAAAAGAACATAAAGCCACGCTGCAAAAAGCAGCACTTACAAATATTCGCAGCTTTTAAGTTACATTAGAATATTTGAATTATTCAGCGCCCTTCGTTTGTCCGTGCAAAAGAGGTGAGGGTTTGATTAGAAAGTTTTTCTGTCTATATATGTAGTTTCATATATTTATAATTCAAACAAAAACAAACAAATCGATCGATCAAACAATATGTTTGTAATTAATATTAAAGATATTCAATTAAAAAAAACGGTAAATGATAGGCTGCAATTAATTACATTGTTTTTATTTTGTAGGAGCGTCATTCGTCATTCGTTGGTTCTTCTGTGGTTCTCAGTCCGAGGAATTGGGCCACATCAGTTGGGTGGGCCCACAGCATTTCTGGGGTTAGTTGCGTTGCTTTGGCTGGGCAGCTGAAGAGGTGTTGGACATCATGTGGACCGCTGCCACAGTCGGGGCATCTATTATCTATGGTGACGTCGAGATGAGATAAGTAGCTGTTATTAAACAGCTATTATTACCTATTAAAGTGATGCCAACCAAAACGGAGTTGGCCCTCTAGTTGTGCTGGTTTGGCGTGGGAGTCGTTTCTCTTCTTTAGCAATGGGTGGGGGTCTACCGCCAAGCACTATTTTACTTTGAAGTTAGCGATTGAGTTCGTAGCTGATGCCAGATGAATGTGGCTTAATCATTCTTTGTATTGTTCAGCGTTGATACTGGGTTGTTGTGTGAATTGGTATATGTCTTGTTGATAGTTTGTGATGCATTTTTGTATGCTGCGGGGTGGTTTGGGTAGCTGCAGAAAATAAACTCCCAAACGGGAAATGAAATAACTCCCCAAAATCGAAGATGAAGTCCCCAAATAGATAGGATGAAACCATAATTTTTTTTATTTTGCCAATAAAAGCAGTTGAGACCTAACTATTTACATATATGCCGCATAGCGGCGACCTGAGCACCTGCATGTGAGCCCGAAGGCCGTCCGGTGTATGAGTCGAGGAAATGTGCATCGTTTTTTTTGCAAGCGTATGACAATTCAAGTATGAAATATGTCCCCAAAAACCCATGAAATAAGTCCCCAATTTTGGGGGTTATCTATCTATATATATTAAAAAGAGTTGGAGTACGTAAGACCGCTCATAACTCGGGAACGGATGGTCCGATTTGAGCTGTCTTTTTTTTGTTGTCTTCGTCTCCGCCCAAGGAACATTTTTGCAGCGAAAAAATTAAAAGATTTTGAAGAAAAATTGGAAAATTCGGAAAAAACGATTTTCCATACATTTTGTATGGGGAATTTTCTTTTTTTTCATTTTGATCGTAATATTACAATTGAAATGGTTGCAAAGGTTTAAAATTGGGAAAAGTTTCCCGGACAATAATTTTTTTCATTTAGAAGAAATAATACAATGAAATGAATTGCCAGAACTCCAAATTTGGAAAATTTTTAATCGGAAAAACCCTTTTCCCACACATTCACATGCAACAACATTGCCCACACATTCAAATGCAATTTGGCAGGTGTCCTTTTTGCTTCGTCATTTCACCATGGACCAACTACATATGTACATGTACTAGACGGCTAAATTGGTCCACCTAGAAGCTTCAATGTATTTCACCTAGAAGCTTACCCCGATGTTAAACCATTTCAACGTTGGATGAACATTTTACCCCAGCAAAAGGACGTTTGCAACACTTTGATGAAAGCGATTGACGACCAAAACGGAGGCATTTTCTTCATCGATGCGCCCAGCGGAACTGGTAAAACGTTCCTTATTTCATTCAGTATTGTTGGCTTCGGTTCTTTCGAGATCAAAAATTGCGCTGGCGGTTGCCTCTTCTGGCATTGCAGCCACATTGTTGGAAGGTGGTCGAACGGCTCATTCTGCGTTAAAGCTACCGTTGAATCTACAGCTAACTGACGAACCGACATGCAACATTTCAAAGAATTCTGCAATGGCGAAAGTATTGCAGAGTTGTAAGATTATCATCTGGGACGAATGCACAATGGCACACAAACGAGCATTGGAGGCACTCGATCGGACTTTAAAAGATTTGCGCAGTAACACAAAACGTTTTGGAGGCGCAATGATTCTGCTGGCAGGCGATTTTCGACAAACGCTTCCTGTTATTCCACGTTTAACGCTTGCTTAAAGCTTTCGTATTTGTGGCGTTATGTGAAGAAGCTGCGGTTGACGACGAATATGCGAATTGCGTTACAAAACGATCCATCTGCCGAGATTTTCTCGAATCAATTGTTGGCGATTGGCAATGGAGAAGTACCTATCGACATTTCCACTGGATTGATTTCGTTCCCGTCGAATTGCCGAAAGAGGAACTCATTACGAATGTATTCCCAAACATCGTCCAGAATCATGTGAACCACGATTGGTTGAGTGCACGTGCAATTTTGGCAGCGACAAATAAGAATGTCGATGATTTGAATTGCGTAATTCAAAATGCAATTGCTGGACAATTACATTCGTTCAAATCAATTGATTGTGTGACTTATCCTGACGAAGCAACAAATTATCCAACGGAGTTCCTGAATTCAGGATTTGCCAGGATTACCACCACATAATTTACCACTGAAGGTTGGATCTGTTGTCATCGTGCTCCGGAAAGAATAATGTCAAGCAACGATACTCAAAGGCAAATTCAAGGGCGAGGAAGCGCTCATTCCCAGAATTCCAATGATTCCAACCGATTTACCTTTTGAATTCAAACGCATTCAATTTCCGGTTCGCCTTGCATTCGCCATGACAATAAATAAATCACAAGGCCAATCTTTGGAAGTGTGTGGAATTGATCTCGAATTCCCATGCTTCTCCATGTTTATTTACGCGCCGGACAACAAAACAAAGAACGTAGTCTACCACAAAGCATTGAATTGACCTGACATATGATTGCCTCAGCCTTTTTACATTCCGCGTCAATAAAGGATATTGAATTCAATCGAATTCGAAAAGTGTTTTATTCATTCAATAATTGAAATTCGAGTAGCCGATCGAGTGCCTGTCAGCGATAGCGGATGTTCGATCAAAAAAATTAATTTCGGGTAAACCGCGAATGCTCGAAATAATTTCAATCAAAACATAAATTTTGGGCGAGACGAAGTTCGCCGGGTCCGCTAGTATTATATATATAAAAAAGAGTTGGCGTACGTAAGACCGCTCATAACTCGGGAACGGATGGTCCGATTTGAGCTGTCTTTTTTTTGTTGTGTTCGTCTCCGCCCAAGGAACATTTTTAAGGCGAAAAAATTTAAAATTTTTGAAGAAAAATTGGAACATTCGGAAAAATCTATTTGCCATATATTTTGTATGGGGAATTTTCTTTTTTTTTAATTTTGATCGAAATACATATTGCAATTCAAAAGGTTTAAAATTGGTAAAAGTTTCCCGGACAATAATTTTTTTATTTTGAAGAAATAATACAATGAAATTAATTGCCAGAACTCCAAATTTGGAAATTTTTTAATCGGAAAAACCCTTTTCCCACATTGCCCACACATTCAAATGCAATTTGACAGGTGTCCTTTTTGCTTCTTCATTTCGCCTTGGACTAACTACATATGTACATATGTACGTATACTAGACGGCAAACTTCGATACATTTGGGAGGTTGGCTCCACCAAGCTAAATGTGTTTCGCCTAGAAGCTTGCCCCGATGTTAAACCATTTCAACGTTGGATGAAAATTTTACCCAATTTTATACTGTCCTGTTCTTCCTCCTCTTCTATAAACTTAGTTTTACTGTGGTCCCCCACATGATCAAATGTGCGCTGGACCAATCAAGTGAAGTTTATGAAGGTCAGCTCATATTTTGTGATTTTGCCGGTGATTGAAGTGGAAATTTAACGTTTCTAATGTTTTCAGTGCGAATCAGATAATATTGCTTCGAGGATGATAATTCAACTTCTTCGACATTGTACTTTCAGTGTTCGGGAGATATTATGCTGCCGATCAGAAGATCAAGCATTGGCTCACGCAGTCGTAATGCACAAAGATTGGCGATTCGCCGTGCAAATCAAACGCCTGATCAACGCGCCGAAGCGAATGAACTGATTCGAGTACATGTGCGTAAATTCGTACAGGACAAACTCAGGTGGAACGAGAAGCACACGCAGCTGCTGAACGACTGAGACAGCAGCGCATTCGCGATCTGCTTCGTCAAGTTGAATCGAACGCCAATCGTCGCGTGAGAAAAGTTTCCGTGAATGTCCAATTACATCGCACCGATTTCCAATATGACTGCACGATTTACTACAGCGAACCGCCATGTGTTAGGATTGGGCCCATAAATATGATTTGCCAATATTGCAATGCGCTAAAGTTTCATTCGGAGACACCAGGTTTATGTTGTGCAGGTGGTAAAGTCAAATTATCACACTTTGACGCAACCACCAGACACTCTTTGCTTTACGGCGACTTACCAGAATCAAGACATTGCTTGACGAATGCCCACAAATACAACGATTCCTTTCCGATGACGTCATTCCGTGCGAATATTGTTGAAGATCGTGGATTTAATCCTTGCACTCGCCATGACAATCAATAAATCACAAGGCCAATCTTGGGAAGTGTGTGAGATCAATCTCGAATTCCCAAGCTTCTCGCATGGCCAATTATATGTGGCATGTTCGCGTGTTGGAAAGCTTTTCGTCTTTGTTTATTTACGCGCCGGACAACAAAACAAAGAACGTAGTCTAAGTTAAAACTCCCACGTCGCGGTGAGTTAAAAAAACCCGAACGTGCGCCCGAAGGCGCACCCACTGTTCGACTTACACTAATAAAAAAACGCTCGACTTTATTCTTAACAATTTATTTAGGAATAACCGAATACATTAGAAGTAGCGGAATATATTAGAAATAGCGGAATATAATAACCGGTGTCCGCGCTCCGAAGGTCCAATAAGAACTGCCCCTCAAATAAATGTTTTCCGTTAGGAAACCTCCAGCTCCAAGATGCGAATCGCTGATTCGGCAGTTATACCATTGCACGCGCATCCGTTGGCAATGGCACCTGAATGTGCTGACTCCATGAATTTGGATTGGCTGTCTGTCATGACCTTGGCGCGTGGAACGGGTGTACTGTGTTAACTTCTACCACAAAGCATTGAATTGACCTGACATGTGATTCCCTGAACCTCTTTACATTCCGTGTAAATAAAGGATAATTGAATTCGAAAAGCGTTTCATGCAATCAATGATTGAAATTCGAGTGGCATCATTTGTTATCGATCGCAAATGTTCGATCAAATATTAATTTCGGGTGGAATCCGGAATGCTCGAAATAATTTCTATCAAAAAATCAATTTTGGGCGGGACGAAGTTCGCCGGGTCCGCTAGTTTTATATGAAAAAAATACCCACCTCCATACAAATTTTGGGGGGTTATTTCAATTTTCGTTTGGGGTATTTTTCTTTGGGGGGTTATTTCCCGGAGCCGGTTTGGGCACCATTGTGAGATTGTGGTTGAAGTGTTCTGGTAGGTAGCAGGCCAGTAGAAATTACAATTTTTTTTCTCTCATTGTTGGTGTTTGGTTTTTTTTTCTGAACTAAAAATGGATAATAGCCGAAAGTTACAAATTTGTAAAGATTAAAAAATGTTTCATACTATGTTGTAAGGATTGCACGTGCTAAAAAAATTAAAACCAACAACAAACACGACAGCTGTCAGATTTACATATGCGGTGAATGACTGCGACCGCTCTCTCTAATGTTCGCTCATATTTGCAAAAGTGAACGAACATTTAAAAAATCGAAGCTGGGCTGATTATATGTTGGATAATAAGATTGTGCGTGCATATGCAGTCGAATGTTGATTATGTTACTCACTTTAGTTTCGTCCGGGTGGTGAACAGAGTTGCTGTGGATTTTTCTGTTGCCAGTTGTAGATTGCGGTCTTTGAAAAATTCCTCTACCACTCCTAGGTACATATGAATTGTTCGATGCACAGAGATCTTGTATGTTAGGACCTGATGCGAGGATTGTGCAATCGTCTGCATATGAAACGATGAACCGGAGGTGATGGTGACTTTGATATGCATACAATGATTGAAGAAAAGTTATGACAGTACCCCGCCTTGGGGCACTCTTTGTTTCATTTTCCTGTGTTTTGAGCTGGAATTTCGAAATTCTACATAAGTTTGTCTGCCGCAGAGATAATTTGCAAGCCAGCGTTTGTTTAAGTTTCATAATCCTAGCCGTGCTACTATAACACAGTGTCTTGTCACGACAACAGCTATTAGGATATCCCTTCGACTCACATAGTTCCATAAAATCGATAGATCTCTTTTTGTCGCTGTTATGAAGACAACCCTAATTTCCCGCTAAGTTTTTGGAACGTAGCCCAGTTTGAGACACCAGCCATTAATGTACTTGAGCCATGGAATAATAGATTCCCCCAATTCTTGTAGCATTATAGGATGTATCTCGTCAATCCCAGGCGCTTTATAAGGTGCAAGCGATTTGATTGAACACAGCATCTTTTGATCGTCAATCAGTTTGTCAACAATTACGGTGTCAATGCTAACTGGCGTAGATGTGGTTTCCGGAAAGTATGTCCCTGCGGCTTCACAGCCATGAAATTGACATTTCAGGAGAAAATCCAGCGTGTTCTCATAAGAGTCTGTCCAGCTGCCATTGCTCTTATTGAGCGGTTGAGCTTACTGGTAAGATCTTCTACCATCTTATCGATATCTTCCGTGGACGTGATGATCCCCTCAGGGTAAGGTCCAAGGGATCTTCCCAGCTCTTCGTTAAATCTTTTCCAGCTAGCTTTCCGCGAAGAGCCTTCCTGTCGGGAGTGCCACAATTCAAATCGAAGAGTATCCAACAATGATCAGACATTGATAACTTGTCGAATACTCTCGAGTTTGAAATTGTTGCGGTACTATTTCGGGATAAGAGTGTTATATCAAGAACCTCCCTTCTATATTTTTGTAATAAAAGTTGGTGAATTGCCGCGATTACATATAGTTAGGTTAGTATTTAAGATATAATTGAACAGAATCTCGCTTCCACTGTTAGTATCTAAGCTACCCCAAATAGTATGATGGGCGTTAGCATCACAGCCTTAGATTAAGTTCCTCTTACCTTGCTGAGACATTGTTATTAATGTCTTGACTTTACCGGATGAGACATAAGTGCCTTCGTCGTACGGTAGGTATACCGACGCAAGCGTATACGTGCTGTCCTTCACCTTAACCTCCACCACCGTCTGATCACCCGAGTTGTAATTGGAGAGCATACGTGAAGACTTTTCTTGGTGACTATAGAAGTTCTGACTTTACCTTCGTTACCATCATTATACACTACTTTAAACTTGCTTAAGGCATCAATCCTTTCTTGTCAATCTTTAAGCACAGAGTATCGAGTTGCCTGTCAACGTGGGTGCACGCATTTTACCTCTCCATCAGAAAACAAAAAAAAATAATGAACCAGTCACAACGAAATACAATAAAAAATAAATTAAAAATAGAAACAATTCACCCAACATTAAACAAACAAAACAAAAAAATACAATAAAACAAAAACCAAAAAAACATAATTACAACAATAGGTCAATTAATCGTGCGAGTTACATATGCACCCTTAGTTTAGCATTCATCTTGGCTTGTCAGCAAACCATCATAGTACTCGTGCAATGTCGACTTACATAGATCATCATGAAGCTGACATGCTGGTTACCATGCAGCTTATGTACAAATCTCCGCTCATATACAAATGTCCGCTTATATGCTGCACCGGCGTTACATGTGTACGTACGTAGACGTCACATGGCAAGAAGCTACGCACCCATAGCTTAGCATCTAACTTGGCTTGTCAACAAACCATCATAGTACTCGTGCAATGTCGACTTACATAGATCATCTTGAAGCTGACATGCTGGTTACCATGCAGCTTATGTACAAATCTCCGCTCATATGCTGCACCGGTTAGCATTTTTGGAAGACGGCGGCTTGGACAGTGGGGACTCGACCGTGGGATGGAAAAGACCATTTGCATAATTACATAGTTGCTTTTGTTATTCAATAAATTTAAAAATAATAAAGAAAAAAAAATTCTTTGATATTTTTTTTTTGATTGGAAGCGAAATGAAATTGACGCAGTCGCACACTTCGAAGGAATATCGGAGCGTAGTTTTCAAAGTTTTGTTGCTGAGAGAACCATCGGAAAAAAATTATTATTGATTGTAATATGCAAAAAAAAAAAAGTAAATTAACAAATAATTGAATAAATAAATTAAAAATCTAATCAAATTGTGAAATAATAATTAAAATTATTTATTTTTATTCCTATTGTTGAGTTTCTTACTGAACAAACAATAAGAAGGTTGAGAAATGTTGAATTTCTTACTGAACAAACAATAAGAAAGGTTCAGAATAAGATGCCGGCACTTGAAACCAGATCTTGTAATTGTAAGATCAAATAAACAGTCGTATGCTTCTGAATAAATAATATTTTATTATTGGCCGCACGCCTCTTTTATACTTATTACTAATTACAATAATTGCTTGCATCTACGAATAACAATAATTGCTTACATCTACGATAAATGCTAAATAAGCAACAAATAATAACAACAATTGAAGTGACATGAAGAACTGCTGACGGTAGTACTGCAGGCCATACACCGATGAAAGTAGGTGACTGATACTTGTGGCTTGTCAGCGTATTCTGGTCGTTGCACCTTGCGATTTAATGTCATTCAATGTTTTGTTACTGTTTACGTTATTTAGCATACTTCCTCGCGTTGAATGGGATTCCGTTCAACTGTATCCTCATGTTACATTGACATCGTATTGTGCTTGTGTCTGTCGAGGTTGCGGGATAGGTGTGGACCTTGGGCTTGTTGGAATTGACGTCACTCCGTTGCGGCGTATGAAGATGATGATAATTCCCACGGTGATCGATAGAAAAAGGCCAAATAACTGATTACATGATGATGAGTTCCAGATGAGTCTTGTTGAATGCTGAAATAAGTTCCAGTGTTGCGTGCACCTCGTCGGACTTGGTGATTGTGGAAAAGTTGCCAAAGCTGGTGTAGGAGGAGTGTAGAGTGCTGGTTGTCATCTGGTTTCCTTGAATGGTGATTAAATTGTTTCTCATCACGCGGTAGTCTTCTAGTGAGAGAAGCCCAGATCCAGTCAGCTCAATTTGAAGAGCTTCTGTTCTACATACAGCAGTCAGTTGAATGTTTTGCAGTGTGCCGAATATCCAGTGGTTTCTGCTGCTTAATTGGGTCCACATTAGATCGTTGTTTGGTTTTATAAACTCGCATGCTGCCACTGCGTTGTTATTGAAGAGGTTGAATTCACAGTTATATGCCCGTGATCCAGCATGATATCTGGCCTTTTTATTGAAGCAAAAGTATCGCATGTCCTTGCCTTTGTCGCACTCCTTAAGCTCGGCTGCTGTCAGTGAAAAGTATTATCCCTATGACGATTTATGGCTAGAATATCGGTTGCCGCATCAATGGTGAAGAGAGTGTTGTTTACAATCGAAGGAAACGGTATTAGACGAAACAGGTTAAAATCTTCTTGTTCGACTGGTGGAATTTGGATAACAAACAAAAGGTGATCGACAGTAGCTCCTCCTCTCGCTGTTAGGATTTTATAGAAGTGAAGCAAATCCTCTTGTTCGAATGGTAGTCTTTGTGATTGATGCAGGTGGTTTTTGATGTTGATGATTTCTGCCCTTAATTGCGCTGGTGAAAGCAGTAACAGGCTGATGGTTCCATAGTGTGCGTCCGTTAAGGTAGTTAGTATAGCGTTTTCGATTCGTTGCAAGTTTGAAGACACGATCAATAATTGCATGGTCAATGATGTAAAGATTTGGAAAATCCTTGATTGCTCGGAAACCTCTCCGATTCGAGAGACAATATGTTTGGCTTGGTTTTGAAGAGCATTTATACGTTCCCTTACTTCGAGATGATCCTGTTTCACGATGTTAATGGTGGAATCTATTATGGATGTCTGGTTTTTTAACATGGTCAAAAGGTGTGCATCATTGTTGTTGACCTGATCAATGGTTCTGGATAATTCTTCTACGTAGTCGGAATCAAGAAGCTCAAATAAGGAATGCGCTAAATTACCGATGATGTTGATTGCAGCTCGAGGAGCTCGGTGTTTTGATATTAAATTGGTATTTGTTTGTAGATTGCTTTTCGTGTTGATGAAGTGCGTTACTAATGTGCTGCATAATGTTTTTCGTTGTAATTGATTGCATAGGTGTTGAAGTGCCCTTGTTCCATTATCAAATGCTTCTAACTCTGATCGGATGGGTGTTAAGTCATAGTAGACGATGATTTTCCATTCATTTGCAACTAAATTTGTGGATCCAAGATGTTCGAAGTATATTCCTGGACTATTGTTGAACCTAGTTACGTTTATTGGTGATGCGCAAACTATTGGCAACAGTAGTAACGATAATATAACGGTAGTAGCCAATGAACTGTACGAAATCCTTCCTCGTTTTGTTTGTGTTTCGGTAACATCCTGCGTCGCGGGCTGAGAGATTGAAGCTGTCTCCTCGGACTTAGGTGTTGTTTCATCAATTTCATAAGATTTCTTAAACAATGGTGCTAATCGATGGATTGGTCGCTTCCATATTCCTGATTTGGTTTTGACGTTGACTACCCGAACAATGTTGTCGTCGCCTTTGAATAGTTGAACTATTCTTCCCAAAAGCCATTGTAGAGGTGGGGTATTGTCTTCCTTGATGATGACCATGTCGCCAACCTTGATGTTTGGATTTTGCTGTTTCCATTTGTGTCTGTGCTGCAGCTCGTTTAGATAATCGGTTGACCATCGTTTCCAAAATTCGTGTTTCAAATGATTGATCCATCGTGTCGTCATATTTGTTTTTGCTGGAGCGATGTCACTTTCGATTTGTGACACCAACGGTTCACCACTTAGGAAGTGTCCTGATGTTAATGCAACTAGGTCATTTGGGTCGGAAGAAAGAGGAGTTATTGGTCTGGAATTCAAAATGGGTTCTATTTCGATGACGATGGTCTCCAATTCTTCGTGTGTAAGTGACGCCGTTGAAACTGTTTTTATTAGGAGGTGTTTAGCTGATTTGACTGCTGCCTCCCATAAACCGCCAAAGTGAGGAGCTCTTGGTGTTATGAATTTGAATGTTATGCCCTTGTTGCTGCTTGCTTTGATTATAGTGTCTTTTGCTTCTGGTGTATGCAATACGCCGTGTAGTTCTTGGAGCTGATTCCTTGCTCCGACGAAGTTGGTTGCATTGTCGCAATAAAGTGTTTGAACTCGTCGACTGATGAATCTTCTGAGTGCCCCAATAAATGCTTCCGTCGTCAGGTCAGTCACTACCTCCAAATGTATGGCTTTGGTTGCGAAGCAACAGAAAACTTCCCTCGGAGTTTGTAGTGTACCCATAGGGGGCTGCAGAAGTCAACACCGGAAATTATGAATGGCCTATTAGGTGTTAGGCGATCTGCTGGAAGGTTCCCCATGACTTGAGTCATAAGCTGTAGTCTGACTCTGGTGCATCGAATACAGTTATGAACTGTGTGCCGCGCCATGATCTTTCCCTTGATAGGCCAAAATTCTTGTCTTGGAATCGATAACAGCGTCTGTGGTCCACAATGAACGTTTTCCTACGGAATCAATATGGGGTGTTTCGCATCGAAAGAAATGGATGCGGCTTCCAATCGCCCTCCGACTCGTAAAATGCCCCTTTCATCTAGGAATGGTGCCAGAGTAGTCAGTGAGCTAGATCTGCACAAGCCCTTATGAGTATTAAGATCCTGGATTTCTTTGCCAAACTCAGAATGTTGTATTTCTCTTATGATGAACATTAGAGCTTCGCTGAGTTCCTGAGGTGATAGTGGTGTTTGTATCGCTGATCTTGTATCGACTCCCCTGGCGGTCCGAATGAACTTAAGAACATAGCCAATCGTGCGTTGTAGGAATTTAAATGAGTTACGATGTTTTATGTTGTAAATAATTTGCTCAACGTTTTGTGTTGAGGCTACAGCAACGATGTGTTTTCTCTTTCTCTCCAAATCACAGGGTGTTTCTACCTCCTTTAAACATGTTTCGGGCCATGATGACGCCTTTCCATGCAGAAAGAATGGACCATAAAGCCACATGCTACATGACATAAAGTTGACCGACGATATTCCACGAGATAGTAGGTCTGCTGGGTTCCCCTTGGATGAGACGTGATGGATTGGGTTGCCAAGGAAACTTCTTGAATTTTTGCAACTAGATTTGCAACGAAAGTGTGGAATGATGACGATGTTGAGTTGATCCAAGAAAGTACAATTTGTGAGTCTGTCCAGAAATGTGTAGAGGTGTCACGAAGCTGTGAGCTCAGCTCCTAAGACTGCCGCGCATAATTCAAGCCGAGGGAGAGTCTATTTTTTAACTGGAGCTATGCGTGATTTAGCGCAGAGCAGTCTCACGACTATTGTTCGATCGTGATATGTTGACTGTAGATATACAGCTGCCCCATATGCCTGCTCTGACGCATCTACAAAAGTATGAATTTGTACGGACGTTGGATTTTTTTGATTGAAGACGTGTCTGGGAACCTTTGTCTGATTCAACATGGATACGCTGTTCCTGAAGGCTATCCATTCTTCCCTTAAGTGTTCTGGTAGTTCCTCGTCCCATGACAGTTTCAGGTGCCAAAGTTGTTGCATGAAGATTTTTGCCTTAACAACCACCGGGCCAAAGATTCCAAGTGGGTCAAAGATACGTGCGAGATCTGAGCTGACTAAACGTTTTGTGATTGAAACAGTATTAGATATTTGGGCTCTTCCACATAATTGGTCTGATTTTGGTTGCCAAATCACACCTAAGGTCTTGATTTTACAATTGATTGACTCACTAAAATCAAGGTTGATCTCCTGATCCTCCGCTGGGACATCCTTAAGTAGTGATGGATGATTCGCACACCTTCTACGAGTTGCTAGGTATTGTAAACACTTAGTGGCCAGGTAGGGTGCTGTTGATGTTCCATAAGTCACGGTTTTTAATTTGAAGTATTTTATTTCCTCTTTTGGCCGCCTTCTCCAAATGATGAGTTGATACCCTTGATCTTCTTCCTGGATTCGGATCTGTCTGTACATCTTCTCAATGTCGGACGTAAAAACGTACTTGTGCAAGCGAAATCGAAGAAGTACAGAAAATAATTCACTTTGGATCGTAGGACCAGTGTGAAGGATATCATTGAGTGATAGACCGGATGACGTTTTTGCGGAGGCATCAAAAACGACAAGCAGTTTTGTTGTACTGCTGTCTTGGTTAAGTACACAATGATGCGGGACGAAGAAATGTGTCCCCTTGATGGTATCCAGTTTGATCTCCTCCATGTGGTTCAGTGATTCATATTCGTCCATGAACCTGGCGTAGTCTTCTCTCAGCTTGGGATCCTTGTTGAGCCGTCTCTCTAATGCTAAGAACCGATTCATAGCGGATGGTCTGGAATCTCCTAAGACTGACCCATTTTCCCGAAATGGTAGTGTAACAATAAAACTGCCTCCATCAGATTTTGATATGTTTTGAGCAAAGCGTGTCTCGCAGTACCTTTCTGTCGCTATCAATTGCCGTGGTGCATTGTCGAAGTCGTCAATCTTCCAAAATCGTTCGATGAGTTCATTTGTTGATTCCTCTTCGCAAAATATACTGCAAGTTGCTGACTTGTATGCCGGATCTACAATTTTTCCCGCTACCACCCATCCAAATACCGTGTTTTGCAGAATCAGCATTTTGTCTCCAATTCGTATCTGTTCTGGTCGGGTGAACAGATGGTAAAATTCTGCTCCAAGTAAAACATCGATCTTGTCGGGTCGGTGGAAATTGGAATCTGCCAGCTTAATATTTTCGGGTACAGACCAGCTTGTGGTATCCAGGTTTTGTGTGGGCTGGGGTGATACTATGTTCGTAAGGATAAATGCCTCCAGCCTACAAGCAAAGTTTCCCGCTCTTGATTGAAGTTCAATGTTAATTCTTTGCGTTGTGGTTCGAGATCGTCTGCCAATGCCTTCAATGCATAGGGAGGATGGTGTTGGTGAGAGGGCTAATCGTCTAACAAGCCTCTCTGTTATTAGATTTACTTGAGAGCCGGAATCCAAAATGGCTCGAGCTTCACAGCTATTTCCGTTGTTGGCTGTGATTAGAACCTTGGCTGTTGCTAGAATGACATATCCTTGCTTGTTGTTTACTTGATTGATGGCAGCTACGGTTGGTGGCGGAGGATTCTCCGTTGACGGTTTTGATTTATTTTGATCCTCTGACGTCTTCTGATTCTGGGGCGTTATAGAAGCTTTTCCTAAATGCAATAAGGTATTGTGTTTCCTTGTGCATTTAGTGCAGCATCGAGCTGGGCATGATTTTGCTGTGTGTTCTGCTTTAAAACAGTTTACGCATAGGTTTTGTTTTTGGGTCCATTTGAGTCGTTCAGCCGCTGACATTTTTAGAAATCTTTCGCAATAATACAGTGGATGACCCTTTATTCCACATACCTTACAGCCTTCATAATTTGATGTTGCCACGGATGTCACCGCTTTGACCTTGTCCGTTCCTCCAATGAGGGACACAACTTCCAATGCCTCAAATCGATTCTTCAAAAATCCTAAGAATTCCTCTATTGTTTGTAGGTTCCGAGGGTTTTTAAGTGATTGTTCATAAAGTAGGTGGTTTTGTCGATCCAATTTTTTTACGAGAAGATGTATTAGTAGTGGATCCCAGTTTGTAGTCTCAATCCCCAGCGTTTTGAGCGCTGCTAGACATTCATGAATGCCATCATGAAACTCTCTAATTGCCTTCATTTCTGATGTTAGGGTTGGCAGGCTGAGGATCCGTTGAAGTAGTGCTGATGTCAGGGCTCTTTTATTGCTGAAGCGGTCTTGCAGAATGTTCCAAGCTATATTGTAGTTATCTTCTGTAAGCTCGAGACGTCGCAATAAGTTCTGCATCGCCAGAGACGTTTGCCTTTAGATACCACATCTTCTGGATTGGAGGTAATTGTTGCTCGTGAATCATTTTTGTGAAAATATCTGAGAGTGTCTGCCATTTCAGATAATCGCCGTCAAATCTTGGTATTGACATTTTTGGTAGTTGAATTGGTGGGTGGTCAACTACTCGTTTTGATGTTTGATGTTTGATTTGCGGGATCCAGAATCCTTTTTGAAATTGGTGATGATTCTTTGGATTTTAGCACCCAATCCGGTTTGACTTAAAGTCAAATGCTCCATAATAATGTCCTGGTGTATATCACGTCGGGGTCTCCAAAAATGTAGAGTTTCTTACTGAACAAACAATAAGAAGGTTGAGAAATGTTGAATTTCTTACTGAACAAACAATAAGAAACGGCACTTGAAACCAGATCTTGTAATTGTAGGATCAAATAAACAGTCGTATGCTTCTGAATAAATGATATTTTATTATTGGCCGCACGCCTCTTTTATACTTATTACTAATTACAATAATTGCTTACATCTACGAATAACAATAATTGCTAACATCTACGATAAATGCTAAATAAGCAACAAATAATAACAACAATTGAAGTGACATGAAGAACTGCTGACGGTAGTACTGCAGGTCATACACCGATGAAAGTAGGTGACTGATACTTGTGGCTTGTCAGCATATTCTGGTCGTTGCACCTTGCGATTTGATGTCATTCAATGTTTTGTTATTGTTTACGTTATTTAACACCTATATTAAAAATTGTGTAGAAAAAAAAAAACAAAGTGATTAGTGAACAAAAGATTTACGCGAAAAAATACGCATATATATTTCTGAACATTAGTAAGAAAAATTATATAATTTTTGCATTTGCATTAAGGAAATTAAGGTCAAAAGGTAAGTCGTAATTAAAGTTTATTATCGGACTAAAATACGTAAAATGAAAATAAGATCCAGTTGGTATTTAGAAAATAAATTCTCTGAGAAGCAAAGAAGCAAATTTAGAATCGTCTGAAGAATCTGAATCTAAGATAATGAACCCAAATATCGCTTTACACGTCTTTAATCCTCTACGAATTCCAGACGACGTAAAAGATAAATCTGCATTCGATGGTAACCCGTGTCTTGCGATTTCATAAGAAATATTGAAGTCTAATTCCTCAAGAAACGGGAACTAGTTCCGCGAATATAATTCTACGGAAAATAAGAAATAAGATTGTTGGCCAGGCTAGTGAAGTATTAAATATGTATGTACATCCATAGCTTGGAAAAGATAATTTAATACTTCATTATGCCGACAAGCACAATGAAACCAGCCTTATCCGGGGCTTACATGAACTAAGACAAAATCAAGATAGTGTCGAGAATTTCTACTCTAAAATAACAAATAAATTCTTAGCTATTATGAATCATGTTAGAGTCTATGAAAAGGTTAAAAATGCGATAGAAGCTAAAAAGAAGCTTTGTGAGGAAATGTGTCTTAATGCATTTTTATCGGGATTAAAGGAGCCCTTAGGGTCAACAACTTGGGCAATGAGACCCAGTTAATTAACCGAAGCACAAAATTTTTGAGTATAACCGTTTTTATTTTCAAAACCCACAAAATGTTCAAAGAACTCTACAAAATAGGTTTAATCAACCAAGACCTCAAGTCCGTCAGGCACAGGCAACAAATTTTAGAAATTCACCTAACCCTCGATCATCTTATCGAAAGTATTTCCCACAGAGAAAGTTCCCAACACAAACTACTCAGTATAAACCGTATCAGGAAATTCGAAATAGCATTCCAAACGATAATGCAAACGTGTTTAGGAATAATCAAAATCAGGCATTTAGAAAGTTTCCACCACCTGAAGCGATGAGTGTTTCTATGGCAATCATAGCAGACACTCTATTTTCACATCCTCAGGGGCAGCAGCAGCTGCTGTATATTGAAACTGACATCAAAACACTGCCAAATCCCTCACCTCATTCTAGTTTCCACCCTCAAGATTGTTATCAAAATGTAGGCGTACCAGATACTTCAAATTATCAATGTGAAGCCGAAATTAATAACGCGAATTTTCAGTTACCTGCGTCGAAAAACAAGTTGGATATTTAGACATCAACAATTTCAATTGCAATCTCCGTAATGTTTAGGTAAAACAAAATTAAAATTCTTAATAGATACAGGAAGCAATCGATCTTTCGTCAGTCCTAATATATATGAATACTTTGAAAAACAACAAATAAAACCTGTTGCAATTAAAACTATATTTAATACCCAAGTCGACAGCCATAAAATAGTCTTACCCGGTTTAATGGAATTGAATACTCAACGGGATCTAACGTTTCGTATTTTTAAGTTCCATAACTATTTTGATGGTTTGATAGGGATTGACATTATTAAATCTTTAGGTATTATAATAGATATAAATAATAATACGTTAAAGTTGGGAAACTTCCGAACTAGATTAGATTTCAAACCAAATTTGATTTCCAAAGTATATACTATCCCTGCATTATGTAAAGCCATTTTTATTACCTGTCGGCGAAGAATCTGGAAACATATACGTAAAACCTACCTATATAACACTTATATAAATTAATGATTCCAGAAAGATTTTATGACTCCAGTAGTTGGAATTCATATATCGAGGTAATAAACTAGTCTGATGTCCCACAACGTTTTGTAGTTGAACAACTGATCAAAGCCGAACTAGCAGATGAATATTTGGAAGTTCATAACTTTTCCATACAAAATGATTAAACCCTCGGAAAAAGTCTTCTAAAAGAAATGATCAGAACTGAACAACTAAATTAAGAGGAGCAAAAGCAGTATAGATCTTTGCTATAAATATAATGACATTTTCTTTAAACAAGGACACAATTTAACATTCTCTAACAATATAAAGCATGAAATTAAAACTTAAGACGACATTCCGATTTATTGTAAGTCCTATAGGTATCCTTATATCCACAAGGAAGCAGTACAGGGGCAAATAATTGACATGCTTAGTCAGGGTGTCATTCGTCCAAGTTTCTCTCCATGGTCTTCCCCCATTTGGATCGATCCCAAAAAAGAAAGATGCAAGTGGGAAGGAAAAATGGAGATTGGTAATTGATTACCGAAAGGCTAACGAAAAGAGAATTGATGATCGATACCCCATCCCTAACATAACAGAAATCCTTGAAAAGTTAGGAAAGTGCATGTATTTCAGCACTCTCGATCTTACTTCCGGATTTCATCAGATTGAAATCAAACTAGATGTCACTCCCAAAACAGCATTTTCTGTTGAAAATGGACATTTTGAATTCGTCCAAATGCCTTTCATCAACCTTTCAGCGGGTTATGGACAATGTTTTGAGGGACCTCCAAGGCAAAATATGTTTAGTTTATATGGACAATATAGTAGTGTATTCCACCTCACTACAAGAGTATCTAGAGAATCTTAACGCTGTCTTTGAACGGTTAAGGGAAGCAAACCTTGAAAATTCAGATCGACAAGTCGGAGTTCATGCGAAAAGAAGTATCATGTTTAGGTCATATTATAACACGAGATGGAATAAAACCGAAGCCTGACAAAATACAAACCGTAAAAGTGTTTCCTATCCCAAAATCACCAAAGCAAATCAAGTCCTTTTTGGGTCTCCTGGGTTATTATAGAAAATTTATAAAGGACTTTGCAATATTAACTAAACCTTTGACCGAGTGTTTGCGGAAAGGTAAAACAATTTGACTTGACTGTAGATGTTTAAACTGTTTTGAACATTTTAACATTTTGCGCAATGATCCGATTCTCCAATATCCGGATTTTCCAAAGGTTTTTTAACATTGCTACCGACGCTAGTAATGTTGCTATAGGCGCAGTGCTATCCCAGCTGTTAACTATTTTCTGGGCAGCCAAATATTTGCGGCCTTACATTTATGGACAAAAATTTAAAATAGTTACGGATCACAAACCTCTAATTTGGCTTTTTTCGTTAAAGGAGCTAAACTCTAAACTCGATCGTTGGAGGTTGAAATTAGAAGAATATGATTACGAGATCGTGTACAAAAATGGCAAGCAAAATTCGAATGCCGATGCACTTTCGCGTATTGAATTGAACAGCAAAGAGACAGTTTTTTGTGGGATTGACTCAGGAGATATTGACGACGCAAACATATGTATATGCAAAATAATTTCGATGTTTCAGAGAACTTATGCACTGTTCACTCATGTGAAGAAAATTTGGGTGACTGCAATCCAAAACTGAAAGGCCAATCAACGAGATTCAAACCAGATTATCATTAAGCAAAATCCTTCCAAAACGAGAATTACTTCTAAGTTACAAATTCTTTTTTAAAAAGACAAACGTATTTTTGAATATAAAAATTCTGCAGACGAAACCTTTATAACTGCAATTTTCAAAGACTATTTGAATACCAAAGCCTTCACAACTGTCCTAACGGATGACGATACATTTAAGACAATACAATCAGTTTATTCCAAATTTTTTCGAAGATCACAAATAAAGTTAGTTAGATCATTCATTTTACTTAAAGATATCACAGAAAGAGATAAACAGGAGAGGTTATTTAGGGACTATTACGAGAATTCTTATCACAGGGTCATAGACGAAAGCGTAGAACATTTAAAAAGGGATCTATATTTTCCTAGTATGAAATATATTGTATCAAAAGTTATAAATACTTGCGATACGTTTCAGAGATATTAGTATGACCGAAATAGGGAAAAACTCAAATTTGAGCTGACAGAAACGCCGTTTTAACCACTCGAAATAATCCAAATCGACATTTATTCGACCCATAAGGAACATTTTTTGAGTATAATAGATATATTTAGCAAATTTGCAAGTATTTATGTTGGATGTTGGCTGCAAGAACGAGTATTTATTTAATTAAGTCGTTGCGACATTTCTTTTCCACCCATGGTATACCGAAAAAATAGTATCTGACAATGGCGCTGAGTTTGTTTCAACTTTATTTAGGAAATTCTTGGAACTTTATGCTATTGTTTTTCACATCTAATCATTAATCATCTAATGGGAATTCGCCGGTTGAACGGTTTCACTCAACGCTCACAGAACTCATTGGAGTTATAGAATCAAAAGAAAAAGATATGCCTGTGAGTGAAATCGTAGATGAGGCCGTTTTAGTGAAAAAACAATAACTACGTTCACTCAACAACTAAATTAACGCTCTTTGAGCTTATTACAGGACACATTTATACTAGGCAAACCATTCCCTTCCAATCTCAATTTTAATAGCGAACAAGAATATCTTCAAAGGCATACGAAAAATTATGAAAACTCAGCCAAATTTATTCACAATAAACAAAGTTATATTAATAAATTGAATCAATCTCGTATAGACCCACCTAGTTTTGGTGGGTTGAGTTATTTTTGAACGCGACGATAGGCGAAATAAGTAAGCACCTAGGTTCAACGACTTTGTCGTTAAAAAGGACAATAAAATTACTATTGAAACCAATAAACGAAAGATACATAAGCAAAGCATAAGGAAAAGGACTAAAAAGTTTTAGAAAAGGTTGGAATCTACACAGTTTTCTTAATTTAAAGTACAACTTTTACAACTTCATTTCATACAAATCCAAACTCACGTCCCTGCTTTTCGGCCGTAGAAGAGGAACGCCAACGTATGTTAAATTCATTAAATTCCGACCTTGACAGCATAATCAAATGGGGCTCAACTAACAGGGTAGAATTTCATGCATCCAAAACTCAATGCTGTCTTCTGTCTCTCAAGCGAAACCAAGGGCCTTAACCATTATCCATGAATAATACTTGCACCGCAGAAACGGAAAGACTTGCCATTCTCGGTATGTGTATTAACAACCATCTTCGTTGGAACGAACACATATTCTAGGTCGCCAAAAATGCTGCAAAATGTCTAGGATTCCTTAAGCGGTACAAGAAATATTTTACCCCGTCTGATCTGGCCTCAATATACAAGGCATTCATCAGCCCAAAGATGGAATACAACGCCCACAACTGGTCTGGTGCACCCAAGACCGTTTTGTACATTCTAGATAGGGTCTAGAACCTCGCGATAAAACTAATAGGTGATAGAGATGTTGTGAGCTGCATAGACTTACTAGAACATGGTAGAAATGTCTCTTGTCTTTCCCTATTTTATGGCTTTTTCCACAAAAAATGTTCCAAGGAAATAGCCACTTGCATTCCTCCGCTTTAAAATTTCACCCGCAATACTCGTCACGCCCAACTTCGTACTTTCAAATACAGGGATTCGTTCATAAGCCGTACGACACGTACATATGTGGAATGATCTTCCAGGACCTGTGTTTCCTCATCGTTACAAAATTTAAGCATTTAAAGCCAACGAGCACCGGCACCTCCCCTGTTCCTCTTTCCTCCTCCTTCAAACCTGAGGAATCAGCATAAGGGTATTCATACCCCTTTGGCGCGCGCGAATTATAAAAAAAAAAAATCAAATATGAACAGCCATTCACCCTGAAGTTGGGTGCGATGACTTTTAGAAATTAAGTAAAATACTTGGTGACACAGATGGCACCCACAAAAAAGAGTGTGGGAAATTTAACCCACGATCAATTTCAAGAAAACAACTACGTCCGTATTCTTTGAACGCTTTTTATTCAACGCAAAGTATTGAATACATATTGAACACTACCATTGTATATGAAACTAATGGTACTATCACTTGAGGAAATCGATGGTGGCGCCCCTAGCGGCCCGAGTAAAGGCTACGTCGCTGAGAACCACAAAAATCTTACGCTCTTCTGGCTCAACAATTTGCACATGCACTCATTGAATTTTGTATACCCCGCTCAAACATCATACTGTGTTGAGTGAATGTATCTACTTTGCAATGTGAATAACTCGTCGGCCTACCCCATTGCAGTGCCACACTGCCAGTTGCCATGGTAGGTGCACGCTCCTCGTGCATATGAATCCGAGTGATAATGGAAATAAAGCAAAAGGAATGTGCTCAAAAAAAAAAGTCACACACACATAGCACATTCCTTTTTGCTTACATTATTTCCTCTTCACCTATGATCGTGAAGTCTGTGCGGAGTGTGTGTGTGTTTTTTTCATTGCGGATAACTCATCGATCTGAGTTATTGGCAGTGCAAATGCGCATTGGGGATGAATGACAAAAAAGATTGTGTGTAAAGTTTTTTTGAGTTGAAGTTTTTTCATTGAGGACAATCGGGTATGGTACAAATCGATGTTTTTTCACGCATTTTGTTTCGCTGCAATCATTTCGTTCATTATTATTTCTCATTTCAACAACTCGCATTTTATTTTTTTGTAGTTTTTTTTTGGCAAATTTTTATTTAGGCTTGTAAGTATTTGACCTTAAGATATTCTGTATCCATAATTTCGCAATTATAATTTCGCTCTAACTGTAGGGAGCGTAGCGGCGCCTTGAGCACCTGCATGTGATCCAGTGTATGAGGCGAGGATATGTCCATAGTTTTTCAATTTTTTTTTTGGTCACTGAAAGTAGCTAGGTCTTCTTTTACTTGACATTTTACATTCTGAAAAATTGTGGACTTACATATGTATCTCTCTAGGTATGTGAAAAAATCCACTCGAAAGTGACATAAAGCCATAATGGCCCTATAACGCTTTCACATAGCGACGTATCGTGTTGAAGTTAACAACCGGCTAACAAAGCGCGTATTAATAGTTTGCCAGATAAATCGCGGGAAAAAATGTGAATAGGACTGAAATAGTGTTACGATATTCGAGAACTTCTTTTCCATCGAATTGAGACGAAGAAGTGTACCACCAAGAGCATTAGCGAAATATGGAGGGTTTTTGAAAGGGAGATTGACAATATACTTTCCATCTTTTTTACAAAAGTGATCCTCGATTGCTTTATCTTCGCTCGAAATAATTGTTTCGGATAAACTTCCTCAATTATCTAAAAAGCTTGCAGTATAGAATCGATATCGAGGATTCTGTGAAGCGACCGAATATTTTGCTCCATACCCGTCGTCCAGCTACCACACAACCGAATATTGTTTTTTTGAGCTACTGGGTGACCGTTGCAACGTGAACAACTTCACCTTGCAGAATGTTCCAAACGTTATCAGCACCAAGCAAAATATCTACCGAATTTGGTTGATTAAATGACGGAACCGCTAAATCTGAGATATGCTTCCAATCTTTGCCATCGAATGAAGGAGTAGGCAACGTTTATGTACTGTTTGACAATACATACGCGTCTACTGAGATCCGGAGGGTATCAAACCGGGAAACGATGACTATCGAAACTAAGCCTCTGGATTTTTCTGCGCAGGTTGCACCAATCCCTCTTACGGCTATACGGGCATTTGTTCGTCTAAGTCCAAGTCGCTGGACACAAGATTCGGTGACGAAAGAGCAAAGCTTTTTAAATTTTACCAAAACCCTCCTTGCGGCCACATTCATTTTAACGAATTCCGCACATTGTATTAGCGGATGTGCAGCACCGCATGCGCTCACAGCACCAGTCGCAGTAGCCTGCCAAAGAACGCAGACTCGAATTGACTACCCTGATCAGTTGGGGCGCCGAAGCGCGCGATCCAGTTTGCGTAGAATGCGTCTGCTACTTCTTCTGCCGTTTGAGTGACGACGGGTACACCTTCCGGCCACCTGGAAAAACGGTCTATTATGGTTAAGCAATACCTGAATTCTGATGAATTAGGTAGTGGGCCCACTAGGTCTAGGTGTACTTGCTGGAATCGATTGTCAGGAACAGGGATCTTTTCTGGACGGTTTCTGGTATGCCGATGTATCTTTGCTCGTTGATATGGTACGCACATCCGTGCCCACCGATGAACGTCCTCCTGCATGCAGGGCCAAACGTATTTTCCGGCGATTTGCTTTGCTATTGCCCGACCACTTGGGTGTGACGAGTGAGGTGTGATGTCGAATATTCAGGGGTCGAATATTCAGGGTCGTTGCGTTGCTGGGATATACGGCCTGATGGTATTAGTTGACGTGTCGCAGTAGATAAGTTTGCCGTTGTCTGCCACAAGTTTCTGCCACTTCATGTTTTTTTTTTTTTTTTTTTTATATAATTCTCGCGCACCAAAGGGGGTACGAATACCCTTATGCTGAATATTCAGGGCACGGGCGTTTGGAAAGAGGGGAAAGAGGAACAGAGGAGATACCGGTGCACGTTGGCTTTAAATGTTTGGATGTTGTACCGATGAGGAAATACGGCTCCTGGAAGATCGTTCCACATACGTATTGTTCGGCTTATAAACGAATCCCTATATTTGACAGTTCGTCCGAAATTGGGCTTGAGGGTGAACTGATGTGCATTCGAAGCGTGACGCGTATTGCGGGTGAAATTTTGAAGGGGAGGAATGCAGGTGGCTATTTCGTTGGAACATTTTTTGTGGAATAAGCGATAAAACAGGGAAACACAAGAGACATTTCTACGATGTTCAAGTGAGTCTATAGAGCTCCCAATGTCTCTATCACCTATTAGTTTTATCGCGCGGTTCTGGACCCTATATAGAATGTGCAAGACGGTCTTGGGTGCACCAGACCAGATATGGGCGTTGTATTCCATCTTTGGGCGGATGAATGCCTTATATATTGAGGCCAGATCAGACGGGGTGAAAAATTTCTTGCATCTCTTAAGGAATCCTAGACATTTTGCAGCATTTTTGGCGACCTCGAGTATGTGTTCGTTCCAACGAAGATGGTTGTTAATACACATACCGAGAATGGCAAGTCTTTCGGCGATGTAAGTACCATTCATGGATAATGGTTGAGGGTCTTGGTTTCGCTTGAGAGACAGAAGGCAGCATTGAGTTTTGGATGCATTAAATTCCACTCTGTTAGTTGAGCCCCATTTGATTATGCTGTCAAGGTCGGAATTTAATGAGTTTAACATACGTTGCCGTTCCTCTTCTACGGCCGAAGAGCAGGGACGTGAGTTGGGGAACGAATATGAAAAACTGAGGGTACTGTCATCAGCGAAGGAATGGATTGGATTAGAGGTTGCAGACAAGAGATCATTTATGAAAGTGAGAAAGAGAGTCGGAGACAAAACTGAGCCCTGGGGGACACCAGCATTTATATGGTGAATATCAGACTTGAAGCCGTCCAAGACAACTTGTATTGAACGCCCCGAAAGGTAATTTCTAATCCATTGAAGAAGAGACTCATCGATGCCATATGCACGCATTTTCGACAAAAGAGCCTGATGCCAAACTCTGTCAAATGCCTTTGAAATATCAAGTGCAACTATCTTTGTTTCACCGAAGTGATGGAGAGATTGGTTCCACTTCTCGGTGAGATATGCCATCAAATCACCAGTGGACCTGTTGCTACGAAAACCGTACTGCCGGTCATTGAGAAGTTTTCGTGAATCAAGATATTTCATAAGCTGACGATTTATCAGCGTTTCCATGACCTTGAAAAGAAGGGACGTAAGTGCAATGGGTCGGTAATTGGTCGGAGAGGAAGATTCGCCTTTTTTAGGGACAGGCTGGACAAATTCTGTTTTCCATCTTCTCGGAAAGAGTCCAGAAGAGTAGGACAGATAGAAAAGCTTACGCAGAGGTTTTGCCAGCGAAGAAGAACAGCTCTTCAGAACTATTGGGGGGATACCATCTGGACCAGCGGATTTGCGTATGTTGAGACCTTTGAGAACTCCTGCAACTGTGGAGTGCGTAAATGGACTTGTCCCATAGAGAAATCGACGCTCTCGAGCACAGGGACAGACAAAGCACTATCTTGCAGTGTGGAGTTGGCTGCAAATTGTGCAGCGAGCAGATTGGCCTTGTCTAAGTAGCTGACAGCTGGAATGTCATTGTAAATGAGCGTTGGGATGGCGGATGAGGCAGAATTTTTAATGTTTTTGACGAATGACCAAAATTTTTTACTACCTTTGGGACACTGTAGTATTTTTTGCCTCAGTTTTTGGTCATGTAGAAATTTGACACGTCGGATATGGGCATTGCAGTCATTTCTTGCTTGATTAAACTTCTTTCGGTTTTCCTCAGATTTGTTGGCTTTATAAAACCGAAAACTTACTTCTTTCAACCTGATAGCCTCTTTACAGCTCTGGTCGAACCATGAGTTTGTCTTAGGTTTAATGCTCTTTATTCTGTTAGGAATAAAGTCATTCATACCTAAGAGAATCGTGTCGGTGATCATATCAGCGGCGGCATCCACGTCACTATCGAGGAAGCATAGTGACCAGTTAAAACTCCTAAAGAAGCTATTAAGGCCGCCCCAGTTGGCTTTCTCGTAGCGCCATACTTTTCTTTTGGGAGTTTGTCCTTTAACTGTGTGGTCGGAGTACGAGAATTTAGCTGATATGATGTTATGGTCGGACCGGCCTGAAGGCGCTAAAACATCAATGGTGTATTTATCAGGATGAGAAGTAAGAAACAAGTCAAGGGCGGAATGACTTGCAATGTCTGGTATTCGTGTCGGCTCATTTACAAGCTGAGTGAAGTTGTTAATCTCAGCGAAAAGTTCAGCATACCTTCCTTCTGGTGTTGTCTGGCCAGAGTGTCGAAGCCAATCCGAATTGTGAATATTGAAATCGCCCGCAATGACGATTTCACTACGAGGATACAGGGAAACAATTCGAGTGATGGAATCGGACAGCGCATCAAACTCGTTAAAGGTTGAGTTGCTGTCCGCACTAGGGCTTCTGTATATGAAACTTAGTGAATAATTTGCTTACGGACGGTGAATTTTAGCCATTTAAAGTTAAATTCCGGATTGGAACAGTGGCCATACTGTGATGGAATTTGGTAAGCAATATCACTACGGATGTAAATGACGAGGCCGTGGTGGGGAAAGAATAGTGGCACTAAGCTATATCCAGGCAGTTCCAAATCAGAAGATTCTTCTACTACCTGTGTTTCGCTAAGTGCCAGAACAGCCGGTTTGTGGGAATGGGTGTGGGCATACACATCAAAGAAATTTGTTCTTAGCCCACGTATGTTAGAAAAATCCACCCTGAATTCCCTCATCATTACAACATAAAAACACAAAAAACACAACTCTGACGAAACTAAACGTAGCCGCGAAGTGTAGATCCTAAGAATAGTTTTCCACAGTAAGCTGTCGCAGGTGTTATGCCCAAACGACAGTCAGCTGTGGTCCGCTATTCGGATAAACACTCACGGCCCGCTATACATCAGATGTTACGCTCTCTCAATCAACGCAACAGAAGAATGTATAGTGCATCCAACTGTTGCGTTAGTTGAGAAGCCTAACAGCGAGTGAGTGGGAGGGGAGTGATGGAGGGCCCGGCACTGATTGCACCACTGCACTTCACTGAAGAGATATTAAGCGCGCGCGATTAATGTGTCTATTTGTTGTGTTAATGATATTTATTTTTTTTTGGTTTTTGTTTTATTGTATTTTGTTTTTTTGTTTATTTGATGTTGGGTGGATTGTTAATTGTTTCTATTTTTTTTTAATTTTTTTAATTGTATTTTGTCGTGACCGGTTTATTGTTATTATTATTATTATTTTTTTTTTATGGAGACGTTAAACGCGTGCACCCACGTCGACAGGCAACTCGGTACTGTTCCTGTCTTTGGATTGTAATAATGTTTGTAGCTATTCGTCGTGGTTCTGCTCTTCTGCGATTTCGTCCGGTTATATTTTTGATGGCATACTGACTGACGCTATGCGTGACAGTGCGTCTGCCACCGTGTTTTTTTCACTGCGAACGTGAACTATGTCGATTGAAAATTGGGCGATGAAGTCCATTTGGTGGCATTTTCTCTGATCGTTGAAAAAAGGCGTAGATCAATGGTTTATAGTCTGTCTTGATGGAAAAGTTGGTCCCTTCCAGCATGTGTCGGAATTGCTTAACGCCGCAGAATATCACCAATAGTTTGCGATCATAAGGGCAGTACGTCCGCTCAGTTGGGCTCAAACGGCGACGGAAGAAAGCGAGTGGTAGGAGGCTGTTCCCTTGAAGCTGTTTCGAGGACCGCGCCTATGGCATCCGTTGTTAAAAATAGGCGTGCGTATTGGTTCAGCGGCGCTTGGATTACCGCTGTGTCTCGAAGGAAACGCCGGTAGTAGTTTAGCATCCCGAGAAATCGACGCAGCTCTTTACTCTTTTTGGCTGTTCTTTATTTACGGATGGCTTCGACTTTGTCTTGAGGTGGTCTTGTCCCGTCTTTGCTGATCCAGTAGCCCAGGTATTCAATTTCCACAGCGAAGAAAGTGCATTTTGAAATGTTGATGACCAATCCATATTGTTACAGTCGGTCGAACGACATGGTCAGATGCTGAAGGTGTTCTTCTTTGTTTTCTGACGCTCTGAAAATGTCGTCCAAGCAGCATTATGAGAAACTCTCTAGTCCTGACAGCACTCTGTCCATGAATCTCTGGAAGGTCTGGGAAGCGTTTTTCATGCCAAATGTCATCACCACAAATTTAAAAAGGCCGAATGGTGTTATTACAGCTGTCTTCGGAATATCTTCCTCCGCCATTGGTATTTGGTTAAAGGCGCGGACAAGGTCGATTTTTGAAAATATGTTTCTTCCTTTCATGATTGGGAAAGCGTCATGAATCGGGTAACTGTCCGGTTGGGTTACTGCTTTTAGCCTACATTAATCACCGCATGGCCTTTCCGATCCGTTATTTTTGGGCGTTAAATGCAATGGACTAGCCCATGGGCTGTCTGATGGGCGGCAGTATCCTGGTCAACCATGAACTCGAACTCTGCGAGCTATTGAAAATTACACGGGCGGAAGTCTTCGAGCACGTTCTGCAACCGGTGGTCCCTTTGTGACAATATTGCTGCCACAGATTGTGTTTTGTGTTCTTCTTGACCAGAGATGGATTGGTTAGGGACGGGTAATTTTTTAACAGCTGATGGTGTTGCGACTCCTCCGCTATTGTGTGAGTGCTGCCGTCAAAGCATTTTTTTGTCGTTGCTCGTGTTGCTAGCTGCGTTTTTCCATCGATGAGTCGCTGGTTTCTAAGATCGACGAGCAGGTTAAACTCGGTGAGGAAATCCGCTCCGATAATGGGTCGGGATACGCCTGCGGCTAGAAAGTGCCATTTAAATTAACGGCGTAAGCCAAGGCCGAGGTACAATAATTTGTCACCGTATGTACATATAGGTATACCATTGGCAGCATAGAGCCTGAAGTCAGAGGCTGGGCTGTGTTTGGGGAAGGAGCGGGAAGCACTGAAATGTCTTCGCCGGTGTCGATAAGGAATAAGGTTTTTGAAGAGCAGTCGGTGATGCTAAGGCGGAGTTTCTGTTGAGTCTCACTGCTATCCGCCTGGTACTGCAACGAGGAGTTTAGTTAGGGATTTTTGGGAATTGTTTGCAAGGGGCCTTGCATTTCCGTGCTCCTGCGCCAAATTTGGCACAGTGTTTCGTCATCCGCATTTGCTGGTTGCTTGGTTGGTTGACGATTGCGGCTAGGTGGGCGCGATTGTATTCTCGTGGTGGCGTAAGTGCGGTGGAGGTGGGAACCGTCACCTCCATGAAAGAGTTCATCGATGGTTCCGATACCTCGTTAATAGCGATGCGTTCAAGCGATGCATCCATAGCGTCCGTAGAAATTCGTACTGCACGTTCTTGCCTGCCAGCTTCCTAATGGTGCGCATAATTTGTGAGGGTTTCTTGTCGCCCAGCGCTGGGTCGGACAACAATTTTTCAATTCGCCCGAATGCTGACTCTGTAAAGATGTTAATAATGCGTTCTTTTAGTGTGTGATGCCTGTCTTGAGCTGGAGGGTTCTCGATGATGTCGCTAATTGTTCGGGTGTGGGACAGTCCAGTTCGCTTACTAGTTTGGTATATTTGGACGCGTCGCTGCTGATTCGATGCATCTGAAAGACAGATTCCAGGTGTGCGAACCATAATCCTGGGCGATGTTTCCAGAGTGGAGGATCGCGCACCTGCGTATTATCTTCAACTTTAAAATCGGCTGCATCCAAGGCTGACGTAGGATCTCCATCCTTCTTTTTTGTGTCGTCGTTACTCATTCGGGGTCACCAATGTGGGGAAAAAAACTACGTCCGTATTCTTTGAACGCTTTTTATTCAACGTAAAGTATTGAGTACATATTGAACACTACCTAGCTGGCATTTTCTAGCATTTTTTCCTTCTTGCCACGACCTCAGGTGATGAGTTGGCGTGGTGGTGTTATGCCTTAAGAGTGCGTTCAACTAATATACAAAAAATTTTCACAACTCGGCCGACCTGATAATTGGTCGACCACGAACAAGATAGCGTAACGACTACAATTATTGGCACCCCAAATTTTTGACCCAACTATTGGCACCCCATCATTCAACAGTGATTTTCTCAGTAAGCCTTGGTGCGAATAGTCAATTTGTTTTTTGTTTTGAACTTGCACATTTATCTCACATTTCTGCGTCATTAGTTTGGAGATGTACCTTTTTAATTCTGTTTTATAAGTGAAAGCGAAAACACGTGCAACAAAAAAAAACTTCGAAATTTCCTTTGTTTTCATTAAGGACTTATAATTTTGTAAGTTTTTTATCACTACTTCCTTTTATATTTTTTAATGAAAACTTTTTTTATTTACTATAATAATGCATTAAAGAAGTCGCTTTTAAATTTTGTAAAAAAAGTTATTATTTTATTAATAAAAGGGGTGCCAATAATTGGCTGCAGAAAAAATTAAGGTTCCATTATTGGCATGGGGATGCCAATATATCCTATGTAGCTACGTACTTTTATGAGTGCCAATAGTTGTATCTTTCAACCGATATTAAATTTAGTTTGAACAAAATGCCGAAAAAAAATCTTAAATACGATGAGAACGATCTTCAAAAAGCCTTGCTTGATTTAAAAAGCGGAAATATTTCCAAAAAAGCTGCTTCAAAAAAATTCAGCATCCCTAGATCAACTCTACAGTTTCGCTTAGGTTCTGATTTTTAAAAAATCCGTCCACGCCCGTCCACAGTTTTGACAGATGAGGAAGAGTTTGTAATCGTAGAATGGGTGAAAGTGTGCCAGCGAAACGGATTCCCCAAGCGAAAAGAAGACGCCCTGTATGATGTTCAAGATTTTTTGCAACAAAATGAGAGGGAACATCCATTTGGTATTGACGGAATTCCAGGAAAAGGTTGATTTAAAATCATTTTTAAATCGACATCTGAGTTTGACGTTTCGGACAGTTGATCCTGTGTCGTCGGCTAGTGCTAATGTAGCTATTACGGATATATTTGGGTGGTTTGATTCCATAGATATGTATTTGGTTGAAAATAATTCGCGTGCAATACTTGAAGATCCAATCCGAGTATTCAATGGTGACGAAACAAATTTTTTCCTTTGCCCTAAAGCAAAATCTGTCCTAGCTGCAAAAGGAGCGAAAAATATATATGAGATTGAAAGAGGACAGACTAAGGCAAATTTGACGGTCATGTTTTCGTTTTCCGCTTTAGGAGTGATGCGTCCTCCGATGATCATTTACCCGTATAAAGGATTGAAGGACGACATTCGTAAGACTATTCCAGATGCATGGGGTTATGGAATAAGTGAAAATGGCTGGATGACAAAACAGTCATTTTACGAGTACATTTCCAAAGTTTTTGATCCATTTTTGATACAAGAAAAAATTGCCTGTTATCTTTTTCGTTGATGGACATAGTACCCATCTCACACTCTAGGTGAGCCAGTTATGTGTTCAACTGGGCATCATTTTGATAGCACTGTATCCCAATTCGACCCGAATTCTGCAACCAGCTGATGTTGCAGCTTTAAAACCATTAAAAAACGCGTGGAACAATGCAGTCAAGGGTTGGCGGCGAAAGAACCCGGGGTTAAACCTAACAAAAGAAATATTCGCTCCATTATTGAAGAAAGTTGTAGACAAAAGCATTTCTCCAACAACTATCGTAAATGGTTTCAAAGCTTGCGGTCTATTCCCATGGGACAAAAATGCCATTCATTTTTTCAAATGGCTTGGTAGATCGAATCTTCATACCAACACCGGACATCACACAGAATCAAATAAAGATGCTTTCGAAGTATTTTGTGACACAGTTGGTTCGCAGAAAATAGAACAACTTGAGAAATATTCCAGTTCAAAAAGCGATTGTAGCGAGGATTTTTCGAAATTACAGGAACTTTACCCATTTTTCAAATCAAATGAGTTTTTTTTTTTTTTATAATTTGCACGCACTCAATTGGTTATGAATACCCTTTTACATGTTATTCACAGAGATAGAGAGAGAGAAAGAGATTGAAACTCAGATGTGTTAGGTTTCACATTAGCTCCAGGGGTGGTGTCCAAATAACTGGGGAGATTTGTTGTCATTATTTTTTTGTCTTCGCTTCTGATTCACAGTATTTTTTTCCCAGTGCACCCAGTGTCATAAGCATATCAATCATCAACAGAGCGAACAATTTTTCCAGCCATGACAAACCTACTGCCAGTGTTATGCCTTCGCAGTAGAGTTGTCATAAGCTTTCTCAATTGCTCGGACTGCCTCTTATCATATAATGCGTACTGACATCAGGGATTGAACTGTGAACCATCAGCTCGACAAACGATGACGCTACCACTACACCATTGCACATCGGACGATAAAAAACATTTGCCAACACATCTGCACAGACAGATCAAAGCTCACGGGCCCAAAATGGAATGACAGAACTTTCGATAAGGATGCATTTGAAGAAATGTTGAACGGGGATCTAACCCTAAGTGGAACAGCGGATACCCTTGTACATCGCCTCACAGCCACCATCACCACCGCGTGCGATGCATCCATGCCTAGAAGGACAAAGAGCAGGAAGGCACCACCGTGTTACTGGTGGACCGAGGAAATAAAAACACTTCGGGCAAGATGCCTACAAGCCCGGCGCAAAGTTCAGCGATCAAGAAGGAGACCAGACTTTCAACAATGCATGGACACTTTTAAACTGGCAAGACGCAATTTAAATAGAGCCATCAAGGAGAGCAAAACCGCATGTTTCAAACGCCTCTGTGCGGAAGCCGACATTAACCCATGGGGCTCGGCATACAGAATAGTAATGACGAAACTGAAGGGCTATAGAACTCCTCCAATAACATGTCCAATGATGTTGAGATCCATAGTAGAGCACCTTTTCCCCCAAATACCAGCTACTATTTGCAACATCGTAAGAGAGCTCAATACAGCGACTATTCCCCAAATTACACTAGAAGAGTTGCTTCAGGCATGCAGCAAAATAGGCGACACCAAGGCGCCCGGACCCGACGGCATCCCGAATAAGGCAGTAAAGGCGGCTATAAAAAAGAGACCAGACATGTTCATAATGACGATGCAGAAGTGTCTCGAAGAAGGAACGTTTCCCGAAAAGTGGAAAATGCAGCATTTGGTCCTACTACCTAAAGGAAAGAAGCCTCCAGGAGAACCATCGTCCTATCGCCCAATATGCTTACTCGACACAATGGGAAAGATTCTCGAGAAGATAATCTATAATAGATTACTCGCGGTAGCAGAGGAGAAAGGAGCTCTCTCAGATCGCCAATTTGGCTTTAGAAAAATGCGATCTACTGTTGATGCCATAAGACAAGTAGTTAATATCGCAAAAGGTGCCATCGAAGGGGAAAGATGGCTCTACGGCACAAAGGAGTACTGTGCAGTAGTAACATTAGACGTTAAGAACGCGTTTAACTCGGCGAACTGGTCGTTCATTAGAAGATCACTCGCCAGGATGGATACACCATATTACTTGCTGCGTATAGTGACCAATTATTTCATCAACAGGAAGTTGAGATACTATACAGATGAAGGGGTACGATATTACAATGTCACTGCGGGAGTTCCACAGGGATCGGTCTTAGGGCCGTTATTGTGGAACATTATGTATGACGGCGTCCTGAGGTTAGCGTTACCTGGGGGGGGTGACTGTAATTGGATTCGCCGATGACATTGCCGTCGTGACAGTAGCTAAACAGATTCGTGGAGTTGAATCTGCTACAAATGAAGCAATTGTCCAGATAAAGGATTGGCTGTCCACCGCCGGACTAGAACTTGCCGACCATAAAACAGAGGCCGTCCTCATAACTAGTCGTAAAAGTGTAGAGTTTGCCAACTTCCAGGTTGGTAACCAAATTATCAGGTCCAAAGAAGCGGTTAAATACCTTGGAGTAATACTGGACAACAAACTGCAGTTCAAAACACACGTGGACTATATAACCAAGAAAGCATCGCAAATGCAGGGAGCTCTCTCGCGCATACTGCCTAACATTGGTGGACCTGGATACGCAAAACGGGTCCTACTCTCCAGAGTTGTTACATCAGTTTTGTTATATGCCGCCCCAGTTTGGGCGCATGTTTTAACGACGAAGGACACCAGAAGGAAACTATCGTCAACATACAGACTCTGCGCGCTAAGAACAATCAGCGGTTTTCGGACCATATCAGATGAGGCCGCCTTTGTTATAGCCGGAATGGCCCCCATCGACATTCTTGCAGATGAAATGTTGAGGATATACAACAGAAGAGCCTTGAGCCAACATGACGCCAACGGAATCAAGAGGATCAAAATTGAGGAAAAGGCAGCGTCAGCAGCTATGTGGCAAGCTCGTTGGGATAATACAACGAAAGGCAGATGGACACACAAACTCATACCGACAATCCAAGACTGGATAAGTCGTAAACATGGAGACTGCAACTATAACCTTACGCAGTTCCTGTCTGGCCACGGCGGGTACCGCAAGTATCTCCACCGATTTGGACACGACAGCTCACCATCTTGCCCCGAATGCCCAAATGAAGATGAAGATACGGAGCACGCAGTATTTTATTGCCCACGCTTCACGGCATGGAGAACTACTCTGCCCAGTCCGTCGTTACTCCTCGAACACTTGTTGGAGTCGGAAGAGAATTGGACGGAAATAAGCGCTCTTGTAACAATTGTACAAAATGAGCTAAGGAGAATAGAAAGGCAAAGAAACAGAACATCGGAAGCCTCAGAAACCGCAGAAACCTCAGAAGCAGGTGAACAGCACGAATAGCTTGATATGCTAACCAGCCCCGCGAAGTAATACCTAACGGCAGTCCCGTGCGGAGAGTGGTAGAAGTGTGCAGGGTGTGGATTAGTACGTAGGCGCATTCCTGGCATCGATTATTCGGGTCTGCGAATCGTGCATGCTAGTAGCCCGGGCTACATGAGTAAAATTAATGATTATCTATATTCTGACACCCAAATCGAAAACGTTTTTCCGATCAACCTTTCTGGCAATGACAATATCAACCCTGATAATGAGTATTTAAATATCCAGACATTACCCCAAGAAAGTACTGCTTTCCTAGATGTGAATGACATTTTGAATTGGCCAGAAACACCTTCGAAAGGGTACAAAAATCCAGAAAAATAATCGAAGCTTTGTTATTACGAACTCCACATGGATTGAGAAAGAAACGAAGAAAAAACAAGAAAAAAAGAAAATTGAGAAAGAAAAGGAAGAAAAAAAAGCTACACGATTGGAGAAAAAACAGGCCAAGGAACTTGAAAAAATTAATAAGAAGAAAATTAGAAAACCACCAAAACGTCAAACCCAAAATAATCCCTCAAAAATTTTACCACCACCCCCAAAAAGAATGATTTCAGCCACATTGACATCTGGTGCTTTAGCTGCAATAGAAAACTCTTCCGGAAAAGGAAGGTTTTTGAAATTTACGATGAAATCAGCTAAGAAAATATTAGATCTTCGAGTCCTCCAATAGTCGGAACCCATATCAAAAACTTGTTTTCAGATCAATCTGAAGACATCGGAGAAAACGTTGTATGCAATGGCCAAATGTGTTTTTCCTGCACCAAATTCATGACAAAATTAGTTGGATCCGATATGTGTGGTATAAAATGCTCAGGTTGTCGAAGAGAATACCACATTAAATGTTTAAAATTACTCACTTACACGTATCTTCCACTTTTTTCTTGTAAGGTTTGTTCATAGAAAAAGATCGAACGTCTTAAATGCTATTAATACCTATTGCTTAAGGAGAAATTTAGTTTGACTTTTAAAAAAATACATAATTTTTTTAATTAATTTAATTTATTAAATTTGTATGGAATTAGAAACTGATTTTTGTTTGTTTCCTTTAAAGATAATATAAAAATTATTTATTTAATTATTTTAATTAATTAATTTTGTAATGAATTAAATAATATTTTTTTTTCCTTTAATTTTGCAATGAATAAAAAACTAATTTTTGTTCCTTTCTTCAAAAAATATGATATAAGTATCTATTTATTTAACTATTTTAGTTAATTAAATTTGCAATGAATTAAATAATATATTTTTTTTTTCTTTAATTTTGCAATGAATAAAAAACTAATTTTTGATCCTTTCTTCAAAAAATATGATACAAGTATCTATTTATTTAACTATTTCAATTAATTAAATTTGCAATTAATTAAATAATATATTTTTTTTATTTTCCTATAAAAAAATATGTATATTTATGTAGCTATTTGTTTACAAAACTATATATTTACGAATTTTGTATAGCTCAATGCCTGATAATCTATTTTCTTTTAATTAAATAAATAGCTATGTTCCTTTAAACAGTAAAGTAAATGACAGTTCCTTAAAAAAATATATATGTATTTATTAATTTATAGATTCTATATTTATCTATTATTTTATAATTTAAAATAAAAAGTTTTGAAAACATAAATAAAATAATAAATCATTGATTAAAAGAGTGCCAATAATTGTAGTTTTTGGGTGCAAATAATTATATCAGGGTGCCAATAATTGTAGTTTTTCGTAAGCTTTTTTTAAATTGACATTTTAAATATATTTTCAATTATTAAATCTTTATTTATAATACTCAATCAACGCGATATCTTATACTTTGGTATACAACAGATTCAAATAAGTTCAGAAATAAAAATGTTAAATAGTTGATCAAAGTTGAAATTTCCTTAGGGGTGCCAATAATTGTAGTCGTTACGCTAGTAGAAAATCAATAGTATAGACAACTAACATAATCTAAATTACATACTACTTGACATTAGTCCGGTCATCGATATCTACAGCCTTTTAACAAGGTTTAGAAAGCCACTTTCGTATTCTATCAACGACCGCATCATAAGGTAGCTGGGTCAACTGGCAATTTTCAACATTTCGCAATACTTATCTATCATCCCCCATATTTTATGCATAATACACGGTACACGAAATTTCGGCAAAAACTTTTTATTCGTCCCTGTCACTCTATTTTTCGTCTAAATATTCCGTAATTTCGTCTATTGAATCTCCTCGCTGTTCAACACCGAGCAGCAACATACTGGTGGAGTTTCTCGTCGCTGTGGATAGAATTATTAATAGCAAATTCAACTTGCAGTAATTTACTTCACCAATCGGCATGATTCACGGGCTCGCATAATTTTCCTAACATGGCTTTAATTGCCGATTAATTCGCTCTACCTGACCATTCGCCTGGGGTAAAACCACTGCCACCCTCACATGCCCTTTTTCCGACTCAGTAAGAATTCCTCAAACTCAAATGACGTAAAGCACGTACTCTTATCACAGCTCGTCTAGGCCGACTATCGAAGCATTCTGGCATCAGCTTAAAGCATCGATGTGTCCCATGGAAACACCACTACAATGCTGAATCTTATAATTTTAATTCTCAAGCGCAAAGGGCCAACGGACAATCCGTGGGTTGAGTTGTTTGTTTTCTAACGTCATCGCTAATGAACTACTGTTCGTCATAATCTTGAAGGGTATCCCCTATAAATAAACCCGGAAACGTCTCAATGTATAAGTTATGGCTACTGTTCGTCATAATCTTGAAGGGTATCCCCTATAAATAAACCCGGAAACGTCTCAATGTATAAGTTATGGCTAGCGTCTAGAGCTCAAAGCTGTGGTATCTAGGCTCGGCGGCAGAGGCAGTTTTCGAAAAATATGATATGGGATGGAGTTTCCCATCGTCCTGGCTTTGCAGCAACACCGCTCCAAAACCGATTAAACTGGCATCGCAATATAATTCGGTATCTTTCGTAGGGTTGTAAATGGCAAGAACGGTCGCTTCAACCAACCTAGACTTCAGGTTTATGAACGCATTACGGCATTGTTCGTCAAAATCAAAATCGGCATTTCTTTTCAATAAATTTTGTAACAGCTTTGCAATTCGAGAGAACGAGGGAACGAAACTTAACGAGGGTTTAACTTAAGATTTCGTTGCGTAATTCGTCTCAACACAGTTCGCAATAAAAACAAATGTTCGTCAAAATCGGCAGTAGCAATCAATATGTCATCCATATAGGCAACTATTTTACCTGAATCGATTAAGTCTCGAAAAATAATATTGATGAACCGCTGAAATACAGCCGATGCATTCTTCAGTCCACGCACATTCCATGGGGAATTACGAAAGCAGTGGGGGGTATAGATTCAGAAACATTAACTTGGTGAAACCCGCTCTTGACGCCAAAAAGACTAGGGCAGTCCCAACCAAAAAACGACGTAGACTCAGCAACTTGAAACGGTCGTGTACTTTAACTGTAGCTATAACTTCCTCAAGGTCGCGTAGGAAATGTTGTACTGAATGGCCCCGATGTCTCCAGTGAATTTCGGCAGTGCATGCTCAATGTCTCCAAAATCCAAATTGCATTGGCTGGTCAAAGGTGCATCTCCCTCCAGCTCACGGATTTGTTTTCGGAGCTGGAGGATTTCCATACGTCTACGGAGATTGGAGCTGACAGCTCCTCGTCCAGAGCTGCACCCTGCACTCACGGCATTATCGGCATTTGCGGCTTCGTTGGGGGCAACATTAACAACAGCGTCCATATCGTTGCCCGTCTCTGGCACATCATCATCAGCTTCCCTTGGGGTTCGTCTCGTCACACGTGACATTGTCAAAATGAAAAAAAAACGGATTTTCTTGCTTTAAAATGGTAAAAATATTCTTACACAATTTTGGCCAGCTCCTTTCTAACTCCACATTTTTGTTTTAGACGTTGATATTTTTAAGAAAAACAGCGGATTAAATCAGATTACATTTATTGAAAAGGATAAAGGCATCAATCCTTTCTTGTCAATCTTTAAACACAGAATGAAATTTGAACAACCATTCACCCAGCAGTTGGGTGCGATGACTTTTTTAAATTAAATTAAGTACTTGGTGACACGCAGATGGCGCTCACAAAAGAGTGTGTAGCGACAGCGGAGAAAAACATAAACGATTCAGAAAACTGACAGGTGCCAATTAAAGATGGCTTCACTTGAATTTCGGCTAGCAGCGCGTTCAGACGTTGGTTTCAACGTAGAGCAACAAGTCCATCAACACGCAAAATTAAAATAAAGAAGAGTAAACGTTTTCAGCTTTCGCACATTTTTTATCAGTGGAGACATTTCCCACATTAGTGACCCCGACGTTATTATGTTCAACATAAACAAAAATTAAAAAAATAAAATGAGTGCCGGCGAAAACGAGGCAGACCCGGCGCCTATCCCCGCGCCTGCGCCGAACAATGGCGTCATCGAAGACATCTCAAAGGTTCGTGTCCCGCCGCTCTGGAAGCAACGACCCGCATTATGGTTCGTTCATCTAGAGACTGTCTTCCAACTGCACGGCATTAAAAGCGACGCGAGAAAGTACACGAAGCTCGTCAGCGAACACGACTGTGCTACGCTGGACCAGGTCAGCGATATTTTAGAAAAACCACCAATCAAGGATAAGTATAAAACTCCCAAGGACCGTATCGTCCATATCTTTACTGAATCCGATTTTAAAAGGACTGAAAACTGCTTTCCGATCTAAGGCCTAAGGCGACCAGAAACCATCGCAAACACTGTGCAACGTTAGGACGCTGGCGGGCAACAACGTACACGACGAGTTCTTTCGCACCCTGTGGATGCAGCGCCTAAGTGCACCAGTGCGAGCTATCTTAGTTATTAGTGCAATCGACGACCTAACCAAACTTGCCGAGATCGCCGACAAGGTGGTTCAAGTAACTGAATCGACGATAGGATCCATCATGGCCGTATCGACCCCGACACCTTCCACGAGTGATACCGAACCTTGTGAATCTTCGGACACCACTACGATTCTGGCTTCCATCAAAAAACGCCGGGCGAATCTGGAAGCGAACCACAGAATCAGCAACAATCGACAACAAAGATCCCGCTCGGCCAGTCGCAAACGGACGCCAACACCAATACGTACAACAAGGGAAGGAGAATCTGAGTTCATGGCTGAACAGGGCTATTGCCGTCAATCAAACAGCCCTTGGGCAAGTCCACTTCATTTGGCACCAAAGAAAGATGGATCATGGAGACCTGGCGGTGACTACCGCAGATTAAACGCAATCTCTTTCTCTCTCTCTCTCTATCTTCCTTTCAAAGCCTGCACTTGAGTGCGGGTAAATTATAAAAAAAAAAAAAAAAATTACCCAACCGGACAGATACCCAATGAGGTATGTTCACGACGCGCTACCAGTCATGAAAGCAGGAAATATATTTTCCAAAATAGATCTCGTGCGAGAGAAGGATTTTCTGCAAGTTAACACAATGAAAAAAAAACAAAAGTTCAATTTATGGCAAAAAATGTGTTTTTATTTGTAACAATCACTTTTTAACTGCCTCGGTTCGCGATCGGTGAATGACTCCCCTTGTTCTTTTTTCTGTGCCTACTCTTCAACATATTTGCCGAGGTCAAATATGCTGATTCCAGTCGATGGCGATTTCCGTCGTAGGTGCTGATTTGGTTGAACTGGAATTAGGTCGCGGTTTTTTGCTGACTGTTGTGGCTGGGGTTGTTGGCACTGACATAACTACTCCCCCTTTTGGATGGAAACTCTCCTGAGTTTTGATAATAACTTTGCTTAACTTATTTGTTTTTACATAAATGTTTATGGCTAATACTATAACAAAGAGTAATACAATAATTATTATACATAAGTTTAATACTAAATGATTTTCTCTCTCGTATTTTATTTTGTTTATATGTTTAATATTTTCTATCTGTTTTAACACAATTTCGTCAAAAGTAAGTTGATCCTTAATATGAGTTCAATTTCGCTAGCTATTATGAACCTTTGTTCAAAAATTTCTTTTCTATTGATGAATGATTGGTTTCCAATTTGTAGTTCACAATCGTTATAACTTAATAAATAATTTCCACTTAATTGAACAATTCTCTCATCACAAGTACTATTTAAGCTAACATTTTTATAATTCTTTAGTAATATCAAATCATCTGCAATTTCAACAAGTTCCGTTTGAAAATCTTTTATTTTTTTACAATTTTGGCTATATACATATACATGAATTGGATTTCTTTAAATTTATGAGATCCGTGATTTTATCGAGAGTGTATACAGTATTATTAATTTTTATAATTTCTTCGTCTTCCATAACTAATTTTTCGTAATTTTCGTTACTGAGACTAGTGATAAAATATTTTTTTGTTACAATAATGTCCTTAGGTATTTTAATTGCAAAGATGATTTTATTATTTTTATATTTGGCCGTACCAAGTTTAATATTTTTAAATTTTTCAAAATCTATATCGTATCTTAATATCTCATCCTTAGTTAATATATTATTTATATAAATATCTAATCTTATTAATTAGCTTTATGTTTTGGGTTTTAATATTGTCGAACTGTTTTTGAATATCGGTCTATTATTTTCAATTGTCTTTTGAAGCATTAGAAAAGTTCTGTTAAAGTGGTCGTTAATAAAAACTTGGTGGTTATTCTGTTCTATTAGGTTGTGGTTATTTGTCATATTTAGAGCGATTGCATACATCACAGTTATTAATATATTTTTCTATTAACAGTTTTAGGTTTTCTATGTATATGTATTTTTTAAGACCTTCGTAATTCTCATGTATGCCTGCATGCATTGTTTCGCTTCGACGGTACTTATGAATTTGTTTCAAAGCTTAATCCTCATCTTCCATATCTTTAGCGAAATAAGAGCATTTTACGAATTTAACAATTGGGTTAAATAGCTCTATTAGTTTCAACTGAACCAGATTGTACTCGTGCTCAGTAAGCTCAGAATATATATACCTACTTTACCTATTTTACATACCTTCTAAAAATATCCGTCATAAAATCGTTTTCTATATCTTGAGAACTAATATATATTTTCCTCTTCTTTTCAAATACTTCAGATTCCTTGCTCTTATTATTTGTTAAAATTATTTGCGTAAAAAACCTATTAACTACAGTATCTAAAATTGGAAAGTGATCAACTTGTTCCTCCTCTTGAGAGTGGATTGTGTTATCTAAACTCATTTGATCAATTTCAAACATTTCCTCTTCAGTTTGGACTTTCTATGCCTCGTCAGATTTGAACGTCTCTGACAAATTAATTTCACCTGTATCTGGGTTCATTCTACTTAAAAAATGTGCTGCCTTATTGTCTTTGCCCTTAATATATTCGATGTTGATATTAGATTCTCCTAACTTCAGAAGCCACCTTTGTAAGCGAGGATTTATATCATTCCCTTTATGCTTTTCTTGTAACCATTTAAGGGGTTGGTGGTCTGTCATTAAGTCAAACTTTCTTCCGTAAATATACGGTCGAAAGTAATTTACAGCCCATACGATTCCCAATAACTCTTTTTCTGTCGCTGAATAATTCCTTTCATGAGAATTTAAAGTTCTGCTAGCATAACAGATTGGGTGTTCGTCTTGAGTCAAAACAGCACCTAAAGCATAATCACTAGCATCGGTCACTAACTTAAACTTTTTGTTAAAGTCTGGGTATCTAAGTACTGGTGTTTCGGTTAAAAGTCTTTTTAATTTCTCAAATGCATCAATGTAATTTGAGTCGTTCTTGTTAATTTTGGCATTCTTTTTTACACTGCATCAAAAAATTGCACATACACCAGTCTCAAATTTAAAGAAATTTCATTTATTTCATTTCAAAATAGGATTTAGTGAAAAACTTGGTCTGTTGACAATTGATAACAAGAATAAGTACTTGCATACATATGTATATCAAAGAAAAAGTTATGACTTATGTTTAGTTTTTTTTTAAAAAAAATAAGAAAAGTGAAAAAGTATCTCAAAAAATTGTACATACAGCAAAAAAATGCAAATACACTGCAGTAAAGTTGGCTTAATCCGTTATCTAGTAGCGCGTGTGACCTCCGTCTGCGTTTATTACATCTTGTAAGCGATTTTTCATTGAAAGCACTAGTTTGCTGGTTACTTCCGGTGTAATTTTGTTCCATTCTTCTAAAATACGGGCCTTAAGGTGAGTTTTGCTAGTTATGGGATGTTCTCTAAGCTTTTTCTCCACAATGTCCCAAAGATGTTCGATGGGATTAAGGTCTGGGGATTGTGGTGGATGGGGCAGTACAGATTTAACATGATACAGCAACCATTCCTTGACTAGCATAGAGGAATGCTTTGGGTCGTTATCTTGGACTAGTGCAAAATCCTCCTGTAAGCCAATTTTGGTAGCACTATCTATTAAGTTGTCCTTAAGAATCTGTAGATATTTGTGTTTATCCATTATGGTTTCGACAAACACCAAATTCCCCACTCCTTTTGCTCCCATCGCCCCCCAGACCATAACACTCCCGCTACCATGCTTCACCGTCGGTTTCAAATTTTTCATATCTAAAGCTGTATTAGCCTTACGCCACACAAACCGTCGACCATCAGATTCAAATACATTGTATTTTGATTCGTCGATGAAAACAACGTTCTTCCAAAATTCATCAGACTTTTTCACATATTCATTTGCATACAACAAACGTCGCGCTATGTTTTTTTTAGAAATATACGGTTTCTTCCTTGCTACTCGACCTTTATATCCTTTGCTGTGAAGAAAATTGCGTATCGTCTGAGGGTTTACTGTTAGTCCATCATTCTCACTGAGATCTGCAGCAATTTTGGGTGCACTAATTTTTGGGTCTTTCTTTATAATTCGTTCAATTCTTCTCTCCGAGTGTTCGCACAAAGCCTTCTTACGTCCTCTTCCTGGAGCAATATCAAAGCTGTTATTTTTCTGGAAGTTTTTTACAACACTTTGCACTGTCGGACGGGTTCTACCAACAATCTTTGATATATCTGAATAGCTTTTACCTTTTTCCTTGAGCTTTACAATTAATTTTTTTATATCAACTGGGACTTTCAAGTGCGATGAAGCCATTTCGACACAAACTTTGTAAAACTTGTAACCACGAAAATAAAAACACATCGACTGACTACAATAAACTTCAGTACTAACAGTGAAGATCAGATTATGTCAATGCGTCGCAAAAGAAGTACCGTTAGTACTTCGTTTTATTAGCTAGAAATATGTAATGTTTTGTATAAAAATGGTAAATTTCTGATGAACAACTCTTATTTATGTTAGTATTAGTCATAATCAATAGAAAAATAGCATACAAATATAACCGATTTCCTACAAATCACAAATATGTTAAGATTATTTCAAAATTTTACTACTGTATGTGCAATTTTTTGATGCAGTGTAGATACTTTGTCATTCCATGTGCAATTTTTGCATAATCTTTTATGAACTTACGGTAATATCCTGTTAAGCCCAAAAAGGATTTGATTTGTTAAGGGGTTTCTGGAAGTTTAAGTTTCTGAATGTTGCATACTTTTGAAACATTTCACGCCTCTTTCCGTTTCCACATCACCTACAATTTGAGGTAGGAACCAATCCCTTTCCTTAAAGAGGTTTCCCTGTAAGGCCTACTCCTCTACTCATATAACATTTAACTAACATATAAATAAATAAGGGTGTTTTTTTATGTGAGTTCCCTCTGCCTCTCACAAAACAAAAAAAAAATTATAATTATGCATATGTATATCAATGTTCATATCATGTTATTCATATTGCATGAAAATTACACCTCATTTCTATTGTCTAGATTCTTAGACATAATGCGCTCACATTCACAATGTGTATAATCATCCGTCGAACATTTTTCCCAACCGACCCGATAGTCCACAGTCCAAACAAGTGAAAAAATCATTTATTCGATAAAAAACCATTCAATAATTTTTCTCTACCGAACCGATAGTCCAAAGTCCAAATGAGTGAAAAAATCATTTATTCGATAAAAAACCATTCAATAATTTTTCTCTACCGAACCGATAGTCCAAAGTCCAAACGAGTGAAAAAATATAACGTAATACACTACACGCGGACAAAAATCTCTGGAGCGTGCGGATTGAACCAAAATGTCAATGCAAGGCAACAACAAATTTTTGGGAATGGAGCCATCGACAGAGTCAGACAGTGTATGTACATTCAAAGTAAACTATCGAAATATTTAAATGATTTTTTCATTCGATTGTTTTAAATGAATGATTTTTGAAAAATAGCAATTGAATGATTTTTTGATAACTATCGAATAAATGAACATTTTGCAACCATCGAATAAGTCGATTGTTTTTATTCGATAGTTCCCAACACCAGGGCCGGCCCCAGCCAAACTAGCGCCCTGTGCAAGATTTACAGAAAGCGCCCCTGTTTTATATTTGCACACATGCATAAGTCTTTTCCACATCACCCAGGAGATAGACTTTCAATGCGTTTTTTTATTGAGGTATCCCCGGTAGGCCTAATCCTCAGTAACAAACAAATATGTATATTTACATATGTATATGTTTTTATGCGTTACATATTAAATGATTGCAATAAATGTATTTACATAAATAAAAAATAAATTAATTAAAAACAAAATGAAATGAAAACATATTTACAAAATAAATAAAATATAAAAGAATTCATTTAATGAACTTTAGTTAATTTTTTTAAAGGAAAAAAAAGTAAAACCATAAACTAAAACGCAGCGAAGAAATGTGCTGAGGGGAATCGTTTAAACTTGGAAACTTCTTTTTCTGGCCTTAGCTTTGGCAAATTCAGCAATAAGATCATCATAGTCTAAAGATTTTAATAATTCCTTTTCTATAGACATTATAGATAAGCCTACCAATCTCTCTTGAGTCATAGTTGTCCTTTAATAATTGTTAATAATTTTAAGTTTAGAAAAACTACGCTCTCCTGAAGCTACTGTAACGAGGATTGTATTTAGAATTTGAAGAGCAATAACTAAATTAGGAGCAAAATCTTCAAGGCTTGAACTGAATATAAAATTTAACACATCTAAACATGAGCTTTGTTTCGGGTCTAATATAGTTTCGGGACATTCATCAGCATGAAGTCTTTTTCTCCGTCGAGATCGCTGAAGCGATGAAGCTTCAGTAAACATATTTGGTATTTCAAGGGAACTAGTAATACGCTCAGTTAACTGAACATAATCATTAAATTTTCATCGGAACGCATTGCAATCAAACTATTTTTCGTATGTTCTAAGACTTTTATGCCTGTTGACAGATTAAGGGATGGACTTTGCAAATATTTACTAGTTTTATTTATGTTTTCTAAAATATCGAACCAAATAAGCAGGCAACAAATAAATCTAAAATCAAAAATTTTATTTCTTAACGATTCTGCAATGTTTTTCGCCTTCGGATTTCCTATTTCAGATATTTCTATAAGGGCTTCATATATGTCTTCTAGGTTTGTTTTTAAAGGCTTTAATGCATCTAACCTGCTCTCCCATCTTTTTCAGAAAGGGATTTCAAAGTAAGATTTGGCACTTTTTTTTATAAATATCCCACCATATTGTGGAACATTGAATTGTGTCAAAATACTTAACAGCATATAATGAGCACCAAGCAGCATCGTTAACTACTAAATTAAAAGAATGCGAACAACATGGAACAAAATATGCTCTGGGTCCAGGGTTCGAATTCCAAACCGTAACTTCTATTGAAAACTGATATATTTTCATTCAAAATAAATTTCCCGCTCTTATTTTTGGCATTTTCATTTCATTTCATTCATCTATGGAAAGATGAAAGAGAAATAAATAAATCAAAGAGAAAGAACTCTTGTTCTCTTTGTAAGAGAAATTTGTTACTTTTTACGTAGATGAGAAATCCCATACATATGTGCAGAATCAAAAACGTGCACGATTCCGTAGACCGTAGGAATGAATTTTTTTGTTCGACATATTTTCCTATGAAAATTTTGCGAGTGAATGTGCAAGAAATAAAACTTGCACATACGAAGTGGAACTTTTTTTGTTTGGAGATTTTTGAACTAGATTCTTTTGTAAAATGTAAGTGGATGTGCAAGAAATATACCTACACGAACAGGGTGGAATATTTTGAGATTGAGTAGGTAAGAAATGAACTTGCATAGGTCTAGTGGGATTTTTTATTTTGCGATATTTTGAGTTAGATTCTCCTTGAAGTTGCAACATTGCAAGTTATGTGAGTTAATGTGCAAGAAATAATTCAGCACAGGTGTGATGGATGTTGTTATTTTGGGCTTATTTGAACAAGCTTTTTGTTTAAAATGCAAATGGCTGTATTTGTTCGCGCAAGATAAAATTAATTTTTTTTACTCCTAGCAATGCGCCTCCAGAACTTGGCGCCCTGTGCATTTGCACATCTTGCACATATGGTTGGTCCGGCCCTGCCCAACACTAATCTAAAGACCATTTTCGACCGACTAGAAAAACATGGCTTAGTCATCAACGTCGCTAAATGTACATTCGGTGTGGAAGAAATCTAGTACTTGGGCTACTGGATCGCTGTCATTCTTTGTTTTTATGTTTACTTTGTCTGTGGTGTTTTTCGTATTTTCGCACCCTGGCATGGCAAAACATTATTATGTATTATGTTTATGTCTTTTTTTTATAATTTGCACGCACTCATGGGGTTATTAATACCCTTTTACATGTTTTTTCACATGGTGCGGGCGTTAGAAAGATAGATAGAGAGAGAGAGAGAGAAAGAGATTGTTGTAGTGGTTTGAAACTCAGCTGTATTAGGTTTCACATTAGCTCCAGGGGTGGTGTCCGGGATAACTGGGGAGATTTGATTGCTGTCATCTATTTTTTGCCTTCGCTTCTGATTCACAGTATTTTTTTCCCAGTGCACCCAGTGTCATAAGCATATCAATCATCAACAGAGCGAACAATTTTTCCAGCCATGACAAACCTACTGCCAGTGTTATGCCTTCGCAGTAGAGTTGTCATAAGCTTTCGCAATTGATAGGACTGCGTCTCATCATATAATGCTTGCTGACACCAGGGTTTGAACTGTGAACAAACGATGACAAACGATGACGCTACCACTACACCATTGCCACCCCTTTGTTGGAAGAGATACCGAATCCGACGGATCTCTAAGTGTCCTTCGCCTGCGTAATTTTTTTTTCATTTTCATTCTCCTTCTCAATAAAAGAAAACATTACGGTGTGAAAAAACATTTATTTGCGGAATATATTTTCAGCTTAAAGTCGTTTACAAACACAAACCACCAAAATAAAATGCAGAACGATAGCTAAAACCTATCGCGCAAAAACGGTCGACGAGTCGATTGTAATTGATAGTTTGCGGGTTACGTGAAGCAAGCCATGAATCGTCAAAACGATATCGTTCAGACGACAGTGCTTTTTCAAGTTTACATGAAGCAAAACTATCGTCAAAACGATATCGTCAGACAATTGTCGCCGTGCGTGATGAGAGCCCAGGCGATTCGCAGCATGGACAAACCGAGATCTGTTAAAGAACAACGCCGATTTCTCGGAATGCTCAACTTCTACCGGCGCTTTCTTCCAAACGTAGCAAATGTCCAGACACCACTCAACCAATCACTATCACGCATAGCGATAATTACCTTTGTAAATTCTTTGTAAAGCTTCCTTGGCCCTGCCGACTATCCTATCTCGTATATGTATATCCTTTAAGAATATTTGCAGTGTCTATATGAAATGAATTTATAACAGGAATTAAACTGTCAACCCTTTCAATAAATTCCACCAGCTGTTCTCTATTTCCACTAAATTCGGGAATCTTTGTAACTAAGTCTAAGACTAATCTAAATTTATCAGCTGCAGGTAGAACTTCCATTTTACAATCAAATAACAAACGAAATTATTTAAAAAAAAAAATATATATGTTATATATAAATATATGTTCACAGTATGTAAGCTCAAAACACTTTTAACACAATTTTATGAACGAATTTTATTTAATTGTTTCTTAAATTTACTTCACCTTTCTCCTCTTTTTCACTTCTTTGTGTCAGCTTCTGTTGTCCTGCTATCTTGTTTTCGGTATTACCTCAGCTTCTGTTGTTCTGTTGTTCACTCAGTTCAGCTTTCTCTTGTCAGCACTTTCCTTATTCTTTCATATGTTACTTCTTTTTCTTTTTCTTTTTTTTTACACTGTTTTTTTTTTGTTGACGGTTTTAAGATATAAACAGATTTTAAAATTTAAATTGACCTTCAAATTTCAATTGTATTTTAGTATTATTCGCTAAACTCGTTAAACTCATTCTTCGACTTTAAATTTATTTCCTTTTTCTTTACTTTTTATTTTTCAATTTAATTGTTCAATTATAATTCCGATATGTTGATATATTAATTATATACACACATAATCTTTCGGTTCGAACTGCGACTGCGCCAGTAATGTTAAAAATATATAATCTTTCTTTATTGAGCAACGTTTGAAATACATAATCTTTCTTTATTGAGTAACGTTATATTAAAGTTTACAATTTGACTGTTGCTTAAAGATTAAACTTAATTTCTAAAAGTACTGATCAACAGCGAATCAAATCCAATCCCAGTGCAGCTATGCAGTCTCTTATCTACATCTTCCCACTAAGATGCAGATGAAATTGCAGTTCAACACATTCCATTGTTGAACTCATATTTGTTTACCAAATGGGAGTGACGGGGAATGTGCAAAATCAGCACTGCGATAGAACAGGATCCGTCGTTGATCTTTTGTTTAAAATAAAGGGGGTACTTCTGATATAGCTAACGCGATAGATGAGCAGTCACTCACGAATCCCAATTACAATCAATGGCTACATTCCTTACGTTCCTAGAAAACCGGTTCCAATCATTAGTAGCATTGGGCAAAAAATGAACCTTCAATGAATTAAACAATCATCGATCATTAGGAATACAAAAATCACTCACTATAATAGCACAGGCAACAATTTATTGCCTTTGTTGCAAGGGCAATCATCTATTATTCTATTGCCCGAAATTTCTGAAATTATCTCCAGCTCTCAGCAGCTCAACATTGTCAAGGGATCAAAGGTTTGCATAAATTGTTTGAGAGACGGACATTCTTCAAATAAATACCCTTCTGGAGGCTGCCGAACGTGTTCAAAGAGACACAATACATTATTGCATCTAGAATCGTCTACAGTCAATCCAAAACCACATACATAGTTCAAAATAATCACAAACAGTTCAACACCACACATATGTGTCATCCGGCAAACCGTCATCTAGCCAACCAACTTCCTTAACGACACAAGGGGACAAGGAAAGTCAGGGTTATGTTTTCCTTTCTACTGCCATCGTCAACCTGACAAACTAGAATGGTAAAGCTATCAAATGCAAGGCGATACTGGATTCGGGATCCAAGTTGAACTTCATCACGGATAAATTAGTGAAAAAACTTGGATTAACACCAATTACTCAGGTAAAGAATATCAAAGGCATTGGACAACAAAATCAACAAATAAAAAGGAGAGTTAACATCGAAATAGGATAACGAATTAACGGTTTCTCCAAAAGAATAGAGCCGCATGTTTTGCCAAATTTAACATCGAATCAACCAAGCAGAATGTTTACCACAATATTCTGTCAGATCGCATGCAACATTCCGTTAGCCGATCATAAATTTAGCTCCCCCAGTTCGATAGATCTCTTGATTGGAGCGGAAATATATATATCACACACTAAGCTTTCTCTTGCATTGGAATATCAAATAGAGAAATGTCTTAAGAGATAAAGATGGACGGTTTAACGTAAGGCTACCATTTGAGGAAGATCCACGCAACCTGGGAGAATCAAGGGATTCAAAGATTAATGTCGCTTGAACGTCGATTCGCCAGATCACAAGAATTAAAAAAGCAGTACACTGAATTCGTGCAAGAATATCAACAGCTTGGACATATGGAGGAAGTAAATTATCAGGATCAGAATAAACCTCACTGGCTGGTAGCAGTACAACCAAGCTTATGGTAGTTTTTGATAGTTCTACTAAAACTCCATCAACCTACTCACCAACATTCCAGATTGATGTTTTTTCAATTCTTATGAGATTTCACATGCCAAGATATGTGTTCACTGCAGATATAGAAAAAATGTATCGACAGATATTGATACACAAAGAAGATTCAAAATACCAACTCATTTGTATGGTGGAGAAGCAGTCCCAATGATGCTTTGAAGTGTTTCAAGCAGAATACAGTGACTAATGGAACTCGATCTGCAACATATCTGGCAACGAAGTGCCTTCAACGACTGGCGGAAGACAATCGTCAGAAATTTCCATTACGGTCAAGGGCACTCTTAAAGGACTTTTATGTTGATGACGTCATGACAGGTTTGAATAGTCTTAATGTGGCCCAAGCAATGCAATCAGAATTGCAAATATTACTTTACGAAAATGATGTGCAAATCATGAGTCACTTATCAAAAACATAACGCTCAATGACAGACAGATAGAACTAAATTTTAATAGCAGCATCGAAAAATACGTCAAAACAATTGAACTAACATGACTACAAAAATCTGACGAGCTCGTCATCAAAATGTGCTCGTCATGGGTCGAAAAGGAAAAAGTAACGAAAAGAACCCCGTATTCGGATATTGCTCATGTCTTCGACCGCCTTGGTCTTATTGCTCCAGTTGTAGTGGCTGCCAAAATATTTCTGCAACAACTATAGCGACGCAGCACTTTCACAAGAAATGCAAATAACGTGAATAAAGTTTCGAGAAGGTCTAAAAATTCTACACTATATTAAGATACCGAGACACGTCTTTGCTAACAAAATTCCCAAACGAGTGCAATTTCACATATTCGCTAATTCCGCAGAAAGAGCTTACGGAGCATCAGCATATGTAGGATCAATGAGTAACGATTATACTATTGCAGCTCGCTTACTTTGTTCACAATCAAGAGTGGCCCCAACAAACAAGTCAAAAATCTTACAGCAAAAAACTATTCCAAGGTGAGAGCTATGTGCCGCTAAGTTTGAAGCTGAACTAGTTCGTCGGTTATAGATACATAGATTTGGACATTCAAATGGACAATATATTTTTATTGACTGACCCCGAAATCGTTCGCAACTGCATCAACTTCTCGTCATCAGCAACGCTTCTAACATTCATTGCCAATCGTGTCGCAGCTATACAGCAATTTACAATCCCTCAGCAATGGCGACATATATTATCCTATGGTTTTATGGACCCATTTCATACCTCCACGATCACCACACTTTGGAGGACTGTGAAAAGTTGCAGTCAAGTCTGCTAAACACCTTCCACAACACACATTCGCCATCCTTAATCTACGAAGTTGAAGTACCGAGTTGCCTGTCGTCGCGGGTGCACGCGTTTTGCTCCTCCATCCAAAAAAAAAAAAAAAAAGAATAAAAACAATAAACTAGACAACAAAATACAATAAAATAATATAAAAAAAAACAGTAACATAACTACTATCAATACCCAACCTCAACAAAAAAAAAAAAAGAAAAATACAATAAAACAAAAAAAACACAATAGATTAATCAATCGCGCGAGTTATATGATAAACTGCATGATGCACTCTTTCGAAATTGGGTCATTTATAATTTACTCATGTCGTCGTTCAATGCCCGGATTTCGAAAGAGTGTCCATTAAGCATTTATCACTTATTGCATTATTGTCACTTGTTGGAAGCAGGTCAATTGTGATTGCCTAATATTGATTCGGCGGGCAATGCCCGAACTCCAACAAGTGCAATTCAGCAATAAAACTTGGCTTGCCTTCCGACGGTTGATTAGAGTAAGAGTCAGTCAGTAAGATACATGAAGTGAATGAAGTACATTCGTAAAAAAGTAATTGGTTTTCTAATTTTGTAACTGGCGCAGTCGAACGGTTGAACCTAAAAGTGAATTTGAAAATTGAATTCTATATTTGGAACTGTACATAAAAAAGCAAACGATCCTAAAAGTGAATTCGAAAATTTTGAAACTGTGCAAGTAAAAAAAAAAAAAGGAAAGGAAATGCCTAATAATGAGTGAAATTCAGTCAATGGCGGCTGCCCTGGATGGATTAGTAGGCAGGGTCAACGCCATATCTATACTGCAACACGCATCGTTCAACAGTACAGCTAACATAATGAGGGAGATAAATTACATCAAAGAATTTAATGGAGACAAGTCGACTCTGACTCGTTTTATACACTTGGTGGATACCCATTTGGCTACTACTGAAGAGGCGAGAAGACCCGAGATATGGACAGCTATAAGGCAAACCAAACTGACAGGAAGAGCTCAAGAACTTGTACTTAGCAATGGACTGGAATCGTGGGAAGATGTCAAGGAATCGTTCAAACGTAATTTTCGACCTGTGATAAATATAATGGACCTAACGAACAGGATATTTTACCTCAAAGTGAGTTCGATAGTAGATTTAATTAATAAAGTAGAACATTCAGTTGCGAAGATAAACACAGCCGCTTTATACGAAAATGACAGTGACTCTTTTAGGAAATTACAATACCATACAATAATTGTAAAAATCGAAAGTTTTTGCCTCGGTAATTTAGCTAAGGAAGTAAGAGATATAGACAGTCTACAGGAAGTAAAGAAAATATTATATGATTATGCAAGTTATGAACAGGGGAATTTTCAATCAAATCAATTTAGATTAACTGACCAAAGATCACACAATTTAAGGAATTTTCAATCAAAGCAAGGTAGATTTACTGACCAAACACCACAAAATTCAAGGAGTTTTCAGCAACCCTATTCTAGTCAGGATACAAATTATTCTAGGTCACAGAATCCGAATTCCAGGTCCGACAGTAGACAATATAGGGTTAGATCTAACTATCAACCGAATCCTAGCTCATCTAGACAATTTAGAAGTTCGCAGAAAAATATCGAACATAGGGACGTCAATATGGTGGAATCAAATTATAAATATCCGATTGAAGAAGTTCATTCTGTGGAGGAGCCGGTTTTTCTCAACGGTGCCTCGGTAACAAAGTATTAACACCCTTTATCAGAAATAATGAAAAGCACTACTATCTCTGGGATACAGGTAGTACTATCACTATCTTAAATACAAATAAAATAAAAGAAACATATAAAGAACTAGATAAAGTGTTCATTCAACTTAATACTGTGAATGGTAGAACCAATGCACAGTATACAATTTATAAAGTTCCGGTACCCCATGAATTTGGGTATAATTCTAATTTTTTCATAAAAGCATATGGCATGAATTTAGTAGACAAGGATTATAGTTCATTATTAGGGATGGACATTATCCAAAATATTGTAAAAGATATAAATTTAGAAAAAAATCAAATCCATTTAAAAAATGATACCATATTACCTATGACTCAGAACAGCATAGGTGAATGGGAGTGTTTCGAATTGAAAGATGAAGGCATAATAACTATGGAAGAATTGAATTTGGAGGAAAAAACTAAACTAGGAAATCTGCTTGAAAAATATGGAAACTTACAATATAGAGATGGAAATATATTGACCAATACGGAAAGTATTATGCATCAAATAGACTTAGTTCCAGGAAACACAGGGTTTCACTGTAGGCTATACCGATTACCACAGAAACATGAGGAAGAAGTAATTAGACAGGTTTCCGAATTGGAGGCTCAGGGAATCATTAGGAAATCCAAAAGTCAGTATGTATCACCAGTGGTTATAGTAGCCAAAAAGCAGAATACCAACGATGATAAGTTTCCATTGCCCAACATAGAGGGAATTCTCACAAAATTAGGGCGATCACAGTATTTCTCAATGCTAGATCTTGCAAAGGGCTATCATCAAATATTAATGAGGCCCCAAGACATACATAAGACAGCATTTGCAACGCCAATGGGTCTATATGAATTTGTCAGGATGCTGTTCGGGCTTAAGAATGCCCCGGCTACATTTCAGCGTTTGATGAATGAAATTCTAAGGGAATATATTAATAAAATTTGTTTTGTCTATTTAGACGATATTTTAATTTTTTCAACTACTATTGAAGAGCATTTATTAGCCTTAGAAAAAATGTTCAAGAGACTTCAAGAGCACAATTTAAAAATACAAGCCACTAAATGTTCATGTTTCCGGAAAAACACAGAATTCTTAGGGCACATCCTAACTTCAGAGGGAATGAAACCTAACCCTAGCAAAATCGAAGTGATCCAAAATTATAAAATACCCGGCACTGAAAAACAGCTTAAAGGTTTTTTAGGAGTCACGGGATACTATAGAAAATTTATTCAAGGATATGCTAAAATCGCATATGCTATGATTAAGTACTTGAAGAAACAGAACACCAAAATAAACACTAACGACCCTGAATATATAGAATCATTCGAGAAGTTAAAGCTTATGATAATTAGACACCCGATCCTCAAATACCCAGACTTCTCTAAATCATTTACTCTTTTCACGGATGCGAGCAACTATGCTGTAGGAGCTGTTTTAACTCAAGATGGGCAACCTGTCTCATATGCCTCTAGGACATTGAATGATCATGAGCAGAACTATTCAACCACCGATAAGGAACTCTTAGCAATTGTTTGGGCTACAGGGTACTTTAGGCCTTATTTGTGGGGAAAAAAGTTTAAACTCAAAACAGATCACATGCCAATTAAATATATGAAAAATAAATACTCAGGCAAGGAATTCAGCCAACGGAATCAGCGGTGGTTGCTCAAACTTTAAGAGTTTGACTTCGAAATAGAATACCTAAAAGCTAAAGAAAATATAGTAGCTGACTTCCTAAGTCGTATGTATGAAAACAATGCGGTATCAGAAACCGACCCCTCAGGAAATTATAGCATAATAACGCATATACCCATTAAAGATGGAATAGTAAACCTATGTAAAACGCAAATTATCATAACAAGACAACCTAGAAATCAAACAGAAGTGCTCCATGGTAGACGGATTCTTTATGTAGACATGAATCAGACTGAAAACATGTGGAAGGATAGCTTAAAAACTTATATCATTTCAGGAAGAGTAGGTATATTTTCAGAAACAACAGAACAGGATTATGATCTATTTCAAAGTATAGTTCTCGAACTTTTCGCAACGAGCACAAAAGTACATTTTGTCAAATTTACAAAAAGAGCACAGGAATTTCAAACACTTAGGGAGGTTCAAAGGCAAATATCGTTATACCATATTAGAGAGTCGGGCCATTCAGGAATAATGGAAACATACAATACTTTAAAAAATAAAATATATTATCCTAAATTGCTAAAGGAAATTACACGAATTATTAACAATTGTGATAAATGCAATACGGGTAAATATGATAGAAAACCTATTAAAGAAAAATATAAAGTTACACCTACTCCCGAAAGAATAAATGAAACGATTCACGTAGACATATACCATATAGAGAAGCAGTATTTCTTTACAGCAATAGATAAACTCTCTAAAAAAGGTTTTGTGTATAAACTTCAATCCAAAAACCGTTTACATAAAAGAGAATGTTTTACAGAACATTTTACTAAAGTGGGAAAGCCCAAGACTATAATTTTAGACAATGAATTCAACTCCGTAGAACTGAAAGATTTCTTGAGAGAGCTCGCAATAGAATTGCATTACACGAAACCTAACTCACACACCGGGAACGCAGATATAGAACGCCTTCATAGCACTATATTGGAAGGATTTCAACTTAATAAGAGATTAGGTGACACCACATGGGAAACCGTGCTGAGAGCTTTAAACATATACAATAATAGAACTCATAGTGTAATAAAAATGAAACCGAACGAAGTTAACGATAGGAACATAATAGAAATCAGAAATAGGATAATTCAGGAAAAAGTGAAGAGGACCGAAAAATTAAACAAAAACAGAATCGATTTTACAGAAAGACGAGAAGAAGGATACGTAAAGAATTACAGACATGTTAGGAACAAAGCACAACCATACCATAGGAAGAAAAAATTACAAAACGTGCATTCATCAAATATTAAAAAGGAAAAATTATTTGCAGGTAATGGGGATGCTGTTGCTGACAATAATAATAATAATTCCAATAGGGGGAGCGGAGCTGATGATATCACCTCTGAGGTCACAGACCGGAATGGCAACGGTAACCATTAATGAAATTAAAATAGTCAAGGACTTCGACATTATCCTACATTTAATAGATCTAGATCAAGTAACAAAATTAGTGAACCAATTGGCGATAGACATCCCAAGTAACTCATCAAATACACTCACTTTACATTTTTTAAAATTAACAGAGAAGATTAAAATATTAACAAGAAATAGGTCAAAAAGAGGATTGATTAATGTGATAGGAAAAGCCCATAAATGGTTGTTTGGGACTATGGACAACGATAACAGGGAACTCATAGATCAAAATTTGGAAATTATAAAAAAAAATGATCATAATCTAATTGAAACAGTTAATAAACAGATATCTATAAACAGAGACTTGTCAGACAATATACTAAAGCTAAAGAAAACTCTTGACGACGACCGACGCAAATTCGCAGACCTTTCCAAAGGACTGAACAATATCGAAAAACAATTGATAAACAAACTAGAGGAAATTGAGGTCAGATTGAGAACAAAACTGATAGAAGACCAAATAGACATAATTTTGGACCAAATATCTATGATGAAGCTAGGACTAGTACACCCTGGACTATTGACTTATGAAGAATTACAATCAGAAAACTTGGACATAGACAGACTACAAAATTTAAAGACAGGTATCATTAGAATAGAAGATGAAATGCTAGTATTAGCAATCAAAATTCCAAAAACTTTTGATTTAGTAGACTTAAAAGTAGATATACCGATACCAAACATGCAGCATTTGGAATTAGATTCAGAAAATATCCGATATGTAACTTTGAATAGTAATAATTATACTTTAAGAAATGATGTAGTGTATTCCAAAGATTTAATATTAAGAAATGATTGTATTCAAAGGAAAACCTGTATGCTAAGGAAAAATTATAATTTCGAGATAGTATATATTACAGATAATCTTGTCATTGTAAAAAATAATATATATGAAATCAAAAATGAATGTAACAAAAAAAATTTTGAACAATGTGTTAACTGTTTAATACAAATATATAATTGTAGCATTAAAATTGGAAATGAAGTAATTAGCAATAAGGAAACGGAATTTAAATTTGACATAAAACTGGAGGAAAGAACAGAATTCAATCTTACTCAACATTTGCGCTTTAGCAATTTTACTTTAAAAGAAATAAGTAACATAAAAGAAATTGAGGAAATATATCTTACAAAAAAATACCTTTTTATATTTGCAGGAACTTCAGGTCTTATTATAATCGCTTTTATTATAATAATTCTATTAATCATCAAAAGAAATAGAAATGTAAATGTTAATTTAAATAAACCAATAGAATTACCATTTGAAACGATTCAGGAGAATCTTCAGAGAAGGAAGGGAGGAGTTATATGATAAACTGCATGATGCAGTTTGGGTCATTTATAATTTACTCATGTCGTCGTTCAATGCCCGGATTTCGAAAGAGTGTCCATTAAGCATTTATCATTTATTGCATTATTGTCACTTGTTGGAAGTAGGTCAATTGTGATTGCCTAATATTGATTCGGCGGGCAATGCCCGAACTCCAACAAGTGCAATTCAGCAATAAAACTTGGCTTGCCTTCCGACGGTTGATTAGAGTAAGAGTCAGACCACAGCTGACTGTCGTTTGGGCATAACACCTGCGACAGCTTGCTGTGGAAAACTATTCTTAGGATCTACACATCGCGGCTACGCTTAGTTTCGTCAGAGTTGTGTTTTTTGTGTTTTAATGTTGTAACGATGAGGGAATTCAGGGCTGATTTTTTTAACATACGTGGGCTTCGAACAAATTTCTTTGATGTGTATGCCCACACCCATTCCCACAAACCGGCTGTTCTGGCACTTAGCGAAACACAGGTAGTTGAAGAATTTTCTGATTTGCAACTGCCTAGATATAGCTTAGTGCCATTATTCTTCCCCCACCGCGGCCTTGCAATTTTTATATGTAGAGATATTGCTCACCAAATTCCGTCACAGTATGGCCACTGTTCCAATCCGGAATTTAGCTTCAAATGGCTAAAATTCACCGTCTGTAAGCAAATTATTCACCTCTGTTTTATATACAGAAGCCCTATTGCGGCAACCTTTAACGAGTTTGATGCGCTGTCCGATTCCATCACTCGAATTGTATCCCTGTATCCTCGTAGTGAAATCGTCATTGCGGGCGATTTCAATATTCACAATTCGGATTGGCTTCGACACTCTGGTCAGACAACACCCGAAGGAAGGTATGTTGAACTTTTCGCTGAGATTAACTACTTGACTCAGCTTGTAAATGTGCCGACACGAATATCAGACATTGCAAGTCATTCCGCCAACACCCTTGACTTGTTTCTTACTTCTCACCCTGATAAATACACCATTGATGTTTTAGCGCCCCTAGGCCGGTCTGACCATAACATCATATCAGCTAAATTCTCATACTCCAACCACACAAATAAAGAACAAACTCCCAAAAGAAAAGTATGGCGCTACAAGAAAGCCAACTGAAATGGCCTTAATAGCTTCTTTAGGAGTTTTAACTGGTCGCTATGCTTCCTCGATAGCGATGTGGATGCCGCCGCTGATATGATCACCGACACGATTCTCTTAGGTATGAATAACTTTATTCCTAACAGAATAAAGGGCATCAAACCTAAGGTAAACTCACGGTTCGACCAGAGCTGTAAAGAGGCTTTCAGGTTGAAAGAAGTAAGTTTTCGGTTTTATAAAGCCAACAAATCTGAGGAAAACCGAAAGAAGTTTAAACAAGCAAGAAATGACTGCAATGCCCATATCCGACGTGTCAAATTTCTACATGACCAAAAACTGAGGCAAAAAATACTACAGTGTCCCAAAGGTAGTAAAAATTTTTGGTCATTCGTCAAAAACATTAAAAATTCTGCCTCATCCGCCATCCCAACGCTCATTTACAATGACATTCCAGCTGTCAGCTCCTTAGACAAGGCCAATCTGCTCGCTGCACAATTTGCAGCCAACTCCACACTGCAAGATAGTGCTTTGTCTGTCCCTGTGCTCGAGAGCGTCGATTTCTCTATGGGACAAGTCCATTTTCGCACTCCACAGTTGCAGGAGTTCTCAAAGGTCTCAACATACACAAATCCGCTGGTCCAGATGGTATCCCCCCAATAGTTCTGAAGAGGTGTTCTTCTTCGCTGGCAAAAACTCTGCGTAAGCTTTTATGTCTGTCCTACTCTTTCCGAGAAGATGGAAAACAGCATTTATCCAGCCCGTCCCTAAAAAGGCGAATCTTCCTCCCCGACCAATTACCGACCCATTGCACTTACGTCCCTTCTTTTCAAGGTCATGGAAACGCCAATAAATAAATAAATAAATCGTCAGCTATGAAATATCTTGATTCTCAATGACCGGCAGCACGGTTTTCGTAGCAACAGGTCCACTGGTGATTTGATGGCATATCTCACCGAGAAGTGGAACCAATCTCTTCGTCACTTCTATGAAACAAAGATATTTGCACTTGATATTTCAAAGGCATTTGACAGAGTTTGGCATCAGGCTCTTTTGTCGGAAATGCGTGCATATGCCATCGATGAGTCTCTTCTTCAATGGATTAGAAACTACCTTTCGGGGCGTTCAATACAAGTTGTCTTGGACGGCTTCAAGTCTGATATTCACCATATAAATTCTGGTGTCCCCCAGCGCTCAGTTTTGTCTCCGACTATCTTTCTCATTTACATAAATGAGCTCTTGTCTGCAACCTCTAATCCAATCCATTCCTTCGCTGATGACAGTACCCTCAGTTTTTCATATTCGTTCCCCAACTCACGTCCCTGCTCTTCGGCCGCAGAAGAGGAACGGCAACGTATGTCAAACTCATTAAATTCCGACCTTGACAGCATAATCAAATGGGGCTCAACTAACAGAGTGGAATTTAATGCATCCAGCACTCAGTGCTGCCTTCTGTCTATCTGTGTATAAACAACCATCTTCGTTGGAACGATCACATATTCGAGGTCGCCAAAAATGCTGCAAAATGTCTAGGATGCAAGGGATGCAAGAAATTTTTCACCCCGTCTGATCTGGCCTCAATATATAAGACATTCATCCGCCCAAAGATGGAATACAACGCCCATATCTGGTCTGGTGCACCCAAGACCGTCTTGCACATTCTAAATAGGGTCCAGAACCGCGCCATAAAACTAATAGGTGATAGAGACATTGTGAGCTCTATAGACTCACTTGAACATCGCAGAATTGTCTCTTGTCTTTCCCTATTTTATCTCTTATTCCACAAAAAATGTTCCAACGAAATAGCCACCTGCATTCCTTCTCTTCAAAATTTCACCCGCAATAAGCGTCACGCTTCGAATGCACATCAGTTCACCCTCAAGCCCAACTTCGGACGTACTGTCAAATACAGGGATTCGTTTATAAGCCGAACGACACGTATGTGGAATGATCTTCCAGGCTCTGTATTTCCTCATCGGTACAACATCCAAACATTTAAAGCCAACGTGCACCGGTATCTCCTCTGTTCCTCTTTCAACTCTTTCCAAACGCCCGTGCCCTGAATATTTAATATAAGGGTATTAATAGCCCCTGTGGTGCGCGCCAATTATAAAAAAAAAAAAACGAAGAACTCAAAACTGCTATAATTGAAATAGGGGCCATACTAAACTCGCGGCCGATTACACCCATGTCAGATTCTCCAAATGACTGCCGCTCTGACCCCAGGATACTTCCTTATTGGCGAGCCAATTATGAGTAATATTGACCGTATGGCAAAACCTGAAACATCGTAACTTGTCACTCGATTAAAGCTTGTCACCCATGTCAAAAACGAATTCTGGCGACGTTGGTCACACGAGTATTTGAAGCAGCTGCAATACAGGTATAAATAGAGGGAAAGATGTCAGAACGTGGAATCAGCCTTAAATGGCCGATAGGTAGAATCATTAATGCAAATAAGGGACAAGATGGGTTGGTAAGAGTGGCTGATGTGCAAACAGCATCGGGGGTTTTTCGTCGTGCCATACAGAGACTAGCACTATTGCCAATACAACATTCATCGCAGAACGACCAAAGCACAGAAAATAACAGCAAGCGCCTTCTTAGCAACAGGGATACGTCAGCAGGACCATCAGCTGAAGTTAATAAGGTAATTAGTTCTTACCCAATGACAGTCCCTCAGCAAGCAAGTTCCATCCACTTCTAACATAAGATCCAATAGAACTAATTCCTACCAAAAACTCAATAGCTCCCGTAAGTCAGTCCCACAACCTGTAATCCGCAAATCCTTCTCTCAAAACTCCAAACCCATCAATTCTAACTCCATCGCCAGTACTAACTGGACTTTCAAGACAGGAGCATTTCCTAACTTTGGAAGACCTCCTACATATAAATTGCCTATCAGAAACCGGGTGTCATTTGATCTTACACCCGCCCCCATTCCACCATTAAACAACTCAAATTCTCATCAACATACTTCCTTCATTCCCAAAACCACAACTGCTGAACATGTTTCTTTGAATCTATCACCCAATTCCTTTCCTCCACTAAGCCATGGCTCTTCTTCTAATAATACTCCCCCAACGGTCAATTACCCGAATTTCATTCACTCCCACACTCTCAATCCTTCTCCTTCCTCTTCGTCATCTGCTCCTTCCACGTCAACAGCCTCTCTTAATAATTCTACCCCCTTCTCTGCACCCCATTCGGTCAATTCGCCACCTACTACATCTCCTCCTACTTTCGACCCAATGTCATGGTCTTGATTCAAAAAGAGGGTCTCCCAACCGACTCTGTGGCCCTGAGAAATATCTACACCCGTTTTCATGAGAGTTTTAACATTTCCTCTTCCACTGAGGCTATATACCTTTCAACTTTTGCTTCTCATATTGGTTCCAAACGTCTCTCGTATCTCCAAAAATCTTGCAGCCAATAAATACCGAATGTGTATTGATTATAGAAAACTTAACGAGATCACTGTCGATGATAAGTTTCCATTGCCCAACATAGAGGGAATTCTCACAAAATTAGGGCGATCACAGTATTTCTCAATGCTAGATCTTGCAAAGGGCTATCATCAAATATTAATGAGGCCCCAAGACATACATAAGACAGCATTTGCAACGCCAATGGGTCTATATGAATTTGTCAGGATGCTGTTCGGGCTTAAGAATGCCCCGGCTACATTTCAGCGTTTGATGAATGAAATTCTAAGGGAATATATTGATAAAATTTGTATTGTCTATTTAGACGATATTTTAATTTTTTCAACTACTATTGAAGAGCATTTATTAGCCTTAGAAAAAATGTTCAAGAGACTTCAAGAGCACAATTTAAAAATACAAGCCACTAAATGTTCATGTTTCCGGAAAAACACAGAATTCTTAGGGCACATCCTAACTTCAGAGGGAATGAAACCTAACCCTAGCAAAATCGAAGTGATCCAAAATTATAAAATACCCGGCACTGAAAAACAGCTTAAAGGTTTTTTAGGAGTCACGGGATACTATAGAAAATTTATTCAAGGATATGCTAAAATCGCATATGCTATGATTAAGTACTTGAAGAAACAGAACACCAAAATAAACACTAACGACCCTGAATATATAGAATCATTCGAGAAGTTAAAGCTTATGATAATTAGACACCCGATCCTCAAATACCCAGACTTCTCTAAATCATTTACTCTTTTCACGGATGCGAGCAACTATGCTGTAGGAGCTGTTTTAACTCAAGATGGGCAACCTGTCTCATATGCCTCTAGGACATTGAATGATCATGAGCAGAACTATTCAACCACCGATAAGGAACTCTTAGCAATTGTTTGGGCTACAGGGTACTTTAGGCCTTATTTGTGGGGAAAAAAGTTTAAACTCAAAACAGATCACATGCCAATTAAATATATGAAAAATAAATACTCAGGCAAGGAATTCAGCCAACGGAATCAGCGGTGGTTGCTCAAACTTTAAGAGTTTGACTTCGAAATAGAATACCTAAAAGCTAAAGAAAATATAGTAGCTGACTTCCTAAGTCGTATGTATGAAAACAATGCGGTATCAGAAACCGACCCCTCAGGAAATTATAGCATAATAACGCATATACCCATTAAAGATGGAATAGTAAACCTATGTAAAACGCAAATTATCATAACAAGACAACCTAGAAATCAAACAGAAGTGCTCCATGGTAGACGGATTCTTTATGTAGACATGAATCAGACTGAAAACATGTGGAAGGATAGCTTAAAAACTTATATCATTTCAGGAAGAGTAGGTATATTTTCAGAAACAACAGAACAGGATTATGATCTATTTCAAAGTATAGTTCTCGAACTTTTCGCAACGAGCACAAAAGTACATTTTGTCAAATTTACAAAAAGAGCACAGGAATTTCAAACACTTAGGGAGGTTCAAAGGCAAATATCGTTATACCATATTAGAGAGTCGGGCCATTCAGGAATAATGGAAACATACAATACTTTAAAAAATAAAATATATTATCCTAAATTGCTAAAGGAAATTACACGAATTATTAACAATTGTGATAAATGCAATACGGGTAAATATGATAGAAAACCTATTAAAGAAAAATATAAAGTTACACCTACTCCCGAAAGAATAAATGAAACGATTCACGTAGACATATACCATATAGAGAAGCAGTATTTCTTTACAGCAATAGATAAACTCTCTAAAAAAGGTTTTGTGTATAAACTTCAATCCAAAAACCATTTACATAAAAGAGAATGTTTTACAGAACATTTTACTAAAGTGGGAAAGCGCAAGACTATAATTTTAGACAATGAATTCAACTCCGTAGAACTGAAAGATTTCTTGAGAGAGCTCGCAATAGAATTGCATTACACGAAACCTAACTCACACACCGGGAACGCAGATATAGAACGCCTTCATAGCACTATATTGGAAGGATTTCAACTTAATAAGAAATTAGGTGACACCACATGGGAAACCGTGCTGAGAGCTTTAAACATATACAATAATAGAACTCATAGTGTAATAAAAATGAAACCGAACGAAGTTAACGATAGGAACATAATAGAAATCAGAAATAGGATAATTCAGGAAAAAGTGAAGAGGACCGAAAAATTAAACAAAAACAGAATCGATTTTACAGAAAGACGAGAAGAAGGATACGTAAAGAATTACAGACATGTTAGGAACAAAGCACAACCATACCATAGGAAGAAAAAATTAGAAAACGTGCATTCATCAAATATTAAAAAGGAAAAATTATTTGCAGGTAATGGGGATGCTGTTGCTGACAATAATAATAATAATTCCAATAGGGGGAGCGGAGCTGATGATATCACCTCTGAGGTCACAGACCGGAATGGCAACGGTAACCATTAATGAAATTAAAATAGTCAAGGACTTCGACATTATCCTACATTTAATAGATCTAGATCAAGTAACAAAATTAGTGAACCAATTGGCGATAGACATCCCAAGTAACTCATCAAATACACTCACTTTACATTTTTTTAAATTAACAGAGAAGATTAAAATATTAACAAGAAATAGGTCAAAAAGAGGATTGATTAATGTGATAGGAAAAGCCCAGAAATGGTTGTTTGGGACTATGGACAACGATAACAGGGAACTCATAGATCAAAATTTGGAAATTATAAAAAAAAATGATCATAATCTAATTGAAACAGTTAATAAACAGATATCTATAAACAGAGACTTGTCAGACAATATACTAAAGCTAAAGAAAACTCTTGACGACGACCGACGCAAATTCGCAGACCTTTCCAAAGGACTGAACAATATCGAAAAACAATTGATAAACAAACTAGAGGAAATTGAGGTCAGATTGAGAACAAAACTGATAGAAGACCAAATAGACATAATTTTGGACCAAATATCTATGATGAAGCTAGGACTAGTACACCCTGGACTATTGACTTATGAAGAATTACAATCAGAAAACTTGGACATAGACAGACTACAAAATTTAAAGACAGGTATCATTAGAATAGAAGATGAAATGCTAGTATTAGCAATCAAAATTCCAAAAACTTTTGATTTAGTAGACTTAAAAATAGATATACCGATACCAAACATGCAGCATTTGGAATTAGATTCAGAAAATATCCGATATGTAACTTTGAATAGTAATAATTATACTTTAAGAAATGATGTAGTGTATTCCAAAGATTTAATATTAAGAAACGATTGTATTCAAAGGAAAACCTGTATGCTAAGGAAAAATTATAATTTCGAGATAGTATATATTACAGATAATCTTGTCATTGTAAAAAATAATATATATGAAATTAAAAATGAATGTAACAAAAAAAATTTTGAACAATGTGTTAACTGTTTAATACAAATATATAATTGTAGCATTAAAATTGGAAATGAAGTAATTAGCAATAAGGAAACGGAATTTAAATTTGACATAAAACTGGAGGAAAGAACAGAATTCAATCTTACTCAACATTTGCGCTTTAGCAATTTTACTTTAAAAGAAATAAGTAACATAAAAGAAATTGAGGAAATATATCTTACAAAAAAATACCTTTTTATATTTGCAGGAACTTCAGGTCTTATTATAATCGCTTTTATTATAATAATTCTATTAATCATCAAAAGAAATAGAAATGTAAATGTTAATTTAAATAAACCAATAGAATTACCATTAGAAACGATTTAGGAGAATCTTCAGAGAAGGAAGGGAGGAGTTATATGATAAACTGCATGATGCAGTTTGGGTCATTTATAATTTACTCATGTCGTCGTTCAATGCCCGGATTTCGAAAGAGTGTCCATTAAGCATTTATCATTTATTGCATTATTGTCACTTGTTGGAAGTAGGTCAATTGTGATTGCCTAATATTGATTCGGCGGGCAATGCCCGAACTCCAACAAGTGCAATTCAGCAATAAAACTTGGCTTGCCTTCCGACGGTTGATTAGAGTAAGAGTCAGTCAGTAAGATACATGAAGTGAATGAAGTACATTCGTAAAAAAGTAATTGGTTTTCTAATTTTGTAACTGGCGCAGTCGAACGGTTGAACCTAAAAGTGAATTTGAAAATTGAATTCTATATTTGGAACTGTACATAAAAAAGCAAACGATCCTAAAAGTGAATTCGAAAATTTTGAAACTGTGCAAGTAAAAAAAAAAAAAGGAAAGGAAATGCCTAATAATGAGTGAAATTCAGTCAATGGCGGCTGCCCTGGATGGATTAGTAGGCAGGGTCAACGCCATATCTATACTGCAACACGCATCGTTCAACAGTACAGCTAACATAATGAGGGAGATAAATTACATCAAAGAATTTAATGGAGACAAGTCGACTCTGACTCGTTTTATACACTTGGTGGATACCCATTTGGCTACTACTGAAGAGGCGAGAAGACCCGAGATATGGACAGCTATAAGGCAAACCAAACTGACAGGAAGAGCTCAAGAACTTGTACTTAGCAATGGACTGGAATCGTGGGAAGATGTCAAGGAATCGTTCAAACGTAATTTTCGACCTGTGATAAATATAATGGACCTAACGAACAGGATATTTTACCTCAAAGTGAGTTCGATAGTAGATTTAATTAATAAAGTAGAACATTCAGTTGCGAAGATAAACACAGCCGCTTTATACGAAAATGACAGTGACTCTTTTAGGAAATTACAATACCATACAATAATTGTAAAAATCGAAAGTTTTTGCCTCGGTAATTTAGCTAAGGAAGTAAGAGATATAGACAGTCTACAGGAAGTAAAGAAAATATTATATGATTATGCAAGTTATGAACAGGGGAATTTTCAATCAAATCAATTTAGATTAACTGACCAAAGATCACACAATTTAAGGAATTTTCAATCAAATCAATTTAGATTTACTGACCAAAGATCACACAATTTAAGGAATTTTCAATCAAAGCAAGGTAGATTTACTGACCAAACACCACAAAATTCAAGGAGTTTTCAGCAACCCTATTCTAGTCAGGATACAAATTATTCTAGGTCACAGAATCCGAATTCCAGGTCCGACAGTAGACAATATAGGGTTAGATCTAACTATCAACCGAATCCTAGCTCATCTAGACAATTTAGAAGTTCGCAGAAAAATATCGAACATAGGGACGTCAATATGGTGGAATCAAATTATAAATATCCGATTGAAGAAGTTCATTCTGTGGAGGAGCCGGTTTTTCTCAACGGTGCCTCGGTAACAAAGTATTAACACCCTTTATCAGAAATAATGAAAAGCACTACTATCTCTGGGATACAGGTAGTACTATCACTATCTTAAATACAAATAAAATAAAAGAAACATATAAAGAACTAGATAAAGTGTTCATTCAACTTAATACTGTGAATGGTAGAACCAATGCACAGTATACAATTTATAAAGTTCCGGTACCCCATGAATTTGGGTATAATTCTAATTTTTTCATAAAAGCATATGGCATGAATTTAGTAGACAAGGATTATAGTTCATTATTAGGGATGGACATTATCCAAAATATTGTAAAAGATATAAATTTAGAAAAAAATCAAATCCATTTAAAAAATGATACCATATTACCTATGACTCAGAACAGCATAGGTGAATGGGAGTGTTTCGAATTGAAAGATGAAGGCATAATAACTATGGAAGAATTGAATTTGGAGGAAAAAACTAAACTAGGAAATCTGCTTGAAAAATATGGAAACTTACAATATAGAGATGGAAATATATTGACCAATACGGAAAGTATTATGCATCAAATAGACTTAGTTCCAGGAAACACAGGGTTTCACTGTAGGCTATACCGATTACCACAGAAACATGAGGAAGAAGTAATTAGACAGGTTTCCGAATTGGAGGCTCAGGGAATCATTAGGAAATCCAAAAGTCAGTGTGGGGGGCAAGAAATTACCCCTGATAGTAGCGGATTATTCCTCGAAAAAAAAAAAGAACGTTTTAGTGGATGAAGGCCTTTAATTCACCTCTTACCTCGATGGAGGTTGGTCAAAGAAGAAGGATACAATTTGTTAGAGTCGAACAAAAAATGGCTGAGTGGGTTCCGCCTTAAAGAAAATAGCTACGCCAGAGACCTCTAGCTAGTGACGATTAAAATAACTGCTAGAACGCAGCAACTAAATCTTAAGTTACGTTTACACCTAAACATTGCCGGCCGCCTTGCAGCGTTGGCTGTAAAAAGTTACAATTCTTATATTTAGATACTTTAAATACAAATTCAAACTAAGCAATTTAACTCCGGAAACACCACTTCAGCTCCCAAAATATTTTAACAATCCAAGATAATTTGTTTACAATAAATGTCATACAATAGATACTTAAATAATGAGCGAACATTACTTAAAGAGCAGTGCAATAAATATATTTTATTTAGATTTATCGATCTAGAACTTAGGGTAAGGTAAAAATATGGTATCTAGAATGAAGAATATATGTAGATTTAATTGTGATTTAAAACACAAAGTTTAACTATTGGTCGCGTTATGACACCATTTTGTGTTCTTATATCTACGACGCGAACTTTGTTATCAGTGCCAGGATAGACTCTGACGACACGGCCTAAGCGCCATTCATTTGGGGGGAGGCTCTCGTCCTTTATGATCACTAGATCGTTAAGAGCGATATCTCTCTGGGGATGTTTCCATTTGTAGCGTTTATTTAGTTCTTTCAGATACTCTTCTTTCCATCGGCGACAAAAGTGATGATGTAAAATCTTGACCCTTTCCCATCTTTTAACGCAAGTTAAAGATTTCTCATCAACGGCGGGTTCTGGTGGTGCAAGTAAAGGTCCACCTCGGAGAAAGTGACCTGGAGTCAATGGAGGAATATCTGTAGAATTTTCAGATATGGGAGAAATCGGCCGAGAATTAAGGCACGCTTCTATTTTGGATAGAAGCGTAGAAAATTCTTCGAAAGTAAACTTGTTTGAACCGGCTACCTTTCGGAAATGTTGTTTAAAACTCTTCACCCCCGCTTCCCATAATCCACCCATATGGGGTGCGCCCGGTGGAATGAACTTCCACTCAAGGTTCTGGTCTTTGTATCTCTCAGATACATCTATAGATAAACCTTTCAAAAATTGCTGGAAATTTTTTGAAATTGCTCTACTAGCGCCTACCAAATTAGTACCATTATCAGAAAATAGTTTTTTAGGCATGCCTCTTCGTGCGATAAATCTGCTTAAGGCAGCTAAAAAAGATTCGGTTGTCAAGTCGCTGGTAGCCTCTAAGTGAATTGCTCGTGTGGCAAAACATACAAAGAGACATACGTACCCCTTTGAGATTCGACAATTTCGCCCCGAAAAGCTTTTTAAGGAAAATGGACCAGCAAAATCTAGACCGGTATTAGTGAATGGTGAAGATACAAATGTTCGTTCTAAGGGCAAGGCTGCCATAAGTTGAGTTCTTACTTTCTTTTTGTGTATTACACATATCTTACACAAGCGAATACATTTCTTCACTAAAGTCTTCACTTTAGGTATCCAGAATTCGCATCGAATCCACCGGATTACCAATTGGTTTCCACCATGAAGTGTAACCTCGTGTGCGAACTTGACAAAAAGGGTAGATATATAAGCCCGATAGGGTAGTATTATTGGGTACCTTTCGTTAAATGAAAGAGTAGAAGATGTAAGTCTTCCATTGGAACGAATGATTTGATTGCAATCCATCATTGGATTTAAATGTATCAAAGAGTTTTTTGTTGGGAGATTTTCCTTTTTGGAAAGGAGTAGATATTCCTTGGCGAAATGCAGAGATTGTGTCATACGAATAAGTAACAGTTTCGTGTTAGATACTTCTTTGTGAGTTAAAAAATGAGATGAATAAGAAAACTGATTTTTAAAACGTGGATGTGTTCTGTGGAAAAAACGCATTACATAGGAAATTACATGTAACGCTTTCGACCATGACGAAAATCTTACTATGACTGTTTCAATATTGGGAGTCACGGCGGTATGATTAGCTTTAAGAGGTCTCCGTTCTATATCAGTCTCATCATATGGTTGTAAGAATAATTGAGGCCATGCTGAGTCGGCTTGACAAAGCCAGGACGGGCCATTCCACCACAAACGGTTTGATTCAAGATCTGTTGGTGACAGACCTCTTGTGGCTAAATCGGCTGGATTGTCTGAGGATCGAACATGTCTCCATTTCGTATTGGGCACATAAGTTTGAATCTTCGAGACCCGATTTCCTACGAAGGTTTTACATGTGCATGGTGGTTTGTCTAACCAAGCCAAAACTATGGAACTATCGGTCCAAAGAAAGAGTTCTTGATTCGAGCACGGGAGTTGTGCGATGACTTTATTGAAGAGCTTTGACAACAATAACGCACCACAAAGTTCAAGCCTCGGTAAAGGGAGTACTTTAACAGGAGCAACCTTGCTTTTGGCACATAAAAGATGAGATGACCAAGTATTTTCATTGTGCTGAACACGCAAGTAAAAAGTAGCCGCGTAGGCTCTTTCAGATGCGTCGCAAAACCCATGAATTTGTATGGAGTGACGCGGGTCATAGCGAACCCATCGCTGTACTTTAATTTTGTGGATATCTGGAAGGGTAGCAAAAAAGGATTTCCAGCGGTGACACGTTAGGGGCTTAATTGGGCTGTCCCAGGACGTCCCATCACGCCAGATTTGCTGCATTATGATTTTTGCTGTAATAAGCACCGGTGCCAACCAACCTGCAGGATCGAACAATTGCGAGATGATCGATAAGACCGTTCTCTTTGTAACAACAGCATCTCTTTCTGAGATTTTAAAGAAAAAATGAAAAGAATCTTGCTTTGCGTTCCACTGAATGCCAAGTGTTTTTGAGATACTTCTATCTTCCAATTTTAAAAACTCTTGATCATAGAGCTGCGTGGAGGGGAATCCCTTAATTAGATCGAAGCAATTGGACGTCCACTTTCGCAAAGAAAACCCTGCTGAACTTAAGGCTTCATTCAATTCTTTTTGAGCCTTTAATGCTGTGTTAAGATCATGGGCTCCTGAAAGGACATCATCGACGTAGAAATCATTTCTTAGTATAGCAGCTGCAAATGGAAAGGTATATTGCACATCATCGGCTAATTGCAAGAGGGTACGTATAGCCAGATATGGTGCACAATTAACACCAAACGTAACCGTCTTTAGTTCATAGTCTTGAACATCACTGTTTGCGAGCTTGCGAAACAGTATTCTCTGATAGGGTACATGATCGGGATGAACCAAGATTTGACGATACATTTTCTCGATATCAGCGTTAAACACGAATCGATAAAAACGCCATTTTAAAATCAAAGTAGTTAAGTCGGTTTGTAAAACAGGACCGGTGTATAATACATCATTTAGACTGACTCCATTGCTTGATGGATTAGACGCATTAAAAACCACTCGAGTTTTGGTTGTGATACTGTCAGGCTTTGTGACCGCATGGTGAGGTAAATAGTAAGAACATATTTTCTCATTTCGAATTAATTCCTTAGGTGAGACTATCTCCATGTGGCCAAGGACAGAATACTCCTCAAGTACTTGATTGTACTTTGAATGTAAATCAGGATCCCTTTGCAATGATTTTTCTAAACGATTGAGTTGTTTGAGAGCTATATCCCTGGAATATCCCAGTGTGGGCATAGGGTTCTTAAAAGGAAGACATACAACATAGCGACCATTAGAGTCTCGCGACGTTGTTTTCTGGTAAGCCTCTTCACATATTCTATCTTCATCCGAAAGCGGCTTGGGTTCTAGGATCTCCTCGATTTCCCAAAATTTAGCAATTTGTTGATCCAGTGAGATCTCACTAAAGAATGACAAGACTGTTGAAAAGGAGTTACAACTTTCTTGTGGCAGGGGACCGGATAATACCCAGCCAAACACTGTGTTCTGAGCCACTAGTGAACCAAAAATATTAGGTTTGACTCCTTCCTTAATAATTGAAGGGTATAAATCGGCACCAATAACAAGATCAATTTTTGAACTCTCATAAAAATAGGGATCGGCTAGCTCTAAATCTATCGGTTGTGAAATTTCATCCTGACGTATAGTGCATGTTGGCAAATCACTAGTAAGGCGTTTTAACACAATTGCGTTAGCTAAAATGGAGAAGGTTGAAATGTATTTAGAGCCCAGCCGTAAAGTACATAGCTTTGAAGCGGTTGCTGTTACTACTGAACTCATACCAGATATCTGAGCATGAATTGGTTTTACAGGAAGGTCCAACTTTCTCTGCAAAACTTCTGAAATGAAGGTAACTTCTGAGCCAGGGTCTAATAATGCTCGCAATGTAAAACTACTTCCTTGATGATGGATATCTATCAAAGCCGTTGCTAAAAGGACTCGCTTGTTGTTTCGAGCAAAATATGATTGAACGTGAAGAGAATTTTGATTCTGAGTGGACTGTATGTCTTGATCGTTGTGAGTATGTGAATTCGTAGTGAATTGAGACACCCGTTGCCTCGGACTATAAGGAGTGTTATGAGTTTCAGAACTATCAGACGTATGCAACAGCGTATGATGTCTCTGTTTACATTGCATACAAGTGTGAACACTTTGGCATTCTGACAATAAATGAGTAGAAGATAGGCAGTTCGTACAATATTTTAAAGAATTTACTTTTGAAATTCTATCACGGACAGACATTTGGGCAAATTTTGGACAAAGTCGGAGAGGGTGAAGGCTTTTGCAAAGTTTGCAGTTGAAGTTACTGCTTTTTGTATGGAAAGCTTTATGTTGGTTTTCTCGCTTAGAGCTGTGAATCGGATTTTTAAATGATTGACGCTTTTGTCCGGGAGAGCATTTTATATCAGACACGGTTTCTAGCACTCGGTATCTGTTAGTTAAGAACGAATCCATTTCTGCCCAAGATGGAATATCGCGAGGGCTTTTAATTGATTGTTCCCATAAAGAGAGAGTTCTTTCAGGTAGTCGGTTTGAACATAAGTAAATAAGGATGGGATCCCAAGTACTTATATCCACGTTATGGGCCTGTAGAATTGATAAACAGTCATTGACCTCCCTTTGGAGTTCTTTAATATTTTTTCCGGACTCAAGTGTAATAGTCGGTAGGTTGAAAAGATTCTTTAATTGGTTATTTACTAAAATTCTCCTGTTCTCATATTGATCTGACAATGCTTTCCATGCCAGATCGAAATTCTCAGCAGTGAGAGGGAACTTGGAAACTATGTTGTTAGCTTCTTCCTTCGTTTTTGCACGTAGGTGAAACAACTTTTGCACGGAACACAATTTTGGATGATTTATATACACTGCTGTGAACATGTCACGAAATGACGGCCATGTTAAATAGTCGCCATAAAAGGTTTCTGTGTCACATGGGGGAACCTTTATGTATGGAACAGGACTAGCACTATCAGCCAGAGTGGTTTGACCGATACTTGATGTATGCCTCGAACCCTTTGGCGGTACCAGAGAGCTAGAAGCTTCAGCTGAACTATTTTGATTATTGTCTGACTTTTGGTCGTTGACGGATTGTGGTAGAGAATGGTGAGAAACACCGCGTGAAATATTGTGAGCCGTATCACATTCAATAGCACTTAACTTCTTAGCACTTTCTATAATTTCACTTAAACAATTAATATAGGTGTTGGAAGATAACCGATATTTTGATTTTATTGCATCTAAATCGTCTTGAACTGAGGTATCATCTGCACGTAAGCAAAGAGAATAACACCGTTTGATGTTACACCACAGATCCTTTACTTCGATTTTAAATGCTTCCAATGAACCTGAAGTTTGGTCAACTAAAGGAATTTCTTGGAAATTTGTGTAAAAATCAATCAGCTGATCGGCAGCGATAATGAAATCATCTAACGCACTCATATCGATATAAAAAATCAATAGGTAACGTGAAGACTCACCCCAAATGAAATTGCTTAGGCACTTGCACGATAAACCGTATAATTATCGACCAAATCAACAAACCTTACAATATTTAATCACCTAATAATAAGACCCTTTTTTTTTTTGAAAAACTAATGCACTGATCTTAAAGTTATGTACGCACCTGTTAAGCAAATCAGACCGAATTGCAATGCTTCTGTTGTGATCTTCGTGAGGTACAGGATCTATGCTTTTGATGAGTTTGATTTGATGAGTGTGAGGTATGTTCTTCGTGCTCTGATGATGCGGACTGTGATGATGATGATTATGATAATGATGATTATTACGATAATGATGATGATGATGATGTTGCGGCTTGATGATCTTCTGAATTTGGTTTTGTTTTTTTTTTTTTTTTTTTTTTAAAGGCGAATGCTTGTAAGGCCAGATTATGTGCTGTTCACTTGCACGTGATCGGTGGCAAACTGGCGAGTCCAGCGAAATGTCCAGTTTGTTATGATGAGATCGATGATCGTGGATCCGGAACAAGGAGAAAGACGTAAATAATTTTTGTTCTTTGAGAGAGGCACAAATGAATGCGAGCGTATAGTTGATCGATGAATGGCGGGGGCCAGATCTACATATACATATATGTAAGTAAGTAAATGTGCCTCATGTGTAGGTCTATGCGAATGCAGGAGCTTCGAGATGATCTTCGGCGATCGGTGGGGCAAGACTTGGGATCTTGTGTGATGCGATCTGAACAGTGATCGTGGATGATTTTGGCGCGCGCAGGAACTTCTAGATGTTCTTCGGCGATCGGTGGGGAAAAATTTGGGGATCTTGAGTGATGCGATCTGAACAGTGATCGTGGATGATTTTGGTGAGCGATAGGATGGCCGTATGAATAGGATGGCCGATTAGAAAAAATGCTTCTCTTTTCTTTTTTTTTTTTTTGGTTGATATTATCCGGCTCGACTGGACCAAATGTGGGGGGCAAGAAATTACCCCTGATAGTAGCGGATTATTCCTCGAAAAAAAAAAAGAACGTTTTAGTGGATGAAGGCCTTTAATTCACCTCTTACCTCGATGGAGGTTGGTCAAAGAAGAAGGATACAATTTGTTAGAGTCGAACAAAAAATGGCTGAGTGGGTTCCGCCTTAAAGAAAATAGCTACGCCAGAGACCTCTAGCTAGTGACGATTAAAATAACTGCTAGAACGCAGCAACTAAATCTTAAGTTACGTTTACACCTAAACAGTCAGTATGCATCACCAGTGGTTATAGTAGCCAAAAAGCAGAATACCAATGGTGAAGTTAAATACCGAATGTGTATTGATTATAGAAAACTTAACGAGATCACTGTCGATGATAAGTTTCCATTGCCCAACATAGAGGGAATTCTCACAAAATTAGGGCGATCATAGTATTTCTCAATGCTAGATCTTGCAAAGGGCTATCATCAAATATTAATGAGGCCCCAAGACATACATAAGACAGCATTTGCAACGCCAATGGGTCTATATGAATTTGTCAGGATGCTGTTCGGGCTTAAGAATGCCCCGGCTACATTTCAGCGTTTGATGAATGAAATTCTAAGGGAATATATTAATAAAATTTGTATTGTCTATTTAGACGATATTTTAATTTTTTCAACTACTATTGAAGAGCATTTATTAGCCTTAGAAAAAATGTTCAAGAGACTTCAAGAGCACAATTTAAAAATACAAGCCACTAAATGTTCATGTTTCCGGAAAAACACAGAATTCTTAGGGCACATCCTAACTTCAGAGGGAATGAAACCTAACCCTAGCAAAATCGAAGTGATCCAAAATTATAAAATACCCGGCACTGAAAAACAGCTTAAAGGTTTTTTAGGAGTCACGGGATACTATAGAAAATTTATTCAAGGATATGCTAAAATCGCATATGCTATGATTAAGTACTTGAAGAAACAGAACACCAAAATAAACACTAACGACCCTGAATATATAGAATCATTCGAGAAGTTAAAGCTTATGATAATTAGACACCCGATCCTCAAATACCCAGACTTCTCTAAATCATTTACTCTTTTCACGGATGCGAGCAACTATGCTGTAGGAGCTGTTTTAACTCAAGATGGGCAACCTGTCTCATATGCCTCTAGGACATTGAATGATCATGAGCAGAACTATTCAACCACCGATAAGGAACTCTTAGCAATTGTTTGGGCTACAGGGTACTTTAGGCCTTATTTGTGGGGAAAAAAGTTTAAACTCAAAACAGATCACATGCCAATTAAATATATGAAAAATAAATACTCAGGCAAGGAATTCAGCCAACGGAATCAGCGGTGGTTGCTCAAACTTTAAGAGTTTGACTTCGAAATAGAATACCTAAAAGCTAAAGAAAATATAGTAGCTGACTTCCTAAGTCGTATGTATGAAAACAATGCGGTATCAGAAACCGACCCCTCAGGAAATTATAGCATAATAACGCAGCTGCAAATGGAAAGGTATATTGCACATCATCGGCTAATTGCAAGAGGGTACGTATAGCCAGATATGGTGCACAATTAACACCAAACGTAACCGTCTTTAGTTCATAGTCTTGAACATCACTGTTTGCGAGCTTGCGAAACAGTATTCTCTGATAGGGTACATGATCGGGATGAACCAAGATTTGACGATACATTTTCTCGATATCAGCGTTAAACACGAATCGATAAAAACGCCATTTTAAAATCAAAGTAGTTAAGTCGGTTTGTAAAACAGGACCGGTGTATAATACATCATTTAGACTGACTCCATTGCTTGATGGATTAGACGCATTAAAAACCACTCGAGTTTTGGTTGTGATACTGTCAGGCTTTGTGACCGCATGGTGAGGTAAATAGTAAGAACATATTTTCTCATTTCGAATTAATTCCTTAGGTGAGACTATCTCCATGTGGCCAAGGACAGAATACTCCTCAAGTACTTGATTGTACTTTGAATGTAAATCAGGATCCCTTTGCAATGATTTTTCTAAACGATTGAGTTGTTTGAGAGCTATATCCCTGGAATATCCCAGTGTGGGCATAGGGTTCTTAAAAGGAAGACATACAACATAGCGACCATTAGAGTCTCGCGACGTTGTTTTCTGGTAAGCCTCTTCACATATTCTATCTTCATCCGAAAGCGGCTTGGGTTCTAGGATCTCCTCGATTTCCCAAAATTTAGCAATTTGTTGATCCAGTGAGATCTCACTAAAGAATGACAAGACTGTTGAAAAGGAGTTACAACTTTCTTGTGGCAGGGGACCGGATAATACCCAGCCAAACACTGTGTTCTGAGCCACTAGTGAACCAAAAATATTAGGTTTGACTCCTTCCTTAATAATTGAAGGGTATAAATCGGCACCAATAACAAGATCAATTTTTGAACTCTCATAAAAATAGGGATCGGCTAGCTCTAAATCTATCGGTTGTGAAATTTCATCCTGACGTATAGTGCATGTTGGCAAATCACTAGTAAGGCGTTTTAACACAATTGCGTTAGCTAAAATGGAGAAGGTTGAAATGTATTTAGAGCCCAGCCGTAAAGTACATAGCTTTGAAGCGGTTGCTGTTACTACTGAACTCATACCAGATATCTGAGCATGAATTGGTTTTACAGGAAGGTCCAACTTTCTCTGCAAAACTTCTGAAATGAAGGTAACTTCTGAGCCAGGGTCTAATAATGCTCGCAATGTAAAACTACTTCCTTGATGATGGATATCTATCAAAGCCGTTGCTAAAAGGACTCGCTTGTTGTTTCGAGCAAAATATGATTGAACGTGAAGAGAATTTTGATTCTGAGTGGACTGTATGTCTTGATCGTTGTGAGTATGTGAATTCGTAGTGAATTGAGACACCCGTTGCCTCGGACTATAAGGAGTGTTATGAGTTTCAGAACTATCAGACGTATGCAACAGCGTATGATGTCTCTGTTTACATTGCATACAAGTGTGAACACTTTGGCATTCTGACAATAAATGAGTAGAAGATAGGCAGTTCGTACAATATTTTAAAGAATTTACTTTTGAAATTCTATCACGGACAGACATTTGGGCAAATTTTGGACAAAGTCGGAGAGGGTGAAGGCTTTTGCAAAGTTTGCAGTTGAAGTTACTGCTTTTTGTATGGAAAGCTTTATGTTGGTTTTCTCGCTTAGAGCTGTGAATCGGATTTTTAAATGATTGACGCTTTTGTCCGGGAGAGCATTTTATATCAGACACGGTTTCTAGCACTCGGTATCTGTTAGTTAAGAACGAATCCATTTCTGCCCAAGATGGAATATCGCGAGGGCTTTTAATTGATTGTTCCCATAAAGAGAGAGTTCTTTCAGGTAGTCGGTTTGAACATAAGTAAATAAGGATGGGATCCCAAGTACTTATATCCACGTTATGGGCCTGTAGAATTGATAAACAGTCATTGACCTCCCTTTGGAGTTCTTTAATATTTTTTCCGGACTCAAGTGTAATAGTCGGTAGGTTGAAAAGATTCTTTAATTGGTTATTTACTAAAATTCTCCTGTTCTCATATTGATCTGACAATGCTTTCCATGCCAGATCGAAATTCTCAGCAGTGAGAGGGAACTTGGAAACTATGTTGTTAGCTTCTTCCTTCGTTTTTGCACGTAGGTGAAACAACTTTTGCACGGAACACAATTTTGGATGATTTATATACACTGCTGTGAACATGTCACGAAATGACGGCCATGTTAAATAGTCGCCATAAAAGGTTTCTGTGTCACATGGGGGAACCTTTATGTATGGAACAGGACTAGCACTATCAGCCAGAGTGGTTTGACCGATACTTGATGTATGCCTCGAACCCTTTGGCGGTACCAGAGAGCTAGAAGCTTCAGCTGAACTATTTTGATTATTGTCTGACTTTTGGTCGTTGACGGATTGTGGTAGAGAATGGTGAGAAACACCGCGTGAAATATTGTGAGCCGTATCACATTCAATAGCACTTAACTTCTTAGCACTTTCTATAATTTCACTTAAACAATTAATATAGGTGTTGGAAGATAACCGATATTTTGATTTTATTGCATCTAAATCGTCTTGAACTGAGGTATCATCTGCACGTAAGCAAAGAGAATAACACCGTTTGATGTTACACCACAGATCCTTTACTTCGATTTTAAATGCTTCCAATGAACCTGAAGTTTGGTCAACTAAAGGAATTTCTTGGAAATTTGTGTAAAAATCAATCAGCTGATCGGCAGCGATAATGAAATCATCTAACGCACTCATATCGATATAAAAAATCAATAGGTAACGTGAAGACTCACCCCAAATGAAATTGCTTAGGCACTTGCACGATAAACCGTATAATTATCGACCAAATCAACAAACCTTACAATATTTAATCACCTAATAATAAGACCCTTTTTTTTTTTGAAAAACTAATGCACTGATCTTAAAGTTATGTACGCACCTGTTAAGCAAATCAGACCGAATTGCAATGCTTCTGTTGTGATCTTCGTGAGGTACAGGATCTATGCTTTTGATGAGTTTGATTTGATGAGTGTGAGGTATGTTCTTCGTGCTCTGATGATGCGGACTGTGATGATGATGATTATGATAATGATGATTATTACGATAATGATGATGATGATGATGTTGCGGCTTGATGATCTTCTGAATTTGGTTTTGTTTTTTTTTTTTTTTTTTTTTTAAAGGCGAATGCTTGTAAGGCCAGATTATGTGCTGTTCACTTGCACGTGATCGGTGGCAAACTGGCGAGTCCAGCGAAATGTCCAGTTTGTTATGATGAGATCGATGATCGTGGATCCGGAACAAGGAGAAAGACGTAAATAATTTTTGTTCTTTGAGAGAGGCACAAATGAATGCGAGCGTATAGTTGATCGATGAATGGCGGGGGCCAGATCTACATATACATATATGTAAGTAAGTAAATGTGCCTCATGTGTAGGTCTATGCGAATGCAGGAGCTTCGAGATGATCTTCGGCGATCGGTGGGGCAAGACTTGGGATCTTGTGTGATGCGATCTGAACAGTGATCGTGGATGATTTTGGCGCGCGCAGGAACTTCTAGATGTTCTTCGGCGATCGGTGGGGAAAAATTTGGGGATCTTGAGTGATGCGATCTGAACAGTGATCGTGGATGATTTTGGTGAGCGATAGGATGGCCGTATGAATAGGATGGCCGATTAGAAAAAATGCTTCTCTTTTCTTTTTTTTTTTTTTGGTTGATATTATCCGGCTCGACTGGACCAAATGTGGGGGGCAAGAAATTACCCCTGATAGTAGCGGATTATTCCTCGAAAAAAAAAAAGAACGTTTTAGTGGATGAAGGCCTTTAATTCACCTCTTACCTCGATGGAGGTTGGTCAAAGAAGAAGGATACAATTTGTTAGAGTCGAACAAAAAATGGCTGAGTGGGTTCCGCCTTAAAGAAAATAGCTACGCCAGAGACCTCTAGCTAGTGACGATTAAAATAACTGCTAGAACGCAGCAACTAAATCTTAAGTTACGTTTACACCTAAACAGTCAGTATGCATCACCAGTGGTTATAGTAGCCAAAAAGCAGAATACCAATGGTGAAGTTAAATACCGAATGTGTATTGATTATAGAAAACTTAACGAGATCACTGTCGATGATAAGTTTCCATTGCCCAACATAGAGGGAATTCTCACAAAATTAGGGCGATCATAGTATTTCTCAATGCTAGATCTTGCAAAGGGCTATCATCAAATATTAATGAGGCCCCAAGACATACATAAGACAGCATTTGCAACGCCAATGGGTCTATATGAATTTGTCAGGATGCTGTTCGGGCTTAAGAATGCCCCGGCTACATTTCAGCGTTTGATGAATGAAATTCTAAGGGAATATATTAATAAAATTTGTATTGTCTATTTAGACGATATTTTAATTTTTTCAACTACTATTGAAGAGCATTTATTAGCCTTAGAAAAAATGTTCAAGAGACTTCAAGAGCACAATTTAAAAATACAAGCCACTAAATGTTCATGTTTCCGGAAAAACACAGAATTCTTAGGGCACATCCTAACTTCAGAGGGAATGAAACCTAACCCTAGCAAAATCGAAGTGATCCAAAATTATAAAATACCCGGCACTGAAAAACAGCTTAAAGGTTTTTTAGGAGTCACGGGATACTATAGAAAATTTATTCAAGGATATGCTAAAATCGCATATGCTATGATTAAGTACTTGAAGAAACAGAACACCAAAATAAACACTAACGACCCTGAATATATAGAATCATTCGAGAAGTTAAAGCTTATGATAATTAGACACCCGATCCTCAAATACCCAGACTTCTCTAAATCATTTACTCTTTTCACGGATGCGAGCAACTATGCTGTAGGAGCTGTTTTAACTCAAGATGGGCAACCTGTCTCATATGCCTCTAGGACATTGAATGATCATGAGCAGAACTATTCAACCACCGATAAGGAACTCTTAGCAATTGTTTGGGCTACAGGGTACTTTAGGCCTTATTTGTGGGGAAAAAAGTTTAAACTCAAAACAGATCACATGCCAATTAAATATATGAAAAATAAATACTCAGGCAAGGAATTCAGCCAACGGAATCAGCGGTGGTTGCTCAAACTTTAAGAGTTTGACTTCGAAATAGAATACCTAAAAGCTAAAGAAAATATAGTAGCTGACTTCCTAAGTCGTATGTATGAAAACAATGCGGTATCAGAAACCGACCCCTCAGGAAATTATAGCATAATAACGCATATACCCATTAAAGATGGAATAGTAAACCTATGTAAAACGCAAATTATCATAACAAGACAACCTAGAAATCAAACAGAAGTGCTCCATGGTAGACGGATTCTTTATGTAGACATGAATCAGACTGAAAACATGTGGAAGGATAGCTTAAAAACTTATATCATTTCAGGAAGAGAAGGTATATTTTCAGAAACAACAGAACAGGATTATGATCTATTTCAAAGTATAGTTCTCGAACTTTTCACAACGAGCACAAAAGTACATTTTGTCAAATTTACAAAAAGAGCACAGGAATTTCAAACACTTAGGGAGGTTCAAAGGCAAATATCGTTATACCATATTAGAGAGTCGGGCCATTCAGGAATAATGGAAACATACAATACTTTAAAAAATAAAATATATTATCCTAAATTGCTAAAGGAAATTACACGAATTATTAACAATTGTGATAAATGCAATACGGGTAAATATGATAGAAAACCTATTAAAGAAAAATATAAAGTTACACCTACTCCCGAAAGAATAAATGAAACGATTCACGTAGACATATACCATATAGAGAAGCAGTATTTCTTTACAGCAATAGATAAACTCTCTAAAAAAGGTTTTGTGTATAAACTTCAATCCAAAAACCATTTACATAAAAGAGAATGTTTTACAGAACATTTTACTAAAGTGGGAAAGCCCAAGACTATAATTTTAGACAATGAATTCAACTCCGTAGAACTGAAAGATTTCTTGAGAGAGCTCGCAATAGAATTGCATTACACGAAACCTAACTCACACACCGGGAACGCAGATATAGAACGCCTTCATAGCACTATATTGGAAGGATTTCAACTTAATAAGAGATTAGGTGACACCACATGGGAAACCGTGCTGAGAGCTTTAAACATATACAATAATAGAACTCATAGTGTAATAAAAATGAAACCGAACGAAGTTAACGATAGGAACATAATAGAAATCAGAAATAGGATAATTCAGGAAAAAGTGAAGAGGACCGAAAAATTAAACAAAAACAGAATCGATTTTACAGAAAGACGAGAAGAAGGATACGTAAAGAATTACAGACATGTTAGGAACAAAGCACAACCATACCATAGGAAGAAAAAATTAGAAAACGTGCATTCATCAAATATTAAAAAGGAAAAATTATTTGCAGGTAATGGGGATGCTGTTGCTGACAATAATAATAATAATTCCAATAGGGGGAGCGGAGCTGATGATATCACCTCTGAGGTCACAGACCGGAATGGCAACGGTAACCATTAATGAAATTAAAATAGTCAAGGACTTCGACATTATCCTACATTTAATAGATCTAGATCAAGTAACAAAATTAGTGAACCAATTGGCGATAGACATCCCAAGTAACTCATCAAATACACTCACTTTACATTTTTTAAAATTAACAGAGAAGATTAAAATATTAACAAGAAATAGGTCAAAAAGAGGATTGATTAATGTGATAGGAAAAGCCCATAAATGGTTGTTTGGGACTATGGACAACGATAACAGGGAACTCATAGATCAAAATTTGGAAATTATAAAAAAAAATGATCATAATCTAATTGAAACAGTTAATAAACAGATATCTATAAACAGAGACTTGTCAGACAATATACTAAAGCTAAAGAAAACTCTTGACGACGACCGACGCAAATTCGCAGACCTTTCCAAAGGACTGAACAATATCGAAAAACAATTGATAAACAAACTAGAGGAAATTGAGGTCAGATTGAGAACAAAACTGATAGAAGACTAAATAGACATAATTTTGGACCAAATATCTATGATGAAGCTAGGACTAGTACACCCTGGACTATTGACTTATGAAGAATTACAATCAGAAAACTTGGACATAGACAGACTACAAAATTTAAAGACAGGTATCATTAGAATAGAAGATGAAATGCTAGTATTAGCAATCAAAATTCCAAAAACTTTTGATTTAGTAGACTTAAAAATAGATATACCGATACCAAACATGCAGCATTTGGAATTAGATTCAGAAAATATCCGATATGTAACTTTGAATAGTAATAATTATACTTTAAGAAATGATGTAGTGTATTCCAAAGATTTAATATTAAGAAACGATTGTATTCAAAGGAAAACCTGTATGCTAAGGAAAAATTATAATTTCGAGATAGTATATATTACAGATAATCTTGTCATTGTAAAAAATAATATATATGAAATTAAAAATGAATGTAACAAAAAAAATTTTGAACAATGTGTTAACTGTTTAATACAAATATATAATTGTAGCATTAAAATTGGAAATGAAGTAATTAGCAATAAGGAAACGGAATTTAAATTTGACATAAAACTGGAGGAAAGAACAGAATTCAATCTTACTCAACATTTGCGCTTTAGCAATTTTACTTTAAAAGAAATAAGTAACATAAAAGAAATTGAGGAAATATATCTTACAAAAAAATACCTTTTTATATTTGCAGGAACTTCAGGTCTTATTATAATCGCTTTTATTATAATAATTCTATTAATCATCAAAAGAAATAGAAATGTAAATGTTAATTTAAATAAACCAATAGAATTACCATTAGAAACGATTTAGGAGAATCTTCAGAGAAGGAAGGGAGGAGTTATATGATAAACTGCATGATGCAGTTTGGGTCATTTATAATTTACTCATGTCGTCGTTCAATGCCCGGATTTCGAAAGAGTGTCCATTAAGCATTTATCATTTATTGCATTATTGTCACTTGTTGGAAGTAGGTCAATTGTGATTGCCTAATATTGATTCGGCGGGCAATGCCCGAACTCCAACAAGTGCAATTCAGCAATAAAACTTGGCTTGCCTTCCGACGGTTGATTAGAGTAAGAGTCAGTCAGTAAGATACATGAAGTGAATAAAGTACATTCGTAAAAAAGTAATTGGTTTTCTAAGTTTGTAACTCGCGCGCCTAACCTACATCAGTGCAGTGATAAAAAGAAATAAGAAACAAAAATCAGCGCCGGGCCCTCCATCTTTCCCCTCCCACTCACTCGCTGTTAGGCTTCGCAACCACCGCAACAGTTGGATGCACTATACATTCTTCTGTTGCGTTGATTGAGAGAGCGTAACATCTGATCACAGATAATAAATATACCCAGATGTCTCATTCATATGGGAAGAAGTGATATATGAAAACGAAATTCACTAAAAAAAAAGCTTTTTAAAAAGCTTAAACTTCTTACAAAAGGGAAAAAAACAGAACACAGAACATTTGTTTTTTCTGCTCACTTTTTAGTCCATCGTGTGACTCACACATACCCTTGTTTACCTTTACTGAAAAAATGAAACAAAAAAAATATTTTGTGCAACTGCGGTCACGGAGTTCTGATGCCGACACGTTGGTAGGATGGATACGGAGTATAGATCGTATATATATACGTATATGTGCAAATGGTTGGGCTTATGTTGTGTGCTTGTTATCTGTATGTATGAACCTTATTTTCAGCACTTGATTAAATAAATAAAAACTCTGTAAATTTTGTGGACACAAATTTGCTCTGAAAATGGGTATGAATATGAGAGGTGCATACTGCATTTTATTATTTATCTTTATGCCCTTATAGTAACTGATCACTGCTCTTGGCCTACTTAAGTGAGGGTGACTAATGTTCGAAATTATTATAAAAAAACTAACGAGAAATAATCATTAACTTAAATTAGTTAATTATAATTATCCAAGAGTTCTTAATTTTTTTCGGCGAGAGAAGGACATTCACACAGCAGGTGGCAAACAGATTTCTCCTCGTACCTGTAGCTTGTGCATTGGTCGATGTAAACTATACCGAGATGCTTCGCATGAATAGCAGTGGCATGGGGCTCAGTAATGATCCCAGAGATCACCTGTGCGTCACCCACGCTTAACCAGGGAGAGAGATCTAGTCTTGCTGCAGACCGGTCATAAGGTTCAGCGCGTAGCTTTAATTTTTTTTAGAGAGGTGAGTGGAACCCTTATAAAAAGGACGGCCTATGACCTATGCAATTGTGGCCTCCTTCTTACAAGTTCATCAGCTTCCAACGCCTACAATGTCTATCGAAAGCAGGCAGTGCTATCCAGTACTAACACTGTTCTAGTACGATAGACTCGTTGACAGTTAAATGCTGCGACGCTGCCTTACAGACCCTGGCCAGACAAAATAAGTTTAAATTTGGGTGGGAACCCGGTCACCAAGGTATTGAAGGCAAAGAATCGGCGAACGAGCTAGCTGGATCAAAATCCGCGTTTATAGGACCAGAACCGTGTTGCAGAGTCAATTGGGATGCTGCCTTAGGTCAAATTAATGATTGGGAATACCAACTACTTCTTGAACGCTAGGAAAATGTCCCTGGCCTAGGCCACTAGGGTAGGCCTATTCGCTTACGACTTCTGTAGAAGCTGCATGGATAAAGAGGAGGAAGAAACTTCTTCTTTGTACATGTGAAACTCTCTCCGCTCGTAGGAAACTGCATTTAGGTGCCTACTTCTTCAACAACCTTGGCGAACTGGCTAATGTTAGCATTAGCAGCCTCCAGCGCTTCATAACTAGCTCCTCCTAGTTCAACGGGTAGCTAGCTCTCTTTGGAGATGCCGATCCTGTGGCAACACAATGGACCTTACTGGTCTAAATGAGGTTGCATATTTGCAGCTTGCCACGTCAACCTAACCTAAGCTATGTTAGGAAACTGGGTATTAAGCAAAGTGGAGACTCTAGATTCGGCAGAGATGTTGAGGAAACCCCAAGGCACTTTCCAAAGGAATGTGAAGCACTGATTCACAAAAGAAGAAAACGCCTGGATGCTTACCAACTATTAGAAGAAAATCCTTTCCAGATACTCTGATTCCGGGTAGCATAATAGATCCATAAAGACCGCAGTGCACCCACACCCCTATAACCAAACAACAGATAGCGTTCACTGCCTACCTATATTATGGAAAGGAAATAAAAGCAACCATACAACAAGGCCTAAATTGACAGCCTATTGTAGAAGGACAAGAAAATTCTTGTAGGATTGATTAAGGACATACAAATCTGCGTTGCCACATAAAATGCTAAAATTGGCGAAAAACGATTTTCGTTTTCTAGTTGTCAGGACTTCTATGATCTTAGGCATAAATTCCTTCGAAGAATGTGATAGTATGTAGATAGACTTCAGCCTGAAAAACCGTAGTATATGCACCGAGTGGTATAGCCTTAACAAGGCTTCCTCCGCTTCCTTGCTTCGCATGGACGATTCGATGATTTTTCTGACCGGCATCCGTTCAATTTAGAAATTTTCCTCATGATTTGGGGTGTAGCCAGTGAATATTGAGTGGAGCCACGTATATCAAAGCTTTGTTGTAGGTTGGAGATGTCTTGACCATGAAGTAGAACATGTCATTAAAAAGCGTGTTGGGAAGGATTTGGGTACTCCAATTGGTATTCGGGAGGACCAAGAGAAAATAGTTCTGAGATTCAACCCTTAAGGGGACGATGCAGTTCCAGGTACAGGGTTCGCTCCCTATTCGTTTTTCTTTTCCGCTATGTGGCTGATGTTGGTCTTGCGCCGACGGGGCTCCACCAGTCGAGTCACAAGGAAACACACTACCTATTAAACCGGGGCCTCCTGCTTGGATTACATTACTTCCAGAACGATGAAAATCATCTGGTTAGCCGGTGGGTCATATTTTTAGATACATTATGCCTTCAATGTGACTCTGATGGGTGTACATAGAGCGGAATCATTGGCAAAACCTGTTTATGTACCAAACCAAATCCCGAATAAAGACCTTCACGTCCACCATTATCCAATGTCATCACGTAAACCTAATGAGGGCTTTAAAACGAGGCAAAAACTCGTCCCTCCTCCAAACAAGTCCTAGGTTGTCTTCAAAATCACCCCGATATCTTAAGGTTTGATGCTCAAAAGACTACCAGGCTTTGAAGAGTATTCCATAAAAATGAACATAAAACTGCTTTAGGTTAGGTTAGGTTAGATAGGATCAAGAGGAAAACCTCATAAAACACTACGCACCAAATTTCATCACAAAGTGCAACCACAGATAATAAATATACCCAGATGTCTCATTCATATGGGAAGAAGTGATATATGAAAACGAAATTCACTAAAAAAAAAGCTTTTTAAAAAGCTTAAACTTCTTACAAAAGGGAAAAAAACAGAACACAGAACATTTGTTTTTTCTGCTCACTTTTTAGTCCATCGTGTGACTCACACATACCCTTGTTTACCTTTACTGAAAAAATGAAACAAAAAAAATATTTTGTGCAACTGCGGTCACGGAGTTCTGATGCCGACACGTTGGTAGGATGGATACGGAGTATAGATCGTATATATATACGTATATGTGCAAATGGTTGGGCTTATGTTGTGTGCTTGTTATCTGTATGTATGAACCTTATTTTCAGCACTTGATTAAATAAATAAAAACTCTGTAAATTTTGTGGACACAAATTTGCTCTGAAAATGGGTATGAATATGAGAGGTGCATACTGCATTTTATTATTTATCTTTATGCCCTTATAGTAACTGATCACTGCTCTTGGCCTACTTAAGTGAGGGTGACTAATGTTCGAAATTATTATAAAAAAACTAACGAGAAATAATCATTAACTTAAATTAGTTAATTATAATTATCCAAGAGTTCTTAATTTTTTTCGGCGAGAGAAGGACATTCACACAGCAGGTGGCAAACAGATTTCTCCTCGTACCTGTAGCTTGTGCATTGGTCGATGTAAACTATACCGAGATGCTTCGCATGAATAGCAGTGGCATGGGGCTCAGTAATGATCCCAGAGATCACCTGTGCGTCACCCACGCTTAACCAGGGAGAGAGATCTAGTCTTGCTGCAGACCGGTCATAAGGTTCAGCGCGTAGCTTTAATTTTTTTTAGAGAGGTGAGTGGAACCCTTATAAAAAGGACGGCCTATGACCTATGCAATTGTGGCCTCCTTCTTACAAGTTCATCAGCTTCCAACGCCTACAATGTCTATCGAAAGCAGGCAGTGCTATCCAGTACTAACACTGTTCTAGTACGATAGACTCGTTGACAGTTAAATGCTGCGACGCTGCCTTACAGACCCTGGCCAGACAAAATAAGTTTAAATTTGGGTGGGAACCCGGTCACCAAGGTATTGAAGGCAAAGAATCGGCGAACGAGCTAGCTGGATCAAAATCCGCGTTTATAGGACCAGAACCGTGTTGCAGAGTCAATTGGGATGCTGCCTTAGGTCAAATTAATGATTGGGAATACCAACTACTTCTTGAACGCTAGGAAAATGTCCCTGGCCTAGGCCACTAGGGTAGGCCTATTCGCTTACGACTTCTGTAGAAGCTGCATGGATAAAGAGGAGGAAGAAACTTCTTCTTTGTACATGTGAAACTCTCTCCGCTCGTAGGAAACTGCATTTAGGTGCCTACTTCTTCAACAACCTTGGCGAACTGGCTAATGTTAGCATTAGCAGCCTCCAGCGCTTCATAACTAGCTCCTCCTAGTTCAACGGGTAGCTAGCTCTCTTTGGAGATGCCGATCCTGTGGCAACACAATGGACCTTACTGGTCTAAATGAGGTTGCATATTTGCAGCTTGCCACGTCAACCTAACCTAAGCTATGTTAGGAAACTGGGTATTAAGCAAAGTGGAGACTCTAGATTCGGCAGAGATGTTGAGGAAACCCCAAGGCACTTTCCAAAGGAATGTGAAGCACTGATTCACAAAAGAAGAAAACGCCTGGATGCTTACCAACTATTAGAAGAAAATCCTTTCCAGATACTCTGATTCCGGGTAGCATAATAGATCCATAAAGACCGCAGTGCACCCACACCCCTATAACCAAACAACAGATAGCGTTCACTGCCTACCTATATTATGGAAAGGAAATAAAAGCAACCATACAACAAGGCCTAAATTGACAGCCTATTGTAGAAGGACAAGAAAATTCTTGTAGGATTGATTAAGGACATACAAATCTGCGTTGCCACATAAAATGCTAAAATTGGCGAAAAACGATTTTCGTTTTCTAGTTGTCAGGACTTCTATGATCTTAGGCATAAATTCCTTTCGAAGAATGTGATAGTATGTAGATAGACTTCAGCCTGAAAAACCGTAGTATATGCACCGAGTGGTATAGCCTTAACAAGGCTTCCTCCGCTTCCTTGCTTCGCATGGACGATTCGATGATTTTTCTGACCGGCATCCGTTCAATTTAGAAATTTTCCTCATGATTTGGGGTGTAGCCAGTGAATATTGAGTGGAGCCACGTATATCAAAGCTTTGTTGTAGGTTGGAGATGTCTTGACCATGAAGTAGAACATGTCATTAAAAAGCGTGTTGGGAAGGATTTGGGTACTCCAATTGGTATTCGGGAGGACCAAGAGAAAATAGTTCTGAGATTCAACCCTTAAGGGGACGATGCAGTTCCAGGTACAGGGTTCGCTCCCTATTCGTTTTTCTTTTCCGCTATGTGGCTGATGTTGGTCTTGCGCCGACGGGGCTCCACCAGTCGAGTCACAAGGAAACACACTACCTATTAAACCGGGGCCTCCTGCTTGGATTACATTACTTCCAGAACGATGAAAATCATCTGGTTAGCCGGTGGGTCATATTTTTAGATACATTATGCCTTCAATGTGACTCTGATGGGTGTACATAGAGCGGAATCATTGGCAAAACCTGTTTATGTACCAAACCAAATCCCGAATAAAGACCTTCACGTCCACCATTATCCAATGTCATCACGTAAACCTAATGAGGGCTTTAAAACGAGGCAAAAACTCGTCCCTCCTCCAAACAAGTCCTAGGTTGTCTTCAAAATCACCCCGATATCTTAAGGTTTGATGCTCAAAAGACTACCAGGCTTTGAAGAGTATTCCATAAAAATGAACATAAAACTGCTTTAGGTTAGGTTAGGTTAGATAGGATCAAGAGGAAAACCTCATAAAACACTACGCACCAAATTTCATCACAAAGTGCAACGAAATGATTGACTTTTCCCGCCCTTCAGATACACCTTTTCATATACAACGCATACGCGTTTGCAAAACTTCCATTCATGAAAATTTATTCTTTTGCTGCGGTGGTATGAAAATCACACCCTTATGCAATTTCATCCCCCTTCCCGCATACCCCTTTACACTTCCTCACCTCGTTCGATTGCACGTCACAACACACGATGAGAAAAAGAACTTTCCCACACGATCGAACGAAGTGACGAAAAAGAAAAAGCTTTATTTGTTGTACTTATTCTGAAAGCTCTTTGTCTGCTACGACGTTGTCTGCTACGACAAAAATATGCTTCATTTTTTTATATGGGCGTGCGACATCTGGGTAGTTTATTATCTGTGATCTGATGTATAGCGGGCCGTGAGTGTTTATCCGAATAGCGGACCACAGCTGACTGTCGTTTGGGCATAACACCTGCGACAGCTTGCTGTGGAAAACTATTCTTAGGATCTACACATCGCGGCTACGCTTAGTTTCGTCAGAGTTGTGTTTTTTGTGTTTTAATGTTGTAACGATGAGGGAATTCAGGGTTGATTTTTTTAACATACGTGGGCTTCGAACAAATTTCTTTGATGTGTATGCCCACACCCATTCCCACAAACCGGCTGTTCTGGCACTTAGCGAAACACAGGTAGTTGAAGAATTTTCTGATTTGCAACTGCCTAGATATAGCTTAGTGCCATTATTCTTCCCCCACCGCGGCCTTGCAATTTTTATATGTAGAGATATTGCTCACCAAATTCCGTCACAGTATGGCCACTGTTCCAATCCGGAATTTAGCTTCAAATGGCTAAAATTCACCGTCTGTAAGCAAATTATTCACCTCTGTTTTATATACAGAAGCCCTATTGCGGCAACCTTTAACGAGTTTGATGCGCTGTCCGATTCCATCACTCGAATTGTATCCCTGTATCCTCGTAGTGAAATCGTCATTGCGGGCGATTTCAATATTCACAATTCGGATTGGCTTCGACACTCTGGTCAGACAACACCCGAAGGAAGGTATGTTGAACTTTTCGCTGAGATTAACTACTTGACTCAGCTTGTAAATGTGCCGACACGAATATCAGACATTGCAAGTCATTCCGCCAACACCCTTGACTTGTTTCTTACTTCTCACCCTGATAAATACACCATTGATGTTTTAGCGCCCCTAGGCCGGTCTGACCATAACATCATATCAGCTAAATTCTCATACTCCAACCACACAAATAAAGAACAAACTCCCAAAAGAAAAGTATGGCGCTACAAGAAAGCCAACTGAAATGGCCTTAATAGCTTCTTTAGGAGTTTTAACTGGTCGCTATGCTTCCTCGATAGCGATGTGGATGCCGCCGCTGATATGATCACCGACACGATTCTCTTAGGTATGAATAACTTTATTCCTAACAGAATAAAGGGCATCAAACCTAAGGTAAACTCACGGTTCGACCAGAGCTGTAAAGAGGCTTTCAGGTTGAAAGAAGTAAGTTTTCGGTTTTATAAAGCCAACAAATCTGAGGAAAACCGAAAGAAGTTTAAACAAGCAAGAAATGACTGCAATGCCCATATCCGACGTGTCAAATTTCTACATGACCAAAAACTGAGGCAAAAAATACTACAGTGTCCCAAAGGTAGTAAAAATTTTTGGTCATTCGTCAAAAACATTAAAAATTCTGCCTCATCCGCCATCCCAACGCTCATTTACAATGACATTCCAGCTGTCAGCTCCTTAGACAAGGCCAATCTGCTCGCTGCACAATTTGCAGCCAACTCCACACTGCAAGATAGTGCTTTGTCTGTCCCTGTGCTCGAGAGCGTCGATTTCTCTATGGGACAAGTCCATTTTCGCACTCCACAGTTGCAGGAGTTCTCAAAGGTCTCAACATACACAAATCCGCTGGTCCAGATGGTATCCCCCCAATAGTTCTGAAGAGGTGTTCTTCTTCGCTGGCAAAAACTCTGCGTAAGCTTTTATGTCTGTCCTACTCTTTCCGAGAAGATGGAAAACAGCATTTATCCAGCCCGTCCCTAAAAAAGGCGAATCTTCCTCCCCGACCAATTACCGACCCATTGCACTTACGTCCCTTCTTTTCAAGGTCATGGAAACGCCAATAAATAAATAAATAAATCGTCAGCTATGAAATATCTTGATTCTCAATGACCGGCAGCACGGTTTTCGTAGCAACAGGTCCACTGGTGATTTGATGGCATATCTCACCGAGAAGTGGAACCAATCTCTTCGTCACTTCTATGAAACAAAGATATTTGCACTTGATATTTCAAAGGCATTTGACAGAGTTTGGCATCAGGCTCTTTTGTCGGAAATGCGTGCATATGCCATCGATGAGTCTCTTCTTCAATGGATTAGAAACTACCTTTCGGGGCGTTCAATACAAGTTGTCTTGGACGGCTTAAAGTCTGATATTCACCATATAAATTCTGGTGTCCCCCAGGGCTCAGTTTTGTCTCCGACTATCTTTCTCATTTACATAAATGAGCTCTTGTCTGCAACCTCTAATCCAATCCATTCCTTCGCTGATGACAGTACCCTCAGTTTTTCATATTCGTTCCCCAACTCACGTCCCTGCTCTTCGGCCGCAGAAGAGGAACGGCAACGTATGTCAAACTCATTAAATTCCGACCTTGACAGCATAATCAAATGGGGCTCAACTAATAGAGTGGAATTTAATGCATCCAGCACTCAGTGCTGCCTTCTGTCTATCTGTGTATAAACAACCATCTTCGTTGGAACGATCACATATTCGAGGTCGCCAAAAATGCTGCAAAATGTCTAGGATGCAAGGGATGCAAGAAATTTTTCACCTCGTCTGATCTGGCCTCAATATATAAGACATTCATCCGCCCAAAGATGGAATACAACGCCCATATCTGGTCTGGTGCACCCAAGACCGTCTTGCACATTCTAAATAGGGTCCAGAACCGCGCCATAAAACTAATAGGTGATAGAGACATTGTGAGCTCTATAGACTCACTTGAACATCGCAGAATTGTCTCTTGTCTTTCCCTATTTTATCTCTTATTCCACAAAAAATGTTCCAACGAAATAGCCACCTGCATTCCTTCTTTTCAAAATTTCACCCGCAATAAGCGTCACGCTTCGAATGCACATCAGTTCACCCTCAAGCCCAACTTCGGACGTACTGTCAAATACAGGGATTCGTTTATAAGCCGAACGACACGTATGTGGAATGATCTTCCAGGCTCTGTATTTCCTCATCGGTACAACATCCAAACATTTAAAGCCAACGTGCACCGGTATCTCCTCTGTTCCTCTTTCAACTCTTTCCAAACGCCCGTGCCCTGAATATTTAATATAAGGGTATTAATAGCCCCTGTGGTGCGCGCCAATTATAAAAAAAAAAAAACGAAGAACTCAAAACTGCTATAATTGAAATAGGGGCCATACTAAACTCGCGGCCGATTACACCCATGTCAGATTCTCCAAATGACTGCCGCTCTGACCCCAGGATACTTCCTTATTGGCGAGCCAATTATGAGTAATATTGACCGTATGGCAAAACCTGAAACATCGTAACTTGTCACTCGATTAAAGCTTGTCACCCATGTCAAAAACGAATTCTGGCGACGTTGGTCACACGAGTATTTGAAGCAGCTGCAATACAGGTATAAATAGAGGGAAAGATGTCAGAACGTGGAATCAGCCTTAAATGGCCGATAGGTAGAATCATTAATGCAAATAAGGGACAAGATGGGTTGGTAAGAGTGGCTGATGTGCAAACAGCATCGGGGGTTTTTCGTCGTGCCATACAGAGACTAGCACTATTGCCAATACAACATTCATCGCAGAACGACCAAAGCACAGAAAATAACAGCAAGCGCCTTCTTAGCAACAGGGATACGTCAGCAGGGCCATCAGCTGAAGTTAATAAGGTAATTAGTTCTTACCCAATGACAGTCCCTCAGCAAGCAAGTTCCATCCACTTCTAACATAAGATCCAATAGAACTAATTCCTACCAAAAACTCAATAGCTCCCGTAAGTCAGTCCCACAACCTGTAATCCGCAAATCCTTCTCTCAAAACTCCAAACCCATCAATTCTAACTCCATCGCCAGTACTAACTGGACTTTCAAAACAGGAGCATTTCCTAACTTTGGAAGACCTCCTACATATAAATTGCCTATCAGAAACCGGGTGTCATTTGATCTTACACCCGCCCCCATTCCACCATTAAACAACTCAAATTCTCATCAACATACTTCCTTCATTCCCAAAACCACAACTGCTGAACATGTTTCTTTGAATCTATCACCCAATTCCTTTCCTCCACTAAGCCATGGCTCTTCTTCTAATAATACTCCCCCAACGGTCAATTACCCGAATTTCATTCACTCCCACACTCTCAATCCTTCTCCTTCCTCTTCGTCATCTGCTCCTTCCACGTCAACAGCCTCTCTTAATAATTCTACCCCCTTCTCTGCACCCCATTCGGTCAATTCGCCACCTACTACATCTCCTCCTACTTTCGACCCAATGTCATGGTCTTGATTCAAAAAGAGGGTCTCCCAACCGACTCTGTGGCCCTGAGAAATATCTACACCCGTTTTCATGAGAGTTTTAACATTTCCTCTTCCACTGAGGCTATATACCTTTCAACTTTTGCTTCTCATATTGGTTCCAAACGTCTCTCGTATCTCCAAAAATCTTGCAGCCACTTCAACAACTATTTTCGTCCCTAACTCCTATCTAGACGTTCCATCTCACTCTGTCGTTACTGCCCCACAATTCCTATCCCTCCACTTTCAAAACGTCAGAGGACTTCGCACCAAAACCTCAATGTGCATCTTATCTCACAAATACTTTCCTACGACATTTTTGCCCTAACTGAAATCAATCTTTGTCCCAATTTTCTAAACTGTGAATTATTTACTTCTGATTTCGCAGTGTTTACCCCATCGGGTTAGGGGTTAGGGGCTAGAATATACCCGAGGTAAGGAATGCCTGTCGTAAAAGGCGACTAAAATCCAAATCGTTTAAACTTATCGCAAAAGCTAAAATTAAAATATGCGATGAACAAAACGGAAGATTTTAATACCCCAGGTGGTACGCCATTCAAAAAGGTAAATCCACCCTCTTCGGAGGTCGGTCCCACGGATTCTGGGGGGGACCATTTATTGCTCGCCGAAAACCCTTTTGGAAAATGTAAGAGGGTAGAGAGAACACCACCATCACATACAATGGATGCAAAGCAAACTCTGAAGGTAAATATTCAAAAGCCTGTGAAGAAAGAGATGGGTTTAAGCAACTAAACGAGGCATTAATTCAGGAAATTAATAGTTTAAAGCAGAAATTGGAAGCGTTGAAACAACAGATCAACAGCCAAAATAAAGGAAAAGAAAAAATTAAAGTAGTTGAGTTCTCAACTGATGAGGAAGAACTACTGAAAGAGACAGAAGGAAAACTCAAAAACGGGAACAAAAATAAAAAATGGAAAATGAGTTCATCCCCAAAAATCTGGTCCCCGAAAGAAAGCTGCCAAGCTACGGAGTATGTCCCAAACAAAGAAAATTCAATTCAAAAGCTAGTCAAACCTCCACCAATTATAGCACAGCAAATAACAAACTATTAAAGCTTTATTAAGACTTTGGAGGAAAATAAAATTCAAGCTAACACAAAGTTAATAAATAGTAATGACATTAAAATTAATGTAGCTGAAGAAGATTATTATAGGAGACTTACCAAAATACTTAATCAAAAAAAGGTGCAATGGTACTCTTATGAGAACAAACAAACAAGACTAATTAAGATTGTTGTAAAGAAACTTCATTTCTCATGCTCACCAGAGAGTATAGTCACAGACCTTAAAAGGAAAAACTTAAAGATATTCGAAGCTGTCAATATGCTAAAATTTAAAAGCAAAGTACCGCTTCCAATGTTTATGCTTACTTTTGAGCACGACGAAAATATCACAAAGATATACGAAATTAAAGATATCCTTGGAATGAAGGTAGAAATCCATGCCATAAGGAAATCAAAACTAGTTCCACAGTGCAAGAATTGCCAAAAGTATGGACATACACACAAATACTGCAACTCTAACCCAAGATGCGTTGAGTGTGCAGGAAATCACCATACTAAAGATTGTATGAGGAAAAAAGACGAGCCAGTAAAATGCGCAAATTGCAATGAAAAGCATCCAGCCAACTATAGAGGCTGCTCAGTTGCTAAACAGATTCAACTGGCAAAAGACAAAAAGCAGAAACAAATTAAACCAAAGTCAGAAAAGGACGCACCGAAAGTCATAAAGGACTTGCAAACGAGAACGCCAAAAGTAGTACCCAAAGTCCAAAATATAATTAAAAAGGTCCTAAAACCAAAAACAGGAGCGGGTATAGAATTGAAATATGCACAAGCTGCATCAAAAAATTTAGAAAAACCAACAGCTACAACAAAATTAAATGCTAGTATGGAAACTTTCATGCAAAAGATTTTAAATAGAATGGAAAGCATGGAAAAAGCAATAAGACTATACTAGAAAGAATCTCGATCCTTGAGAGAAAAAGCAGCAATAAAAAGGCTGCACAAAAGCGACAAACATGATGGATAACATAAAAATCCTGGAATGGAATGCTAATGGTATCGAGAATCGCAAATAAGAAATTCAAGTAGTTCTCGACATGAACCAAATAGATATATGTCTTGTGTCAGAGACGCACTTTAAATTCAAAACAAATTTCAAACTGCAAGGGTACGAATTATACCACTCCCCACATCCCCATAATTCGGCAAAATGCGGGGCTGCAGTTCTAGTAAAGAATACGATCGATCACCATATAGATCACTAAATTCCAATCATGTGAGATTCAAGGAGTATCTATAAATATTAAAACGAAAAGTGGACAAATAATATCAGTTGCATCAATCTACTGTTCTTCCAGCTACATTCTTAAGAAAAATTACTTTTTAGGCCTCTTCCGCATATTCCGCAATGGATTTATTGTAGGTGGAGATTTTAATGCCAAAAACAAGTATTGGGGATCTAGATTGACAAATACGAGAGGAAGAGAACTATATGAAGCAATAAAAGAAATTAGTGGCAAATATCATTCAACGGGAAACCCTACATACTGGCCAACAGATAGGAAGAGAATCCCAGATCTTGTAGATTTTTTCGTTACAAAAAATATCTCGTCAAATACTATAAAAATAGAAGAAGGCCCAGATCTTGACTCAGATCATTCCACAATACTTTTAACACTTGGCGATAAAATCACTTACAAAGAAAACGGCCCAAGACTAGCTAATAAACTAACAAACTGGAACTATTTCAGACAGAAACTAGAGGATAGAATTGAGCTCTTAGAAACAATTGAAACTGAAAATCAATTAGAAAAGGCTGTTCAGATATTTACAGTTGATATCCAACAAGCCGCATGGGCTGCAACACCTAAAACTAAAACTAAAATCCAACAAAACTCATATCCAAAAGAAATATGTGATATAGTTGCGGAAAAGAGAAGAATTAGAAAACGTTGGCAACAATTAAGGACACCTAGCGACAAAGCAATACTGAATAATTTAAATAGTAGGCTTAAAAGATCGATAAGAGAATTTAAAAATGGGTCTCTTAAAAAATACCTTACCAATCTTACGAATGATGCTAGCACTGAATACTCACTCTGGAAGGGAACAAAGAAATTGAAAAGACCAATTACACACATTCCACCAGTTAAGAACAGGGATGGTAACTGGGCACAAAAAAAAACAAGGAAAAGCGAATTTATTTGCTGAGTATCTCGAAAGCGTCTTCCAACCATATGAAGATAAAGACTGTCAAGATACAGAAGAATTGTGTGAAGAGGAGAGACATATTCAACCGGCAACGGCGAAAGAAATTGCCAAAGAAATAAAAGAAGGCATCAATACTAAAAAAGCCCCAGGATTTGATTTAATATCAGGAGAAATCTTAAAACAACTGCCAAAAAAAAGCTTAAAGAAACTAGCACAAATTATAAATGCTGCATTCAGGATAAGGTATGTACCTAGCATGTGGAAAGTCGCGGAGGTAATTATGATACAGAAACTAGGTAAACCACCTAGTGAAGTCACCTCTTATCGCCCCATATCGATACTGCCTATGTTGTCTAAACTATTTGAAAAGATGTTGATCAAGCGTCTGCATAAAATAGTTGAAAAATCGCTAATCCCAAACCATCAATTTGGTTTTAGAAATAAGCACTCAACGATTGATCAGGTGCATAGAATAACTGATAAAATCGAAAAAGCATTAGAAAAAAAAAAGATATGCTCTACAATATTTCTCGATATAGCACAAGCTTTCGATAAAGTATGGCACAAAGGCCTGATCCATAAATTGCAAAAGCATCTGCCAAAACAATATTCAGAAATTCTAGAATCTTATATACTACAGCGATTCTTTAGAATTAAGCAGGGAGATAACTACTCCACGTTAAGAGAAATAGAAGCTGGTGTACCACAAGGCAGTGTACTAGGCCCTGTACTATAACTCTTATTCACCAGTGACTGGCCAAATAGTAATGAAACAATTGTGGCAACATTTGCAGACGATACTGCTATCCTTGCTGTGGGAGAAACTGTCGAAGTAGCGACGAAAAAGCTACAGAAGGCAGTGAATAATATATCAAAATGGACCAAAAAATGGCAGATTAAATTAAATGACCTAAAATCGGTCCACATCAACTTCACAAATAAAAATGTGCAGCACATTCCAGTAGGAATAAATGATAATGAAATAAAATACGCAAATACAGCCAAATATCTAGGCATGACACTAGATACAAAACTGCGCTGGAAACTGCATGTGAAGAAAAAAAGAGAAGAACTGAACATGCGCTACGGTAAAATGTATTGGCTTATAGGGAAATACTCTTGTCTGTCCAATTACAATAAAATACTGCTTTATAAGCAAATTTTAAAACCAGTATGGACCTACGGACTCCAGCTATGGGCATGCACATGCGAAACTAATCTAAAGAAAATACAAACATCCCAAAATAAAGTACTACGGAATATAGTAAATGCACCATGGTACATAAGAAACTCTGATCTGCATAGAGATCTTGAAGTTGAAATGATTGAAGAAGAAGTCAAAAAAAGTAGCCAATAGACACAAACTGAGGCTTCTCAATCACGTCAACTCAGAAATGACGTAACTATTAAATACTAACAATCCGACTAGGAGATTAAGAAGAGTAAAACCTTTTGAACTAGCTGGATCGAGATAGGAAAAAAAAAAAAACAAAAGCTCGAACAATATCTACTCGTCCACAGACGACTACTTAACATAAATATGTTAAAGGCATGAAAAATTAATTGCTGATTGGTTTAACGACTAGGTGCAATAATTTGAAGACTGGCTCCACCCCGCCCTGCGATGTAATGCCAAGAAGGCTAAACCCGCAGGGAAAACGGGAAGAAGGGAGAAGGGGTTAGTGGGTAAAAACCCCACACTGTTACTGAGTACGTGCTCAGTTTCTACTTTTGCTCAAAAGTGACCCTTTTGGAAAAAGTAAAAGGGTTGAGAGAACACCCCCATCTCAAAAAGAAGATTATAAAGAAACATTAAAGGCTAAATATTCAAAAGCCTGTGTAGAAAGGGATGGGTTCAAGCAACTCAATGAGACACTGCTTAAAGAAATAAATAATCTTAAGCGAGAGTTGCAATTGTTGAAAGAACAAATCAACAGTCAAAAAAAAGAGGATGTCCAAACTGTCGAGTTCTCAACAGATGAAGAAGAACTAAAAGAAGAGACGGAAAGACGTCCTCACATGGGGAATAAAAATAAAAACGTAAAATAAGTACGTCTCCAAAAATCTCATCCCCAAAAGAGAGCTGCTGAGTATGCTCCAAATAAAGAAAGCAATAAGAAAAAATGAATCAAACCTCCACCAATTATAGCACTACAGATAAATAAATATGAAAGCTTGGTCAAATTAATGGCGGACAATAAAATAAAAGCAAGTACATTGTTAATTAATCACAATGATATCAAAATTAATTTTGATGAAGAGGAATCGTACAGAAACCTCACGAAAATCCTGAATCAAAAGAAAGTGCAATGGTACTCTTATGAGTGTAAGCAATCCAGGCCAATAAAGGTTTTTGTGAAAAAATTACATTACTCATGCTCGCCTGAAAGCATTAAAAAAGATTTGAAAGGAAAACAATTTAAGATAATAGAAGTCGTCAATATGCTTAAGTTCAAAAGCAAAACACTGCTTCCAATTTTCATGCTCAGTTTTGAGCATGACGAAGACAAGACATGACGGAAATCTAAACTAGTTCCGCAATGTAAAAACTGTCAAAAGTATGGACACACGCATAAATACTGCAGTGCAAACCCAATTTGCGTAAAGTGTGCGGGAAGTCACCATACTAAAGACTGTATAAAAAAAAATTACGAACCACCTAAATGTGCAAATTGCAGTGAAAACCATCCCGCTAGTTTTAGAGGATGTTTAGTTGCAAAGGAAATTCGACTTGCAAAGGACAAAAAACAAAAGAAACAACCAAAAAGTATAAATAATGACGCACCTAAAGTCTAAAAGGACTTACAACAGAGCACACAAAAAGAAAAACTTAAAGTCCAAGAAATTACCATAAAGGACTCAAGACCAAAGACAGCCGCGGGTGCAAAAATGACATATGCTTAGGCAGCATCAAAAACGACAGAAAAACCAGCTGGAAAAGCGGAAAAAAACAAAGTGAAGCCAAACACTGCATTGGAAATCCTGATGAAACAAATACTAGACAGAATGGATTCCATGGAAAATTGCAATAAAACAATATTAGAAAGAATATCATTCCTTGGGAAACAGTACGGCATCAAAAGAGCTGTACCAAAAAGACAAACATGATGGAGAAAATAAAAATCATAGAATGGAATGCCAACGGCATTGAGAACCGCAAGCAAGAGTTGCAAGTGACTCTCGACATACACCAGATAGATATATGTCTTATCTCAGAGACCCACTTTAAAATGACAACTGACTTTAGTCTGCAAGGATATAAATTATATCACTCCCCTCACCCTCATAACTGTGCAAAAGGAGGGGCTGCAATTTGAATAAGGAATACGATTGAGCACGATATAGAATCTACATAAATTCCAATCAAATGCGATCCAAGGAATTTCTATAAGTTTAAAAACGAGCAGTGGGCTAATATCAGTTACATCAGTATACTGTTCTCCCAGCTATAGCATAAAGAAACATGAATTTGAAAGCCTTTTCCGTATATATCACAATAGATACATCACAGGAGGAGATTTTAATGCCAAGAATAAATTCTGGGGATCTAGATTAACGAATACCAGAGGAAGAGCATTATATGAAACAATTAAAGAAGGTGGCGGCAAATATCACTCAACGGGAAAACCTACCTACTGGCCAACAGATAGGAATAAGACCCTAGATCTTGTCGACTTCTTTATAACAAAAAATATCTCTTCAAATAAAATAATTGTAGAAGAAGGACCAGATTTACAATCAGATCACTCTACAATACTTCTGACACTTGGAGACAAAATAATAATGAAAGAACATAGGCCAAAACTAGTTAATAAGCTGACTGACTGGAACCACTTTAGACAGAAGCTGGAAGAGAGTATCCAAATATCAGCAGCTATCCAAAAAGAAGATCAACTAGAAGAAGCAGCGCAAATATTTACGCTTAATATACAAAAAGCTGCATGGGCTGCAACTCCCACAACAACAAACAGGATAAAACAAAACTCTTACCCTCAAGAAATTTGTGAAATTATTGCAGAAAAGAGGAGAGTCAGGAAACGATGGCAACTGACAAGGGCGCCAAGCCCTTGTACCTGAACAATTTAAATAATAAGCTCAGAAAATTTAATAATGAGTCTTTAAAAACATACCTTACCAATCTTACAAATGATGCTAGTACCGACTACTCGCTCTGGAAGGCAACGAAGAAAATGAACAGGCCAATAGCTCACATTCCGCCAGTAAAAACCAGTGAAGGCAACTGGGCAAAAAGCAGTCAAGGAAAAGCAAACATTTTTGCTGAGTATCTTGAAGACGTCTTCCAACCTTATGAAGATAAAGATTGTCAAGGAGCGGAAGAAACGTGCGAAGAAGACAGACATATTCGGCCGGTTACAGCTAAAGAACTTGCCAAAGAAATAAAAGGCATAAATATAAAAATTCTCTTTGATTGGAGGTTTTTTCGTATTTTCCTCCAAATATGTTTTTTTTTTTAGCCCAAAAGTAATAGTTTAATTAATAGTTTAACAAAATAAATATAATGTTTCAGAAGAAAGATATACATATATAATATCATATCTCTGTAATGAAAAATGTGTGGTAACAATCCTACTTACAAGTTTTTTATACGAAATAAAGATATATATATATATAAATATAAAAAAGGCCCCAGAGTACGATTTGATTACGGGGGAAATCCTAAAACAATTTCCAAAAAAAAGGTTTAAAAAACTAGCAGAGATTATAAATGCTGCATTCCGGTTGAGGTATGTGCCAAGCATGTGGAAAGTCGCGGAGGTAATAATGATTCCAAAACCAGGCAAACCACCTAGCGAAGTTACCTCATATCGCCCAATATCGATACTACCAATGTTGTCCAAGTTATTCGAAAAGCTGCTGGTGAAACGCCTGCAAAAAATAATTGAAGAAAAATCGCTAGTGCCGAACCATCAATTTGGCTTTAGAAATAAGCACTCTACGATTGATCAGGTGCATAGAATCACAGACAAAATCGAAAAAGCATTCGAAGCGAAAAGATCTGCTCTACTATTTTTCTTGATATAGCACAAGTTTTTGATAAAGTCTGGCACAAAGGACTGATCCATAAAATACAAAAGCAACTGCCACAGCAGTATTCGAAAATTCTAGAGTCTTATATATTACAGCGATTCTTCAGAATTAAACAAGAAACAGAGTACTCAACATTAAGAGAAATTAAAGCTGGTGTACCTCAAGGCAGTGTACTAGGTCCGGTACTATATCTGTTATTCACTAGCGACCTACCAGAAAGTGAAGAAATCACTATAGCAACTTTTGCAGATGATACTGCTGTACTTGCTGTGGGAGAAACTGTCGAAGTTGCAACAAAAAAGCTTCAAAAAGCAGTAAATAATATTTCAGAATGGACTAAAAAATGGTAAATCAAATTAAATGACCTTAAGTCCGTCCACATTAATTTTACATACAAAAATGTACCATATATTCTAGCGTACATAAATAATAATGTAGTGGAATATTCAAATACACCCAAATATCTAGGCATGACTCTGGACGCTAAACTACGCTGGAAAGCGCATATAAAAAAAAGAGAGATGAACTAAACATGCATTACAGTAAAATGTATTGGCTTATTGGGAGATATTCATCTCTGTCCAACCACAATAAGTTATTGCTTTATAAGCAAGTCCTGAAACCAGTATGGTCCTATGGACTCCAGTTGTGGGCATGCACATGCCAGACAAATTTACAAAAAATCCAAACCTTCCAAAATAAAGTACTGAGGAACGTTGTTAATGCACCTTGGAACACACGAAACGCTGATCTACATAGAGATCTAGGTATTGAAATGGTTGAAGAGGAAGTTAAAAAAGTTGCTCAGAAACACAGAATTAGGCTTCTCAACCACGTAAATTTAGAAATAACACAACTATTAAATACTGATAATGTAATCAGGAGATTAAGACGAGTAAAACCTTGATCTAGGTGTAGTAGTTAGCTGAGGTTTTATTATAACAAAAAATAAAAACTGAATAGTATCTCCAAGAAAATAATTAATTTCATTCAAAAAGATCAGAAATCCGACAAACGGCGGTTTTTCCTTTTAATTTAAAATTGATTATTAATTTTCAAAAATAAATTGCTGATTAGTCCAACGACTAGGTGCGATTCCTTGGAGACAGGCGCTAGCCAGTCCTCGGGAGGTTTTTTAGAGATTTAAAGTCCCTCACTATTGCAGAAGGCCCCTCGCGTAGAAGCCTCTGCAATGTCTTTCGATGATTTTTCCTTCCTGCGAACCTCAAAACAAAAAAAAAAAAAGTTTACAACCTCCCAGCATAAAAAAAATTTCGCAGTGTTTCGCGCTGACGGCCAAGATAATGATAACCTCTCCTTCGGCCGTGGTGTTCTTATAGCCATACACAATCGTTGATGCAGCTCTCGCTAAAATCTCAAATGCCACTTCGTTTGAATTCGTATGCGCTAAAATATCTGTATCCAAACGGAGCGTATACATTCTTTGTTGTTCTCAACCCGCCCAAGCATACTAACTGGCTGTTGATGCAGTTGACTCTCTGTTTGATGTCGCAGATCCCGGTGATGATTTTATAATCGTTGGCGACTTCAACTTTCCCCTTTTGCAATGGGTTCCATCGGAGGACGAATCATATTTTTTTCCGACTAATTCCTCCACAGGAAACCCTCCTTACTGATCGTCTTTTCAACTCCGGCCTCTTTCAGATCAGTGGTATCACAAACAACCTCGGTAGGCAACTTTATCTCATTTTCACATCCGACGCCCTTAATTCCCTGGTTACCGCGAGTAACCATCTTCTCTCCACCCTTGACCACTATCACCCTCCTCTCGCTCATACTTTTTCATATGAATATGACAACATTAACTTGACAAAAGCTGACTTTGTTAAACTTAATAACTTAATCAATAACTTAAACTTCGGCCTCTTTCTAAACAATAGCACTCCCATTGATATCGCTCTCGAATACTTTTACACAGCAATCTTTGATTGATTGCGAACTCTTCGCAATGTCAGAAACAACATCCTCTGCGAAACTCTCTATCTCCAATATCTCGACCGCATGCAATCAAGCCTGATCACAGATCTCAGGCGTTTTTACCAATTTATTAACGCCATAATAAAATCCGATGGGTTCCCTTCCGCCCTTAAACTTTTGAATACATCATCTGCAGACCCTAAAGTAATCTCTAACCTCTTTACGACCTGCATCAGCCAATCGTTTAGTAACCACGCTCATGAACCGGACCTGGACTACCTACCTGAATAACTGCCCACAAACCTCCCTAGTCTCAATTGGCATAATAACTGATATGGTACGCGAAAAGATTAATCGGCTCAAGGATGACTTTTCCCCCGGTCCTGATGGGCTTCCCGCTATACTTCTAAAAAAGTGTGTTAATGCTCTGTATCAGCCCCTTACAATCCTTTTTCGACTCCCACTCGTTCAAGCCCTTTTTTCAAAACTATGGAAGCAATTCCTTTATTTTCCCTATCCATAAAAAAGGCATTAAAAACGACATTTCTAACTATCGACCCATAGCTAAACTATCTTTTATACCCAAACTCTTCGAGAGCATTGTCTACGACTCACTATATTTTCACTGCAAATCCATCTTCTCCCCACAACAGCACGGTTTCTTAAGGGGTAGGTCCACAACGACTAACCTAACCGAATTCGTTTCTAAAACACTGCAAGTCTTAGAGGATGGAAAGGAAGTGGATGTCATTACCACTGACTACAGTAAGGCGTTTGATAAAATCTGTCATCTAACTATTTACCCTAAACTCAAAGCCCTCGCTTTTCCACCTTCTTTCATTACCTGGCTAAGATCGTACCTAGAGAAACGCCAGTACAGGGTTCTCTTTAGATTTTCAGTCTCTGATCCCATTAACGCTACTTCAGGTGTTCTTCAAGGCAGTCATTTTGGTCCATTGATATTTGTCTTAACAATAAACGATGTTGGTCACATCATAAAACACTCTGATCTGTCTATTTAAATTTTGATTTTTAAATTTTAATACAAGCCAGAAACTTAAACAAACTAAACTTACAAACTAGAGCATTATAAGATAATAAACTTAATAAAGGGCATTACGGAGTACGCATTTACTCCTATTAAAATCAAAGATATGCGCCGCGTTATTTGATTTGCGCAGCATTCTTGATAATGGTTCGTTGTACCCATAGTTAGTGCGATGAGGAGGTATACGGAATAGAGGAACAGACCTTAAATTGCGGGGATTGGTATTTAGAAAAATCGTTTGAAGTAAGGTGGGACAATCAATGTTGCCAGATAACAACTGATGAATAAAAAGTATGTCGGCAACATCACGACGTTTCTCCAATGACTGAAGATTAATCAGTCTAAGACGATCCACATAGGGTGGAAGGTTGAGGTTATCAGCCCAAGACAGACCGCGTAAAGCGAAGCGAATGAACCTACGCTGGACAGCCTCAATTCTCATGATATGGGTAGCATAATGTGGCGACCACACTTGGCTGGCATACTCGAGGAGGGGTCTGACGAAAGTAAGATAAAGGGATTTTGTTACGTAGGGGTCAGAGAACTCTTTTGACCAGCGTTTCACAAATCCAAGTGCTGAATTGGCTCTACTTATGACATTGTCGATATGTGATCGAAAGTTAAGTTCACTATCGCAGATAACGCCCAAATCACGTGCAGACGTGACAGAGGGTACAGGCTCATCTCGAATGAAGTAGGTGTTGGGAGACGCTTGCGGGAGTAGGTGATGGAGTGACATTTATTGACATTAAGTTCTAAGCCATTTTTATTACACCAGGTGGAGAAGCTATCTAGATCACCCTGTAGTAGGCGAAAATCAGTGGCAGATGATATACGTTTAAAAATTTTCATATCATCAGCGTAGACCAGGAGATCAGAGTTCTGTATAACACGTTCAGCATCATTTGTTGTATGGATGAAGATTAATGGTCCAAGATGACTGCCTTGAGGGACGCCCGATGTTGCTGTAATAGGGTCTGATACTGTTGATCTGAATCGGACTTTGTATTGACGGTCCACTAAGTGCGATTTGATCCATGAGATGAACCGCGGTTGAAATCCAAGGGCTTTCAGCTTAAAGAGAATAAGTGGGAAATTTTGTCAAAAGCCTTACTAAAATCTGTGGCTACAACATCTACTTGATTGCCATTTTCCAAAGCGTTCAGTGTACTAGACACGAATACGGTTAAGTTTGTGGTTGTTGACCTCCCTTTGAGGAATCCGTGTTGTTTTGGGGAGAAAATTGGTTTGCAGTGGAAAGACATTACATCGTACACGATGCTTAGAGCTTAGGTATGCATGAGAGCTTGGCAATCGGCCTATACTTAGAAATTTCGCTCTTGCATCCTTTTTTATGGATAGGGGTAATGTAAGCGTCCTTCCATAGTTGGGGGAAATTTCCTTGTGAGATTGAGAGTTGAAAAAGGGTAGTGGGCGGCTGTGTCAGATGATTCGCGAATTTTTTTTAGTACTATGGCGGGGACACCATCAGGACCAGGGGAGTAGTCATCCTTCAATTGGTTAATCTTATCAGCAACCATTGATGGGAATATGTCGACAGAGACAAGGGAGGTTTGTGTAGAGTTGTTCAAATAGCAGAAATAATCAAGATCGGGTTCATGTAGGTGGGTAGCAAACGACTGGCCAAAAAATTGAGCGAATAGGTTAGCAATTATTTTAGGGTCTGTCGAGGAGGTGTCCGAGAAGGTGAGAGTAGATGGATAGCCATCAGATTTTCTTTTAACGTTTATGAATTGAAAAAATATCTTGGGGTCGGCTATTAGGTTTGGTTGCATTCGATTGAGGTATTCTAAGTAGAGCTTTCCGCAGAGCTCAGAGAATTGGGTATATACACAAGTGTATTTATAGAAGTCAGAGTCGGATTTAGATTTAAGGTAGGATTGTCATAATTTGTTCCTATTATTGCGAAGGGAGCGTAACTCTTTATTATACCAGGGAGCAGTTTTTTTTTTGGTAAGTGTGGCACAGATTGGACAAAACAGGCAAAGATATCCGCGTAGAAAATCGCGAGGGCGTGGTCAATGGGTAAATGTGTAGAGACGGGATTTATGTTAAGAAGTAAGCTATTGAGTTTGACGAAATTAGCTTTACGAAAAGTAAAGCAATAAGTGTGCTCTGAGACTGGGTATGAGTTATCGTTGTATGAAAAGGATAAGAAAGCGGGGGGTGAAATTGGTCCAAAGTCGAAAGAAGATGACTGCTCTCAGAGACTGGGGAACTAAAGGCGTCAGACGAGAAGATGAGGTCAAGTTGTCTATTCAGGTTGTTACGGATGCCACTTGGAATAGGCCAGATTCAGATAGACAATCAGTTAGGAGGATTTCCTTGTCGGAAATGGCACTGGGAATATAGTGGGATTCATCTTCAGATTGAGACCATTGAAGATGCGGAAGGTTAAAGTCCCCCAAAACTATGAGGTCATCGCATGGGCCCATGGTATCACTCAAATCGTCAATCACATCGACGGCTAGTTGGTAAGATGCAATTGGTTGGGATGGATGTATATAGCAACACGTTATGTACAGATAGCGCTTGGGTAGGGATATCTTGACACATATAAACTCAAAGTCAGCGGTTTGCCAGTTTTTGAAAAAAGTAGCATGGAGTCTATTATGTATTGCGAGCAGAGTACCCCGGCCGGATAGAGCGCGGTATGTTACGAGTTGATCGTTGCGAAATGTGTTAAATGCAGCAGGAAATAATTCGCTATTATTAATATTGGGAGTTAAATTTGTTTCAGTCAAAGCAAAAATGTCATAAGGGAGTTTTGGGAGTTAAGGAATACGTCGCGTGTTTTGGTGCGTAATCCTCTGCCATTTTGATAGTAACGCGACAGATGTTTCGGTGTACTTTTTGGGTTGGGAGTGTGGTTCAAAGGTAGGGCCGCAATAGGAGTATAAGGGCAAAGGACTGTGCCGGAGCAGTGATTAGGGACGATAATATTTGTTTGCGTCGGTCCTGCATTTTTGAAGGTGGGAAGTTCTTTTTGAGCTGAGGTAGGAGGCAAATGAAGATAAATCTTCAGAAATCTTTTGAGATGAAATATTAAAAGCCTCATGATAGTTATTGAAAATGCGTTGTAAAGTAGGTGGGTCAGTAAGAAGACCTTCTTGATGAATGGCTACCATGACGTTTGTTTTTGTCTTACCATCGATACAAACGGAGTCGGGTTTGTTGTGGAGGTAAGCTAGGTACAGCCGGATATTATTATAAATTCTGTGGTCCATTAACCGAGATAAGATGTAGCAACTTTCCACTGAGTCAGCGGAATTCATCGTGAGTTTCACCGTGGGAGGGAGAAGAGGATCGATAAAAGAAGGGGAGGGATTGGATGCATTAGTGAGAGGAGTGGCAGTATTGACAGAGGGAAGGGAAGGATTGGGTACAGGATTTTGGTTGGAAGTGTTATTGGTGTGATTGGAGGCAGTACTAACAGAGGGAAGAGAAGAAGTGGCAGGCGAGAGGTCAAAGGACACGCGATTGGTATTAGGTTTATTAAGAATATGCGAACGCGTGAAATTAGGATATTTGGGAGCGGTATTGAAATTAGGAAATAATCCCGTTTTAAATCGCCAATTTGGGTGTGACTTGGGGAGATTATTACTGATGGGAAGACATTGGGGAAGGGGGGACTTAGGATCTTTATTACTGGACTTAAAACTAGGGTTAGAGTTGGACTTAGAGCTAGGGTAATTTATCTTATTTCTAGGGTTAGATTTTGTGTTAAACTTATTTATATCCTATTTCCTGGTCATCATCTTCATACACATCATGCCTATATTGAAATTAGTGCCGGTAGGATTACTGAACAGCCATTCATATTTGGAAGGGAGGTCAAATTTGAAGTTTCGGTTGTTTTTATGATGGGATTGCAGGAACATTTTACATTGGCTGATGGTGATACCAAATTTCTTTTCGAAGAATTTCGTAATCCAAGGATCGTCAGCGTTACGAGGGGCACCTTTGATGAAGAGGGTGGTAACTTGGTGGTTTTCTGTGCGTAGTTTGTCCAGCCTTCGCCGCCACTCAGAAGGAGTCCATGTTGTCCCGAACTGTTTGATAAGCTTGCGCGGGGCGGCGACGGGAGGATCTGACGTTAAAACTGCTTCGGACTCATGGATTGTAGGGGGAGCAGGAGATTTATAAGACTGTATCGTCCGCAGTAGAGGGGGAGGTGGAGGTGACTGTGGATCGACTTCAGTTTCCAATAATTCCTCGAAGACTGATGTGTTGTAGTTGACGTTTTAGTTTAGCTGGTTTTGTGTTGGAAGATCGTCAATTTTGTTGCTTACCGCTTCGATCTGATTTTCAATGACAAAGATGGTTGACCGTGTCGCAGCAAGTTCATCGCCGACCCCATTGATTCTATCGAAGATTACTTCGAGCATAGGATCAGGCTGCTTGAGAGATGGTTGTTTGTTTGTGGAGGATTGGAGATGTATATCAATGTCTTCCAGCAGAGAGTTTATTGATTCCCAGATGATTTTTTGGTTCGAAATGATTTGCGCGGAGCATTTAATTTTAAAATCATTTAACGCTGTATTCAGGTGGCGCATGGTGGTTTCATAGATCACGGACTTAGTTGAAACCAACTCAGCCAAACTGGCTATTTGTTTCTCAATGTTGATGAGTTTAGATTTGATATGGTCGGTTGAGGACTGAACCGAGTTGCCTAAGTCATCAAGACATCTGACACTGCTTTCTAAGTTCGACAGTTTGACCGTGATCTATTTTGCGAAACTTTTTTGGTAGGAGTCATTAGAGTCACTAAGGCACTTTATTGCGAGGAGCACATGCGAAAAGGAGATTTTCTTGCATTCATCACAAAAGAATAGGAGGTTGTCAGAAAACTCTCTTATGTAAACCGTGTTTCTTTTATTCAAACCGACACAAATGGCATGGAATGATTTGCCACAGATGCCCTTGCAAGCAACCCAGTCAGCATTGCTATCAACGATTGGGCAATTGGTGATACCGCAAGACATGGCAATTATAAGGTAAATAAACCGAGGGATAAACAAACGAGCACGAAAAATATAGGTCAACGAATTAAGGGGCGCGTCAGCGAAAACAAGTCACTATTGAACGATTGTGGAGTGGGTCAAATAGCGAGGTGAAAATTGATTATTACGCGAGAATTCATGCACAAATCATTAATTAACTTGACTGACTTGTGGAGCAAAATGAAAAAGCGACTGTACACGGCGACGGTTGAATTGAAAAGGTGACACGGATGACATGAAAAGCATTAAGGTAATATCTACCCCTACAGATCCTCTCTTACTTCAGAATGACCTTAATTCATTCCACACATGGTGCGACAAAAACTTTTACAACTTAACGTCGGTAAATGTCAATCCGTAACCTACTCCCGTAGACGCCTCCCCCCACCGCTCAGAACCTATTACTTCGTAACGAGTCAATTCCCTCAGTCTATACTATAAGCGATCTGGGTATTATTTGTGACAGTTAAACTTCCGCTCCCATATTGATCATTTTATACACAAGGCCAATTCTTCTCTCGGTTTCATAAAACGGTGGTCTTAAGAATTCTTGAGCCCTGATATGAAATGCCCACCATGAGGCATGGGATCAAACCACAGCCAGAGACCAACGCGGCCCATACATAGCAGAACAGGTTTAAAATTTTGGTATCCTCAACAAAGTAATGCCCACCAGACTCACGGCAACAGCCAAAGCTCCCCCGACATCAGACTAGCGAACGCATCCCTGCTAGCCAGCATCGCATGGTAAGTTCGTAGACTGATCCTACTGCTCAAGCCGGAAAAGCCAGCCGACCAAGGTAACTCTTTCATGTCACCAGTCGCCAAAGCCCTTGAAGCCCTCCTTCTTCCAAAGCTCACCGAAAACCTGTCACTAGCCTACCACCAAGAAGAAGAAGTACTTTCTCTTTGGTCAATGGCAGAAGCAATTGATGCTGTGGGCGCTGGCCAAGAGAGGAAGAAAGAGGCATCAGAAGACATCACGATGGACAAGGAGATCTGGAAGGAGTTGGAGGAGCATTTGCTTGCCGACCCCGAGGAGACAGTCCAGAAGGATAGTGCGAGTGGGAGTAAAAAGGAAAAGGAACTGCTCCGAGGGGATGCAAAGGAGAAGGATACCATTTGGAAAGACGCCTTGAGAAGGCCAGGTGCAAAGAAAGTAAGTACCGAAAAAGGTACTAGAAGAACCCGGGCAACAAGACAACCAAAATGCACCATGACAGGCTACAAGGAGCTACCGCTGAAAAGGCGAGCCGCAGTGAGGTTAAGAAGCTTAGCACGGACTTAGGCGTAGAGCTACACAGGGAGGGTAGCTCTGATGATATTCGTTATCGAGGAAACACCGGAAAAACTTAGGAAAGAGAGGCATATGCGGCTATTCTCGGAGCTGGTGAGTTTTCCATGAGACTCATGAGGAAGTCGCAGCCTAGCGAGACGGCCGAAACTGTGGAGGTTACTTATATGACCAATGAAGGTAGTACAAGTAAATTTTTATCACAATGAGGCCGCCTTAGTCAACCTAATGCTGCTTTTTCACAAGGAGCAGCCTAACTTGGCCCTAATCTAGGAACCATAGATCCCCCATAATCGGGTGAAAGAATTGGGGTCATATAAATATAATGTCGTGCAAGCATTGTTATTAGTTGAACGCATTTGTGGGAAATGTCTCCACTGATAAAAAATGTGCGAAAGCTAAAAACGTTTACTCTTCTTTATTTTAATTTTGCGTGTTACATGGACTTGTTGCTCTACGTCGAAACAAACGTCTGCACGCGCTGCTAGCCGAAGCTCAAGTGAAGCCATCTTTAATTGGCAGCTGTCAGTTTGCTGAATCGTTTATGTTTTTCTCCGCTGTCGCTACATCACTCCTCCCCGGGTGTTGGTTCCCCAACATAAAGAAAAAAAACACGATGTAAACACTCCGCGCATTTGACGGGTAGTCAGGAATATGCAATGAATCAACTGTTGGACCAAGGCATTTATGAAGCACATCATATGCTACGCAACTCAAGGTCACAGCAGTTGATTTAATGCACATCCCACTAAATTTAATTCACTTCACTTCACTTAATTAAGCACTTATAATAAAATGATAATTTCGACGGCACTAAACACAACAATTAACCACGATGCCAATTGTCAAATGCGCGAAGTTATGTTCTGACCAAATGTTCTGTCTCTTTTCTCAACGCGATCCACATAATGGCAAATATCGCCAAACAACACATATTCATAATGCACACACAAAGAATGCAATGAAAGAGAGAGAGAGGGAGAGCATATTAGGTATTCTCGTTAAATTGTTATTCATGTATATGTGTTATACGATACACAATATTATATGAGTCTTCAACTCGCTCTTGAATTATATAATGCTGATAATGTTGATAATTGGGTCATCTACCCCGCTCTCAAATAATGTAAGAACAGCTGATTGTATGTATATAACAAAGCTTCAAAGCTGACCGAGGTTACCACAGAACCGAGGTACCAATAACACTCTGAAATCAAAGACCAACCAATAAAGGTCACTTTATAACGTCGTGTGAAATAAGAGTTTTAATTTAACAAAAAAAAGATCGTGATTCAACAAATCACGCCAACATAAAAAAAATACAATACTGCGGTTCAACTAATCGCAGTTCTTGCTTTGGGACATCATCCCCAAAACATTGGTCCTTCGTAGCCTAAAGGAATCCTGCCTAAGGATATTACATCAGAACCACCATTGGTTCTTCAAAACCTTAAAATCCTGCCTTGAACATCATCAGACCGACAACATTGGTCATTCCACAACCTGGACAGCGTCAGTTAATTCAAGTGTAGCCGCAAACAACTGCAAAACTTTGCGAAGCAACGGAGCAGATCCAGTTGAAAAGAACCGGAAAACCACGAAGCAACGGAGACAGTCAACGGATCAACCAAACGGCGAAGAAGCAGTGAACTGAGTAACTGAATCAACGGACCAACCAAGCCGTTAAGAAGCAGCTCGGTTAATCCCAGCGGATTACAACCACGACCAGCGGAGCACCAACGGATAATCAATATTCAACCGCAATAGTAAGGTAGGAACCTTAAATATATTCAGTGAAAACTTTGAATTAAAGTGAAAGTTTATAGTGAAAATTAATTTTGAGTTTTTTATTCATTTTTAACTTTAATCAACAATTTTCGCAAAATATTCTATTTGCTAAAATTAAATTAAAATAAACAAAGAGTGAAGGTTAAAGTGCTTTAGACATACTATACCTACATTCAATTTACGTATACATATATATACATATACACATTCACATTGGTTTTATCTTTTTACATTCATTTTTTAACTTTAATCAAAAATTTTCTATCTGCTAAAATTAAAATAAAATAAACAAGGAGTGAAGGTTAAAGTGCTTTATACATACATATACCTACATTCAATTTTCATACGTATATACATATACACATTGGTTTTATTTTTTTTTACATTTTAATTTTTCAACCTCCAAATCATTAACAACCCCCCTAATTAACAAGTGAATATACTTAATATCTAACATAACGTAAAACGATAAATAATAGAAAACCTTATCATAACTTATTTAAAATATAAAAATTCAAGTGTTAAAGATAATTATTCGATAGACGAAATAAAATGTCCAAACTCAGTAAATCTGTTGAGTCCCAAGAAATTCTCCTCAAAGAATTAGGAAGTGATCTTGATGAGTTTAGGAAAGATTCCGCGACGGGAAAGCCAAGGGGGTACATAAGTGCGTGTTTAGTGGAAGCGGAGGAAGTGTTCAAACGCGCGAAAAAGGAACATTCCTCAATTGTTTACAGTTCCGCGGACTCCGTGAAAGAAAAATATTTATCGGATGAAACTTATTCGAAAATAAAACGGACATATTTTACTTATATTGGTTTGTTGCGGGATGAGATGGATAAGTTTGAGGATTCACATACTCAAATTCTAGAGTCCACTCGTCTGAACCAAACCCGATCTTCAGCATCCGATATTCGACTTCCGCGTATACAAATTAAACCTTTCTCGGGGAAATTTGAAGAGTGGTGCGAGTTCTTTAATATATTTAATAGTATGATCCATCAAAACGTCGATCTTTCAGACATACAGAAGTTGCAGTATTTGAAAAGCTTCGTGTGTGGTGAAGCTGCTCGGCTGATCCAACACCTCCCCATAGACGGAAAAAATTACCCATCCGCCTGGGACATATTAACTGCAAGGTTTCAAAACAAAAGAAAATTAGTAAATACACAACTACGTATATTAACAGAACAAACTAGACTGTCCTCTGAAACTGCCGCGAATCTGAAATCCTTGCATGACACTAGCACTGAATGTATACATGCACTCTCTAATCTCGGGTTAGCAGTCGACACATGGGACTGCATCTTGATTTATATAATCTTTCATAAGCTTCCAGCTCAAACTCAAAGAGACTGGGAAGACAAGTTAGGAACTTCTAAGGTTCTGCCGGATCTAAAAACATTTCTTGCCTTTATCGAAGGTCGGTTTAGCTCACTGGAAAATATACTCGAGTTGAACAGTTATACAAAACCGCACTTTTCACACAAAAACCCAAGCAGCTCACAAGAAATATCTCTGTCGCCTTTGTCAGGGTTCTCATGGCATCAGATTATGCAAACGTTTTTTGAACATGGACGCGAAAACCCGCACTGAAACAATCAAAAAACTTTCAACTTGTTCAAACTGTTTAGGTTATGATCACCATTCTTCAACCTGCAACAGCACCAACCGATGCAAAAATGTGGACTCAAACATCACACTGTGTTACACATAGAGTCTCAACATGTGCAGATTCATACCAACAGTCAACGATTCACTCATCAAGGACAAAATAGATCACATTTTAATACCCCTAGCCACTTCATTCAAAATTCAAACCAAATAGTATCCTTACCAGACAGTGTAAACATCCAATCCAATGGCCCCTCTACATCTAATGTGACATTAAGCACTCACTTCAATCAGCTACGAACCAAGGTCTTGTTAGCTACCGCATTAGTAAGAGTTTTCGACTCTAATAAAAACCAACATATCTTCAGAGCTTTAATCGATCCAGGCTCTGAAGCCAGCTTTATTACCGAACGTGCTACGCAGATACTTAAATTAAAAAGAGAAAAAATATCAGCAAATGTCACAGGGTTAGGTCAAACATCGACTGGCTCCTCTCAGCATCGAACTTGTTTTACAATACACCCCCGAACAAATTCTTCTTTCGGTCTTAGTGTTAGGGCGTTCGTGTTTCCAAATCTGACCTCACTCTTACCAACTCAACGGGTTCAGAAGAACAATTGGGCTCACTTGTCTAATTTGCCTTTAGCAGATCCATCGTATGATATCACTGGGAAAATTGATCTACTATTGGGAGCAGATGTATATTCTTCCATTATTTTAGAAGGGCTGGTAAAAAGTCAACAAGGATCACCAGTAGCACAGCGAACAGAACTAGGATGGATTCTAACCGGAAGTGTCGGCACAAATTCCCAGCTTAAATCAATCACCGTGCAGAATCACCACAACTCACTTGACGTTCAACTCAGGCAATTTTGGGAAATAGAGGATAATTTGGACGTCAGGAAATTAACAACAGAAGAAGAGCAATGTCAACAACATTATGAACAAAACTTTAGACGACGGAGCGACGGCAGATATGAAGCACGACTCCCTTTCAAGGACAACATTCCGCCAAACATCGGTGATTCCAAACGCGCTGCAATGGCGAGATTTTTTCAATTGGAGAGACGACTGGCATCCAATACTAAGCTGAGGGAAGCATATACGGCCTGCATCAACGAGTACATAAAATTAGGACACATGAAAGAAGTCACAACAGGAGTGGAATTAGCCAGAGGACAACATTACTACCTCCCACACCATGCTGTCTTCAAGGAATCAAGCACCACAACAAAACTTCGTCTAGTTTTCGATGCATCATGCAAAACATCAAATGGAACATCGTTAAATGATTGCTTGATGATAGGACCACGCCTACAACCAGACATAATTGACCTCATCGCTAAATGGAGGAAGTTAAGAATAGCCTTTTCAGCAGACATCAACATGATGTACCGACAGATTTGGATGAAAGAAGCAGACACCAAGTATCAACTAATACTATGGAGAGGAACAACAGAGGAGCCTATAAGAACATATGCCCTTAAAACGGTCACATTTGGCACAGCATCAGCACCATTCCTAGCAGTACGCACGGTACATCAGTTGGCAGCAGACATAAATCACACACACCCTCACATAGCAAAGGTACTCACCGAGGGTTTTTATGTAGACGATCTGATTTATGGAGCTGACGACGAAGAAGAAGCCATCACAATACAGAAGGATGTGTCATCGGTGTTGAAGTCAGCTGAATTTCCTCTGCGAAAATGGGCAAGCAACTCATCAAGAATCCTACAGCAAGTACCTGAAAGTGAAAGAGAAATTAATCTCCCCCTCAATTTTGAATCTCCAGACACCATCAAAACATTGGGAATTCAATGGTATCCAGGAAAGGACATTTTTAAATTCAAAATAGAATTACCTGAGATCAAATCTTTTACGAAGCGTTCGGTTCTCGCAGACATCGCTCGTCTGTTCGATACACTTGGGTAGATTGCACCCTGCATCATCAAGGCAAAATTAATAATGCAGCAATTATGGCGTGCCGAATTATCCTGGGACTCTCGACTTTCCCAGGACATTGAAAAACGATGGGTCAGCCTACGAAAAGATCTGCAGAAGCTGCAGGACATCGAAATTCCACGCTGGATTGGGTACGGGGACACCGCCAAGGTACAATTACATGGCTTCAGTGACGCATCTGAGAAGGCATATGCAGCAGTGGTTTACGCAAGGATAATAGACTACGGGCAAGAACAAATACACATTATAGCGTCTAAGACAAGGGTAGCTCCAGTAAAACCCATATGTCTCCCGCGCTTGGAACTTTGCACGGCACATCTTCTGGCAAAACTATTACATCGAATTGAACAATCCATGCAATTCGATACTGTGGAAACATACGCCTGGTCAGATTCCATGATTTGTGTAGCGTGGATAAGAGGGAGCCCGTCGACTCGCACCACCTTCGTAGCAAATCGAGTGACGGAAATTCAAAACTTAACGCGTCCGAGCAGTTGGTATCACGTAGGAACAAAAGAGAACCCCGCAGACATTGGATCACGTGGATTATCACCGGAGGAACTCATTAACAACGATCTATGGTGGCGCGGGCCCAGGTTTCTGCAAGGTTTCACAGTACAGCATCACCCAGCGGAAATTCCAATTGACACGGACTTGGAAACTAAGGGACAAAAGAAACAAAACTCAGTATCACCTTGTAACAATAAACAAAATCTATTTTGCAAAAATAAAACATCATTACATACCAACTTCTCTCATGTAGTCTCCTTCTTTACTGACATCAACCATACATTTTTTGAGAATTTTTCCACCCTTAAACGTCTTGTCCGTAGTGTAGCTATATGGCGAAGGTACTTCAACAATTTACAACCCGGGAAGAAGTTGCCTTTAAACTCTCATCCACTTTCAGCAGATGAACTGTCAGCATCAAAGGATCATCTCATCCGACTGGTGCAAATGGAACTATTTCCTGCAGAAATTAAGGCCCTTAGAACAAAAGAACCACTTCCGAAGGGTAGCACGATTCTCAACTTGAACCCCTTTCTCGATGCGAACACCCTATTACGCGTAGGAGGTCGGCTAACAAATTCAACACTGCCCTATAATGCTAAACATCCTATCATACTCAAGGAATCACATCACTTCTCCAAACTAATAGTAAGCGACATTCACTTAAGCACTCTTCACGGTGGTCAACAGCTGATGATGGCAGAAATCAGGAACTCATTCTGGATCACAAACCTTAAACGCGTCGTCAAAACAACCATCCACAATTGAGTGCGCTGCCATAGATATAACGCGAAAATGCAGGTTCAGCTTATGGGAAGCCTGCCAACAGAAAGAGTAAGCATCACAAGGCCGTTTACAAATACCGGCGTGGATTATGCGGGTCCAATAGACATCAAGCTATGGAAAGGAAGATGTCCCAAATCATCAAAAGGATACATAGCCGTGTTCGTCTGCCTGTCAACAGAAGCCATCCATATTGAGCTAGTAAGCGACCTCACCGCAGCCACATTTATAGCAGCATATCGACGATTCACCGCCAGACGAGGATTATGCGCAAATCTGTACAGCGATTGTGGCACAAACTTCAAGGGAGCAAACAATGAACTTAGAAGGGAAAGTAAGTTCATATCATCGGAATGGTCAACGGAGGTGGCCAAAGGTCTTGCGTCCAACAACACAACGTGGCACTTCAATCCGCCAGCATCACCACACTTTGGAGGTTTATGGGAGGCCGGTGTCAAATCCATCAAACACCACCTCAAAAGAACCATAGGCACCGCGCGATTGACATTCGAGGAGTACGCAACACTTTTGGCGCAAATTGAGGCATGCTTAAACTCCAGGCTGTTGTGCCCCATGACATCGGATCCACACGACCTCACGGTATTAACTCCTGGACATTTCCTAGTCGGAGCACCCCTTCACACACATCCGGATAGAAATCTACAAGAAAGAAACATAAACAACTTGGACAAATGGAAATATTTACAAAGACTTACTCAGGAATTTTGGAAACATTGGAGCACAACTTACATCCATCATCTACAGCAACGTCCCAAATGGTTAAAGAAGCAAGAAAATATCAACATTGGAGATCTCGTATTAGTCAAGGAAGACAATTTACCACCGTCAGCATGGTTGCTGGCCCGAGTGCAAAACGTACATCCCCTCGCGAAAGAAAAAAAAATAATAATAAATCCCCTAACGAACAATGACATTTTACACCCTGAATAAAATTCATAAACACTTAATTGAAATGACAAAACATAATAATCAATAAAAACACAAACACATAACATGGCCAACCGAGACAATAACACACCCTCTCGACACATCTTTACAATCATGATGTGCCACCCTTTTGATCACTGCACCACAATATTCTAATACATATTTTTTTATTTTTTTATTTTTTTTACACACAATAACAAATGCATACAATCACATATTCCAATTGAACGAGAGCAACCATACCAATTCCAAGATGACAGCACGACAATGCAAGAAGACTTCAAGGGATAACATTAGAAGCGAGCACAAGATCAGCAACTGAACACCACCGAGATGAGACACAATTCGAGCCCGGGAGCATGTTGGTTCCCCAACATAAAGAAAAAAACACGATGTAAACACTCCGCGCATTTGACGGGTAGTCAGGAATATGCAATGAATCAACTGTTGGACCAAGGCATTTATGAAGCACATCATATGCTACGCAACTCAAGGTCACAGCAGTTGATTTAATGCACATCCCACTAAATTTAATTCACTTCACTTCACTTAATTAAGCACTTACAATAAAATGATAATTTCGACGGCACTAAACACAACAATTAACCACGATGCCAATTGTCAAATGCGCGAAGTTATGTTCTGACCATATGTTCTGTCTCTTTTCTCAACGCGATCCACATAATGGCAAATATCGCCAAACAACACATATTCATAATGCACACACAAAGAATGCAATGAAAGAGAGAGAGGGAGAGCATATTAGGTATTCTCGTTAAATTGTTATTCATGTATATGTGTTATACGATACACAATATTATATGAGTCTTCAACTCGCTCTTGAATTATATAATGCTGATAATGTTGATAATTGGGTCATTTACCCCGCTCTCAAATAATGTAAGAACAGCTGATTGTATGTATATAACAAAGCTTCATAGCTGACCGAGGTTACCACAGAACCGAGGTACCAATAACACTCTGAAATCAAAGACCAACCAATAAAGGTCACTTTATAACGTCGTGTGAAATAAGAGTTTTAATTTAACAAAAAAAAAGATCGTGATTCAACAAATCACGCCAACATAAAAAAAATACAATACTGCGGTTCAACTAATCGCAGTTCTTGCTTTGGGACATCATCCCCAAAACACCGGGTGACTAGGCATGGGTTAATACTAATATTTGTAAATATCACCTGATATGAATATATTCCTTATTTAATATTATAATACCTTAAACGATACGAAAATATCGCTAATACTGGTATCTCTCATAGTAAGAGTAAGAGAGTAAACTTAGTTTACAAAGTACTAGAAGGCCATAAGACACTTTCTGTCTCACTCCAAATCACTTCATCTTTGCGCTTTCGTGTCACTCATATGCATTTTCAATACCTACACAAGCATACATATGTATATTAGTCTCGATTGGATTCTTACTGGAATAGTGTAATCAAATACGTATTGGTGAATATCAACGTATCATAATATCCTAGGTATTCGTATTAGTGATACGTAATACGTACAAATATTAGTAATATTTCGACGAATACTAATGTATTCATCTCACCCCTACGGGTGGCATACTTCGTGTGGAACGATCAACTAAATGAATTCTTTTCGATTTGACTGGAGGATAAGTACGCAGTTTTGACGACGGTTGTGGATTGCGCTGGTTCTCGATTTCTGGAGGTGTGATGCTAGATGCTGTTGTGATTGTTATGATGAGTCTTCTGGCTGGATGTGCTTTAGGGGTTGGTCTTCATGTGTAAGGAAAGCTGGTTTCAGGCGCTCTGTTGATTGTTTTGCAGTTCACTAGAATGGTGTATAATTGCGGTGAAATTCGTTTGACTACCTGATGGGGGCCGGTGTATGGTTGTGTAAGAGTCCGTCGTACGCTGGCATCACGTGAAAAGACGTGAGTGCAGGATCCAAGGTCTTTGTGCACGAAGCTGTCTCGCATACTGTGATGAGAGGTGTGCACTGGTTGTAACTCACGCATATGCTGTCGCAGTTGGTTGAGAAATAGTTCTGAGTTGTCAGTCACCGGTCCATCGACGAAAAGCTTGCCAGGAATACGGAAAGTTGTTCCATATACCATCTCCGCACATGACGCCTGAAGGTCCACTTTGTAGCAGGTTCTCAATCCCAGCATAACTGTTGGCAAAAGTTCTACCCAGTGCGTCTTGTTTTCGTGACACATTATTGCAGATTTTAATGGGCGGTGCCATCGTTCGGCGAGACCATTCGCTGCAGGATGATATGGTGACGTTCGAATGCGTTCGCATCCCACCAGTCTTAGTAATTTGTTGAAGAATGCAAACTGAGTGCCCTGGTCGGTTGTTATTACTTTTGGGGCACCGAATCTAGAAATCCACTTTGAGTAAAATGCATCGGCAACTTCTTCTGCGGTTTGAGTGACGATAGGTACGGCTTCCGGCCATCGGAGAACCGGTTTGCCATCGTAAGGCAATACTTAAATCCTCCTGGGTTCGGTAGAGGACCTACCAGGTCTAAGTGGATTTGCTCGAAACGGTTGTCCGGACGAGAAATGCTTCAGGACTGTTCTTGGTATGTCTGTGAATTTTTGAGCGCTGGCATGCAATGCATGTACGTGCCCAGTGGTGAATGTCCTTCTGCATGTTGGGCCATACGAATTTCTGTGAGATCTGCTTGGCTGTTGCTCGACCGCTTGGGTGGGATAACCGATGCATGGTGTCGAAAACTCTGCATCTTAACATCTCTGGAACGTATGGTCTGATGGTTTCAGTAGACGGGTCACAGTGGAGGTGTTTGCCATTGTCCAATGGCAGCTTCTGCCACTTGAGGTTGTTGTCCTTTGACTTAAGTAGGGATTTGAGCTGTTGATCTTCTTCTTGATGAGCTGCGAGTTCCTCCTGTGAGATTTCGGTTGGCATATTGATTTATGTATTTCAAACGTTGCCCAATAAAGAAAGAAAGTCGAAGAATGAGTTTAACGAGTTTAGCGAATAATACGTAAAATACAACTGAAATTTGAAGGTCAATTGAAAATTAAAAATCTGTTTATATCTTAAAACCGTCAAGAAAAAAAAACAGTGTAAAAAAAAAGAAAAAGAAAAAGAAGTAACATATGAAAGAATAAGGAAAGTGCTGACAAGAGAAAGCTGAACTGAGTGAACAACAGAAGCTGAGGTAACACCGAAAAACAAGATAGCAGGACAACAGAAGCTGACACAAAGAAGTGAAAAAGAGGAGGAAGTGAAAGGTGAAGTAAATTTAAGAAACAATTATTATTGCATTCATAAAATTGTGTTGAAAGTGTTTTGAGCTTACATATTGTGAACATATATATTTTTTTTTTTAAATAATTTCGTTTGTTATTTGATTGTAAAATGGAAGTTCTACCTCCAGCTGATAAATTTAGATTAGTCTTAGACTTAGTTACAAAGATTCCCGAATTTAATGGAAATAGAGAACAGCTGGTGGAATTTATTGAAAGGGTTGACAGTTTAATTCCTGTTATAAATTCATTTCATATAGACACTGCAAATATTCTTAAAGGATATATACGAGATAGGATAGTTGGCAGGGCCAAGGAAGCTTTACAAAGAAGAGGTAGGATTAATGATTGGAACCAAATAAAAACGGTAATAATCGAAGAATTTGGGGAAAGAATAAGTGCCGCAATTTTGTTAGACAAGAAACGTGTAGCCAGGGTTATGACAAATATAGAAAGTTTTTTTTAATGAAATTAATAATTATCTCTGTAGAATAAACAATATTAACTTACTTCAAAATAATAACGAGCAAGGAATTATAGACTCCAACAATAGAATAGCATTGGAATCATTTAAGAGCAATCTACCCGAACCAACTAAAACAATAATATTGAGTAGAAATCCGACAACATTGAAAGACGCCTACAAAATAATATTGGAGATAAACCATCAAAATAATGGTAATAGCAATAGTTTAACATATACTTAACAATTCAGGAATAACTACCCCAAACAAAACGATAGATACAATAATCTGACACAATACCATAATAACCCAAGACGATTTTATAATAATAATAATAGGCAATTTGAGAACAGTAATTCGAGACAAACTCATAACGCTAATAACAGGCAGGTTCAAAATAATTCGGGACGGTTTTCAAATAATAATTTAGGTAATATTAATTCGAGACCATTTTATAACAATAGTGGTAGATACCCTCAAGGTAGCAATTCTAGGCAATTCAACAATGCTAGAGATAGTGGTCAAAGACGATTTTCACGGAATAGAAATGAAGTTCAAGAACCAATGGTATTAGTAATGTTGATAGACAGACAAGTCAAAGAGCAGAAAATTTTCATGCAGAAGCCTCGGGAACTATGCATCTCCATTAATAGAACTAACTATAGGAGGACGCAAAATTGATTGTCTAGTGGATAGTGGTTCATCTATATCAATCTTACATGAAAGTTTATTCCCGGAAATTTATAATAGAAAAATAAAACCCATACCATTAGGACAGTAATAGGACAGACAGAAATTAATTTTGAAAAAATCACAACAGTTCCAATAGAATTTAAGCTAAACGCAACAATGTCTTGGAAGCTGATGAATTTAAACCATAAACATTTTCAGGCAATAATAGGAACAAACATATTAGTACACCTGAAAGCAAAAATAGATTTCAAGGATTGTCATCTAGAAATAAGCAATCAATTAATCAAATTCAAGGGATTTGATTGCCCATACAGCTATGAGGAAATAAATGTATTAGAACCCATAGAAAAAGGAAACAATCTTTTAAAGAAATTAAATTTATCTAAACTAAATGAGGAAGAGACAGAGTGCATAAAGCAAATATTAAAAAACAGTAATGACCTATTTTTCGTCGAAGATCAGATATTGACCAGTGTAGACACTATTAAACTATATTCAAGAGCATATCGGTTTCCAAGAGTACATGAGGAAGAGGTTGAAAGGCAGGTGAAAGAAATGCTTAGTCAAGGAATAATTAAGGAAAGCAACAGTCCGTTTAATAGTCCTATATGAATAGTTCCAAAAAAAGTCGATAATTCAGGCCAACAAAAATGGAGACTGGCTATCGATTACAGAAAACTGAACGAAATTACTGTTAGCGATAAATTCCCGATCCCTAATATTGACGATATTTTCGACAAGTTGGGAAAAGCTCAGTACTTCAGTACCTTGGATTTGGGGAAGGGTTTTCACCAGATTATGGTTGATGAAAAAGACCAGCCTAAAACCGCTTTTTCCACTCCGCAAGGGCACTTTGAATATATCAGAATGCCCTTTGGTCTTAAAAATGCACCACCAACTTTTCAAGGCCTTATTAATAATATTTGCATAGTGTATCTTGACGATATACTCGTTTTTAGTACAAGCTTGGAGGAACACAAAGTAAATCTTGATAAAGTTTTCAGAAGGCTTAGAGAGTATAATCTTTAGATTCAAATAGACAAGTGCAACTTTTTCCAAAAGGAGACGCAATGTTTGGGACATATTTTGACGGAGGATGGCATTAAGCCTGATCCAAAAAAAGTTGAAGTAATCCGAAACCTTAATTGACCTAAAACTCCTGAGCAAATCAAGAGTTTTTTAGGCATTACGGGCTATTACCGTAAATTTATAAAAGATTATGCCAAAGTTGCCCAGCCTATGACTAAGCACTTAAAGAAAAATAAGCGCATTAACATATCGGATTGTCGATATATTAATGCCTTTGGAAACTTAAAGAACTTATCACCAATCATCCTATTCTACACTACCCCAACTTTCACAAGAAATTTAAACTGACAACAGATGCTAGCAAATATGCAGTTGGTGCCGTTCTTAGTCAGGATAACCACCCTATCTGTTATGTTAGCCGAACGTTAAATAAACACGAGATAATGTATAGCGCCATAGAAAAAGAATTACTGGCTATAATTTGGTCAATTTGTTATTTCAGACCATACCTGTACGGAGTAGAGTTTGATGTCCTCACGGACCACCAACCGATCAAATGGTTACATTCAAAAAAAGATTGCAAAGATATTAGTTCAAGACTACAAAGATAGGTGTTAAAATTAGGAGAGTATTCATTTAAAATTGACTATATAAAGGGAAAAGAGAATAATGTAGCAGACTTTATAAGTAGGATTATACGGTTTAGGCATATTTGGCAGAAGACCTTAAAAATTATGAGGAAGTTATTAGATACATTAGAATTGTTCACGAAAAAGAATCAAACCATCGAGGTATTAATGAAAACTTTGAATTTTTGAAAAATAAGATATACTTTCCCAAGTTAAAAATACTCATTCAAAAGTTTATCAAAAATTGTTCTATATGCCAAAGAGTAAAATATAACCGCAGTCCGATAAAAATCAAATATAATTTAACACAAACACCATCTGACCAAAATGAAATTGTCGGTTTAGATACTTGGACCACGAAAGGCCAACGATTTTTAACGAGTATTGATAGATTTCCCAAACATGCAATAGTATTTCATCTAAATGACAGAAATCTTATAACAATAAGGGACGCCTTAAGGAATAGACATGCCGTACTAGGAAAACCCAAACTTTATTGACAAATGTATAAGTTGCCGTGCGATACCTGGTGGCGATTAGAGCAAGTGAGTTATTACTATAGACATTTGACAGCTACCAAACTTTGTGTGGAATTTAATGAGACAACAAAATCTTGTGTGGAAATAAATGAGGAAACAAAATCTTGTGTCGAATTAAATGAGGAAAATTCTCGGCAAAAGAATAATAATGGATCTTACGATTTTTTCAAATTCATAGTTAATTCAAATGGTTTGAAAGAATTCATTTCATTTATGAATTTCTTACCCCGACAAACGCCGAACATTTTCAAAAGATATCGAAGACCGTTGAAGAAGCTGCTCAAATTTGAGGGACCACTGTAAGCCAAAGTAGTGGTCAATGGCTGACCGAAAGAAAAATTCGCATAACGGGAAGTATAGCATACAACCTCTTCACATATTCCCATAACAAGTTGCCAAATTGGCAAAAGAAGTTGTCGACGATATACGATGGCAACCTCAAAGGCAATGAAGCAACAAGATATGGAAAATATGCTGAGAAGTTGGCTAAAATGGTTTATGGGAAAAAATATCTGCTGTTCGAGACTGGGTTGATAGTGTGCACTAACCTTCCCTTTGTTGCGTCCAGTCCGGATGGAATTATTTATGACGGTGATGCTTGGAGGCTGATTGAAATCAAGTCACCTATTAAAGGAAAAGAGATTCCAGCAAGGCAACTTTTCGAGTCTTTATATTACTTAAAAAAGACTGATGGTGAGTATTACCTAAAGAAACAGCATTCCTACTATGGTCAAATCCAATTGGGATTAGCCATTTTTAACTTAAAAGTATGTGATCTTATTATATATAGTTCCTTTGATAATTCCTTAGAGGTGATAAAAGTTTTAGTCGATAAATCTTTTGTAGAATTTTTTGTTAAAAGACTATGCTACATATATTTTAACCGTGTAATGCCTTATGTTTTTAAAACTTAGTATTTATAATGTATTTTTTGTGATTTTTAAGACTGTATTTTTGTTTTTTAACATAAATGCAATTTGTTTATATTGTTTTTTTGTGATTTTTAACTGTATTTCTGTTTTTGTTTTTTAACATAAATGCAATTTGTTTATATTGTTTTTTTGTGATTTTTAACTGTATTTCTGTTTTTGTTTTTTAACACAAATGTAATTTGTTTATGTTTCTTTTGCTTACCTGGATTAATAATTTATTTTGCTTCTGTTTCTTTTGTTTGCATGAATTCATTTGTTTTGTTTTTGTTTAAATGAAAATAATAAAAAACACTTATGTTAACTGCTGTTGTTTTACTTTAAAAATTTATTATCACTCAATATGGGTGAGCTAAGGTTGGACAATCCACATATAACTGTCATTATATCGTCTATGTAAGGTATGATGGAAGCACCCACTTTCTCGGACAACACTTTGAACATTTTTAGCCTTGCAATCCTTCTCTTGACATGAACTCTTGCTGAAGCTATTTTAGTAGTTCTTTCCACATCGTCTCTTGAATATGCTTGAAAATGAAACTCTGGTCTTATCATTTCAATTCCAGCTTTCGAGAGCTCGTCATCGATAAGAAAACCCTTATCAACCATAACAGCATCACCCGGTTGAAGTTTATCGAGTAAATCGGTCAAATTAAATAATGCCTTATCGGAAGATTTACCTGTAGCAACTTTACTGACATAATTTATTGATCCAGAGGGGGATACTCCAATAAGGACTTTAAGTGTATGTGAACCCTTGTAATGAGAGTAAGTGCACGTTCTACACGATAGGCACCGAAACGTGACTGTTCTTATTTCCGTGCAATCAAGGATAGTTCTTACGGAAAACTCTCAAAGCATGTTGGAAGGCTCCTTATATTTTGCTCTTTCGTTTGCCAATAAATCAAATTCTTAGTGATTTTGGCTAAAAGTTGAATCGTATCAGCAAAATACAACTTAGCGCTTTTATCACTAACTTGAAATGATATTGCTAACTCTGCAAACGATGTATTCGACTTTAATTTATACATTGTCAAGAGAATTCTGTCTCTCAGTGACATGTACACCTTATCGTCTCTCCTAATCTTTTTGCAGCTTTGCACTAGCACATCCAAAGTTGAAATATTGGGCAATCCAGTCATGGTTTTCATATTTTTTTCGGTGTCCCATAGTGATGTAAAAGTTATAAAGGGGTTTATAAAAACCTGCATTGCTTTGTTGCGAACTTCTGCACCAACTTGTACCCCTTTATCGCAACTTTGTGAATCCTTCGCAACTGTGGTTTCCGATGTGCTTGATGGATACAAAAATTCCACAACTGGCTCATGTGTATTTCTGAAAAGGATATGGAATTGATAATGAAAATTTAAAAGTATATAAAATTGGTTTTACCTTCTTCTTGCTATAGCAATAGAACGCATTAGCAACCTCTTCGATCGGTCGATTGTAGCCTTCTTTGTTTGTATGGACGATTTGGGAAGGTTCTGGATGGGAAATGCACCCATTACCAACATCGTCCTGCTTCTTATGCCCTCACGTCGAGCGGGTCTTAAAATATCGTTTCCCATAAAATGACGGCTGCAAATACAAAAAGATTTTGGAAATGTTTTTCCCATCCGAAGGGCAATTGACCACTTCTTCAATAAAACTTTACAATCCCGAACTTCTTTCGGGAGATGATACATTGTTATACCATTTCCTAGGTAGGAATTGCATTGAGGAACACCACAATGTGATGATTTGTCCTTTTTTCCCTGTCCACTTTCCATAATCTTTAAACAAAAACATCACGTACAAGAGAACAAATTAATTTTGCAATTAACACTCAATTCCTAGCTTTATTTTTTTCTTTTTAATTGTTTTTTAGCCACTTAACAAATTATAAAATAACTTTTGCGATTAAATTGTGAATTAGTGCGCTCGTTTTCCATACAATTGTGTATGAGCTGTCAAATGCTATAGTAATAACCCAGTTCTAATAATCGCCACCGGGGGTTTGCCTCCAATCGTCAATATAGCTGATAACGAATTTGACGGACTAGTAATAAAAGACTTTTTGAGAAAAGAGAACATTGAACTTCATCTCACAAAGCCAAATAGCCATACTGGCAATTCGGATATTGAAAGGCTCCACAATACCTTAAATGACCAGATAAGAGTAATGGAAATAAACCCTGATTTTAAAGACCTAGATATGAAAAGTAAATGTTTTAAGTCCGTCTTTAGACATAAACAAGAATCTAAATATAAACTACATAAAAATCAAAATTTACACCCATCTAATATTAAAAGAAAGTATAAATACATTACAGATGCTTGCAACGGTAATATTACTTCTACTGTGGTCGACCCTGATAATGGGTGAAGCGGAAATACAAATTGAAAAGTTGGAAGGGCAAAACGGCTTTCTAACCCTTTAACTTCCAGATGCAGAGCTTTTTGAGGAGTACTCAATATTTATGCATGTAGTTGATCTAAAACGGATCGAAAAATTAATTGAAGAAATAGAAAAAGATTCATCAACAATGTTAGGAGAAGGCGAAAAACTTTCCATAATAGAAAAAGAAATAGATGATTTAAAGCATATGTATCAGACATTAATTCCGAATAGAAACAAGAGGGCATTAATAAATCTGGATGGTACTGTAATGAAATGGCTTTACGGTACCATGGATAGTAATGATAGAGAAGATATAGAGGAGCATTTTAGAGTTGTTTACGGCAACAATCATAATTTAATAGAGAATATTAATAAACAGATTAAAATCAATGAAATAACTAACAAGAACATAGACAGCTTAAGAGACAGTATAATTGAAGATAGAAAGAAGTTACTAAAATTATTACTTGATATTAATGAAAGAGATAGCAGTTACAATAAAGATATTTATGTGAATAAGCAACTAATTAGAATTGGCATTTTAAAGAATGAGCTAGAAAAACTACAAAGTAATGTATCAAAATGGGTTACATGATTAGAAGCATTCTTACTAATGAAGAATTAGAAAATATAAAAATGGCTCTAGGCAAATTTAAGGACACTTTAGCTTTTATTATCAAGGTTAGGTTAGGTTAGGTTGAAGTGGCTGCCAGCTAAGATTCGCCAGCACACTTAGACCAAAGAGGTCCGTTGTGATACCACGTGGATCATGGGAGAAGCCTCCCTCCACCTACTCGTCTTAAAACCAATTAGAGCTTCTTATGAAGCGTAGGAGGCTCTTGATGTCGATATTCATCAGGTCGCTTGTATCATTATATAGGGAGCTCCTAAGTGGAGTTTCCTTCTACGGGAGAGAGCTGGGCAGAGACAAAGAAGGTGAGGAATAGTTTCCTCCTCTTCTTCATCCATGCAGCTTCTACAGAAATCGTTCGCGAAGAGGCCCAGCCTTGTAGCATGCTTGCCTATTAGACAGTGTCCAGTGATGACACCTACAGTGGTGCCGATATGCAATCTGTTCAGAGAAATCAAATTCTTAGAGCGTTTTAGATCCAGCTTTGGCCAAATCTGTTTTGTCGCTAGACATGTTGAACCACTTGTCCACCTAAGATTTGCACTCTCGATAGCATCCAGCTTGAGTTTAAGTTTGCGAGTAGCGATTGGAATACCTAAGGTGCCGTTATCCGGCAAGATGGGTAAATTTGTTCCTTCTTTGGCGAGTTCATCGGCCTTACAATTCCCTGGAATGTCTCTATGCCCCGGCACCCAACACAGGTGAATATTGAACTGCTCAGCCATCTCCACAAGAGACGAACGGCAGTCTAGAGCTACTAAAGAGTTTATAGAGGTCGATTCCAGGGATTTGATTGCTGCCTGGCTATCAGAAAAGATGCGGATATCTCTAGCAGATATCACGTTTTTCTTAAGCCAAGATAGGGCTTCTTTTATCGCCATTATTTCCGCCTGGAACACGCTACAGTGATTAGGAAGACGGAAAGAGAGCTTAAGATTAAGCTTATCGGAGAAAACACCTGCACCGACTCCGTCTATGGTTTTTGACCCGTCAGTGTAGAAGTGAATAGAATCATCTTCTAAAAATGCATCTTCCTCCCAGCATGATCTGGAAGGGATGGTGACAAGGAAGTTCTTCTCAAAATTTAAACGAGGTATGGTGTAGTCCGTATTTTCGGGAGAGATTTTGAATTTATTCAGAATAGAGGCGTGGCCGAATTCTTTTCTTGACCACTGTTGGGTAGCTTCAAGGCGAACGGCTGCAGTTGCTGCCATTTGCTTGCTATATATATCGAGGGGTATTAGATGGAATATAATGTCCAGTGCCGCGGAGGGAGTTGTACGTAGTGCTCCGCTGATGCACAGACAAGCTGTACGTTGGACCTTACTTAGATAATCGCGATTTATAGCTTTATCTAAGGCTGTCCACCAGACAATCACCCCGTATGTGAGTATCGGTCTAATGATCGAGGTGTAGAGCCAGTGAGTAATTCGAGGTTGTAATCCCCATTTATTCCCAATGGCTTTCTTACAAGAGAAAAGTGCTACTGTAGCTTTCTTTACTCTTTCTTGAATATTAGGTTTCCAACTTAGCTTCCTATCCAGGATAAGACCCAAATATTTTGCTTTATCAGAGAAGGTTAAGCTGGTTCCATTAAGAGAGGGAGGGTCGACTAGCGGAATTTTATATTTCCTTGAAAAGAGTACTAGTTCAGTTTTGTGGGGGTTTACACCCAGACCACACCGAACTGCCCATCTAGTGAGCTTATTTAAAGCGTTTTGTAAGAGTTCCTTCAGAGTATTTAGGTGCTTTCCCGAGACGGCCAAGGCAACATCATCTGCATAAGCGATCGCTGTGCATCCCTCGCCTTCCATGATTATCAATAGTTCATTGACCACCAAATTCCACAGAAGCGGGGATAGAACACCTCCTTGTGGAGTGCCTCTACTAACAGATCTTCTGATAGTCGTCCCACCCAGCTTTGAATTGATAATCCGACCATTGAGCAGTAGATTGATCAATTCGCGGAGTGAGCTGTCAACTTTCAGATCTGATAGTGCATCTGCTATCGCTGATGTATTGATGTTGTTGAAAGCGCCTTCTATATCCAGAAAGGCAACCATTGTGTACTCCTTGTGGAACAGGGAATGTTCAGTTTTGCGTACCAGTGAGTGCAATGCTGTCTCCACTGATTTGCCTTTGCAATACGCATGTTGGGCCGCTGACAGTAGCTTCTTATCAATACTGTTGCGTAAATGGATATCAATCAGTCGTTCCAATGTTTTTAAGAGGAATGATGATAGACTGATAGGTCTGAAATCTTTTGGATTTGAATGAGAGCATTTACCCGCTTTGGGTATGAATACAACTTTGACTTCTCTCCATATCTTTGGAATATAAACCAGGTTTAGACAACTTTGCAGAATCATCTTCAGCACCGGCATAATTATGTCCGATGACTTCTGCAACTCGGCAGGTATTATGCCGTCTGGTCCCGCGGATTTGTATGGTTTGAAGCTGTGTAGTGCCCAGTGGAGTTTGCTCAGTGTGATTAAGTTTGAGGAGTTGGTAATTTGTGAAAGTGGTCTGCTGGAAACCATACTGTTAACAACTTGGGAACTGCCTGGGAAATGGGTGTCAAGCAGTAGTTTTAGCGAGTCTTCGCTGGAAGTAGTCCAAGTTCCATCCGGTTTTTTAAGGTAGCTGGGTGTAATTGGATTTGAAGAGAGAATTTTTCTTAGCCTAGATGCCTCAGAAACTTCTTCTATTTTACCACAGAAGAGTCTCCAAGAATTTCGTTTGGCTTTTCTTAATTCTTTTTTGTATGTGCTGAGGGATGCCTTGTACAAGTCCCAATCTTGCGCGTCTCTCGTACTTTTGGCATTATTGAAGAGTTTCCTACAATTACTTCTTAAAGGGCCTAACCCTGCAGTCCACCAATGTGGCTTCTTTTTGCCCCTGGGATTGATCAGAGGGCAAGAAGAAGACATCGCTGTGTTTAAGGCTGATGTTAAATTTTCAACCATGCGATCAAGTTCTTGGGGATTGCATGGGGGGTTAAGGTGATTTGAGGTAACTAAACAACTTAAAGTTGACCTATATTTGAGCCAGTCAGTTTTACGATAATTCCTAAAAACTGGCGGGCTAGGAGAGTCTACATGTAAGGAGAATTGGAGGTACCTGTGATCCGAAAATGAGGGCTCGCTTGACACCTTCCAATTTCTAATATGGTGGGCAATGCTATCGGAGGCAAGTGTTATGTCCTGTACTTCTTGCCTGTTTCTGGTGACGAAGGTAGGCTCGTTACCTATGTTGCACAAAATAAGGTTTGTACTTAGAATGGAATCGAAAAGTAACTCACCTCTTTTGTTAATGTCGGAACTGCCCCATACGGTGTGATGAGCATTAGCATCACATCCAATGATGAGACCAGTTTTTTGTATCCCCGCATCTGCGATCAGTCTTTCCAGGTTATCCCCAAAAAGTCCCAAAGGAAATAAAATTAATTTAGAAATATATTGTTACACCTCTTCCTGATAAAGAACACTACGAACTTGATTTTAAAATGAAAACGGTTGTAGGTCTGAATGAAAGTTTATATGAATATAAAAAATGATATGAATATTAAGAATTTAAGAAAAGTAGATGAATGTAGCAAAGATCTTTTTATTGGAGTTAAACGATGCAACAAGAAAAAGAACACTAAACACGAAATTCTAGAACTATATGCCGGAATTTATTTATTCAAAAATAATATAAATGTTTGTATGAAAAAAACCTGTAATAATCAAAATTATTCATTAAATGGAAATTACTTAATTATATTTAAGAATTGTATTGTTAAAACTGAAGACATTGAAATAAGCAATAATATTAAAGTATTCAATAAAGTTATAACCATTCCGAATTATGAAAACTTGGAAAAAGTAAATATTACTCTTTCACTTGATGAAATTCAAACATACCAATACGAAAACATAAAAAAAATCAATGAACTCCATTATGAAAAGAGGACTCATTTTATTTCATTTGTAGTTACAACTATTGTTATTATTATTATAATTTCGATTTAATTATATATATTTCATAAAAAATATTATAAACTAAAAATAAATGTATTTAATGTAAAATTTTCGACTCAGGAGAGCTCGAAACGAAAGGGGGGAGAAGTTATATCAGAAGTACCCCCTTTATTTTAAACAAAAGATCAACGACGGATCCTGTTCTATCGCAGTGCTGATTTTGCACATTCCCCGTCACTCCCATTTGGTAAACAAATATGAGTTCAACAATGGAATGTGTTGAACTGCAATTTCATCTGCATCTTAGTGGGAAGATGTAGATAAGAGACTGCATAGCTGCATTGGGATTGGATTTGATTCGCTGTTGATCAGTACTTTTAGAAATTAAGTTTAATCTTTAAGCAACAGTCAAATTGTAAACTTTAATATAACTTTACTTAATAAAGAAAGACTATGTATATTAAACGTTACTCAATAAAGAAAGATTATATATTTTAAACATTACTCGTGCGTTTTATTCAATTTTTTCAACAAAATGTGGGGCAGCATCGGGTCCTAGTTGTTTGTTGAGATTTCCAAGCTCTTCAGTCCATGCAAGCACTCCTGTCCTGGGTGGTGTCGTGTAATAACTTGAAGGGAGCCGAAGCAGAATAATTCGTTCTACTTCGCCACTGAGATTCGTCTTAAGATAGAACATCTTCTCGCAATTTGACAACTCCTGCTTATCCACCATTTGGGTGAAAAAGTCGTGAAACGGGGTCCATTTTAGAGATATCTTTGTGTTGGTTGACCCCGAGTACTGCTTTAGTGTGGTATGTTTTTCAGCCATTTTTGCCAAGAGAATAAGTTCTTAAAAAAAAAAAATACAAATACTGGGGGCAACAGACCGTGTACGATCCAGGGCCTAGCTTCTTGCGACCATTCGTGTTGTACGTGTTATATTTTTTCACACAAATGGAAAGGACCTACAGTTTAGAGCCATATCCGAAAGGCAATGTGAGAAGCTTTCTCTTGATAGTTATTACTCTTGGACGTTTGGTAGTCATTCGCGATGGTGGGGCCGTGCAAAAACTTTTTGTTATTTCTGGGATTTGAACGTTGAACCTCCCGCTCAGCGATGATGATCCTTCATTGCTTGCTTCCAGCTCTTCAATTTTTCTGGAGAACTCGTCGTGGAACTGGTCATACACCTTTCTCATGGCATCGTAATATCCATTGGCGAAGTAGGGGTGTGTTATTTGCGTTGGGTATGTATCTCTGATTTCGCTGTCGGCTGCTTCGAAGATCTCCCATAGTTCTGTGAGTCTACAACCGATCCTGGTAGTAGCTTAGCGTCTTGCATACCTTCGGATGCTTTCGGTAGCTCGTGACGATCTGCCCGATCCTAGAGCCTGTCATTTTGTGTCGATTTGCTAATTTATCCATGTTGACACAGGTACAAAACTCAAAATTTCCTTGTAATTCTTGTGCTTCAAGTGCTGAAACTCCAAATTACTTTGTAATTCTTGTAAACTGGAAGACCTTGATGGCCTCGCGAACCTGTTTGTGATTGCTGGTTGATGGTTCGTTATTTGCTCATTACCTCTGGTGTGGGGAGGCAGATCACGCCGGGGTCACCAAAATGTTTAATGCTTTTACTAAACCTATTGAAGAATAGATCACAGTTCTGAACTTTGGCTATCTTTGATATTTCTAGTCCTTTACTAGAATATCAGTTATGGCAACACATCAACTTACCTTGTACGCGCAGCATCAGCTTGCATCGCCTCAGCAACACATCAACCTGGATCAACTTACTCTACACGCCCAATAGCAAGCGCGTGCTCATAGTAGTGTCAGATTCTTACTGAGCAAAAACACCACCCTTCGATATAAATTTGTTAGATATTGCAACTAAGAAATAACTTATATAACTTTTTATATCACGAAATAGAAGCGTTTGGTAGGTTACTTTCCACTGAAAGATCCTACAGGTTCCGCAATATAAACGCGGTTAATCCACAATCTAAACGCGGTAAATCCTTATCTCGCCAAGTCGAAAGGATTCGTTCTTTATGTTCTTTATGGTCGGCGCAATGGATTTTCCTGCTAGTTCCTGCTAGCTCCGCAGTTTAAACGCGGTTGCTCACTATCGCGCTAAGTCCAAAGGTTTGGTTCTTTGTAGACGGCGCAGTAAATTTCTGTCATCCAAAATTTGAAGGACTGTATTATTTACGTGACTTTCTAGTCGACTTTTATTCTTTCTCGCATAGTTTCTGATTTCGTCTTCGATTGTTTTAATGCCGAGATCTCTGTGTATATCTCTATATCTGATATACCACAATTCCTCTTAGCACTTTATTTTCAAAAGTTTGTAAAATATTAATATTACTTATTTTGGTACAACCCGGAGTTGTATACCATATGTCCAGACTGGCTTTAGCACTTGCTTGTATAAAAGCAGTTTGTTTTCTATATTAAGCTTGGAATGCTTTCCAAGTAACCAATACATTTCTCTGTATTTGTTTTCTAGCTCTGCGTTTTTTCTTTACATGCGACTTCCATTTCAGCCTTGCATCGAGTGTCATTCCAAGATACTTAGCCTCGTTTGCAAACGGAATTCGAACCGAGTTTGAAAAGATCGGCTAATTATTTATTTTTTTGTAAGTAAAATTTACATGAACAGATTTGGTTTCATTCCGAGCGATTCGCCAAACCTTTGTCCATTCATTTACTCTATCCAATGCTTCCTGCAATTTTTCCGTAGTATCTTCGACCATTCAGTAGGCAACTGCCAAGATAGCAGTGTCGTCGGCAAATATAGCGAGCGCATTACCATCTACTTGCGGTATATCATGAGTATATAATAGATACAAGAGTGGACCAAGGACGCTTCCTTGCGGTACCCCAGCCAATATTTCCTTAAAGTCTGAATATTCGTTTCCGTGTTTGACGCGGAATAATCTATTCGTAAGATGGGTCTTCAAAATATTAAATAAAGGATCGGGCAGAACTTGTCGCAATTTAAACTTTAAGCCTTCATGCCAGACCTTGTCAAAGGCTTGAGAGACGTCAAGGAATACACTTGAGCAAATAATTTTTCCTTCAAATGATTTTTCTATTACATCTGTTATTCTATGTACTTGGTCCACCGTAGAGTGCTAGCTTCTAAGCCCGAATTGATGATCCGGGATAAGACGTTTTTCTTCTATAATTGGCTGTATTCGCCTAAGCAATATTCTCTCGAATACTTTAGATATAATTGAAAGAAGCGAAATTGGTCTGTAAGACGTTTTCTCGTTCGGCGGTTTTCCTGGCTTAAGAACCATTATAACTTCCGCGAATTTCCATTGGCTGGGAACATATTCTAGTCTAAGCGCGGCATTTATAATGAAAAGAAGTTTAATTAAAGCTTTTCTGGGTAGTTCTTTGAGAACCTCTCCTGTGATAAGATCATATCCAGGAGCTTTCTTAGACTTTAATTTCTTTATTTCTTGCTTGAGTTCATTTAGCGTTGCGCTTCTTATGACGCTATTGTCTATATCCGATGCGCTTATATTTTGAATAAGCGCTTGTCCATCAAACGGTTTGAAAGTTTCTTCCAGATGGTTGGCAAAAACTTGCGCTTTCTCTTTGTCATCTCTGGCCCATTCATCATAATTTTTTTAATTGGGGCGGCTTGAATTTTAGGTTTTTTAATACCCTTTATAGCCTTTCAAAGCGAATAATTAGAATCTTTTTCTGCAGTTAAACTTTCAAGGTAACTTTGTATTCCACGATTTTTAAAATCATTGATAGTCTTTTTTAGCGAGTTGCACAAACGGTTTAGGTGTGCTTTATGTTGCGGAGCCCGAGTTTGTTGCCATTTTTTACCCGCTTTTCTCTTCTCCTTGATCATCTCTTTTATTTCGGGTGGATACGTTTGGACATAACTGCCCGGCGTTTTCTTTTGTTTGAGAGTATTTTTCCACGCGGCACCCTGTACGATCAACTTCGACTTCAAGTTCATAGAGTGTCTTAAGTGATATGCTCAGCTCAATATTTGCTTCAATATCTTTTTTGAAGCTGTCCCAATTAGTTTTCACGTTGGTTAATCTAGCTGGTTTTACTTTTTTAATCAGAGCTTCGCTTATCGTCATAATGATTGGAGAATGATCAGAGGAGAGATCAAAGCATTCTTCAACTTTTATACAGTTACCCGATATACGTAATATGTACAAATATTAGTAATATTTTGACGAATACTAATATATTAACTCACCCCTAGACATAACGTGTTTGATCGCTCTTTAATTCCGATAAGGACATAATTATGTCCAGGGACTCCTTGTATGTTTTATTTGCCTGAATTCTAATTGGTTTGTATTCTTCGACTATTGTTGGTACTTCTATTTTCACCCCAGTCCGAGTTATAGGCCGTCAAAGTGGGACACCACCGATTTTATTTATTTATTTATTTCATCAAACAGAGTTACATTGAAGTTGCACTCAAGAGATTACTTAATATAAAGAAAGATACTATACAGTTCCACCAAGATTATTTAGAGCTGGAGTTAATATAAGTTTAAATTTATTTCTATTAATATCGAATTCAATTAAATTGCATACAGTGTTTGCTTCTCTTAAACATCTAGATAAAGGCTCATTAAAAGCATAATTAAATCTATGAAAAGGGACATGAAATAAAACATGATTTCTTGGGACTCGTGTAGGAACACAGAACTGAACTAGGGCCAAGAGATAGGGGCAATCGATATGATAATAAATCAAATCACGAATAAACATAATAGAGAAATATTTTCTCCGAAAATAAAGAGGCGTCATTCCAAACAGCTTCAATCTAGTTTCATACGAAGGCATATTTATGTTCCAACGGAGCCTCCGCATAACAACTCTCGTAAATCGTTTTTGGATCTTCTCAATTCTAACAGAGTGAATCTCATAAAAGGGATTCCAGACAATACAGCAGTACTCAAGCGTAGATCTTACAAACGCAAAAAAGAGGCATTTTAGCGTATGAGGGTTGGAAAAGTCTTTCGAGTTGCGTAAAACAAAGCCTAACATTGAGTTACCTTTTGCAATTAAGAAGTCTATGTGATTCAAAAAGTTAAGTTTATGGTCAAAAATTATACCGAGGTCTTTTTTAGAAGATATGGCTGCAAGTGGAATATTGTTTATCCTGTAAATGTATTGGATAGAATAGGAGTTGCGATAGTAACTCAGACTTTGGCATTTCGAGGCATTTAAATATAAAAAGTTACTACTGCACCAGATTGATAATCTTTCAAGATCCTCCTATAGCTGAAAGCAATCTTGCTCAGACTTAATACAGCGAAATATTTTTAAGTCATCGGCGTACATTAGACAATGTGAATTTAAAATGATATCAGGAATGTCGTTGATGAATAAAAGAAAGAGCAATGGGCCAAGATGACTACCCTGTGGAACACCAGAATATGCATGCACTATTCGGGAAAGCATGTAATTGATGCGAACACACTGGATACGGTCTCCTAAGTAGGAGTTGATCCATTTTAGGAAGTTAGAATGAAGTCCAATACTCTCTAATTTTATAAGAAGGATATCGTGGTTAACTCTATCGAATGCCCTAGAAAAGTCCGTGTAAATGACATCATATTGCAAACCTTTCTCAAGACCATTTAAAACGTAATTGCAAAAAATAGATAAGTTAGTGCAAGTAGACCTACCAGAAACAAAGCCATGTTGGTATGGCGAAATAACTCCTTTTAGAATGGGAGAAAGTTTGTCACAAACTAATTTCTCAAACAGTTTGGGAATGGTTAAGATTTTACAGATAGGACGATAATTAGATATTTCTTGCCTAGATCCAGATTTATGAATAGGCAATATAAAAGGTCTCTTCCATGTGTTGAGAAAATCACCATGTTTCAAAGAACGATTGAAAATCAAATAGAGTGGAAAAGCAAATGCATGAGCACACATTTGTAAGATAATAGGGGGGATGCCGTCAACGCCAGGACGGTTATCAGATTTCAAATTTGATAGTGCCATTTCTATTTCAGATATTGACAAAGTCAAACTACCAATGTTAATACAATTGGATGAGATCATTGGATTAACAGGATTTGAAACAGCAAACGGTCTGTTGGTGTACACAGATTGAAAATGTTTTGCAAACAGATTACATATAGTTGAGAGATCAGTTGATGTAACACCTTCATGGTGCATGCAGTTAGGTATGCCATTAGATTGTTTTTTAGTATTGATGAAGGTCCAGAAACTCTTACTATTGACTTTAAGGTTGGACTCAACGGAAGAAATATATCTTTTGTATAGAAATTTATTTAAAACTTCAAACTGTTTTTGGAGCAGCCGATATTGTTTATAAAGATCCGCGTCATAATTTGTTTTGCGAAGTTGCTTGTATATTTTGTTTTTGCTATTGTTTAAATTTATAAGTCTTTTGTTATACCACATTGGTTTAAAACTAGTAACTGATTTTACCTTAGGAGTATACATATCAATTGCCACCTTTACAATCTCAGTAAATGAATTATAAGAGTCAAGTAAATTTTCATTATTTAACACTAATGGCCAATCAACATTATTAAGATATGACGCAATATTTTCAAAATTAGCTTTAGAAAAATTATATTTAAAACTGGAACCGGAAACTGCCGGCCTGAAATACTGATAAAATTCGAAATGCAAACTAAAAGAAACATGAAAGATCGAATTAGGAAAAAGAGGAAACATGGAGTTGCTGATATTAACGCTCAATTCAGGATCAACGAAGGCAAGATCAAGTACATTATTAAAATCATTATTAAAATGGTTAAGTTGAATAAGATCGAATTGAGCAAGAGTATCAACAACTTCATATTCATAGTCTAGGTTTACATTATAAGGCACTAGCCGAGATTCATCTGAATCATAAATCCATTTATTATTAGGTAAGTTAAAATCACCAATCAAAATAATGTGCTGATTATCAGTTAAAGTATTAAGGATAGAAGAAACATTTTCAATATGTGCCTTATATAGTTGATAAGAACTTCTTGGTGGAATATAACTAACAACTAAATAAACTTCAAATGCACCATTGAATTTTACATTAAGTATTAATTGATCAATATCTAATGCAGCAGCTGATGGAGGTATACAGACTTGAGTACATGGCAATGAAGAACGTACGGCAACCAACACTCCACCGCCCCTTTCACAATCCAACATTTCATAACAGCGATCTTTGCGGAAGACAGCGTATTGTTGAGAATTAAACATTTCAGCACTTTGATGATTCGGTTTCAGCCAAATCTCAGTGAGAACGATAATATCATACTGAGCCGAAGAAGAAAAAGGAAACACTTGTTCCATTTTAGTACGAAGTCCGCCAGATTTTGGTAGTACAAGTGAAAGGTTTTCGGGGGGGAGCAAGGGATGGATTGAAGTGAAGAACTTTGTGATTGACGAGTACTCAATCGTTTTTTGGATGCGACGAGGGGGTAACTGGTACAGGTGTCATCAGCGATTGTGTGTTACTGGTCCGAGGAACAAATTCGTGTATTAAAGTCCCATCAGGCCAAAAATCATTAGACAAAAGAAGATTAAAATAGAAATCAGGTGTAAATAGCTTAAATGAGCTGATTTCTCGAGGCTCCTTAAAAATGTACTTGACACATTTGATGAGCGGTCCAGGCAGGTTAATTTTAGTTTTAATGTAATTTATTATGTCTTCCTCAGTAGTAGCCGAAGACAACCTCGAAATAAAAATAGACTTCCGGGGAGGTCTTTTTACTACTACTAAAGTGGCAGATGAAGAAAGTTGATGAGTAGTATCCACAGCAGACAACGGTGAAATTGGAGTGGTAATGGGTATATTCTCCAAATGTTGAGGAGTAGGTTGAGGACTTACCAGAGGAGTGGCGGCTGGTATAGGTAAGTCAATTGCAGACGTTCCACCATCACCCAGAGAACATGGCGATGATGCACTAGCGATGACTTCAGTTGTTAAGAGGAGGTCATTTTTCTTTACTTTAGCACTTGTTTTAGACCTAGAAGATCTAGGTTGTTGAATATGTCTGTCCTTCGAAGCTTTGGAGGTATCGTTGGGCTCGTTGCGATTTTACATATTCGGAAAGGAGACTGATATGCCTAATTGAGCAATAGATGTCAACCAGGCAGGGTAGGATGTCAATAACTCAATTTTATGATAGGGTCGAGCAAAAACTAGCTCTAGTGATAAACAAAACAATAATGGCCCAAGAGGGCAATCCCTTGTTAATTTCAACATTTAGCCAGAAGTACTCACAGGATGCGTTAAGAATATTTATTTCAGGTCTTAACAGACCAATGGAAGACGTTCTTTTCTCTTCCGAATCAGCTGACGAACAAAGCTCGTTACACATTTACTAACTCATTTGACAGAAACTATGGGAGAATCCCCTTCGTTGAGGGAGTCCAATCCACTTCTTTTAATTCACCGCATTATAAGCGAACTTTGGTTAAACCGATGTCCACACCAATGGACGTTGACCCATCATGGTCACACTATAGAAGACAAGACTCAAATAGGCGAAGCGTTAGTAACAACCGTGTTCCTAAAAGCAATTACCAGCCAAGGTCTAGTTAACCTTTAATTAATCAAGCCTTACCTGCCCAGTTTAATTATCAGAATAGGGCCTAGAGGAAATAATTGGAGAAATACCAACACCCGAAAACATTGTGCACCATATGGTAGCATCGAGCGCAATATGGGAAACGGTGAAACAGGTTGCAGCGAAAATTATGCAGGAACTTAGGCGGCTGGAAAGAGGCAGAGAGACCAACCGAGCCCAACCGGCAACACTCTTGCAGCAAAGAGCGGTAGACAGGGAAAGAAGAGCATAAATTGCTAACCAGCCCCGCGAAGTAATACCTAACGGTAGTCCCGCGGGGAGAGTGGTTGAAGAGTGCAGGGTGTGGTTTAGTACGTAGGCGTATTCCTGGCATCGAGTATTCAGGTTTGCGAATCGTGCATACCAGTGGCTCGGGCTACAGGTATCTTTAGAAGATTACAAAAAATTAAAAAAAAAAAAATAAAGAATAGGGCCTAGAGCTTAGCGGCTTAATTTGAAGGTAGATACTTCAGATCATTGGTATGATAATGACTTCTTCGCCCTGCCGTATGTCAGACCAATATTAGCAGGTAGGAAAATTAAGCTTCTCGTAGACACCGGTGAAAAATTACGTAAAGGAATATTGTACCCTTAAAGGAAAATTGATAAACCGTATTTCGTGAACTCAATTCACGTCGCGAGCAAAGTGACTTCTAAATGTTTTATTAACATATTTAATAGGAACGCGCATTTTTTTTATTGAACCGAACATAGAGACATTTGATGGTATCATAGGATTTGATTTTTTTAGACAAATTGACGCATACGTATATAGATGCGAAGAAAGGTATTATGCATTACAATGGGGGAACAGAAAACTTATTGTACTTACACTGCAAGTGTTAATAATATCTCCGAAGATTAGGCAAGCATTCCGGCAGAAGTTCGTGGGTCATATTTGTCGATGATTCAAAACTAATCGAAAGTGTTTACTGAGCCCAACGAATCTTTGCCGTTCAATACGAATGTTATCGCTACTATAAGGACAACGAACCTGTCTATTCAGGGACTTACCCTTTTTCAGTCGGTGCTACTGATTTCGTCAACAAGGAAATCGCTAGCTTAACAAACAGTGAACATCTTCTCGCAATTTGACAACTCCTGCTTATCCACCATTTGGGTGAAAAGTCGTGAAACTGGGTCCATTTTAGAGATATCTTTGTGTTGGTTGACTCCGCGAACTGCCTTAGTGTGGTATGTTTTTCAGTCATTTTTGCCAAGAGAATAAGTTCTTAAAAAAAAAATACAAATACTGTTGGCAACAGACCGTGTACGATCCAGGGCCTAGCTTCTTGCGACCATTCGTGTTGTACGTGTTCTATTTTTTCACACAATTGGAAGGGACCTACAGTTTAGAGCCATATCCGAAAGGCAATGTGAGAAGCTTTCTCTTGATAGTTATTACTCTTGGACGTTTGGTAGTCATTCGCGATGGTGGGGCCGTGTAAAAACTCACTCACTCAAAACTCCTTCATTGCTTGCTTCCAGCTCTTCAATTTTTCTGGAGAACTCGTCGTGGAACTGGTCATACACCTTTCTCATGGCATCGTAATATCCATTGGCGAAGTAGGGGTGTGTTATTTGCGTTGGGTATGTATCTCTGATTTCGCTGTCGGCTGCTTCGAAGATCTCCCATAGTTCTGTGAGTCTACAACCGATCCTGGTAGTAGCTTAGCGTCTTGCATACCTTCGGATGCTTTCGGTAGCTCATGACGATCTGCCCGATCCTAGAGCCTGTCATTTGGTGTTGATTTGCTAATTTATCCATGTTGACATAGGTACAAAACTCAAAATTTCCTTGTAATTCTTGTGCTTCAAGTGCTGAAACTCCAAATTTCTTTGTAATTCTTGTAAACTGGAAGACCTTGATGGCCTCGCGAACCTGTTTGTGATTGCTGGTTGATGGTTCGTTATTTGCTCATTACCTCTGGTGTTGGGAGGCAGATCACGCCGGGGTTACCAAAATGTTTAATGCTTTTACTAAACCTATTGAAGAATAGATCACAGTTCTGAACTTTGGCTATCTTTGATATTTCTAGTCCTTTACTAGAATATCAGTTATGGCAACACGTCAACTTACCTTGTACGCGCAGCATCAGCTTGCGTCGCCTCAGCAACACATCAACCTGGATCAACTTACTCTACACGCCCAATAGCAAGCGCGTGCTCATAGTAGTGTCAGATTCTTACTGAGCAAAAACACCACCCTTCGATATAAATTTGTTAGATATTGCAACTAAGAAATAACTTATATAACTTTTATATCACGAAATAGAAGCGTTTGGTAGGTTACTTTCCACTGAAAGATCCTACAGGTTCCGCAATATAAACGCGGTTAATCCACAATCTAAACGCGGTAAATCCTTATCTCGCCAAGCCGAAAGGATTCGTTCTTTATGTTCTTTATGGTCGGCGCAATGGATTTTCCTGCTAGTTCCTGCTAGCTCCGCAGTTTAAACGCGGTTGCTCACTATCGCGCTAAGTCCAAAGGTTTGGTTCTTTGTAGACGGCGCAGTAAATGTCTGTCATCCAAAATTTGAAGGACTGTATTATTTACGTGACTTTCTAGTCGACTTTTATGCTTTCTCGCATAGTTTCTGATTTCGTCTTCGATTGTTTTAATGCCGAGATCTCTGTGTATATCTCTATATCTGATATACCACAATTCCTCTTAGCACTTTATTTTCAAAAGTTTGTAAAATATTAATATTACTTATTTTGGTACAACCCCGGAGTTGTATACCATATGTCCAGACTGGCTTTAGCACTTGCTTGTATAAAAGCAGTTTGTTTTCTATATTAAGCTTGGAATGCTTTCCAAGTAACCAATACATTTCTCTGTATTTGTTTTCTAGCTCTGCGTTTTTTCTTTACATGCGACTTCCATTTCAGCTTTGCATCGAGTGTCATTCCAAGATACTTAGCCTCGTTTGCAAACGGAATTCGAACCGAGTTTGAAAAGATCGGCTAATTATTTATTTTTTTGTAAGTAAAATTTACATGAACAGATTTGGTTTCATTCCGAGCGATTCGCCAAACCTTTGTCCATTCATTTACTCTATCCAATGCTTCCTGCAATTTTTCCGTAGTATCTTCGACCATTCAGTAGGCAACTGCCAAGATAGCAGTGTCGTCGGCAAATATAGCGAGCGCATTACCATCTACTTGCGGTATATCATGAGTATATAATAGATACAAGAGTGGACCAAGGACGCTTCCTTGCGGTACCCCAGCAAATATTTCCTTAAAGTCTGAATATTCGTTTCCGTGTTTGACGCGGAATAATCTATTCGTAAGATGGGTCTTCACAATATTAAATAAAGGATCGGGCAGAACTTGTCGCAATTTAAACTTTAAGCCTTCATGCCAGACCTTGTCAAAGGCTTGAGAGACGTCAAGGAATACACTTGAGCAAATAATTTTTCCTTCAAATGATTTTTCTATTACATCTGTTATTCTATGTACTTGGTCCACCGTAGAGTGCTTGCTTCTAAACCCGAATTGATGATCCGAGATAAGACGTTTTTCTTCTATAATTGGCTGTATTCGCCTAGGCAATATTCTCTCGAATACTTTAGATATAATTGAAAGAAGCGAAATTGGTCTGTAAGACGTTTTCTCGTTCGGCGGTTTTCCTGGCTTAAGAACCATTATAACTTCCGCGAATTTCCATTGGCTGGGAACATATTCTAGTCTAAGCGCGGCATTTATAATGAAAAGAAGTTTAATTAAAGCTTTTCTGGGTAGTTCTTTGAGAACCTCTCCTGTGATAAGATCATATCCAGGAGCTTTCTTAGACTTTAATTTCTTTATTTCTTGCTTGAGTTCATTTAGCGTTGCGTTTCTTATGACGCTATTGTCTATATCCGATGAGCTTATATTTTGAATAAGCGCTTGTCCATCAAACGGTTTGAAAGTTTCTTCCAGATGGTTGGCAAAAACTTGCGCTTTCTCTTTGTCATCTCTGGCCCATTCATCATAATTTTTTTAATTGGGGCGGCTTGAATTTTAGGTTTTTTAATACCCTTTATAGCCTTTCAAAGCGAATAATTAGAATCTTTTTCTGCAGTTAAACTTTCAAGGTAACTTTGTATTCCACGATTTTTAAAATCATTGATGGTCTTTTTTAGCGAGTTGCACAAACGGTTTAGTTGTGCTTTATTTTGCGGAGCCCGAGTTTGTTGCCATTTTTTACCCGCTTTTCTCTTCTCCTTGATCATCTCTTTTATTTCGGGTGGATACGTTTGGACATAACTGCCCGGCGTTTTCTTTTGTTTGAGAGTATTTTTCCACGCGGCACCCTGTACGATTTCAACAAAGCGATCAACTTCGACTTCAAGTTCATAGGGTGTCTTAAGTGATATGCTCAGCTCAATATTTGCTTCAATATCTTTTTTGAAGCTGTCCCAATTAGTTTTCACGTTGGTTAATCTAGCTGGTTTTACTTTTTTAATCAGAGCTTCACTTATCGTCATAATGATTGGAGAATGATCAGAGGAGAGATCAAAGCATTCTTCAACTTTTATACAGTTACCAGATATACGTAATATGTACAAATATTAGTAATATTTTGACGAATACTAATATATTCGTCTCACCCCTAGACATAACGTGTTTGATCGCTATTTAATTCCGATAAGGACATAATTATGTCCAGGGACTCCTTGTATGTTTTATTTGCCTGAATTCTAATTGGTTTGTATTCTTCGACTATTGTTGGTACTTTCAACAGTTGTAGCCTGCTTGTTAATTCGCTAAGTTCGAATCGAGCTCGAGTTTAGTGTGTCGCGACCTGAACGGCTGCAGTTCTAGCGACACAGCCAATAAAAAAAAAAACTCGAACAATGCCAAAAATGCGGAAGGGAAAGATCTCTATTTTTACCCTGAATTCATCTATTACTGTTACAAAGAAAAGACATGTCTATAATTTAATTTCAATAAAAATATTATTTACTTTAAAATTAATTTTAATACAAGAATAAAACTTACAAGAATGACAGGGAACCTATCATGTATATTGTTTTCACTTTTTTTTATCAGGGAACTGTTTCCTTTTAATATCGTTTTACTTTTTTGTAAAATTTACGTTGTTTCTTCTTTCCCTTTTTCACCTGTATGAGATTTTTTCCTTTTAGTATTTTCTACTACGTTCACTTTTCTCTTTGAATTTTGATGTTTTTATTATTTTTCCCTTTTTATAAATTCTACGTTGTTGCTTTTTCCACTTTTCACCTTTATAAGATTTATTTCCTTTTTATTACTTTTCCTTCTTTATACACTTTAAGATGTCACTTTTTCCACTCTTCACTTCTATGAGATTTTTCCCTTTTCTATGAAGGTACTTCCACGTTGGCCGCCAGATAATTTAGAACACCGAGTTCAGTTTTTGAGTCTTTATTAAGTCGATCCCTTTTCTAAGACTAAAATCTAACACAGAAAATTCATAATACTTAGCGAGGAATAGAATTTGCTGACTTGACGGAAGCCAGCTTGTCTATGGAAGATTTTCACATACCCTCGGAAAAAAAAAAAAATATTACGTATCACTAATACGAATACTTAGGATATTATGATACTTTGATATTCACCAATACGTATTTGATTACACTATTCCAGTAAGAATCTAATCGAGACTAATACAGGGTGTCCCAGTTAAGAGATATAATCCTTTAACTAAAGATTCCTGAAGTTCCGGCAAACAAAAAATCGTATGGCAGGGGGGGGGGGGGGGGGGTCTATTTTCAGCCCAGTGCGAGTTATAGCCCGTCAAAGTGGGACACCACCGATTTGGAGGTATCGTTGCGCTCGTTGCGATTTTACATATTCGGAAAGGAGACCGATATGCCTAATTGAGCAATAGATGTCAACCAGGCAGGGTAGAATGTCAATAACTCAATTTTATGATAGGGTCGAGCAAAAACTAGCTCTAGTGATAAACAAAACAATAATGGCCCAAGAGGGCAATCCCTTGTTAATTTCAACATTTAGCCAGAAGTACTCACAGGATGCGTTAAGAATATTTATTTCAGGTCTTAACAGACCAATGGAAGACGTTCTTTTCTCTTCCGAATCAGCTGACGAACAAAGCTCGTTACACATTTACTAACTCATTTGACAGAAACTATGGGAGACTCCCCTTCGTTGAGGGAGTCCAATCCACTTCTTTTAATTCACCGCATTATAAGTGAACTTTGGTTAAACCGATGTCCACACCAATGGACGTTGACCCATCATGGTTACACTATAGAAGACAAACCTCAAATATTCAAAGCGTTAGTAACAACCGTGTTCCTAAAAGCAATTACCAGCCAAGGTCTAGTTAACCTTTAATTAATCAAGCCTTACCTGCCCAGTTTAATTATCAGAATAGGGCCTAGAGGAAATAATTGGAGAAATACCAACACCCGAAAACATTGTGCACCATATGGTAGCATCGAGCGCAATATGGGAAACGGTGAAACAGGTTGCAGCGAAAATTATGCAGGAACTTAGGCGGCTGGAAAGAGGCAGAGAGACCAACCGAGCCCAACCGGCAACACTCTTGCAGCAAAGAGCGGTAGACAGGGAAAGAAGAGCATAAATTGCTAACCAGCCCCGCGAAGTAATACCTAACGGTAGTCCCGCGGGGAGAGTGGTTGAAGAGTGCAGGGTGTGGTTTAGTACGTAGGCGTATTCCTGGCATCGAGTATTCAGGTTTGCGAATCGTGCATACCAGTGGCTCGGGCTACAGGTATCTTTAGAAGATTACAAAAAATTAAAAAAAAAAAAATAAAGAATAGGGCCTAGAGCTTAGCGGCTTAATTTGAAGGTAGATACTTCAGATCATTGGTATGATAATGACTTCTTCGCCCTGCCGTATGTCAGACCAATATTAGCAGGTAGGAAAATTAAGATTCTCGTAGACACCGGTGAAAAATTACGTAAAGGAATATTGTACCCTTAAAGGAAAATTGATAAACCGTATTTCGTGAACTCAATTCACGTCGCGAGCAAAGTGACTTCTAAATGTTTTATTAACATATTTAATAGGAACGCGCATTTTTTTATTGTACCGAACATAGAGACATTTGATGGTATCATAGGATTTGATTTTTTTAGACAAATTGACGCATACGTATATAGATGCGAAGAAGTGTTGGTTGACTCCGCGAACTGCCTTAGTGTGGTATGTTTTTCAGTCATTTTTGCCAAGAGAATAAGTTCTTAAAAAAAAAAATACAAATACTGTTGGCAACAGACCGTGTACGATCCAGGGCCTAGCTTCTTGCGACCATTCGTGTTGTACGTGTTCTATTTTTTCACACAATTGGAAGGGACCTACAGTTTAGAGCCATATCCCGAAGGCAATGTGAGAAGCTTTCTCTTGATAGTTATTACTCTTGGACGTTTGGTAGTCATTCGCGATGGTGGGGCCGTGTAAAAACTTTTTGTTATTTCTGGGATTTGAACGTTGAACCTCCCGCTCAAGCCCGTATGACACTACATTTTTTTCTCATTTTTTATGCATTAAATCGCATGTAGATGTCAGCTTTGCAGAAAAGAGACAACAATTTTTTTTTGGAAAAGGACAGCAATTATTTTGCAAAGCATCATAAACTGTCATATTTGGTTTTCAAACAAAGCTAGACAACAAACAGAAATTCAATCCAGTAGCACCTTTTACATATGGTAAGATTTTATATTTTTATAATAAATGTTTACAAATGTATTCAAAACTTTCTTATTTTAGGTGAAATAATCAAAAAGTGGAACAATTTAAAATCCTATTTCAGTGCAGAAAATCAAAAAGTCTACAAGGCACAAAAAAGTGGAGCCAGTGTAGAAGAAGTAGAGTATATACAAAGCAGTTGGAAATTTAAATCATGTCTAAACTTTCTGTCAGCGAGAGCAGATCCTACTCCCTCCGTTAATAATTTTAACAAAAGAAGTTTAAATGTAACTTACTATACATACATACCAAACTTATTCAACTTTATTTCTAATTTTTAATATTTGCAGGTTTTGTGTAGTGAAGAAAATGTGTCCGATGTATCGGAAGGTAGCACCCAAGCTTTCTACTCCAATATCCCCAAACTCCTTTCAAAGTGAACGATTTTTTCTGGATACGTCAAATGAAATTTCATTGGTGCAAGCAGACAATCAAACGGATTCAACCCAATCCCCCAATTTTACTCTTTCCTCTCCCTTTAAAACCCTTTCCAATCCCTCCGGTGTTAATACTCCCTCAGTCCCAGAGCATGTAAAGAAGAAGCCAAGGAAGTTGAAGAATTTGCCCAACCAATCACTTGCAACTACCCTTCTTGAAGCGTCAAAATCGTTAACGGAAGCCATCGCAAGCAAAGCTGAACTACAGACTAAAACAGCAGAAAATTCCGCTTTTGGAATACATATATATTTCAACAGAAATAGATAAATTGCCACCGGATCTGCAAATAACTGCAAAAAAACAAATTTTTTCGATAATTATGGACCTCCAAAGTGAGAGAATAAAACGAAGTGAACAATAAACTTTAACTTATGTACATGTATGTATTTATTTATTTTCTTTATATATCAATAAAATTAATATCTGAATTTAAAACTTTAAAATAGTTCTCCAAAGTTTTTCTTATATTCTCTGCGCTTTTTCTGGTTCGCCTCCTTTCAGGTGCAATATTGATATAATTTTGATTAATTATTTGCTCAATATCTTCATGTGGAATTTGATCGAAACAAGTTTTGTTTTCAATATTCTCGGATCTTAAAAAGTTATGTAGGCAAACGCAAGCTAACACAACTTGAATCGCTTCTCTAGGAGCACGATAAATAGGAGCAAATAGAACTTGGAACCTGTTTGCCAATATCCCAAAAGCATTTTCTACGACGCGGCGATTTCTAGACAACATATAATTAAATCGTCTTTGGTCAACAGTAAAATTTGTTTCAGCATATGGTTTCATCATATAGTCCGTTAATGCAAAGGCATCGTCTGCAATAAATGTATATGACGAAGAGGTATACGTTGAAGGCAGATTACAAGCAGTTGGTATATGTACTCCATTTTTTTCAATAGCATATTTTAGGTCGGAACGAAGCCGCACTCCTGCATCACCAATACGTCCATTAATTCCAACATCTGCATACAAAAAGCGGTAATTCGCGTCAGCAATCGCCATTAAAATAAATGAATGATTTCCCTTGTAGTTGAAATATGTTGATCCAGCTTTATTCAGGGGTTTTATCCTGCAGTGCTTTCCTGCAATTAATAAATTTTACGAGTCTACTTTACAACAAATCACTGTTTAAAATCTCACCGTCTATAGCCCCAATGCAATTTGGAAATCCCCACATTTCATAAAAATCTGTCGCAATACTACGCCAATCGTTTTCACATTGAAGAAATTTTAAGAATTCTTCGTTCAAGGCCAAATAAATTGCTGGAATGCTTTCTTTTAATATTTTCGATATTGTTGACTGTTGAATTCGAAAGGGCAATTGAAGTGATGATTGAGTTTCACCTAAAATTGGAACTTATTCAGTATGATTAAATATGTATATTATAGTGAAGTTAAACCTACCAGTCGCCAGATATCTCAAAGTCAATTGCAAACGTTCTGCCGGTCCAATACAATTTCTCATTTTAGTGTCTTGCTTTGTTATATATGGTCTAACATTTTCCAATATTTTCTGAAATTGTGCTGGGGTCATTCTTAAAATGTTCTTGAATAACTTAGTGTCTTCGCAGTGGATTTCTTTCGCCAATTTGTGAGTAAAACCTGCAGTGTCATAGAATATTTGTTGATCTAGATGCCTGTTTGTTTCCTATTTAAATTTTCATATATTTACCTTCTTCTTCCCGGCGTAGTAGCCACCGTGCGGAATATTTCTTTTTAGGTTTCTTTAATTCCAAAACGGCTGCTATATTTAATAAATTTATATTTACAGCACACAAAGCAAGCAAATCTGAATCCATTTCGCAACACAATGTCTCAATTTAATGCAGAAATGTCAAAAAACAAGCTGCCAGCGGCTGAAAAATGTAGTTTGGGTTACATTTTTAATGCATTTTTTCTGACATTTTCACATTTATTAGGTTAGTGTGTACGCACTCACACTTAATGGCAATTTCTGTAGTGAATTTTTCGTACTGCTCTAATTTCATTTTCAGAGCATTAAAAATGAGAAAAAAATGTAGTGTCATACGGGCTTCAGCGATGATGATCCTTCATTGCTTGCTTCCAGCTCTTCAATTTTTCTGGAGAACTCGTCGTGGAACTGGTCATACACCAGGTTGGTAGGTTACTTTCCACTGAAAGATCCTACAGGTTCCGCAATATAAACGCGGTTAATCCACAATCTAAACGCGGTAAATTCTTATCTCGCCAAGCCGAAAGGATTCGTTCTTTATGTTCTTTATGGTCGGCGCAATGGATTTTCCTGCTAGTTCCTGCTAGCTCCGCAGTTTAAACGCGGTTGCTCACTATCGCGCTAAGTCCAAAGGTTTGGTTCTTTGCAGACGGCGCAGTAAATTTCTGTCATCCAAAATTTGAAGGACTGTATTATTTACGTGACTTTCTAGTCGACTTTTATGCTTTCTCGCATAGTTTCTGATTTCGTCTTCGATTGTTTTAATGCCGAGATCTCTGTGTATATCTCTATTTCTGATATACCACGGTGCATTAACAATTCCTCTTAGCACTTTATTTTCAAAAGTTTGTAAAATATTAATATTACTTATTTTGGTACAACCCCGGAGTTGTATACCATATGTCCAGACTGGCTTTAGTACTTGCTTGTATAAAAGCAGTTTGTTTCCTATATTAAGCTTGGAATACTTTCCAAGTAACCAATACATTTCTCTGTATTTGTTTTCTAGCTCTTTGCGTTTTTTCTTTACATGCGACTTCCATTTCAGCTTTGCATCGAGTGTCATTCCAAGATACTTAGCCTCGTTTGCAAACGGAATTCGAACCGAGTTTGAAAAGATCGGCTAATTATTTATTTTTTTTACTTACCCTTATCCAGTCGGTGGTACTGATTTCGTCAACAAGGAAATCGCTAGCTTATCAAACAGTGAAATTATAAGGCCTTCATCCGCTATGTTTGATGGATAAAAAAGGTGTTGATGAAAATGGAAAGCGCAAAATGCGCTTAGTTGTCGACTTTAGGGAACCGCACCTTAAAACTATAAACGACAAATATCCGATTCTCGACACATCAGTAATACTTGCTAATATGGGAAAAGCTCCTTACTTTGCGACACTTGACTTAAAGTCGGGTGTATTTCCGTTCCCATCTGGTGGCTTAAATATGCTTTCTAGGTGGTCTGCGAAAATAGTGGCTTTGTCCTCATCGCTTTTTGCCCAGTTTCTATTATCTGCTTTAATTGGAGGTATGTGCATAGCAGGTTGTTTTAATCCTTTTGTCGCTTTCCATAAAGAGTAATTTCTTGCATATTCAGATGTTAATCCCCTAAGGTATCTTTTCATTGAATCTTCTTTAAATTTTTAATTTCTCTTCTTAATTGCTGACAAAGTTGTTAAGCTTCGCTTTATGTTGTGGACCTCTTGTTTTCTACCATGTTCTCCTTGTTCGTCTTTTGTCTGCTACTAAATCTTTTCTTTCTTTTGGGTAGTCTATTTTCATGTTCTTTCTATTTACTCCGGGAGTGCTTTCCCAGGTCGATTGCTCAATATCGCTGACCATCTTATGCACTTCTTTTTCTTTGTCATTTTTGGTTATGAGAAATATCATTAGCTCTATTCTATTTGTTAAGTTCAGCTTAAAAGCTTGCCAATCTGTTCTTTTGCTTGTTATGGTTTTAACATTAGTATTTTTAATTATTGGTTCACTCATTTGGAGAATTATAGGTGAATGGTTAGAACTCAAGCTCTTCTATATGTATGTAACTTCTTGACATGTTTCTGATTATGAAGAAATCAATATCTTGTTCTTGTCTGTGGGCCAATAAGTGGGCCTCCCTGTCGAGAGAACTTCGCACTATTTCTAAGTTTTTCGAACAAATCTGAATGTTCTTCTTTTTTGATTGAATGTTTTGGAGGACAATAAATAGAAACGATATTATTTTTTTTATGTGAAGATTTTATACACACTGATGTAGCTTGTATTTTATCTGCAATATATTTCAACTCATCATATTGTTTCTTACTATAACCGCGCTTCCATCCATAGCTGCGTTTTCAGGATGAGCAGTGTGGTAGATTTTAAAGTTTTTAAATTTTATTTGCGTGTGATTTGTGAAATGGGTTTCTGAAATAAGTCAAATGTCTATGATATTTGTATCAATAATCACCTGCAATTCCTGTTGATGTTGCAGGAGACCATTTGCATTGCAACATATCAATTTAAGATTTTGATCCATGGTTGTGCTTAGATACTTTGTCGTTGATGTTTTCTAGCTTTTTAAGTCACATATCTAGTGTGTTAAGTTTGGTTAGGATTAGTTCCAGTGTTTGACTCATGGCATTGCTTGGTTCACTCTTATGTTGGGTACTCTCCGGTTGGCCTTTTTTCTACATAGGATGCTGTTTTTATGTGTTAGTTGAGCATATGACGCTATACCTGCGCTGATTTCTTTAGCGTTCAGTTTTTTGATTACTTTTGGAACGGGTTTTTTAATCTCCGGTTGTGGTAGTTCCACATTTGCTTTAATATTTTCTGGTGCTTCTTGTTTTTATCAAGAAATAAGCTTTTAGTATTTTTAGTATTTTGTTTTTTATTTATAATGTTCTGCAGTTCTATGACTGCACCCTCGATAGCTTGCGGGGTGGGGTTCTCTGTAGTGCACGCACTTAGGCTGCACATTTTCAGGCTTTGTATATTGTGTTGTGTGGTGTTTTCCAGATGATTGCACACATCTATCTTGCCTATTGCAATATTTGTGTGTATGACCACATGCCTGACATTGCTTACATTGGGGCACCAGTTTTGATTTCTTTAAAGTTTCTATTTGGACTCTGCATCCCAGGATATTTTTGATTTGATAATTTTTTTCTATTTCTTCTTCTGCACTCAATGTTAACATAAACATGTCCAAACGTTCCTTGTTTTCCAGCAGCTTCGTTGTTGCATCAATAATATTGAAGCCTTTAGATTTAAGATTTACTGTTATATTTTCTGCCTAACACGAGTGATGCAATTTCTTTGCCATTACTCTGATGGGCTGCTTATTTTCGTAGGAGTGCCAGCCATAGTTTTCTTCATTAAGTAACGCCGTGACAGTTCTATAGGTTTCTTCGTCTTTGAGATTTAGTTTTGTATTATTTTTACTAATGATTTTTAAAACGAAATTTTCTATCTGGGTAATTGATTTTATCTTTTCATAAAGATTGTCGTAGCTAACTACCTCATCAATTATTATTGGAGACGGTGGTGGTGTCGTTTTCGTTTGTTTTTGTAAGTTTATTTCGAATGATTCTGTAACTTCGGGGGGAGAAATTGAATTGTTGAGTTTCTTCTTTTTTACTCTCCGAGTATTTCTAATCCACTCTGTTTCTTTTGCCAATTCGTCTTCATCTGTTGTGTATATTTGTTTTTCCACATTTTGACTTGGAGTGCTGAGAATATCCTGAATATTCTGTGGTTGTTTATTTTGCAGTTCTATCTCTTTCGATTGTTGTTTATTTTCTAAGTTTGTTACATATATATAGTTGCAAGTTTTTAATTTTTTCATTTATGTTTCTATTAACGTTATTTGCTTCCGATATCGCATTATTAACTTGCATTAGTTCTCTTTGTAGCCTTTACTCATTTTCTGATAACTTACCTTGCCTATTTCCTTGGCTAACTTGTTTACTGATATTTTTTTTCTCTGAATTTACTTCAGATACCTGAGGTTCTGAAGTAGGAGTGCTGCACTTCGCTGGCGGGGAGCGCAAAACTTTTGGCATATTTGTTTTCCCCTACTGTAATCTTACTCTTTGTATTAAATATTGTTGTATACTCACAGGCTGTTTAAGTTAATTGAATTTAAGGTCTTAGAAATGGGTTCGTGAGTTGACTACAGGAGCTTTCTTCAAAAGCTTGTGCACACACTCGATTTTATTTACCTAATTCTAATATCAAGATCAAAGTCCACTATTATTTAGTCCACAGGAGCACCTACCTTTTAGGTTAGGCTACGTTGAAGTGGGTTCCAGCTAGGAGTCGCCAGCTCACTTAGACCAATGGTAGGTCCATTGTGATACCTCGTGGATCAAGGGGGAAAGTTTCTCTCTACCTACTCGCTTTAAAACCAATTAGAGCTTCTTATGAAGCGTAGGAGGCTCTTAATGTCAGTATTCATCAGGTCTCCTATATCGTTGTAACAGGGATCTCCTAAATGAGGCTTTCTTCTACGGCAGAGAGCTGGGCAGAAACAAAGAAGGTGATATATAGTTTCCTCCTCTTCTTCATCCATGCAGCTTCTACAAAAGTCGTTCGCAAAGTGGCCTAGCTTTGTAGCATGCTTGAGTATTAGACAGAGTCCAGTGATGACACCTATTGTGGTGCCGATATGCAGTCTATTGAAAGAAATCAAATTCTTAGAGCGTTTTAGATCCAGCTTTGGCCAAATCTGTTTTGTCGCTAAACATGTTGATCCACTTGTTCACCTAAGATTTGTACTCTCGACAGCAACCAGCTTAAGTTCAAGTTTGCGAATAGCGATTGGAATATCTAAGGTGCCTTTATCGGGCAAGATGGGTATATGTAGTTGTTCCTATTCTTGCGAGTCCTTCGGCCATACAATTCCTGTGCCCCAGCACCCAACACAGGTAAATATTGAACTGCTCAGCCATTTCCACAAGAGACAAACGGCAGTCTAGAGGTACTAAAGAATTTATAGAGGTCGATTCCAGAGATTTGATTGCTGCTAGGTTGTCTGAAAAAAAAAAAATGTTCCGAGGGTAGGTGAAAATCTTCCATAGACACTATTAGAATAGCAAGCGCGTGCTAATAGTAGTGTCGGATTCTTACTTACGCACCAAAGAAACGAAACAAAGTGTCTGAAAACATGCGGATATCTCTAACAGATATCACGTTTTTCCTTATCCAAGATAGGGTTTCTTTTATCGCCATTAATTCCGCCTGGAACACGCTTCAAAGATGTGGAAGACGGAAAGAGAGCTTAAGATTAAGCCTTTCAGAGAAATTACCTGCACCAACTCCGTCTTTGGTTTTTGACCGGTCAGTGTAGAAGTGTATTGATTGATCTTCTGAAAATGCATCATCCTCCCAGAGTGATCTCTGGAAGACATGGTGATAAGGAAGTTCTTCTCAAAATTTAGACGTGGGATGGTGTAGTCCGTGTTTTCGGAAGAGATTTTGAGAGAGATTTATTCAGAAAAGAAGCGCGGCCAAATTCTTTTCTTGACCACTGTTGGGTAGCTTCAAAGCGAACGGCTGCAATCGCTGCTTGCTAAATATATCGAGCGGTATCTGATGAAACATGATCGCAGCCCCGCATCTGTTAGTCTCATTATTGGATGTGATGCTAACGCTCATCACACTGTATGGGGCAGTTCCGATATTAACAAAAGAGGTGAGTTACTTTTCGATTTCATTCTAAGTACAAAACTTATTTTGTGCAACATAGGTAACGAGCCTACCTTCGTCACCAGAAACAGGCAAGAAGTATTGGACATCACACTTGCCTCCGATAGCATTGTCCAACGTATTAGAAATTGGAAGGTGTCAAGCGAGCTCTCATTTTCGGATCACAGGCACCTCCAATTCTCTTTATATGTAGGCTCTCTTAGCCCACCAGTTTTTAGGAATTATCGCAAAACTGATTGGCTCAAGTATAGGTCAACTTTAAGTTGTTTAGTTACCTCAAATCACCTTAATCCCCCCTGCAATCCCCAAGAACTTGATCGCATGGTTGAAGAGTTAACATCGGCCTTAAATACAGCGATGTCTTCTTCTTGCCCTTTGATCAAACCCAATAATGCCAAAAGTACGAGAGACGCGCTAGACTGCGACTTGTACAAGGCATCCCTAAGCATATACAAAAAAGAGTTAAGAAAAGCCAAACGAACTTCTTGGAGGCTCTTCTGTGGTAAAATAGAAGAAGTTTCTGCGGCATCTAGGCTAAGGAAAATTCTCTCTTCAAATCCAATTACACCCAGTTACCTCAAAAAAACGGATGGAACTTGGACTACTTCAAGCGAAGATTCGCTAAAATTATTGCTTGACACCCATTTCTCAGGCAGTTTCCAAGTTGTTACCAATATGGTTTCCAGCAGACCATTTCCACAAATTACCAACTCCTCAAACTTGATCACACTGAGCAAACTCCACTGGGCACTACACAGCTTCAAACCATACAAATCCGCGGGACCAGACGGCATAATACCTGCCGAGTTGCAGAAGTCATCGGACATGATTATGCCGGTGCTGAAGATAATTCTGCAAAGTTGCCTAGACCTGGTTTACATTCCAAAGATATGGTGAGAAGTTAAAGTTGTATTCATACCCAAAGCGGGTAAATGCTCTCATACAGATCCAAAGGATTTCAGACCTATCAATCTATCATCATTCCTCTTAAAAACATTAGAACGTTTGATTGACAGCCATTTACGCAACAGTATTCATAAGGAGCTACTGTCAGCGACCCAACATGCGTATTGCAAAGGCAAATCAGTGGAGACAGCATTGCACTCACTGGTACGCAAAATTGTATATTCCCTGTTCCACAAGGAGTACACAATGGTTGCCTTCCTGAATATAGAAGGCGCTTTCAACAACGTCAATACATCAGCGATAACAGTTGCACTATCAGTCCTGAGAGTTGACAGCTCACTCCGCGAATTGATTAATCTACTGCTTAATGGTCGGATTATCAACTCCAAGCTGGGTGGGACGTCTATCAGAAGATCTGTTAGTAGAGGCACTCCGCAAGGAGGTGTTCTATATCCGCTTCTGTGACATTTGGTGGTCAATGTACTATTGATAATCACGGAAGGCGAGGGATGCACGGCGATCGTTTATGCAGATGATGTTGCTTTGGCCGTCTCGGGAAAGCACCTAAATACTCTGAAGGAACTCCTACAAAACGCTCTAAATAAGCTCACTAGATGGGCAGTTCGGTGTGGTCTGGGTGGAAACCCCCACAAAACTGAACTAGTACTCTTTTCAAGGAAATATAAAATTCCGCTAGTCCAGGAATGTATACTCCTTGTGGAACAGGGAATATTCAATTTTGCGTACCAGTGAGTGTAATGCCGTCTCTACTGATTTGCCTTTGCAGTATGTATGTTGGGCCGCTGACAGTAGTTTTTTATCAATACTGTTGCGTAAATGGATATCAATCAATCGTTCTAATGTTCTTAAGAGGAATGTGAGAGACTGATTGGTCTGAAATCTTTTGGATCTGCGTGAGAGCATTTACCACAGTGGTATTCAGGGCTTCCGAGTCCGAGGACGATTCCAGAATTTCGTCCTCACTCAAAAGCAGTGGATGAAGTTTATTGAAGCAGTCATCCGTCTCCATGTCCGACAATTTGTCTTCATCGACTAAAGACGGATTCTGCTTAGGAAATGACGTTTGAGAGTCGTCACTATCCAACAAAGGGAACGTGACAGGCTCGGGTACGTAGGCTGGAGGAGTGGTATCATAAGGGTGGAGTGACAGTATTCCCTGATCTGATTCATCATCTTTTTTATAGACCTTGATTGTAGTAGGGTCAAAGCCTTAGTGGACGACACCGCCAGTCTTCGCCAAAGGAGCAAGGGATTCTTAATTTATAACGATGATTGCGCATCTATAAAGACTTTTTGGCTCATCCAGCTTAGCGACTTTCCAGTTGTGCGTCGGAAGATCGGGGTTGCTCGTTTTTAGGATCTCTAAGATCGTATCCGTGTTAGAGGGTTCAGCAGGTATCCAAGTGCGAGTTCTTGGTCTGCTCGGGATATCTTCCTTCGCAAAAACCTCGAGTTTAGCATCTGGCCATACCTCTCCCAATTTGGCTACGGCTAGTTTATAGAGGTCGTATGACCTTTGGTCAGAGCAGATGACAGGCATTTGCATAAAAACAAGAGGAAGTATTGCTGGAATGAACTTCCACTCATCAGGAGCTATAGATCCGTTTAACATTTTAACATAACATTTTTTCCAATTAGTATTCTTAATAAATAACCATGTATAATTAATTCATTGTAAGTCAGGTCGTCGCTCACTATGCATCCTACCATATGTCGAAAGATTTACTCCTAACGTCGTGCGTCTTTTGTATTTTAAAGGAGAAGGACTGTTGTGCCCACACCCACTGCTGTGTGTAGTTAACACAATTTGGTGACATTCTGTATGATATCCTAGTACACCAGCACCGAAGCACCGACAACCTAGATCAGCACATGAGCAAATGTGAAACACTGACCTACCTTGTCGAACACAGCGTGCAGTCAATTATTGAAATTTGATTTTTCATTACCTCCATTATATGCTATTCGTTATTGCGTACGTTTGTAATTGTTTCTTCATATTTCTGAGCAAATTGTTGGTCTATTACTCCAAATAGTTCATTGGCTATAGTACCAATAGTCTCGAATGGAGACCTTTTCCTTCGTTGAACTGGACCGATGTTTGCATGCAGGAATACATCATTATTAAGCTCAATTTGCTGAAGTCAAGGCATTAAACAGAAAAAATAAGCAAATTCAGTTTCAGCATTAAAAAACAAAAAAAAAAAATTAATTCAGCCCCTTGGTTTGAGTTGCTCTTCCTTACAACATCTTATCCAATACCTCTTTTATACCTCTCATTACTTCTATCCGTTGTGCCTCTATTTCCATTTGATCTTGATGGCGTTTTTTTCTTCTTTGGCTTCCTCTTTTAAAGAGCCCAATAATTAATTTTTTGTGGACTTGAAGCGTTTAGGCCTCACTAGTTGCGGCTGAGACGATGAAGATGCGATTGCCTCTAAATTTTCTTCGATTTCAGACTCACCGGATGTGGGTTACTCCAAAGTTGACGCTAAATTATTTCTCGGCGGATCGATGAAATGCTTCGATCCATAAATTTCATGAAACAGATCAAAATATTCCCATCGTGTTGCGTCTCGACCAGATTGAGATTTTCTTTGCTTTATCCTTTTGTACGTGAGAAGAAGATTATTCCATTTTCGTAGAATTTCATCCTTCTTAAATGGGAACGCTGGTGATGTCTTTAGTATGTCGTCCAAAACCTTTGTCCAAATGCTTCCGTTTGCCCGAACAAAAGTCCTGTTCATACTTTAGGCGCGCGCTAACAAGGAGTTTTGTTTCGGGCCCTGTCCAGTTGTTTAAAGGTCTGAAAAAAGTGTATAAAATGTTTATATATATAATCAGCCCTATTATGAATTCCTGGAGAACTTTTTGTTCCCCCGAACTTTTTCCTTCCCGGGAGAAAGTTCCTGCTATTGTGAATTTCCATCGGAATTTTTCCCCCCCGAACTCTATTCGAAATTTTCGAAAAATTTAAAAGTTGTCATTTATCAAAAATAAATGGGCGCATTTAGAATTCTAGGCCTACTTTTTAAGGTAAGACCTAACATATGGAACGGCAAACTGACTGAAAAATTAGGTGACATTTCACATCTTTTCGTGTGTCATATTTGACATAATTACTTTCTGATTTTACTTCAGATCATTTATAAATTGTGAATTGCAGTGCAAGAGAAATCAATAAGTAAATATAGATATACATACGTAAGTGCGAAAAATGGAAGATGAGATCCTCCTATAATATTATTTATACATGTACATAAAATTGGAAGCAAAATTTGGATCTGAAAATTAATTTAAATTTGCTTAATTTATTATCTACTAGCTGACCCGTGCTCGCTTTGCTTCGCCCCCTTCCAGTTCTAAGAATTTCCCATGAAATAGATTTGTAGGAAATTGGGATTAGCGTTACTGTCAGGCATTAATGTTCCGATAAAGTGGTATATTTGACCCTGAATCTTTAAAGTGTGGAAAAAGTTGCCTTCTGTTATGCGTTTACCTCCAAAGGAGGTCATTTGAAAGCCTGAGTTAAACTTTCTATGACTCTCTAAAAAAGTTTTTGACCAAGGATATGATCACCCAGCAGAATGCTCTTTGGTGGTTCCGGCGGTGTACCGATTTCACTGAGCATAACTTTTCCGCTTGAACAACATAATCCAGCAGATTCTTTTGCCTGCTTTTATACACCACAAAAGCTCATTCATTGTATCTACATGCGACTCCTTTTCGTGTGAAATGAAACATGTATTTTTCTTTAGGTTCCACGGTCGGGCAACATTTTCACCGACAAGAATAAACCGTTCACTAACAGAAAAAAGTCTATTAATAGTACAACTTTACACATTTCTCAGCCGAGACATTCGCCTAATTTTTGTATCTTTACTCCTTCGCCCAATATCAGGCTTAGAATATCTCTTACTCATTTTAGTTGACACCACACATTCGTTGGAATACATAGCAACTGATTCGGTTAAACTACAATACTGAAAATGTGCAAACTCAATTATAACATCGCTACCACAGCACACACAGCACGCAACTTATCCAGTATGCATGTATAACAGAAAAATAAGGAAAAAAGGAAAAGGAAACACACCCTTCTATCGCCAGCCACTCGCCTCTGCTCATAAATTTAGCGAAGAGGCAGCGAAAGGGAAATAAAGAAAAAAAAATGATTATCACCACCTAGACGTGGTTGGGAGACATGATCAACAAAAAATTAATCAAATTCAAAATTTTACAAATGATATTTTTGATATTGCTCAGCTTCTAGATGACGTAGAATCTTGATTTTGGACTTGAAATATGCGTCTTTAAAAATTCTAAACGACAAAACTAATTTGATTAAAATCGACAAAGGCAAAGTTGATGTTATTTGTGTTTCTAAGTTATTTTGTCTCTTTTCGTGGTCTCCCAAGCACAAAATTGTATAAATAGCTTTATCTGAACCTGGTCCATGCGATTTCGAATTCAATAAAAAAAAATCATTAAAATCGGTTCAGCCGTTTTGTTACAAACACCGGACAAAAAAATATCAACTTCATTTTATAATAGTAGTAGATTAATGCCTCAAACATTTTATCCCTCAGCCAGTTAATTGTCTCTTCCGATTCGTCCAAATCGTAGAGCACTGCGTCACAATTCACTTGGAATTTAATTTTTTTATTTACTCGTAATTTGTAAACAACGGCCGAACAGTGAAAGTGTCAGCTGTTTTTGACAATTGGCAGATTGACTTAAAATGTAGGGAGAATTTTCTTACCTTCAAATCCAGTGCACTACCTCAAAAAAAAAATGCCTTACTTTACAGTCAAAACTGAATCTCTCGACCAATCAGAAACGTATGACTACCTAGTGCCTAGAATGCGGAACACGCTCAATTTCTTTCATTACACGAAACAAGGGGTGAAGGTTTTTGACAACTGCACAGAAGCGCCTGCTTTAATGCTTATTAACGATATGACCAAGGTCGTAAAATTTTCAAAACTTATTTTGTTTGCGGATGATGGCCTACTACATATACATATGTACACTTCTGGAAAGGAAACCAGGGAGTGCTTACAAAACATAAACCAGGATCTGGGCAAAATAAACACGTGGCTAGAAATGAATAGACTAGTCTTAAATGTAACAAAAATTAAATGTATGATATTCAGTTGTAGTCCCGTAAATTGAAAAAGTGAGACAAATAAAATATCTTGGTGTTGTCTTAGATGAACAACTTAGCTTTACCGAGCATGTGAATTATATGTACATACCTATGTATATGCAAGAAAATATAAAAAATGGTGTATTGCGTAAAGTAAGAGGAAATCTGTCTTTAAGTAGGTACTGTTGTGAATGCACATATGTATATAATGTCTTGATAAAACCTCATTTTGATTACTATTCTAGTTTGTTGTATATGTGTCCACAAACTCACAAAGATAGAGTACAGCTGGTTAAATGTAAATCAAAGACTTTTCGTGCTATGCATGATATTTGTATTCAAAATTAAAAACAATATGTATCCCAGTTACCTGTGCGAAAACGTGCGTACAAACAGAGAGGTGGAGTGCAATCTACGAAACCATGAGGACCTTGGGATATGTGCGGGTGCTTTCGTATAGACCCTTGAATAGGCGCTGGTTACAGGTAGGTTATCTTCGTGGAGGACTTGGAGAAAGAAAAGAGAAAAAAAAGACAGAGTTGAGAATTCTGGTCTTTATTATTGGGAGAGCTCACAGTCTTACCTCGTGGAGGGTTGTCGATCAAAGAGGAAGATCTGGGTTAGTTAGGAAAGGAAATAGGGCAGTTGATGGTCGAAGCGCTAACAAGCAGCGACCTCTTACATGAAATCTTATAACTATGCATAACTTATTGAATATGAATAATTATATGGTTTTCACATGAACATTGCTGGCCGCCTTGCAGCAACCGGTGCAAAATAAAAGATACGCAATCTATTATACAAGTAAAGGTACTTTGTAGAAGATAAAGGATGCAATTTGTAAATACAGTTCATGAAATAGAACTTAAAACTATTGGGATCCTTTTGTTTTTGGAGGGATTCCACTCACTCCATTGGGAAAGGATAGGTTAGTAGAGGAAACCAATAAAATAATTTATATTTATGTATAAACGTAAATGAGAAATATAATGATATACATTTGGAAATAATGACATAAACAAAATATAGAATGTATCAAATGCGTGAAATAGGTCTTAATAAGTGCAATTCATAAATTTTAAAATTTAAATTTTAGGTAAACTTTATTTATTCTTAAATTCAAGCTTATGAGAAAGATAAAGATAAGTACGGGCGATAGAAACGGATAAATAGAAATTTATGAATTCAATAGGACACAGAGCTTCACGATAGGCGTAGTTAGAATTCCAAACTGAGTTTTGATATCTGCAACGCGTATTTTACCGTCAGAACCTGGATATATTTTGACTACGCGTCCTAGACGCCATTCATTTGGAGGAAGTTTTTCCTCTCGAATAACTACGAGGTCATTAATAGCAACATCTCTTTGGGGATTTTTCCACTTATATCGTTTATGCATTTCGCATAGATACTCTCGTTTCCACCGTGCGCAAAACTGTTGGTATAACAACTTTAGCTTTTCCCATCGACGAATGCAGCTGAGTGACTTTTCAGATATATCAGACTCAGGGGTAGCTAAGAGCGAACCACCACGAAGAAAATGTCCTGGCATTAAAGGCAATGTATCGTTTATGCCTCCAGAGATCGGGGAAATCGGCCTCGAGTTCAGGCAAGCCTCAATTTTTACCAAAAGAGTCGTGAACTCTTCGAAGGTGAACTTATGATCTCCTGCAGTCTTCCGAAAATGGACCTTAAAGCTTTTGACCGCAGCTTCCCAGAGCCCACCCATGTGTGGGGCTCCGGGAGGAATAAATTTCCACTCCAGGTAATGAACCTTGTACTTTTCCGCTACGTCTGAGGAAACTGTTGAAGGAAAACTTTAAATTCATTGGCAATTATCTTACTTGCCCCCACCAAATTCGTACCATTATCAGAATAAATGGATGTCGGCAATCCACGTCTTGCAACAAACCTGTGTAATGCGGCAATTAAAGATTCAATGGTTAGATCACTAGTCGGCTCAAGATGTATCGCTCTAGTAGCAAAACACACAAAGACACAAACATATCCCTTAGACATTCTGCAATCTCTTCCAGCGAAGTTCCTTATCGCAAAGGACCTGCAAAGTCGAGTCCTGTATGCGTGAATGGTAGAGTAATGACAGTTCTTTCAACCGGGAGGGCTGCCATTATTTGAGTCTTTAGCTGTTTTTTGTTGATGGTACAAGTTTTACATAAGCGGATGTATTTCTTAACCAAGGTTTTGATTCGCGGAATCCAGAATTCGCACCGAATCAGTCGAATTACCAGCTGGTTACCACCGTGAATTAAAAGCGAATGATAAAACTTTACAAGAAGTGGAGCGATGTATGAGTTGTAGGGTAATATCATCGGAAACCTTTCACTATATGAGAGCGTAGAACAGGCTAATCTTCCGTTGGAGCGTATTATCCCATTGGAATCGATCATTGGATTCAGATTCACGAGAGGACTTTTGTTTGATATATTCGTAGGCTTACCTTGACTTAAGAGAGTGTATTCTTCGGGATAGTGAAGAAGGGTACTCTTAATAATAATTAATTTGGTTTGTGAGATTTCGTTATGAGAAAATGATATTGATGTGAAGGAAAAAGCGTGTTTGTCTCGGGAATGCGTCCTGCGGATAAAACGTAACACGTAACATATCACATGAAGCATTTTTGACCACGAGGAAAATCTTTGAAGTATTGTTTCAATATTGAGAATGAGCATAGTAACATGGGCCTTAATCGGTCTTTGTTCAATCTCTTGGGGAGCATGATATGTAAATTGTGGCCAATCAGATTCGGGCTGTTGAAGCCATTGGGGTCCATTCCATCACAAGGGGTTAGTTTGGAGGTCGAGTGGAAGCACTCCTCTGGTTGCTAAGTCAGCAGGATTTTCTCCTGAACGGACGTGACGCCATCGAGATTTTGGAAAATGCTTTTGAATTTTAGAGACACGATTAGCAACAAACGTTTTCCATGTATGTGGAGGTTTGGTTAACCATGCAAGGACGATAGTACTATCAGTCCAGAGAAATGGTTCATAATTTGTGATTTTTAAATCTGGTAGAGTATGTTTTATTAAGTTTGTTAAGAGAACCGCACCACATTGTTCGAGTCTAGGCAAAGGAAACTGCTTAATTGGTGTTACTTTACTCTTGGCGCATAATAAGTACGAGGACCAATTACGAGGATAGTGTTGAATACGCAGATATAAAGCGGCTGCATAAGCGTGCTCAGAAGAATCGCAAAATCCGTGGACCTGAACCGAGCTATTAGATCTATATTCAACCCACCGAGGAACTCGAATGAGTTGGATATTTGCTCGAGCAGCAAAGAAAGTTGTCCAACGTTGACACGTTAGGGGCATAAGCGGCATGTCCTAAGACGTCCCATCCCGCCAGATCTGCTGCAAAATTAACTTAGCAGTAATAACTACTGGGGCTAACCACCCTGCAGGATCGAAAATCCGTGCAACAACTGATAAAACTCCACGTTTTGTCATTGGGGTATCGCTGCTAAATATTTCTGATAAGAATTGAAAGGAATCAAGCCGTGTGTTCCATGAGATGCCTAAAGTCTTTGTCACATTCTTGTCTTCAAATTTTAGGAAATCTTCGTCATAGAGAAATGGTTGTGGAAGTGTTTTAATTAAAGCGACACTATTGGATGTCCACTTTCGTAATGAAAAACCTGCGGAATCCAAGACCGATGTCAACTCCCTTTGCGCATGTTAACAGGATTCAATATCGTGAGCAGCAGATAGAACGTCATCCACGTAAAAGTCATTTTTCAGAATAGAAGAAGCTATCGGAAATTCTGATTCCATGTCAATAGCAAGTTGTTTTAAGGTGCGAATCGCGAGATAGGGTGGGCAGTTGACTACAAACGTAACTGTTTCTTAACTCATAATCTTGACATTCGTCGAAAATAGATTTTTGAAAAAGGATTCTTTGGTAGGGTGTATGCTCAGGGTGTAGCCAAATCTGTCGGTAAATTTGCTCAATGTCGGCGCTAAACACATAGCGATAAAATCGCCATCGTAGGATAAGATTCATGAGATCAGATTGTAGCACTGGCCCAACATGAAGAATATCATTGAGACTTACACCGTTACTTGAAGGGTTTGACGCATTGAAGACAACTCTGACCTTTGTGGTGAGGCTTTCTGGCATGATGAGCATGATGAGGCAAATAATAGGGTGAGGTATTCTTCGAGCACATCGTTGTATCTTGAGTAAAGATCGACGTTATCGGATAACAATCTTTCATTACGTGAAAATTGTTGATATGTGACCGCTCTAGAATCACCTAACCGGGAAGCAGAATCTTTAAAGGGAAGCCGTACAATATAGCGACCATTAATGTCACGAGGTGTTGTGTCTGAATAGAGTTTTTCACAGAACTCGTCTCGTCTTCTGCAGTAAGTGATTTTTGTTCTGGAATCTCTTCAAGTTCCCAGAATTAGAAACCGGCTTGTCCAACGAGATTTCAGAAAAGAAAGATAGGATCGTATTAAAACTTTTAACATTCCTTTGGGGCAAGGGGCAGATAAGATCCACCCAAAGACATTGTTTTGGGCAACTAATGAACCAAAGACGTTTGTCTTTATACCATCACGAATAATCAATGGATACAGATCGGCTCCAATTATGAAATCGATGTTGGAGCTTTGGTAAAAGAAGGGATCGGCAAGTTCAAGGTCGACATGCCCTGCTAGATCCTTGCGATTAATATTAAAGGAGGGTAAATTACCTGTAAGGCGTCTCAAAACAATTGCATTCACAAATGCGGTAAATGACTCCATGTGTCTGGAACTCAAAACTAAGGAGCATAGCTTTGAGGATGTGGCCGTAACAACTGCGCTCATACCTGAGATGCTGGCTTGAATGAGTTTTACAGGAGGACGTAATCTTCGCTGTGCATTTTCAGAAATGAAACCCGCCTCCGATCCAGGATCGAAAAGAGCACGTAGAGTGAATTTTGTACCAAGATGGTAAATATCTATCAGAGCAGTAGCAAGAGTAACACTTTTACTGTTTTGAGAAAAGAATGATTGGACTTGAAAATCGGGTGTATGATTTGTGGACTGTATATTTGGTACGGACATTTGTTGCGAAGAACTGGGATGTGGGTTATTCGCATTGAAAGAAGATGAAGTTCGATTAGCTTGTACTTGAGTGGGATTATGCAAAAGTGTGTGATGAAGTTGTCGGTACAGCTTGCAGGTAAATTGACTTTGGCAATTGCTTGCGACATGGGTTGATGAAAGACAGTTTCCACAATAATTAAACTTTGTGACTTTTGCTGCAAAAAATTTGGACAAAGTCGAAGGGGATGAGGAGCTTGGCATAAGATTGGCTGCAACTGTAAGTATTCGATTTTGTATGAAAGGCGCGATGAATTTTTTGATTTTGCTTTGGTGGTTGAATTAATTTCGTCTTTATTGTTTTCGCATTCGAATCCCTGATATCCGACACCGATTCTAAAATTTGATATTGTTGGGTTAAAAACGAATCCAATTCTGCCCAGCCCGGAAGGTCACGTGGCTTTTTTATGGATTGTTCCCAAATGGATAATGTATTTTCAGGAAAGCGATTAGAACACAAAAAGACTAAAATTGGGTCCCAGGATGTCGCATCAACTTTATAGGCTTTAAGGGTCGACAGACAATCATTGATTTCACTTTGAAGCTTTTTGAGACTTTTGCCAGAATCAACAGTTAAGAAACGGAGGTTAAAAAGTGTTTTAGTTGACGGTTTACCAAAATCCGTCTATTTTCATACTGTTCTGATAGTATGAATGTTGCGTTCCAAGCAAGATCGAAATTGTCAGATGTAAGATCAAATTTACAAACGATGTCATGTGCTTCCTTTCTGGTTTTGGAACGTAAATGAAAGAGTTTATGAACAGCACATAATTTGGGTGATTGATATAGATAGCCGTAAATAAATCACGAAAAGATGGCCAGGATAAATAATCACCATAGAAAATATCGATATCGCACGGGGGAACCTTCACACACAACATATTATCGAGAGATTGAGCACTTTTCCCGACTGAATCTTTCGGTGGAGAATTATTCACCACTGCATCGTCGCAATCGGAATTGTTTAATCTTAATTTTCGAATTGAATCTATTATCTCACTTAAACACGTCACGTAGAGAGAAGATGAAGAGCTGTATTTACCCTTGATGGCTTGAATATCTTGTCCCGAGTCAGAATCGTTGGCTTGCAAACAGAATGCATATGACTTATTGATTTCGGCCCATAACTCCTTTAACTGAGCTTTAGATGCTTGTAAAGAGGTTATAGTTTGATCTACGACCGGAATTTCTTTGCAGCATTTGCGAAATTCAGTTAACTGATCGTTAGCACTCACAAAATCTTCTAAACCGATCATTATGCTGAATAATAAATATAAGAAATCACTTTTTTTTCTAATGGGTTTTTTTTCCGATGTGATGTGTGTCGTGTCGATGTAGCGTCTGGAGGCTGAACTGGTTGCCGTCCACTGCTGCTGAGGATCAACGGTCGTCTTCGCTTCCAGAGAGAGTAAATTGATCGTGCATACGGAGAAAGATGATTATGATCGTTGAATTGCAGGCGATTTCGTATATGCTCAAGAGACAATTAAATTTTGGATGCGTCTCTTTTTTTTGGGTTTGATTGTGCTGGATGATGACTTTTACGGGGAAGATGTGAAGATCCTGACGTTGATCGGTGATCGTTTTTTAGATGATAAAAGTAGGCGCAAGATGATAAAATAAATCTGCGCTATGCGATTAAATACGTATGATGTAATAAATTAAGAATATTCGGGTCGATTGGCCAAAATGTGCGGGTGGTTTCGTATAGACCCTTGAATAGGCGCTGGTTATAAGTAGGTTATCATCGTGGAGGAGTTGGAGAAAGAAAAGAGAGAAAAAAAAGACAGAGTTGACAATTATTGTCTTTATTATTGGGAGAGCTCACAGTCTTATCTCGTGGAGGGTTGTTGATTAAAGAAGAAGATCTGGGTTAGTTAGGAAAGGAAATAGGGCAGTTGATGGTCGAAGCGCTAACAAGCAGTGACCTCTTACATGAAATCTTATAACTATGCAAAACTTATCGAATATGAATAATTATATGGTTTTCACATGAACATACAAAGAGCAAGAACTGCGAGCGGTCATTGAACCATCTTTTACATGGGTTCTGATAAGTTTAGAAATTATAAATGAATTCAAAAGTAAACTTTTGAATATGTTCAATCAAGATCAGAATTTAATGTGATGTAGTTGTAAGCTAAATTATACAAAAAAAAAATGTAAACTGAATTAAACTAAATGGCTTTCCTGAAGCTAAATAAAGTACATTCATTCATATATATATAGACACAATCTCTCTCTATGGAAATAGAGGCACAGGTTAACCGTGATATTGCATACATATGTAGATATGATCGTTAGCACTCACAAAATCTTCTAAACCGATCATTATGCTGAATAATAAATATAAGAAATCACTTTTTTTTTCTAATGGGTTTTTTTTCCGATGTGATGTGTGTCGTGTCGATGTAGCGTCTGGAGGCTGAACTGGATGCCGTCCACTGCTGCTGAGGATCAACGGTCGTCTTCGCTTCCAGAGAGAGTAAATTGATCGTGCATACGGAGAAAGATGATTATGATCGTTGAATTGCAGGCGATTTCGTATATGCTCAAGAGACAATTAAATTTTGGATGCGTCTCTTTTTTTTGGGTTTGATTGTGCTGGATGATGACTTTTACGGGGAAGATGTGAAGATCCTGACGTTGATCGGTGATCGTTTTTTAGATGATAAAAGTAGGCGCAAGATGATAAAATAAATCTGCGCTATGCGATTAAATACGTATGATGTAATAAATTAAGAATATTCGGGTCGATTGGACCAAAATGTGCGGGTGGTTTCGTATAGACCCTTGAATAGGCGCTGGTTATAAGTAGGTTATCATCGTGGAGGAGTTGGAGAAAGAAAAGAGAGAAAAAAAAGACAGAGTTGACAATTATTGTCTTTATTATTGGGAGAGCTCACAGTCTTATCTCGTGGAGGGTTGTTGATTAAAGAAGAAGATCTGGGTTAGTTAGGAAAGGAAATAGGGCAGTTGATGGTCGAAGCGCTAACAAGCAGTGACCTCTTACATGAAATCTTATAACTATGCAAAACTTATCGAATATGAATAATTATATGGTTTTCACATGAACATACAAAGAGCAAGAACTGCGAGCGGTCATTGAACCATCTTTTACATGGGTTCTGATAAGTTTAGAAATTATAAATGAATTCAAAAGTAAACTTTTGAATATGTTCAATCAAGATCAGAATTTAATGTGATGTAGTTGTAAGCTAAATTATACAAAAAAAAAATGTAAACTGAATTAAACTAAATGGCTTTCCTGAAGCTAAATAAAGTACATTCATTCATACATATATATATAGACACAATCTCTCTCTATGGAAATAGAGGCACAGGTTAACCGTGATATTGCATACATATGTAGATATGATCGTTAGCACTCACAAAATCTTCTAAACCGATCATTATGCTGAATAATAAATATAAGAAATCACTTTTTTTTTCTAATGGGTTTTTTTTCCGATGTGATGTGTGTCGTGTCGATGTAGCGTCTGGAGGCTGAACTGGATGCCGTCCACTGCTGCTGAGGATCAACGGTCGTCTTCGCTTCCAGAGAGAGTAAATTGATCGTGCATACGGAGAAAGATGATTATGATCGTTGAATTGCAGGCGATTTCGTATATGCTCAAGAGACAATTAAATTTTGGATGCGTCTCTTTTTTTTGGGTTTGATTGTGCTGGATGATGACTTTTACGGGGAAGATGTGAAGATCCTGACGTTGATCGGTGATCGTTTTTTAGATGATAAAAGTAGGCGCAAGATGATAAAATAAATCTGCGCTATGCGATTAAATACGTATGATGTAATAAATTAAGAATATTCGGGTCGATTGGACCAAAATGTGCGGGTGGTTTCGTATAGACCCTTGAATAGGCGCTGGTTATAAGTAGGTTATCATCGTGGAGGAGTTGGAGAAAGAAAAGAGAGAAAAAAAAGACAGAGTTGACAATTATTGTCTTTATTATTGGGAGAGCTCACAGTCTTATCTCGTGGAGGGTTGTTGATTAAAGAAGAAGATCTGGGTTAGTTAGGAAAGGAAATAGGGCAGTTGATGGTCGAAGCGCTAACAAGCAGTGACCTCTTACATGAAATCTTATAACTATGCAAAACTTATCGAATATGAATAATTATATGGTTTTCACATGAACATACAAAGAGCAAGAACTGCGAGCGGTCATTGAACCATCTTTTACATGGGTTCTGATAAGTTTAGAAATTATAAATGAATTCAAAAGTAAACTTTTGAATATGTTCAATCAAGATCAGAATTTAATGTGATGTAGTTGTAAGCTAAATTATACAAAAAAAAAATGTAAACTGAATTAAACTAAATGGCTTTCCTGAAGCTAAATAAAGTACATTCATTCATATATATATAGACACAATCTCTCTCTATGGAAATAGAGGCACAGGTTAACCGTGATATTGCATACATATGTAGATAATTTTGTTTTGAACGATCATTTCAATATTATTGAATGGCAGCATCAGTGTGTACATATTTACTTACCAAACAATTTTCATTCCTATTTTAAAATTTGGTGTCGAGATGGGCACAGAGTTTAAAAGTAGGAGCATATGAGCTGCCTTCATTTTCTGAAAGCTACTTACGTAATAATATGCACATACTCACTTACACTCAGTTTTAGTTCACAGGTCAAAAGGCAGAGCCCCTCGAAGTTCTCATTATAATTTATCGTTGTGTAAGAGACAACATTTATTTAGTTAAATATGTTAAACAAGTACTTATATGAGCAACAACATGCCGCAGCTCTACCGATCACTTGCAATACGTCCAGTTTAAGCCCAAACCTGAAAATAGATCATAATTCCGAATACCATTCAATAACATTTTCTATTTGGCGTATACCCTTATTGTGTAGTCCCAACTACCAGTGGATAATGCAGTGCCATCAGGTGACACTTGTACACATGAAACCTTATTCTCATGTCCATATAGTAAACACACACGTTCTGCTTTTAACGTATCCCAAATATTTACAGTGTAATCATTATAACCAGCGAACAATAGACGTCCACTTACTGAAAAATCAACTGAGTTTGCTCCAAATATAATGCTCTCCTTAGAAAAGACGGCTACCTCTTTGTCTGCTCTCATATCAAATAATCGGCACTGTAATGTGAAAAAACTTAGAGCATGTTCAACACAGTATTTGAAAAATAATGCTGTTTAGATCCCACCGATTTTTTTATATAATCTTAATCAATGCCCTTTGTTGCTGATTTCGAAAATGTAATATTCATTATTTATTGAGACGTGAATAAGAATTTAATGCAAAAGGTGTTGCATTTATTTTCCCACTAATCTCATATTAATATCCTTAATAACAGTTGCTAGATTAGTCGTGGTCATACGTTATAAATGATAACCTTAGAGCGCAAACAACAAGCCGATTTTTTTCTTACATTTTTGAAATCAGCGTTGACTTGCACTAAGGAACATAAAAAAATCTCGAGCTAAACTGCATTCATGCTTTTTTTTAATTGAGTTTACCGTGCTATCATCCGACCCAGTTGCGATAGCATCTCCACTGGGATGAAATTTAACGCTGTTGACATCCGATTGATGTCCCTCAAATGATTGAACTACATGACCAGAACGCATGTCCCATATAAATGCCATCCGGTCACAGCTCTAAGAATGAACGATTTAGATTTAAACTTGGTAAAGGGAATTATAACATACTCCTGAAACAAATGTATTGCCTGTCTCATTTGGAGCCAAATCAATGGCCATTACATCTCCGGAATGACCATGAAAACTTTGTAGCAATTGCCCAGATTCAACATCCCACAACGCACAAGTGGAATCTCCACTTCCAGTAAGAATCTGTTGATCTGAATTCGGGTAAATGCAGCATGACATATAGCTGGTATGAGTTCCAACCGTTCTTTTTTTAGCTGCCATGTCTTCATCCGAAGTGACCGGATAAACGGTAACTTTGTTGTCAAGGCCGCTAATAATAAATTGTTATTAAGAAAACAAATTATTTATACATTGTGTAAGGAAAATTTAAAATGTTTGAAAAAAATATATTCTCTGTTTTTGTTAAATCGTAAAGCAAATACTATTTTCAGACAATGGCTTTTTCGCCATTAACACTGGTACAAGCATCTTTCTAACGTTCAATTTCAAATCCGTTTACTCACCCACAAGCAACGAAATTTCCCGATGGTGCATACGCACACGCCATTACCCATGTAGTAGGCATGGTTACTGCATGTTCTTTATTCGTTGTAAATGCATCCCACACAATAAGTTTTCCATCTTGCGAGGATGAAACTATATGCCTTTTATCAGGACTCCATCCTGTACAGAGAACCTTTGCTTGATGACCTTTCAATACTCTCCTTGGTTTAATATTCACAAAAGGAATTCCTTCGAGCCTCTCAGCAACTGTTGACACTGTTTATACATACACACATATATTACATATTTATGAATTTTAACGCAGACTAATCGAATAATGTACTCACAATTTACATCGTTCAATTTCTGGCGTTCCTCCTCCAGCTTCGCCTTCAAACTTTCTGCTTCCTTTATAAGATGAGCCATTTTATCATTGTTAATTTGTCCAACTTCAGTCATTTCTTTTTTTTTTTATAAAACTTACTTTGTTGTAGGTATTATTTCTTTTGATTTTTGAAGGAAAAAGAAACGACAGAGATTATACACAAAAATCGATTTAACGGAGACGTGTTCTCACCCAACTGTACAGTGTACACAAGCAGATACAGAATATCTAAAAATAAAGCTTTTCCGTTTGGTGGTGTTTTAAAGCTTTCTGAACTTTTATGAAAAAACTTTCATACCTACAACTTGTTAGCTTTTAGCTTTGGTTGAGAGCCATCAAATTAAGAAATAATCTACATATGTAGGTATATAATGTACATGTAATTTGTAGGTGATGCCGGTCGTTTGTATTGTTTTTTTAATTTCAATAACATTCTATCACAGATAATAAACTACCCAGATGTCGCACGCCCATATAAAAAAATGAAGCATATTTTTGTCGTAGCAGACAACGTCGTAGCAGACAAAGAGCTTTCAGAATAAGTGCAACAAATACAGCTTTTTCTTTTTCCTCACTCCGTTCGCTCGTGTGGGAAAAGTTCTTTTTCTCATCGTGTATTGTAGCATGCAAACGAACGAGGTGAAGAAGTGTAAAGGGGTATGCGGGAAAGGGCATGAAGACGCATGACGGTGTGATTTCCATACCACCGCAGCAAAAGAATAAATTTTCATGAATGGATGCGTTGTATATGAAAAGGTGTAACTGAAGGGCGGGAAAAGTCAATCATTTCGTTGCACTTTGTGATGAAATTTGGTGCGTAGTGTTTTATGAGGTTTTCTTCATGACCCTATCTAACCTAACCTAACCTAAAGTAGTTTTATGTTCATTTTTATGGAATACTCTTCAAAGCCTGGTAGTCAGGTGGGTTTGAGCATCAAACCTTAGGATATCGGGTTGATTTTGAAGACGACCTAGGACTTGTTTGGAGAAGGGACGATTTTTTGCCTCGTTTTAAAGCCCTCATTAGGTTTACGTGATGACATTGGATAATGGTGGACGTGAAGGTCTTTATTCGGGGTTTGGTTAGGTACATAAACAGGTTTTGTCAATGATTCTATGCACACCCAACAGAGTCACCTTGAAGGCATGATGTATCTAAAAATATGACCCACCGGCTAACCAGATGATTTTTCATTGTTCTGGAAGTAATGTAATCCAAGCTGGAGGCCTGTTTTGTAGGTAGTGTGTTTGCTTGTGACTCGACTGGTGGAGCCCCGCCGGCGTAAGACCAACATCAACCACATAGCGGAAAAGAAAAACGAATAGGAAGCGAACGCTGTACCGATCTGCATCGTCCCCTTAAGGGTTGAAACTCAGAACTATTTTCTCTTGGTCCTCCAGAATCTTTTTCCCAGTCTTAGTATTAATGATCACGGGCTTTCTGGTTTCCTGAATACCAATTGGAGTACCCAAATCCTTCCCAACACGCTTTCTAATGACATATTCTACTTCACGGTCAAGACGTCTCCAACCTACAACAAAGCTTTCATATACGTGGCTCCACTCAATTTTCACTGGCTACACCCCAAAATCATGAGGAAAATTTCTAAATTGAACGGATGCTGGTCGGAAGAATCATCGAATCGTCCATGCGAAGCAATGAAGCGGAGGAAGCCTTGTTAACGCTATACCACTCGGTGCATATACTACAGTTTTTCAGGCTGAAGTCCATCTACATGCTATCACATTCTTTGAAGGAATTTATGCCTCAGATCATAGAAGTCCTGACAACTAGAAAACGAAAACCGTTTTCTACGACCGGAGAGAGTTTCACATGTACAAAGAAGAAGTTCTTCCTCCTCTTTATCCATGCAGCTTCTACAGAAGTCGTTAGCGAATAGGCCTAGCATAGTGGCCTAGGCCAGGGACATTTTCCCAGTGTTCAAGAGGAAGTTAGTATTCCCAATCATTAATTTGCCCTAAGGCAGCATCCCAATTGACTCTGCAATACGGTTCTGGTTGATCCAGCTAGCTCGTTCGCCGATTCTTTGCCTTCAATACCTTGGTGACCGGGTGCCCACCCAAATTTAAACTTATTTTGTTTGGCCAGGGTCTGTAAGGCAGCGTGGCAGCATTTAACTGTCAACGAGTATATCGTACTAGAACAGTGTTAGTACTGGATATTAAGTCGGCGCAGATCTCATTGACATGGACTTCTGCTTGGAATACCGTGGGACACTTTCCCATGGGTATCGACAGTTTGGTGTTGGATCCAAAGACCCCAGCTCCAACTTTAGAATCCACAACTCTGGCTCAAACGATAGGAAAATGAGCTGCGGATCTGATTGCGAACTCTCCTAAGTGGACAAAGAAGGAACGTGGCAAAGTGAACTACATATTTCCTTATACACTTCCTCACTGGGCACGGATACCTCGATGTCAACCTTTACAAAATTGGGAACGCGGGCCAGTAGTGTGATATTTTCCTAAAACATTGCGGATGAGGCACCGGCTTGTATCAAGAATATAAAACATTTTGGAACTAAGGATATCGTCGGAGGGACCTTAATGAAACAACGAGAACCAATGCATTGACCGTACGCTGCGTGAGAAATGTATTTAAGTGTTCAAGGAAACTAAAAAAAAAAACTTTATTTCAACTCAAAATAGCTTTTACATTTATTTAAAAACAAAAATGTTACACCGTCAACTGGGGTGAGCGAACTACATCTCATCCACTTATTGACACCTGTATTTATTATGTTTTATGGAAACGATCAATTCTAAGAATTGTATCGTACGATTTTCGCAGACATTAGGTCAGCACAAAATGCAAGTGCATTTCGGGTGAAATTACCTGATTACAAAAAAATATTAAATGCTTACTTAGTGATACTTTTTATGAACTCGACGTAGATATCAGGTTTTGGATGATATGTAACTTCTCCCTCCTTATGATTAGAATTCTCCTGAATTCTATTAGTAAACTTAAGTTCTATTCTATTTTTCTGTATACATATAACTGTTAATATAGCAAACATAATTAGTATTATTACCACAAATGCTATGTTTATTCGGTATGACAAATTCTTTTTAAATTCGACTTCTTTTATTTCTTCGATATTATCTATAGGATTAATAACAATTTTTTCAAAAGTTAAATTTTTATTTATTTTATAGTTTTCAGTATAGCTTGGGTAGTAGAATCTCTCTTTTTGTATTTGTTTAACATTGGTAAATTTACGATCCTTTAAATATAATGTACAATTGATAAACGTTATTAAGTAATTACCACTAATCTTAAGTTCTCTATCGTCACAAGTATGTTTTACATTTGATTCAAAGTTCTTTACAAGTATAGTTTCGTCGTCGAATGATATAATTTCGGTTTTTGTATTAGTTCTTGGTTTACAAGTTTGCTTAATTATGCAATGTTTACTTTCATTAAGTTCATTTAATACTTTATTTTGTTCAAATTTATATGTCTTATTTTTATATTCTATAATGAATTCATTTTCAGCATCTACTTCTACAAATTCTTTGTTCGGAATTGGTGTTAAGACTTTAAGCGGTAGAGTAACATAGTTCTTGGGAATTTTAATTGCAAATATTAATGTATTTTCATCATATTTGGTGACACCTAATTTAATTTGTTCTAATTTAAGAAAATCTATTTTATAATTTTCAATTTCTTCATTAGTTAGAATACTAGGATGCAATATATTATTCCTTGCTGAAACTATATTTTCTTGAATGTGTTCTACCCTATCGTTAATGTATTTTAGTTTAAAAAGTTGATCAAAGTAAATCTGTTTCATTATAAGTCTTCTTTCTACCTTTTGTATAGAACTAACCTGCTTTAATATTGTCTCTCTATCGCTACTTATAGTTTCCTTAAGTATCTGGAAAGTGTTATTAAGGTATTCATTTATCTTAACTTGTTTATTTATTGTTTTAATAGCGTTCTGGTTGTTTTGTCGAATTTCGTCTATGTGTTGAGAAATTATTTGTCTATCCTCTTCGTCCATCGTTCCGAAAAGCCATTTTTGTCCGGCGCCTATTATATTAACTAAACCTCTTTTATTCCTGTTATTCATTGGCATTAATGTTCTAATTTTGTGTAGTATGTTTTCAACTTCTTCGTTCAATAAGATTCTATGTTCGCGTTCTAAGGCTGCAAAATTCAAAGATATATTTTTGACTAATTCTATAATTTCGGTTGGATTAATCATGTGTAGTATAATGTCTGTTTCGTTCGTAATTGTAACGTCTCCTAATTTTAGCTTTACAAATCCTTCCTGTTCGTTTATAGCTTGTGCGTTGAGGATATGTTGACCGTTAGTCTGTGCAATAGTCGTCAGTAGAAATATCCAAATCGTCAGCTGAAAATTTAAGTGGTCTTTTAACGTTCGTTATGTGAATTTTGTCTAACTTAGCTTTTTTATATTTTGGTTGGTGCTTATGCCTAACTGCCTTGTAGTTTTTGATAAACCCTGATGTTCTTCTTTCTTCATAATCTTCTCTCTTAGCATTAAGTTTAATTAATCTTTTTTTCTTGGTCGACTTCAAATTCTCGAAAACTTTTTCTAAACTAATCTTGCCTGTTTGTACCTGTTGAGTGGTAGTTTTTATGGTGGAATGAAACCTCTCATTATAGTTTCTTACTGCTTGTTGCATTGCTTGCTTTATTGTTAAAGTACTATCGTTAAGCAATAATATTCTTAATTTTTCTGCTAGAGTATTGTGAAACCATTCTACGTCTGAATTTCCTGTGTGAGAGTTTGGTTTAGTTAAATGTAAACTTATTTCATCTTTTTCTAAAAATTCCTTTATTTGAATCGCTTTAAATTCATTATCTGCTATAATCTTCTTTGGTTTACCTATTTTAGTAAAATGTTCCTCTAACTGTTCAATTAATGTAATGTGGTTTCTATCCGTCAAGTAATATGCGGCACCAAACTTTGAAAATTTATCGATTGCCGTCAGAAAGTTGCACTTCTTGAAAACATACATAAGTGTCTATATGAATAATTTGATTTATATTTGTAGGAGTTTCTGAAAATTTAAATGTTGGCTTTATTGGGTTACGGTCATACTTTACCGCTTTGCAAACGTCACACTGATTTATTACTAGTTGAATTAATTCTAGCAATTTGGGATAATATATTTTGTATTTAATCTGATTAAATGTTTCTTGAATACCTGAGTGTAAGCTTTCTTTGACATGGTATAACGATATTTGCTTAATCGCTTCGACTTTTGTTTCTAAATCTTGCGCTCTATATGAACATTTAATATATTTGATTTGTGGATCATTCGAAAATAATTCTATGAGCTTTTCTTGAACTATATTATATTGGTGGTCGGGGAGTTCAGAATATATTCCTGTAATGCCTTTCTTTATGAATCTCCTAAATATGTCTGTTAGTCTTGTCATGTCATAGTCTGCAATGTAAATTATCCTTTTTCCATTTAAAACTACAATCTCTTGAGTTTTGTTTTTTGTTAAAATGATCTGAGTCTTGTACTTATTTACAATTTCTTCTTTGATGGCTATATGATCAAGTAATTCTTCCTCTCCTGAATGTATGGTTGCGATTGTAATGTCGTCCTCTATATTAAATATAACGTCAGATTCTGTATCGCTTTTGTTGGAAATTGGTGAAAAATGTTCTATGTTAGGGGGCTCCGATTCCTCTCCCTCCTTTGAGTTAACGTCCTCGTTAATTTTTGTTCGGCTTAGAAAATCCGCCACCTTATTTTCTTTGCCTTTTAAATACTCAATTTCGAATTGGTATTCTCCCAATTTGAGTAGCCAACGTTGGTGTCTAGGTGACATATCTTTCCCTCGGTATTTAGCATGGAGGTATTTTATAGGTTGATGGTCCGTAAGAATCTTAAACTTATTTCCATATAAATATGGTCGGAAATAATTGACAGACCACATAATGGCCAAAAATTCTTTATCTGTCGCGGAATAGTTACGTTATGGTTGTTCAACGTTCTGGATGCGAAGCAGACAGGGTGCCCTTCTTGAGAAAGGACGGCACCTATCGCATAGTTAGAGGCATCAGTTGTTAGTGTGAACGTTTTCTCAAAATTCGGAAAACGTAATATTGGATGACTTGTGATAAGATTCTTTAATTTCTCGAATGCCTGAATATAGTTCGGATCATTCATATTAACTTTACAATTTTTTTTTAAATATTTTGTCAAGGGTTGCGCTACCTTCGCATAGTCCTTGACAAACTTTCGGTAACACTCGCTAAGACCTAAGAAACTCTTGATTTCGCGCTGTGTTTTCGGAATATCTACCTTTTGAATAGCCTCAATCTAGTTGGGATTTGGCTTTAAACCTTCTTCAGTTATAATATGACCCAGGAATTCTGTTTTTCGCATAAAGTTGCATTTATCAATTTGTATTTTTAAATTTTTAGATTCTATTACTTGAAAAATGTCTTTTATTGCTCTAACATGTTCTTTTAGTGATGTACTAAAAATTAGTATATCGTCTAGATATACGACACATGTTTTATTTATGTAGTCCCTTAGTATATGATTCATAAGGCGTTGGAAAGTCGCCGGAGCGTTCTTTAGACCAAACGGCATCCTTATGAATTCATAAAGACCATGTGGGGTGACAAACGCAGTTTTCCTTCTTGATTAAAATTTGATGATAGCCTTTTGCTAGGTCTATCGTTGGAAAATACTGGGCTCTGCCAAGTTTGTCTAAAATTGAGTCAATATTTGGTAACGGAAACTTATCGTCGATCGTTACGTCGTTTAATTTTCTATAATCTATAACAATGCGGTATTTTTTATTCCCTGAATTGTCCATTTTTTTGGGTACCACTATCAAAGGACTAGAGTATTTTGAATTACTTTGTTGTATAATGCCCTGCTCTGTCATTTCATGTATTTGTCTCCTGACTTCTTCTTCGTGCTTGGGGGGGTAGCGATATAGTTTTGCATTGATCTGCTGATCAGTAGTTGTTTTTATTTCATGAAGAACTTCGGGAGTACTAGTGAGTTTATCACCTTCCTTGAAAAATAGGGATTTGAACTGCCTAACAATTTTTTCAATTTCTTGATATTCCTCGGAGTTAAGGTGGTCTAACTTCAAATGGTTAATGTTATCGTCTACATGTTCTAGAGTATGAATTTCATCGAATAAGATTGGTTTGTATTTCAATTTAATGGTTTGTCCGTTGAGTTTTATTATTCCTGCTTCTAAATCAATTACCGTGTTTAATTTGTTGAGTAAGTCTGTTCCTATTATAAACTGATACTTTCGCTCTGGTAGACTTTTTACTTTCCAACGAATAATGGCTCCTGCTGGTGCTTTTAATTCATCGGGTGCATTAGTATGTGCTTCAAAATCAAAAGATCCCTTACCATTAATTGTAGAAAATTGCATTGGTTCAATTTTCACTGTTTTAAAAGTATTAATCTTGTCATCTATAAGGCTAAGTGAAGAACCTGTATCAATTAAGGCTAAATATTTTTGTTTGTTTATTGTTATATCAATTGTTGGTAATTCTTCCGAGGCTAATTGATAAAAAACTCGGCATTACCAACTTCGACTTTATTGACCTGATCATTATTGCTTAAAGATGCTTCTAATCTTTGCTCAGACATATTCTGTTTGTGGCGATTTTGGCCCGAATATAATCTAAGGTTTCCTCATTGCGCGAATTGTCTTTCTACGGTATTGATTTGCCCTCGTTGAATGTTGGAAACATCCATGGGTTCTGGTTGCCTATTCAAATACTGCTGGCGGTACTGCCCAGAATTCCTATTATTACCTGAATGTTGATAATATCTTCTATTTTGCCCTGATCGATTATAGTTTTGATTATGGTTTGGGTTATTATTATTAGGGTATGAATTACGGTGAAACTGATTGTTATTGTTATTATTATTCCCTGAATGATATTGCTGATCGTTACTATCTCTATTTTGTTGCCTAAAGTTATTCGGTGTTGGTCTTCTATTGTCTTTATTAATAGCTTTGTTTTTTACGTCTTCTCATTGTTAATAGGATGTTTTCTAAAACATTTTCTTCATATATTCTCTCTAGGAGAGTTCCCTGCGTCATTTCTTTAATACTGTTCACTAAGATACTACTTATATTACTAAGGTTTACAAAGTTATCACCTTCGTGGTATATAATTAATTCATCCGCTTTATATTTTAAATCTTGTACTTCTACTGCTAGCTCGCTTACACTATTTACCTTAAGACTGCTTATTTTTCTATATAGTTGAAACGGCTCTATATCCGGCTTGTAGCGCAATTTTAGTGTTGCTTTGATGAGGTTCCAGTTGTCTGGTTGTGGTACATTTATCACCGTGCTTTTCGCCTCTCCCTGGATTTTCTCGTGGTAGATCGCCAATATGAATGCTCGTCTTGCTTCTTCGTTGTTAATTTCAGTCAAGTAGTAGTCTACATTTCGGATAAATGAATTGATTGTGATGTCCCCATGTCCAGTAAATGTTGGCATGTGTTTCACATGGTTGATGATTTGGTCTCGTCTGGCTTCTCGATCTCTGTTTTGGAGATCCTGGTATGCGTTTCGCAATGCTTCCAATTGCTGGTTTCTTCGTTGGAGCTCTGCAGCTAGCTCATCAATATTTTGGTTGTGTTCTGCCATTTGTTGAATTTGTTTTAGTTCTTTCACTTAAACACTTTATAATGTACACCGAATGCGTTCGTAAGTGGATATAATTTTTATTTTTTTTTTAATCGAAATTTTGCAATGATAGTTTTCACTGTACACTAATCTTAAGCAATTTTTTTTTTATGTACTTCTTCTCACTCTGATATTTGCAATAATTTTCACTATACACTAATCTTAAACGATTTTATTCGTGTATTTATTAATTTTTTTTTTTTTTTTTTTTTTCGAAATCACTAGATAAACCGTTTTAGGATTATCTTACCGACTGCGCCAGAAATGTATTTAAGCGTTCAAGGAAACTAAAAAAAAAAAACTTTATTTCAACTCAAAATAGCTTTTACATTTATTTAAAAACAAAAATGTTACACCGTCAACTGGGGGGAGCGAACTACATCTCATCCATTTATTGACACCTGTATTTATTATGTTTTATGGAAACGATCAATTCTAAGAATTGTATCGTACGATTTTCGCAGACATTAGGTCAGCACAAAATGCAAGTGCATTTCGGGTGAAATTACCTGATTACAAAAAAATATTAAATGCTTACTTTGTGATACTTTTTATGAACTCGTCGTAGATATCAGGTTTTGGATGATATGTAACTCGTGCTATCGATAGACATTGCAGGCGTTGGAAAGCTGATGAACTTGTAAGAAGGAGGCCACAATTGCATACGTCATAGGCTGTCCTCTTTATAAGGGTTCCACTCACCTCTCTAAAAAAAATCGAAGCCCTTTGTTAAGCTACGCACGCTGAACCTTATGACCGGTCTGCAGCAAGACTAGATCTCTCTCCCTGGTTAAGCGTGGGTGACGCCGGGTGATATCTCTGGGATCATTACTGAGCCCCATGCCACTGCTATTCATGCGAAGCATCTCGGTATAGTTTACATCGACCAATGCACAAGCTACAGGTACGAGGAGAAATCTGTTTGCCACCTGCTGTGTGAATGTCCCTCCCTCGCCGACAAAAAATTAAGAACTCTTGGATAATTATAATTAACTAATTTAAGTTAATGATTATTTTTCGTTAGTTTTTTTCATAATAATTTCGAACATTAGTCACCTTCACTTAAGTAGGCCAAGAGCAGTGATCAGTTACTATAAGGGCAGAAACATAAATAATAAAATGCAGTATGCACATCTCATATTCATACCCATTTTCAGAGCAAAGTTTACAGAGTTTTTATTTATTTATTCAAGTGCTGAAAATAAGGTGCACATGTACATACAGATAGTAAGCACACAACATGAGCCAACCATTTGCACATATACATATATATATATTCGATCTATACTCCATATCCATCCTACCAACGTGTCGGCATCAGAACTCCGTGACCGCAGTTGCACAAAATATTTTTTTTGTTTTATTTTTTCAGTGAAAACAAGGGTATGTGACACGATGGACTAAAAAGTGAGCAGAAAAAACAAATGTTCTGTGTTCTGTTTTTTTCCCTTTTGTAAGAAGTTTAAGCTTTTTAAAAAGCTTTTTTTTAAGTGAATTTTGTTTTCATATATCACTTCTTCCCATATGAATGAGACATCTGGGTATATTTATTATCTGTGATTCTATAAAAAACTTGGTGTACTTGATGTACTAAATTCTAAAAGGTTTTACGTTAGAATTGACGTTTTATCTTTCAATATTAAGTTGAATGAGATTGAGTTGAGAATTGAGATTGTTAAATTGAGATTGTTAAAGTATACGAATTTCTTATAATAATAGGCGTGTTTTGGTGAAACGTCGTTGCTCAGTAATTATCAGTAAAGTAAAATTTAGCACGGAGCATAACAAAAAAAATTACTGGCAACTACTTTAGCTTTTATGTTCAGTCAAAAGTGAGTTAAGATGTATAGTGTGGAACACTCAATTTTAGAGGGCGCTGAAAACACTTTTTCTATTTTTACAGTTTGGTAGCCTTTCGTAAATTGACATTTTTTGTGTTTCGATGAACGAAAATGGATGGGGAGAAAAAATTAAAAATTTAATTAATAGGATAAATATGATTTGTTTGTTTATAAAATACAAATATTGCTTTGGGGTGAAGAAAAATTGAAATTTTTTGTACAGTACGAATATTTCGACCACTAATATCAGGCTGAAAGCGAGCAGGTTTAATTTTTAAATATTAAAAAAGCTTTTAGGCCAGATTGAGAATCCTTTTGGTGGGAAGGTTTTACTTTCCTTAGCATAATTTTTGCCAAAACACGCCTAATATTAGAATGCAGAAATTCTGCACATGTGTTTTGAGCATGAGGCGTAATTTATTACTTGAACTTATTTTCAGTGGTCGACCTGCAACCCATATTACTGAAAAGAGGAGACCTAAGTGGCAAAATAACGATGGACAGTGTTACTTAGAAATTAATGTTTAAAGAACCGATATTAAGTACAACTACAATTTAACTTCCTATGTACATTCCGAATGCTTGGGAAGAAGCCAAACTAGCACAGTTGATTTTTACGGATATGTACAGAAACTAATTTTTTATCATCTTCATTTCTGTGTCAAAAAGTTTTTCATAATATGGATATTTTTTTTGTAAACTCATAATAAACCTTTAAGGGACTCTCCTGTAAATTGTGAAAAATTACTTGTTTTTCCTCGGTGCCACAGATATTCATATAAGTTTAATAATAATACAACAGTGTTGCCAGGTTCTTGGGCCAACTTCCCCCAGAACAATTTAAAATCCCCCAGAAAAAAAATAGCGCGTTACAAAAAATTGTGTAATACAATACTTGGCCACATACTAAACTTAGGGTTATGTTCCCTAAGCAGTGTTACAAAAATACATATAAATTTGTTACAAAAATACATATAAATTTGTAACACTGTTTTTAGAAAACTAACTGTTCTATAGTTCTAATACACTGGTGATAACAATTATGCTTAGTTAAAAAAAGAAAAATGTCAACTTTATTGCAAATTTAATTCATGCTTTTAATGTTTGGCTTTCAATAAATGTACAAAAACAGTTAAACATTCCTATCATACCAAAAATGCGGCAGAAATAAACGAAACGAGACGGGTACTTGAGTGAGCGAACATTGAAGAGAATTCTTCTACGTCATACCATTGTATATTTAGTGATTGAAACGAAAGTAAAAGTTCTGATTCATTTCAAACTATAAATTTATTCATTTAAAGAAAAGAATACCCTTGCACAAATACCGGATTGAATGCTGTCTGACCATCGACTGTCAAACGACTGACTGTGGTGCGTTGAGTAGACTACTAAGAGAACGGAAACATTATTTTTCATAAAGCTTGCTTTTGTATGTGTGATCATTACATATTTGTGATCTTTACATATCTCCCCTTCTTAAGAAATGTAATTAAATCTTTATTTTTTTTTTTCACAAATTGAAACGGAGTCTCTTCTGGGATCCAGTTGAATTTGTAGTGGGTTAATTTTCGCGGTGTTGGGTTTGATCCTCTCTTGGGAATTTCGAATCGTCTTGAAGAATGAAGGCGGGCTTTAATCTGTCAATAGAGATCGGTGTGCGTCTTCCTCTGACTAGAACCACATAGTACTTATCCTGTGTAAAATCTAGTGGATAGATTTTATTATTCTATTGACAGCTACCTTACCGCGGGTGGGGGGATAGCTGTCAATCAGTAAATAAGAGATCGGTTGCTGGATAGATCTGGATTTATTTATTTCCCTAACTGGGTATTTATACATCAATTTCGCTTACTATGCTAACTTAATTTTATTAAGCGATGACTCGAGTCATCGCAGGTGCACCAGGTCATTCACTCACTGCATTCATTCACTGCAGCTTGGTTTTTGTGCTGACTCGGCAGTTGTTCGGCTATTCAACCACTTGATGTAGGTCGTGAATGTTTGTGCGCAAACTGCTGATGTTAGCGCGTGTTGATTGGGGTTCAATTTTTGTTGATTACTTCAACATTTTGCCACCTCCGGCGTTGTCTGCCAATTAATTTCAAACCTGTGATCCGGTATGTTCCTGTTTTCTTATAACTCAATGTTAGCAGAGTGATTAATCCTAGTTCGGTGTTTAAGTATCACAGCCAATACACAGATGATGATCACAGCGACAGCAAAAAATGACCAAAATCCAATTGTCCAATACTGGTGTTTTTTGATAATCTTCCAGTTGTGTTCACGTATCCGGTTGAGCGTTTCAGATGCCTCTCGATGGTTGAATATTGACACCTCCATCAGCTCCTTATTCAGCGGGATGACGGTTTCATTTGTAAAATAGACTGGAGCCTGAGTTGATATAGATGTACTAATGGTTGCGGTTGATTTGGTAAAGTGCATTAGTACCCTCGTTTCCTTAAACAGTTTTGCCTCCAATCGTACGAATTTTGATTGAATGACGCAGTCTGGGGTTACATGAATGATGCCCGTGTCGTTTAAAATCACTTCCTCTCGAGTTGAGCCACAGATTACGAACACCGCAGTTTCCTCTGGTATAATGAACATCCACGTATTATGAGTCCATAGTTCCTTCCATATGGTGTGTGTTAGTTTCAGCATCCTAGTTGCGCATCGCTTGAACGACAGTTTCTTGTACACCTGCTGGACAATGCAATCCTCACTTTGCTCAATACTGTGGAATGTTGATGGCCGGAGGATGAATGTTGTTCCGTTTAGTGTTGGTGCCTTTTTTATATCTTCCAGTGGTAATTCGAAATACCTCTGTAGATTATAGTTGGCTCCCAGTACCGTCCGCTGTATTTGTACCTCTCGAAATGTCTGCTCGTCTACCTTCTCTGGAACAGTGTTGGTTTTAGTCAGGTCATATTCATCAGCATCACTGATTATAAAATATCCTGTGGCCAAAATCTCCTCTGAAGTTGTGGACATCTCTAGTGGTTCCATTGGGTCTGGTAGTACCTTCATCTCTGGGCCAAGTTTCTCTGCACACTTATTGGTGATTTCTTGCACGCTCTTGTGTGACAAAAATTCAAACAAGTGACTGCGTTTAAGGTACGCATTTAGCAGCTTGTTGTACTTTGTTTCAATCTCTCGCATGTAACTGAGTGCAATGAGATAGGCGTTCGTCACATGCAAATTTATTTTATTTTCGTCAACCAGTGTAAACCAAGATTCCATCCAATTGACCTCTTTCAGACCAGCATTCAGCTTCTTTATAAAGTTGTTGATTTTTTTTATTAATTCTTGCTTCTGTCTCATTTACACTTGCGATTGTAGATAACATAATCTTGTTGTTAGTTTTCGCACTTTTGATCAGTTCCTTCTGATTACTGTCCAGGTCTTCGATATCACGGTATATTTCATCATTAACTCCGAATAATGAGTTGAGAACAGTTCCCAGTAGCCCTCGTTTTTGTCTACGAAAAGGTGTCACTTGAAGTCGCTTGAAAATGGAGAATGCATTGTTCCATTCCTCCTGCATGTGATGACGCAATTCATCGCACTGACTCTCTTTGGTCACTGATTTCGCTTTGTTGCATAAATTAATTATTTGATCTCTCGTCTTGTTCATGTTGGCTTGATCACGTAAAATGTCTTCGATTGGAAATCGAACGCTCGTGCGTAGCACTCCTCGTTGTATTTTGGCAGTTCCAAATTGTTCCACGAACAATCCAACGTCCGGATGGGTGATCGTATATCTTGTAGATCCCGGTATAACAAATGCAAGCAGCGATAGAGTCAAAAGGGCAATGGAGAAATTTGCTGACGGAGTGGTTGGCTTCTGTTTTTTTGTCTTTCAGATTCCTTCCGGCGGTACTGGATTGTGACTGCTCTGAGGGTTGTTTCCGTGGTTGAATTCTGCCGTCTTCTTCGAGTTTTATGACATTGTCTTCTATTGGCAGCAAACATATGTACCTTGGATATTGGTCGCTTGAATGTTCCTTTCTCTGTCTTGATTCTCACAACTCTGGTAAGTTCATCTACTCCGCTGTGTACTTCAACTATTTTGCCCAGAGGCAGCACTAGTTGGCCAATCTCGAAATTTTTTGCTGATTGCTTCCACTTATATCGTTGTTGGATTTTTGTTATGTATTCCTCGTACCAACGATTACAAAAATCTTGTTTGAGTTTTTGAATAAGCTTCCACCTTTTTAAAGTACTCTGTGCCAGATTTAGAATGACATCATGCCGTGGTGCTATTAATGGTGATCCAATAATGAAGTGACCTGGTGTCAGTGCATCAATATCTTCCATACTGTCTGTTAATGGGCAGAGTGGTCTCGAATTCAGACATCCTTCTATTTGCACCAGAATTGTGTTCATCTCCTCGTATGTCAATTTTTGCTCTCCTATGATTCGATTCAAATGATATTTGACTGATTTGACCCCAGCTTCCCAGAGTCCACCAAAGTATGGAGCTCCTGGGGGGATGAAATGCCACTGAATTCTGTTATCGGTAAGTTGATGCTGTAATGCATTAATCATGTTTTTCGCTCCAACAAAATTTGTTCCATTGTCGCTATACAGATGATATACGGAGCCTCTTCTACTGATCATTCTTCGCAATCCTGCCATGAATCCATAGGTTGTTAAGTCAGAAATCAACTCAATATGCACTGCCTTTGTTGACATGCAGACAAACAGCGCTATGTAAGCCTTGTGCGGCACAGGGCTCAGCTCAGGCTACTGTGGGGGTCACAGGTGGCGGATAGTGAACGGCCTGTAGATATTCAGGTTAGCTGTGAATAACCAATAAGCAGTCCCCGACCAAGAGCGGCAGAGAAGGAGGGCGCGGCTGAAAAGGCCACAGGAACCCCTGTGAACTTTCTGCGACAAGACGAGTCGGCACCGTCTTCAACTATGTGCTACCCCACCTCCTGGCCCTTGGGCAAGGAGGTGGCACCGTGGGAATCCATTGCTCCATTGGCACCAACCAACGGATTATCTTGGACTCTACCGCCGTTTAAGGCATTTCGACTGAGCCCAGTAAGGTCGTAATTATGGCATACTGGAAACAACGTTTCGGAATGATTGACATGTGGGCTGACGTTTGCAGTATTCTGTTACCTGAGTAAGCAGGAGTGAAATTCTGTCGAAATGGCTTTCAGGCTAATGCTGTAAACGCCCCCGTCCCGTTAAAACCCTGGCAGGCCTCAAAGTACGTTCAATGCTTCGTCACCATTAAGTTGGTGGTGTAGGTCCAGATGTAGCATTCCTGGTTAGCACCGATCCGGCTCTGGCACATAACCTCATAAGGGTCTGTGTCAACCCTCGCATGGCCTCACTGCATGCATAGATAACCATGGGATCACTAGGTGACTACACATCCGAGCACTGATAGCGGCTTTGAGTGGGGACCTAATAGAAATGTTTACAACAACAAACAAAAATCAAAACAAAAACGAGGAGAACGAGGTCAACGGAGAGAACCCTTTCCAGAGGAGCTCGATTATGAGGAGATCGCCGGCGAGACAGCTACCAACGCCCCAGAGGAGTCCTGAAGGAGAGGTGATTCTCCAAGGAAGCGCGACAACTGTGCGGGATTCAAACACCCAGCCCTCTGTGTTCCACCGACTAGGTGAACAAATAAAAGTCCTGGTGGAAATGTTGGAGGATGGCAAAAGGCGCTCCATTCACCAGCCAATGCGGGACGCAATCGAGAGCATCAAAGCGCTCTATGAGCTCTCAGCGATTGAGATGCATGATGACAAGGCCAAAGAAGTCATCCGCAGAAACAACGCCTCCCAAACATCACCATGGCTGAAAACGATTTTGGGGCCCAAACGGAGGCCGGAACCCAGTAACGACTCGCCGAACTCGAAACGCCGGCAAAAGCCGCCGCCCCCAGTTGAAGCAAACAAGGCACCCCGCAGTGAAGAGGAGTCCCAGAAGGACGGCAAAGCAAGGAAAAAGGAGAAGGTCAAGCCCAAAAAACCCAACAAATCCACAAAGGATGGGCCGGCAACAATTAATACAAAACCCACAAAACGCGGTGGCCAACGAGCAGGCTATAGGCGACGACAACGCTTGGTCGAAAGTTTGCAAAAAGAAGAAGAAGGATAAAAAGAAACCAGGCAAGACCACCAAGGTAAAAACGCGACCGGACGCAATCGTGGTGGCAAGCAAGGGAGAACTCTCTTACGCCGAAATACTCCGCAGAGTCAAAGCGGATCCCAAGCTCCACAATCTGGGTGAATCGGTGACAAAGATTAGGCGAACCCAGAAAGGCGACCTGCTGTTCCAGCTACGCGAATCTGGTGACAGGACCGAGCAATTCAGGGGCATAATTGGCGAGAACCTTGGTGCAGGGGCGGAGATCCGCACTCTAACGCAGAGATCCACGGTCGAAATCAAAGACCTCGACGAAGTCACCAATAGGAAAGACATCTGTGAAGCAATCAAGGCCCAGTATAGCATTGGAGTCACCGAAGCAGACGTGCTCAGCCTTCGAAAGGCCTATGGAGGCACACAGATAGCGACAGTGGGGCTGCCGGCAGAAAAGGCGAACAAGCTGCTAGAGTCCGGAAAAATCAAAGCCGGCTGGGTGAACTGCCGCATTCGCGTTCGAAAAGCCCTCACCAAATGCTTCAGGTGTCTAGAGTTTGGCCACACGGCGCGACAATGCAAGAGCGAGCATGACCGATCCAAATAGTGCAGAAACTGTGGAGAAGAAGGCCACATAGCCAAAGACTGCAAAAAGGACGCACTATGCTTCTGGTGCAAGATTATTGCGCCAGAAACCGCCGGACACGTAGCTGATAGCAGCAAATGCCCGGTACTCAAGAAGGCACTGGCTAAATTATCATGATGAATATAGCCCAGATAAATCTAAATCATTGCGCAGCCGCGCAGGACCTTCTGGCGCAAACAGTAAGGGAAAAAAGGATCGACATAGTCCTTATAAGCGAACCATATAAACCCATAGATGGAAATAGCTGGATAGATGACACCACGAAAAAAGCCGCGATATGGACCTGCGGGAACTATGCCCTGCAGTCAGTCGGCCACCCGGCTGACCATTTCGTATCTGCAAGGATAAAAGGTGTGCACTTCTACAGTTGCTATGCGCCCCCCGGTTTACCACTGGCGGACTATCTGAAGCTGTTGGACGACATCGTAGCTGACGCGCGAGGGAAGCACCCAATGATTATTGCTGGGGATTTCAACGCCTGGGCTACCGATTGGGGCAGCAGGACTACAGACGCAAGGGGGAGAGCTCTTCTAGAAGCATTTGCATCACTGGACATTAGTCTGGCCAACAACGGTGCAGCGGAGACGTTCCGAAAGGCAGGCAGAGGGTCAATCATCGACATTACATTCATGAGCAGCTCACTCCTGTGAAAAACAAAATGGCGGGTCAGCGAGGACTATACCCACAGTGATCACCAGGCGATCTTATTTAACGTCGGCGAAGAGAAACGCAAACTGCGTGCCACCCTAACAGGGCCGAAGTGGAAGGACACGCTCTTTGACAAAGACATGTTCGGGGAAATGCTCTGCACTAGCGCCATAACGGCGGATAAAAAGGCTCAGAGTGAAGTGCCTACAAGCACGACGCAGATCCCAGAGATCCAGAGGCAGACCAGATTTCCAAGATCTACTATCCACCTTTAAATTGGCAAAACGTGAACTGGAAAGGGCCATTAAGGAGAGTAAAGCAAGGAGCTTTAGACGGCTCTGCGACGAGGCTGACTTGGACCCCTGGGGCATGGCATATAGAGTGGTGATGAAGAAGCTAAAAGGCAACAGAGGTCCACAACTAACCTGCCCGGCAATGTTAAGAACAATAGTAGAGCATCTATTTCCCCATAGACCAACTGCTATGGTCTTCATCACGAGGGAGATCAGTATGGAGCATATCCCGGCAATCACGTCGGAAGAACTCGTTTGTACATGCAAAAAAATCGGAGACAGCAAAGCACCTGGACCAGATGGCATCCCGAATAGGGCAGTCAAGGCGGCTGTTAAGATGAGGCCGGACATATTTGTAGCAGCTATGCAGAGGTGTCTAGAGTAGGGAGTTTTCCCCGCACCATGGAAGCTGCAACATTTAGTATTGCTTCCAAAAGGCAACAAGCCGCCCGGAGAACCATCATCGTATCGCCCAATATGCCTACTTGATACGCTAGGCAAAATACTAGAGCGTATCATCTATGACACACTGCTTACGGGTACCGGAGGAAAACGGAGCACTGTCAGTCCATCAGTACGGCTTCAGAAAATCGCGTTCTACCGTCGATGCTATAAAGGCGGTAGTAGATACAGCAGCTGAAGCAATACAGGCGGAAAGGTGGAGATGGGGGACGAAGAGATACTGTGCAGTAGTAACGCTAGACATCAAAAACGCGTTCAACTCGGCGAACTGGTCGTTTATTAGGAGATCCCTGGCCAGAATGGACGCACCGTACTACCTGCTGAGGATAGTCACGGACTACTTCAGCAACAGGAAGCTAAGGTACCATACTGACGATGGTACTAAATACTACAGCGTTTCCGCGGGAGTCCCGCAAGGTTCGGTCCTTGGACCTCTCCTATGGAACATAATGTACGACGGAGTTCTACGCTTAACACTACCCGAGGGAGTTAAAGTAATTGGCTTTGCTGATGACGTCGCAGTGGTTACAGTAGCCAAACACATTCATGAGGTGAAGGCTGCCACGGATGAGGCAGTCAAAAGAATAAAGGAGTGGCTGGAGTCTGCCGGTCTGGAACTGGCTGCCCACAAGACTGAAGCTGTCCTCATAACCAGTCGCAAGACGGTGGAATATGCGAACTTCCGGGTCGGAAACCAAACAATCAGGTCAAAGGAATCCCTGAAGTACCTTGGAGTCATGCTCGACAACAGGCTGCGCTTCAAAACACGCGTCGAGTACTCCAGCAAGAAGGCATCGCTGATGCAGGCAGCACTCTCCCGAATGCTCCCGAACATCGGCGGGTCTGGATATGCCCGCAGGATCCTGCTGTCCAGGGTGGTGAGCTCTGTCCTCCTGTACGCTGCCCCGGTATGGGCGGGTGCACTGGCGACGAACGAATGCAGGAGGAAATTATCATCAGTATATAGACTCTGCGCAATTAGGGTGATTAGCGGCTTCCGAGCGATATCCGATGAAGCAGCCTGCGTATTGGCCGGAATGGTCCCCATCGACATCATCGCAAACGAGATGCGGAGGGTGTACCTTAGGCGACCCTCGAACCGGCAGGAGACCAAAAGGATAAAGGAGGAGGAAAGGGCAGCATCGGCAGTGCTGTGGCAAGCCAGATGGGACAGCTCCACAAAAGGCAGATGGACTCATAGGCTCATTCCCACCATAGAATCATGGACAAAGAGAGCGAGAGGGAACTGTAACTACCACCTCACACAGTTCCTGTCCGGGCACGGAGGCTATCGGAAGTACCTCCATAGATTTGGACACGATAGTTCGCCCCTGTGTCCAGAATGTCCAAATGAGGAGGAGGATGCGGAGCATGCAGTGTTCCACTGCATACGCTTTTCAGAAGGCAGAGCAAGCCTGCCAAATCCAGAAAACCTCGTAAGGCACATGACGCGATCGGAGAGTGGGTGGACGGAGTTCTGCTCATTCATAGTGTGTGTGCAGAATGCCTCGGAGACTAGAGCATAATTGCTAACCAGCCCCGCGAAGTAATACCTAACGGCAGTCCCGCGGGGAGAGTGGTTGATGAGTGCAGAGGTGTGGTTTAGTACGTGGGCGCCGCGAGGATCTCGCGAATCGTGCATGCCAGTAGTACGGGCTACTGGTATTTATGAAGATTCCACATCCATTGGCGCAAACCATAAAAAAAAAAAAAAAAAAAAAAAAACAAAAAAGCCTCGTGCGACTTAACACCTCGAATTTGTGAACATCGTATGTTGACTGGACCTGCGTAGTCTATTCCACAATGTGTAAATGGACGTGAAAACCTTACTCGTGCTTCTGGAAGTTGTCCCATGAGTTGATTTGATTCCTTGGCCTTAAATCGGAAACATCTAACGCATTGATTTATAATGGCCTTGACAATATTGGTTCCTCGGATGATCCAAAATTTTCTCCGAGTGTGATTTAATGTCAGTTTCACTCCACCATGAAGTGTATCGATGTGAGCTTTATTGATGATCAATTTCGTCAGCGGATGCGATGATTACAAAATCATAGGATGTCTCTGGTCAATTGATAAAATGGCGTGTCTCAATCGACCTCCCACTCGCAAAATTCCATTGGCGTCTATAAATTAATTCAGTGATGATATCTTGCTGGTTGATTTCAATGCATTGTTTTTTTTTAGGTTGTGCATATCCTCCGCAAACATTGGTTGAGCACCCCTTACCAGTGTTTTTTCTGCTTCCAGGAGTTCATCTACAGTCAAATTGCCATGTAGTAGTGATTCGCCTCTCTTGCTCTTTTTGCAATTGTTTTTAAATCGTGGACAGATTGCGCTCACACGTTGAAGTTTCGAAAGTGATGAAAAGAGGCAAGTGATGTCGGTGCCTGGAGGATTGTGAGGTTGTATAATCATGCAATCATAAGACTTTCAGGCATATCTTGCACTTCCATCATAAACTTGTTTGCTGGCCAATGTTCTTCGTCCTTCTTTAACCACTCTGGACCGTGCCACCATGTAGATTTCTCAGCGAGGGTATCTCCAAATGACCCCCTAGACGGAATGTCAGCAGGATTCTCTGTGCCAGGTACGAACCTCCATTGTCCTTTAAAATGCTGTTGCACATAGGATATCCGGTTGGCTACAAACGTGTTCCATTTCACTGGGTGTTGTTTTAACCAGTTCAATACTATGGTAGAATCTGACCATGCGACAACTCTGGTATATTTAGTTTCTATTCCCTCTCTGATGTAGTTCATTAGCTTCGTAAACAGTGCAGCTGCACATAACTTCAGTCTGGCAAGTGACACTTGCTTCACAGGCGCCACCTTGGTTTTTGACGCGATGATGCATATTGAAGTAGAGCCACAATTGATGACCTTCTGATACACCACTGCTGCATAAGCTGATTCTGATGCATCTGCAAATCCATTTGAGAGTTTTCCATTTGTTGCGTCCATCGTGGAATCCTTACATTTTCAAGCGTATAATCTTTCCTGAATCCATCCCATTTCTTTTGAATTGTCATTGGCACATTTTCATGCCATCCGATACCCAAGAGCCAAAGACTTTGTATCAAAATCTTTGCTTTAATTGTTAATGGCAACAACCAGCCAAAGGTGCTCGTTTGGTACTCTTTGGGCTGAATGACGAAGAATTTACCTTAAATTGGAAGTCGTCTGTCCTCGGGCACCATTTTATTCCCAAAATTTTGAATGTTGTGTCACTATTGAAGTCATGCTCTGGCTCCATTTCAACAACTTCTTTTGGTAATGTTTTTATGAACTCTGAACTATTTGATGTCCATTTTCGTAAGTTGAATCCACCCAAATGAAGTAGCTGCACAAATGAACTTGAAGATGTTCACACTCCTTAAGCGAATTTGCACCGCAAAAACAGTCGTCTACATAGAATCCTTCAAGCACTATTTTGCTCGCCCGTGGATACCTCTGTCTTTCATCCTCAGCTAGCTGGCATAATGTTTTAATTGCCAAATACGGGGCTGCTGCTGTATTCTATGTGACTGTTTTGAGAGCATATTCTTTGATTGGGCTACTGGAGTTCTCTTTCCACAAGATGCGCTGTAGATTTCGATCCTCCTGATCGACTAAAATCTGTCGATACATTTTTTCGATATCATATGTAAAGACGATTGGGAATGGCCTCCATCGAAGTAGCAGAAAACACAGATATTTTTGAATCGTGGGACCTGTCAACATAATGCTATTTAGTGATTCCCCAGATGTCGTTTTCGCCGAGGCGTCGAAAACCACCCTCAGTTTGGTAGTAGTGCTGTCATTTTTTATCACTGAATGTTGTGGAAGATAATATGTTTTCCCGTGTAATCTTCCTGTATTTCCTCCATGCGTTTAAGAGTAATATATTCCTGAATAAATTTGCAATATTCATGCCGAAGCTCCTCATTTTTTGCGAATCTCTGTTCCAACATAAAGAATCGTTTTAATGCCATTTTACGTGAACCGCCCAAGACCATGCGATCCTTTAGCAGTGGTAATTTGACAGTATATCGTCCTGTTTCATCCCGTTTGTGCGTCATTTGGTAGTGTTTTTCGCACATTTCATCTTCTGCAGACTTGACTCTTGCAGTTGGTATTTCTTCTAGCTCCCAAAATTTCTTCAATCCTTCGTCATCATTGCACACATTAATACATGATGTGAGGATTTGTCTTTGTTTCTTTGGAATTGAGGTAGGAGTTGAGGTAGTAATGACTGGCCCAGATAGTATCCAGCCAAACCTTATATTTTGTGCCATTGGAGTATTAGCTGGATCTTTGATCAATCCATGCGTCAGGAAGTGCGGTCTGATGTCTGATCCAATCAGTAATTCAATATCCTTTGGTTGTTCGTACCATGGATCCGCCAACTTCAAGCCTTGAATGTGTGGCCAATGGTTGGGTGAAAATTGCGATGATGCTTCTTCACTTGTTGTTCTTCGTGCTACCAAGACGGCTGCACTCTTACCTCGAGGAAAGTGAAGTAGGGAATTATGTTGTTGTGTGCATATCCTGCAACCCTTCTTCGATGAGCAATCCCTTGCAGCATGTCCATCTCGCAAACAGTTGAAACACAGCTTTGACTTGTGGACCACCTCCATTCGGTTTTTTGGCTTCATATTTCGGAATCTATTGCAATTATACAATTGATGAGACTCGCTACACACAACTCATTCCGACTGTGTGACTGTAGTCAAATGGTTTTTTGTGAATGTGGTTTTTGATGCTTGTGACTGGTATTCTCGGTTGAGTTCGCGACTGCTCTCCAATCCTCGGAATCTGCCCTCGATGAAGTCAAAAAACTCACTTAACTTTGGAATTTGTGTTGACGTTCCTTTCGATTGTTGATACAATTTTCTTGATTCATTGTCGAGTTTTGGATATAACAACTGAATCACTAATGGATCCCAAGAGCTGACATCAACTCCCAAGTTTTTGATACCGTACAAGATTTCTTTCGACGTTTCCATGATAGATTTCAAGTCGAACGCATTTCACTTCGAACTGATTTCAAAGTAAGCAATTTTTGAGTGTAGTTCTTGACCAACACTGCTGGATTTTGAAACCGATTCGTTTGCAATTCTATCGCTGTTGCATAATTGCTTGACGTTGGTGATAAGTGGTTGAGGATCCTTGCTGCTTCTCCGCTCAGATTTCCCTTTAAATACTGAATTCGTTCCACATCGTTTAAGGATTTATTCTGGTGTACTAATCGGTCAAATAGTTCCCAAAATGGTGTCCACTCTTCATACCTTCCACTGAATGTTGGTATGCTTATGGGTGGAAGTTTGATTTCCCGATGTGGTCCAGGTTGTGGAACTACTGTCTGCGTTTGGTGTTGTCGCTGTTCTGCCTCCTTGATTTGAATGTATACATCTTGATACACCTGCTCTTAATCAATCAACTCGTTGCTTGATACATACTCCTGGTCGTAATCAGCTTCTTCCAATGATGACATAATCTCTTCATTCATTGTTTGCAATCTTGTCCAACATTCCTCTAATTGACTGAGCTTGAATCTGAGGTAAACTGTACTTTGATTCAAATCCAAGCTATCAATCACGCGTATGAATCTGTTCTTGACAAGATTCAACTTAGTAAATTTAGGTGGGCACTTCATTTTCTCACCCGGCTCCTCTGTTCTCTCTGATGATGTGCTCCTTGATGTCAGAACTGCCGCTGCTGGATTTAAACTGGCGGGTGCTAAACGTAATTCTGGAACATCGGCTTGCCTTTTCTCTTTTAACACATCCAATTTCGCCCTCAAAGTACTCCTAATATCAAGGTACCTTGATTCAAACTGACTAAAATACCTTTTTGTAAAGTAGTCATGGTGCGGGTTCGCCTTTCTTAGGTCTTCTAAATATCCGTTATTTAATTGAAAGTCGACCCAATGCTGCTCCAACTTCTCTAGTCGTTTGAGGATATACTCCACAGAGTATCGTGACTCTCCATCCTTTTTAAAGTTGATCCATAATCGATGGACTTCTTCCGAAATTCGCGTTTGGTTTATAGCGATAAATTCAATTTCTTCAATTTCACTCATGGTTACACTGTAAGTTTTACTCTATTATTTTTTTTTTTTTTATTGTTTTTAGATCCGGCTCATCCTGCTCGAAGGACCATGTAAAATCTAGTGAATAGGTTTTATTATTCTATTGACAGCTACCTTACCGCGGGTGGGGGGATAGCTGTCAATCAGTAAATAAGAGATCGGTTGCTTGGTTAGATCTGAATTTATTTATTTCCCTAACTGGGTATTTATACATTGATTTCGCTTACTATGCTAACTTACCAGGTCATTCACTTACTGCAATCATTCACTGCAGCTTGGTTTTTGTGCTGACTCGGCGGTTGTTCGGCTATTCAACCACTTGATGTAGGTCGTGAATGTTTGTGCGCAAACTGCTGATGTTAGCGCGTGTTGATTGGGGTTTAATTTTTGTTGATTACTTCAACACCTGTCTTTGTAGAACTTTATATGGTCTATCGTAGGGGGCGGCAAATGATTGGCGTATATGGTCGTGGCGGACGAAGACATGCGAGGCTTCTCGAAGGTTTGTAAGAACAAATATAGAACGCTGTCCGTGGCGAGACATTTGTTGTGGTGCCAATTTCTTGAAGTGATTTTGAAGAATTTGTACCAACTCTAGGGCCGAAGTGTTTTGATTTGATGGATGAAGAATGGGCTCACCATAAACGAGTTCAGCTGGCGTTGCTTGGAAATCCTCTTTAAAAGCAGCGCGGAGTCCGAGAAGCACAACAGGAATTGCAGAAGACCAGGTATCACCATGGCAAAGTAGTGCGGGTATCAGCTTCCGATGAAAGCGTTCGACCAATCCGTTTGATTGCGGATGTTTTTTTTTTTTTTTTTGTAATTTACCGGCACTCAAGGGGTTATGAATACGCTTTTAATATTTATACACAGTGCGGGCTTTTGAAAGGAGAATAGAGAGAGAGAGAAAGAGATTGGTGTAGTGGTTTGAAACTCAGGTGTATTAGGTTTCACACATTAGCTCCAGGGGTGGTGTCCAGATAACTGGGGAGATTGCTGTCATTTATTTGTTTTGCCTTCGCTTTTTCCCGATCTACCTGATGTCATGGGCATATCAATTATCAACAGAGCAAATCAATAGATTTCTCCAGCCATATGACAAACCTACTGCCAGTGTTATGCCTTCGCAGTAGTGTTGTCACAAACTTTCGCAATTGATCGGACTGCCTCTTATCATACATATATGCTTGCTGACATCAGGGATTGAACTGTGAACCATGAGCTCGACAAACGATGACGCTACCGCTATACCATTACCACATTTAATTGCGGATGGTAAGGTGTTGTGTTGTTCGAAGGTGCTTGCAGCCAAGAAGTTTGGTTAGGTACCGTTTCTGCAGATCCGTTTGGCAAAGCACTGGTTAAATCCATTAGACTGCGTAAGGGTTACGAGGTCAATATGAATATGCTCGAAGCGCTTTGCTGGTGGTTGGAAGTTGGCCATCGGTGAGACTGTATGTCGGGTGATTTTGTTCGCTTGGCAAGGGATGCAGCATTTTACCCACATGGAACAAACTTTTTCCATTGAAGGCCAAATGAAACGCTTGGTTATAAGTTTTCTAGTAGCTCGTTGACCAGGGTGTGCCAGCGAATACAGGGAATCAAAGACCTTTTTGCGAAGCAGTTGTTGGACATATGGGCGAATGCTGCCAGTGGATATGTCGCAGTAGAGCTCGACTTGGGGGTTGTTGAGTCCCAAACGACGAAGTTGAATACTGGAGTCTCGCTTGTTCAAAAGTTCTTGAAGCTCGGTGTCATTGCTTTGAGCGTTGGCTAATTCACTTGGCTGCACTGCTTACTCGATGGCGTCAACGCGGGACAATCGGCGACTTTGTTTTCGGGTCCATTAACGTATCTGATGTCAGTGCTGAATTGCCCGATGAAATCTAATCTTCTAAATTGCCACGGTGAAGCACGATCAGGTCGCTGTCTGAAAGCGTAAGTCAGAGGTTTATGGTCCGTATAAGTAACCACATGTCTGCTTCAAAGATGTGACGGAAATGTCGAACCGCTTCGTAGATTGCGTTAAGTTCCCTGTCATACGTTGAGTGTTTTTGTGTTGACGGCGATAGCTTGCGGCTGAAGAAGGCAAGGGGTTGCCACGCACCTTAACATCGTTGCTGGAGTACCGCTCCGATGGCATGTTCCGAAGCGTCAGTGAAGATCGACCGTTCCGCGTTGACGTCAGGGTGTGCCAGTAGCGCGGCCGAAGCGAGGACATGTTTGCTGTTTGTAAAGGCTTCTTCCAACGCAGATGTCCAATTAATGAGTTGCGAGTTGACAACTTTCGGCCCTTCCAATTGCTTGTAAAGTGGGACAAGTATTTCGGCGGCGTTTTTGATAAATTTCCAACAGAAGTTAACGGTACCAATGAACGCACGGAGCTTCTTTACGGTGGATGGCTTAGGGAAGTTCAGGATAGCGTTGACTTTTTCCGGCAGAGGAAGAATGCCGTCGGAAGACGATAGATGTCCCAGAAAGGCCACTTCGTTTTTACCAAAAACCGATTTCGCCAGGTTTATGATAAGTCCAGCGTCCTGTAGTCGGTGAAATAAAGTTTTAAGGTGGCCGACATGCTGCAACTGGTCCTCAGAAGCCACAAGAAGATCATCCATGTAGGCAAATACGAAAGGCAGACCCCGGGTGACCTCGTCGATAATCCTTTGAAACGTTTGCGCGGCGTTTCGCAGGCCAAACGTCATAAAAGAAATTAAAAGAGGCCAAAGGGTGTTATAATAGCCGTCTTCGTGGGGCAACAGGAATCTGATTGAACGCCCGAATCAGGTCTATTGTAGAAAAAACTTTTTTTCCATTCAAGTTTGCGTTGAAGTCTTCAAGGCAACGAACAGGATACGCATCTGGAATTGTCCGGTCGTTAAGGCGTCTGTAATCGCCACAGGGACGCCACTCACCTGACTTCTTGGGGGTGAGCTGCAGGGGCGAAGACCAGGGGCTGTCTGAACGACGTGCTATGCCCAGTTGAATCATTTTGTCGAACTCTGCTTTGGCAATCCTAAGACGATCTGGAGCTAGTCGTCGCGCCTTGCTGGAAACCGGAGGGCCATTTGTTGTTTTTATGTGATGGACTGTGGTATATTGTACCTTCCTACAGGCAACACCTGGTTGTGAGACAGCGGGGAACTTATGGAGCAATGCGGCGAAAGGCTGTTCAACACAAGCTTGGATTTTACGTGCAGATGAAAACTGCCTCTTTGTTACTCCCTCAGCTGCCGAACGTCCAGTATGTTGAACGATGATCTCCTGTTGTTTGACATCCACAAGCAGCCCAAAATGACACAAAAAATCGGCACCGATTGTAGCTAGGCTGACGTCGGCAACGATGAACTGCCACGTGAAAATATTTTGGAGTCCCAAGTCCAGGTGGAGGATAACTGTGCCGTAGGTGTTGATGAGCGAGTCGTTGGCAGCACTCTTTTCTGTCTTCTTCGGCAACAGAACAGCTTGGATATTTGGAAGAACTCCTCCTTGTGCGATTGTTACACCAGAAAGTAGTTTATTCAACTCCTCGTCATTACGGATGACCAATTGCAAATGACGGGGGATAATTCTTGTCTTTTTGTTGTCACGAGCAGCATTTCCCGCCAATTCTAAAACTTCAGCCGCCAAATATTCCATAACTGCAGCTAAGTACTCAGGAGCACCAGCACCAACGCGTTCAGCATAGTTCCCCTTACGGAGAAGACGATGAATACGACCAACAGGATATTGGAGTCCGGCACGATTTGAACGCGGCTTTGCCTTCCCCTTCACTTTTCCACCTTTACCACGACCAGACATTTTTAATTTTTTGCTTTTACTTGTACACGACACCACTACCCAAAACTTCATTTCCCCAAAAGCTATAAGTCCCATATCAAGCCCAATTATATGTTTGAACACGGAGTAAATGTAGCTACAATTCTGCATAATAATTGTTTAAATCGGTGATGAAGAAAAATCTACTACTTTTTTACGGTCTACCCAAAACTTCATTTTCTCAAAAGCTATAAGTCGCAGATCAAGCCCAATTATATGATTGGACACGGAGTAAATGTGGCTACAATTCTGCATAAAAATTGTTTAAATCGGTGATGAAGAAAAATCTACTACTTTTTTACGGTCTACCCAAAACTTCATTTTCTCAAAAGCTATAAGTTGCAAATCAAGCCCAATTATATATTTGGACACGGATTAAATGTAGCTACATTCCTGCATCAAAATTGTTTAAATCGGTGATGAAGAAAATTCTACTACTTTTTTACGGTCTACCTAAAACTTCATTTTCTCAAAAGCTATAAGTCGCAGATCAAGTCAAATTACATATTTGGACACGGAGTAAATGTAGCTACAATTCTGCATAAAAATTGTTTAAATCGGTGATGAAGAAAAATCTACTAGTTTTTTACGGTCTACCCAAAACTTCATTTTCTCAAAAGCTATAAGTCGCAAGTCAAGAATATTTATATATTTTTGCACGGAGTAAATGTAGCTACATTTCTGCATCAAAATTGTTTAAATCGGTGATGAAGAAAAATCTACTACTTTTTTACGGTCTACCCAAAACTTCATTTTCTCAAAAGCTATAAGTCGCAGATCAGGCCCAATTACATATATGTTTGGACACGGAGTAAATGTAGGTACAATTCTGCATAAAAATTGTTTAAATCGGTGATGAGGAAGAATCTACTACTTTTTTACGGTTTCCCCAAAACTTCATTTTCTCAAAAGCTATAAGTCGCAGATCAAGCCCAATTATATTTTTGGACACGGAGTAAATGTAGGTACAATTCTGCTTAAAAATTGCTTAAATCGGTGATGAAGAAAAATCTACTACTTTTTTACGGTCTACCCAAAACTTCATTTTCTCAAAAGCTACAAGTCGCAGATAAAGTCAACTTATATATTTGGACACAGAGTAAATGTAGCTACAATTCTGCATAAAAATTGTGTAAAGCGGTGATGAAGCAAAATCTACTACTTTTTACGGTCTACCCAAAACTTCATTTTCTCAAAAGCTATAAGTCGCAGATCGAGCCCAATTGTATATTTGGACACGGAGTAAATATAGCTACAATTCTGCATAAAAATTGTTTAGATCGGTGATGAAGAAAATTCTACTACTTTTTTACGGTCTACCCAAAACTTCATTTTCTCAAAAGCTATAAGTCGCAGATCAAGCCCAATTATATGTTTGGACACGGAGTAAATGTAGCTACAATTCTGCATAATAAGTGTTTAAATCGGTGATGAAGAAAAATCTACTACTTTTTTACGGTCTACCCAAAACTTCATTTTCTCAAAAGCTACAAGTCGCAGATAAAGTCAACTTATATATTTGGACACGGAGTAAATGTAGCTACAATTCTGCATAAAAATTGCTTAAATCGGTGATGAAGCAAAATCTACTACTTTTTTACGGTCTACCCAAGACTTTATTTTCGCAAAACTATAAGTCGCAGATTAAGCCCAATTATATATTTGGACACGGAGTAAATGTAGCTACAATTCTGCATAAAAATTGTTTCCATCGGTGATGAAGAAAGATCTGCTACTTTTTTACGGTCTACCCAAAACTTCATTTTCTCAAAAGCTATAAGTCGCAGATCAAGCCCAATTATACATTTGGACACGGAGCAAATGTAGCTACAAAAATTGTTTACATCGGTGATGAAGAAAAATCTACTACTTTTTTACGGTCTACCCAAAACTTCATTTTCTTAAAAGCTATAAGTCGCATATCAAGCCCAATTATATATTTGGACACGGAGTATATGTAGCTACAATTCTGCATAAAAATTGTTTGCATCGGTGATGAGGAAGAATCTACTACTTTTTTACGGTTTCCCCAAAACTTCATTTTCTCAAAAGCTATAAGTCGCAGATCAAGCCCAATTATATTTTTGGACACGGAGTAAATGTAGGTACAATTCTGCTTAAAAATTGTTTAAATCGGTGATGAAGAAAAATCTACTACTTTTTTACGGTCTACCCAAAACTTCATTTTCTCAAAAGCTACAAGTCGCAGATAAAGTCAACTTATATATTTGGACACGGAGTAAATGTAGCTACAATTCTGCATAAAAATTGTTTAAATCGGTGATGAAGAAAAATCTACTACTTTTTTACGGTCTACCCAAAACATCATTTTCTCAAAAGCTATAAGTCGCAGATTAAGTCAAATTATATATTTGGACACGGAGAAAATGTAGCTACAATTCTGCATAAAAATTGTTTAAATCGGTGATGCAGATAAATCTACTACTTTTTTACGGTCTACCCAAAACTTCATTTTCTCAAAGCTATAAGTCGCAGATCAAGCCCAATTATATATTTGGACACGGAGTAAATGTAGCTACAATTCTGCATAAAAAGTGTTTAGATCGGTGATGAAGAAAATTCTACTACTTTTTAAGGCAAACTTTAATTTCTCAAAAGCTATAAGTCGCAGATCGAGCCCAGTTATATATTTGGACACGGAGTAAATGTAACTACAATTCTGCATAAAAATTGTTTAGATCGGTGATGAAGAAAATTCTACTACTTTTTAACGCAAACTTTAATTTCTCAAAAGCTATAAGTCGCATATCAAGCCCAATTATATATTTGGACACGGAGTATATGTAGATACAATTCTGCATAAAAATTGTTTGCATCGGTGATGAAGAAAGATCTGCTACTTTTTTACGGTCTACCCAAAACTTTATTTTCTCAAAAGCTGTAAGTCGCAAATCAAGCCCAATTATATATTTGGACACGGAGTAAATGTAGCTACATTTCTGCATCAAAATTGTTTAAATCGGTGATGAAGAAAAATCTACTACTTTTTTACGGTCTACCCAAAACTTTATTTTCTCAAAAGCTATAAATCGCAGATCAAGCCCAGTTATATATTTGGACACGGAGTAAATGTAACTACAATTCTGCATAAAAATTGTTTAGATCGGTGATGAAGAAAATTCTACTACTTTTTAACGTAAACTTTAATTTCTCAAAAGCTATAAGTCGCATATCAAGCCCAATTATATATTTGGACACGGAGTATATGTAGATACAATTCTGCATAAAAATTGTTTGCATCGGTGATGAAGAAAGATCTGCTACTTTCTTACGGTCTACCCAAAACTTTATTTTCTCAAAAGCTGTAAGTCGCAAATCAAGCCCAATTATATATTTGGACACGAAGTAAATGTAGCTACATTTCTGCATCAAAATTGTTTAAATCGGTGATGAAGAAAGATCTGCTACTTTCTTACGGTCTACCCAAAACTTCATTTTCTCAAAAGCTATAAGTCGCAGATCAGGCCCAATTACATATATGTTTGGACACGGAGTAAATGTAGGTACAATTCTGCATAAAAATTGTTTAAATCGGTGATGAGGAAGAATCTACTACTTTTTTACGGTTTCCCCAAAACTTCATTTTCTCAAAAGCTATAAGTCGCAGATCAAGCCCAATTATATTTTTGGACACGGAGTAAATGTAGGTACAATTCTGCTTAAAAATTGCTTAAATCGGTGATGAAGAAAAATCTACTACTTTTTTACGGTCTACCCAAAACTTCATTTTCTCAAAAGCTACAAGTCGCAGATAAAGTCAACTTATATATTTGGACACAGAGTAAATGTAGCTACAATTCTGCATAAAAATTGTGTAAAGCGGTGATGAAGCAAAATCTACTACTTTTTACGGTCTACCCAAAACTTCATTTTCTCAAAAGCTATAAGTCGCAGATCGAGCCCAATTGTATATTTGGACACGGAGTAAATATAGCTACAATTCTGCATAAAAATTGTTTAGATCGGTGATGAAGAAAATTCTACTACTTTTTTACGGTCTACCCAAAACTTCATTTTCTCAAAAGCTATAAGTCGCAGATCAAGCCCAATTATATGTTTGGACACGGAGTAAATGTAGCTACAATTCTGCATAATAATTGTTTAAATCGGTGATGAAGAAAAATCTACTACTTTTTTACGGTCTACCCAAAACTTCATTTTCTCAAAAGCTACAAGTCGCAGATAAAGTCAACTTATATATTTGGACACGGAGTAAATGTAGCTACAATTCTGCATAAAAATTGCTTAAATCGGTGATGAAGCAAAATCTACTACTTTTTTACGGTCTACCCAAGACTTTATTTTCGCAAAACTATAAGTCGCAGATTAAGCCCAATTATATATTTGGACACGGAGTAAATGTAGCTACAATTCTGCATAAAAATTGTTTCCATCGGTGATGAAGAAAGATCTGCTACTTTTTTACGGTCTACCCAAAACTTCATTTTCTCAAAAGCTATAAGTCGCAGATCAAGCCCAATTATATATTTGGACACGGAGCAAATGTAGCTACAAAAATTGTTTACATCGGTGATGAAGAAAAATCTACTACTTTTTTACGGTCTACCCAAAACTTCATTTTCTTAAAAGCTATAAGTCGCATATCAAGCCCAATTATATATTTGGACACGGAGTATATGTAGCTACAATTCTGCATAAAAATTGTTTGCATCGGTGATGAGGAAGAATCTACTACTTTTTTACGGTTTCCCCAAAACTTCATTTTCTCAAAAGCTATAAGTCGCAGATCAAGCCCAATTATATTTTTGGACACGGAGTAAATGTAGGTACAATTCTGCTTAAAAATTGTTTAAATCGGTGATGAAGAAAAATCTACTACTTTTTTACGGTCTACCCAAAACTTCATTTTCTCAAAAGCTACAAGTCGCAGATAAAGTCAACTTATATATTTGGACACGGAGTAAATGTAGCTACAATTCTGCATAAAAATTGTTTAAATCGGTGATGAAGAAAAATCTACTACTTTTTTACGGTCTACCCAAAACATCATTTTCTCAAAAGCTATAAGTCGCAGATTAAGTCAAATTATATATTTGGACACGGAGAAAATGTAGCTACAATTCTGCATAAAAATTGCTTAAATCGGTGATGCAGATAAATCTACTACTTTTTTACGGTCTACCCAAAACTTCATTTTCTCAAAGCTATAAGTCGCAGATCAAGCCCAATTATATATTTGGACACGGAGTAAATGTAGCTACAATTCTGCATAAAAAGTGTTTAGATCGGTGATGAAGAAAATTCTACTACTTTTTAAGGCAAACTTTAATTTCTCAAAAGCTATAAGTCGCAGATCGAGCCCAGTTATATATTTGGACACGGAGTAAATGTAACTACAATTCTGCATAAAAATTGTTTAGATCGGTGATGAAGAAAATTCTACTACTTTTTAACGCAAACTTTAATTTCTCAAAAGCTATAAGTCGCATATCAAGCCCAATTATATATTTGGACACGGAGTATATGTAGATACAATTCTGCATAAAAATTGTTTGCATCGGTGATGAAGAAAGATCTGCTACTTTTTTACGGTCTACCCAAAACTTTATTTTCTCAAAAGCTGTAAGTCGCAAATCAAGCCCAATTATATATTTGGACACGGAGTAAATGTAGCTACATTTCTGCATCAAAATTGTTTAAATCGGTGATGAAGAAAAATCTACTACTTTTTTACGGTCTACCCAAAACTTTATTTTCTCAAAAGCTATAAGTCGCAGATCAAGCCCAGTTATATATTTGGACACGGAGTAAATGTAACTACAATTCTGCATAAAAATTGTTTAGATCGGTGATGAAGAAAATTCTACTACTTTTTAACGTAAACTTTAATTTCTCAAAAGCTATAAGTCGCATATCAAGCCCAATTATATATTTGGACACGGAGTATATGTAGATACAATTCTGCATAAAAATTGTTTGCATCGGTGATGAAGAAAGATCTGCTACTTTTTTACGGTCTACCCAAAACTTTATTTTCTCAAAAGCTGTAAGTCGCAAATCAAGCCCAATTATATATTTGGACACGGAGTAAATGTAGCTACATTTCTGCATCAAAATTGTTTAAATCGGTGATGAAGAAAAATCTACTACTTTTTTACGGTCTACCCAAAACTTTATTTTCTCAAAAGCTGTAAGTCGCAAATCAAGCCCAATTATATATTTGGACACGAAGTAAATGTAGCTACATTTCTGCATCAAAATTGTTTAAATCGGTGATGAAGAAAAATCTACTACTTTTTTACGGTCTACCCAAAACTTCATTTTCTCAAAAACTATAGGTCGCAGATCAACCCCAATTATATATTTGGACACGGAGTAAATGTGGGTACAATTCTGCATAAAAATTGTTTAAATCGGTGATGAAGAAAAATCTACTACTTTTTTACGGTCTACCCAAAACTTCATTTTCTCAAAAGCTATAAGTCGCAGATCAAGCCCAAGTGTATGTTTGGACACGGAGTAAATGTAGCTACAATTCTGCATCAAAATTGTTTAAATCGGTGATGAAGAAAAATCTACTACTTTTTTACGGTCTACCCAAAACTTCATTTTCTCAAAAGCTATAAGTCGCAGATCAAGTCAAATTACATATTATTACACGGAGTAAATGTAAATACAATTCTGCATAAAAATTGATTAAATCGGTGATGAAGAAAAATCTACTACTTTTCTACGGTCAACCCAAAACTTCATTTTCTCAAAAGCTATAAGTCGCAGATCAAGTCAAATTACATGTTTGGACACGGAGTAAATGTAGCTTCATTTCTGCATCAAAATTGTTTAAATCGGTGATGAAGAAAAATCTGCTACTTTTTTACGGTTTTTTTTTTTTTTTTTTTTTTTTTTTTTATAATTTACCCGCACTCAAGGGGTTATGAATACCCTTTTACATGTTATTCACATGGTGCGGGCGTCGGAAATGTAGATAGAGAGAGAGAAAGAGATTGGTGCAGTGGTTTGAAACTCAGATGTGTTAGGTTTCACATTAGCTCCAGGGGTGGTGTCCAGAATAACTGAGGAGATTTAATGCTGTCATGTATTTTTTGCCTTCGCTTCTGATTCACAGTATTTTTTCCCGATCCACCTGATGTCATAAGCATATCAATTATCAACAGAGCGATCAATTTCTCCAGCCATATGACAAGCCTACTGCCAGTGTTATGCCTTCGCAGTAGTGTTGTCACAAACTTTCGCAATTGATCGGACTGCCTCTTATCATATAATGCTTACTGACATCAGGGATTGAACCGTGAACCATCAGCTCGACGAACGATGACGCTACCACTACACCATTGCCACCCCTAATTTACCCAAAACTTTATTTTCTCAAAAGCTATAAGTCGCAGATCAAGTCAAATTACATATTTGGACACGGAGTAAATGTAGCTACAATTCTGCATAAAAATTGCTTAAATCGGTGATGAAGAATAATCTACTACTTTTTTACTGTCTACCCAAAACTTCATTTTCTCAAAAGCCATAAGTCGCAAATCAATCATAATTATATATTTGGACACGGAGTAAATGTAGGCACAATTCTGCATAAAAATTGTTTAAATCGGTGATGAAGAAAAATCGACTACTTTTTTCGGTCTACCCAAAACTTCATTTTCTCAAAAGCTATAAGTCGCAGATCAAGCCCAATTATATGCTTGGACACGGAGTAAATGTAGCTACAATTCTGCATAAAAATTGTTTAAATCGGTGATGAAGAAAAATCTTCTACTTTTTTACGGTCTACCCAAAACTTCATTTTCTCAAAAGCTATAAGTCGCAGATCAAGCCCAATTATATATTTGGACACGGAGTAAATGTAGCTACAATTCTGCATAAAAATTGTTTAAATCGGTGATGAAGAAAATTCTACTACTTTTTTACGGTCTACCCAAAATTTCATTTTCTGAAAAGCTATAAGTCGCAGATCAAGCCCAATTATATGTTTGGACACGGAGTAAATGTAGCTACAATTCTGCATAATAATTGTTTAAATCGGTGATGAAGAAAAATCTACTACTTTTTTACGGTCTACCCAAAACTTCATTTTCTCAAAAGCTATAAGTCGCAGATAAAGCCCAATTATATATTTGTACACGGAGTAAATGTAACTACAATTCTGCATAAAAATTGTTTAAATCGGTGATGAAGAAAAATCTACTACTTTTTTACGGTCTAACCAAGACTTTATTTTCTCAAAAACTATAAGTCGCAGATTAAGCCCAATTATATATTTGGACACGGAGTAAACGTAGCTACAATTCTGCATAAAAATTGTTTAAATCGGTGATGAAGAAAAATCTACTACTATTTTACGGTCTACCCAAAACTTCATTTCCTCAAAAGCTATAAGTCGCAGATCAAGCCCAATTATATATTTCGACACGGAGTAAATGTAGCTACAATTTTGCATAAAAATTGTTTAGATTGGTGATGAAGAAAATTCTACTACTTTTTTACGGTCTACCCAAAATTTCATTTTCTGAAAAGCTATAAGTCGCAGATCAAGCCCAATTATATGTTTGGACACGGAGTAAATGTAGCTACAATAATTGTTTAAATCGGTGATGAAGAAAAATCTACTACTTTTTTACGGTCTACCCAAAACTTCATTTTCTCAAAAGCTATAAGTCGCAGATCAAGCCCAATTATATATTTGTACACGGAGTAAATGTAACTACAATTCTGCATAAAAATTGTTTAAATCGGTGATGAAGAAAAATCTACTACTTTTTTACGGTCTAACCAAGACTTTATTTTCTCAAAAACTATAAGTCGCAGATTAAGCCCAATTATATATTTGGACACGGAGTAAATGTAGCTACAATTCTGCATAAAAATTGTTTAAATCGGTGATGAAGAAAAATCTACTACTATTTTACGGTCTACCCAAAACTTCATTTCCTGAAAAGCTATAAGTCGCAGATCAAGCCCAATTATATATTTCGACACGGAGTAAATGTAGCTACAATTCTGCATAAAAATTGTTTAGATTGGTGATGAAGAAAATTCTACTACTTTTTTACGGTCTACCAAAAATTTCATTTTCTGAAAAGCTATAAGTCGCAGATCAAGCCCAATTATATGTTTGGACACGGAGTAAATGTAGCTACAATTCTGCATAATAATTGTTTAAATCGGTGATGAAGGAAAATCTACTACTTTTTTACGGTCTACCCAAAACTTCATTTTCTCAAAAGCTATAAGTCGCAGATCAAGCCCAATTATATATTTGTACACGGAGTAAATATAACTACAATTCTGCATAAAAATTGTTTAAATCGGTGATGAAGAAAAATCTACTACTTTTTTACGGTCTAACCAAGACTTTATTTTCTCAAAAACTATAAGTCGCAGATTAAGCATAATTATATATTTGGACACGGAGTAAATGTAGCTACAATTCTGCATAAAAATTGTTTAGATTGGTGATGAAGAAAATTCTACTACTTTTTTACGGTCTACCAAAAATTTCATTTTCTGAAAAGCTATAAGTCGCAGATCAAGCCCAATTATATGTTTGGACACGGAGTAAATGTAGCTACAATTCTGCATAATAATTGTTTAAATCGGTGATGAAGAAAAATCTACTACTTTTTTACGGTCTAACCAAGACTTTATTTTCTCAAAAACTATAAGTCGCAGATTAAGCATAATTATATATTTGGACACGGAGTAAATGTAGCTACAATTCTGCATAAAAATTGTTTAAATCGGTGATGAAGAAAAATCTACTACTATTTTACGGTCTACCCAAAACTTCATTTCCTCAAAAGCTATAAGTCGCAGATCAAGCCCAATTATATATTTCGACACGGAGTAAATGTAGCTACAATTCTGCATAAAAATTGTTTAGATTGGTGATGAAGAAAATTCTACTACTTTTTTACGGTCTACCCAAAATTTCATTTTCTGAAAAGCTATAAGTCGCAGATCAAGCCCAATTATATGTTTGGACACGGGGTAAATGTAGCTACAATTCTGCATAATAATTGTTTAAATCGGTGACGAAGAAAAATCTACTACTTTTTTACGGTCTACCCAAAACTTCATTTTCTCAAAAGCTATAGGTCGCAGATCAAGCCCAATTATATGTTTGGACACGGAGTAAATGTAGCTACAATTCTGCATAAAAATTGTTTAAATCGGTGATGAAGAAAAATCTACTACTTTTTTACGGTCTACCCAAAACTTCATTTTCTCAAAAGCTATAAGTCGCAGATCAAGCTCAATTATATATTTGGACACGGAGTAAACGTAGGTACAATTCTGCATAAAAACTTTTTAAATCGGTGATGAAGAAAATTCTACTACTTTTTTACGGTCTACCCAAAACTTCATTTTCAAATTGTTTAAATCGGTGATGAAGAAAATTCTACTACTATTTTACGGTCTACCCAAAACTTCATTTCCTCAAAAGCTATAAGTCGCAGATCAAGCCCAATTATATATTTGGACACGGAGTAAATGTAGCTACAATTCTGCATAAAAATTGTTTAAATCGGTGATGAAGAAAAATCTACTACTATTTTACGGTCTACCCAAAACTTCATTTCCTCAAAAGCTATAAGTCGCAGATCAAGCCCAATTATATATTTCGACACGGAGTAAATGTAGCTACAATTCTGCATAAAAATTGTTTAGATTGGTGATGAAGAAAATTCTACTACTTTTTTACGGTCTACCCAAAATTTCATTTTCTGAAAAGCTATAAGTCGCAGATCAAGCCCAATTATATGTTTGGACACGGAGTAAATGTAGCTACAATTCTGCATAATAATTGTTTAAATCGGTGATGAAGAAAAATCTACTACTTTTTTACGGTCTACCCAAAACTTCATTTTCTCAAAAGCTATAAGTCGCAGATCAAGCCCAATTATATATTTGTACACGGAGTAAATGTAACTACAATTCTGCATAAAAACTTTTTAAATCGGTGATGAAGAAAATTCTACTTCTTTTTTACGGTCTACCCAAAACTTCATTTTCAAATTGTTTAAATCGGTGATGAAGAAAAATCTACTACTTTTTTACGGTCTACCCAAAACTTCATTTTCTCAAAAGCTATAAGTCGCATATCAAGCCCAATTATATATTTGGACACGGAGTATATGTAGCTACAATTCTGCATAAAAATTGTTTACATCGGTGATGAAGAACGATCTACTACTTTTTTACGGTCTACCCAAAACTTCTTTTTCTCAAAAGCTATAAGTCGCAGATCAAGTCAAATTATATATTTGGACACGGAGTAAATGTAGCTACAATTCTGCATAAAAATTGTTTAAATCGGTGATGAAGAAAAATCTACTACTATTTTACGGTCTACCCAAAACTTCATTTTCTCAAAAGCTATAAGTCGCAGATCAAGCCCAATTATATATTTGTACACGGAGTAAATGTAACTACAATTCTGCATAAAAATTGTTTAAATCGGTGATGAAGAAAAATCTACTACTTTTTTACGGTCTAACCAAGACTTTATTTTCTCAAAAACTATAAGTCGCAGATTAAGCATAATTATATATTTGGACACGGAGTAAATGTAGCTACAATTCTGCATAAAAATTGTTTAAATCGGTGATGAAGAAAAATCTACTACTATTTTACGGTCTACCCAAAACTTCATTTCCTCAAAAGCTATAAGTCGCAGATCAAGCCCAATTATATATTTCGACACGGAGTAAATGTAGCTACAATTCTGCATAAAAATTGTTTAGATTGGTGATGAAGAAAATTCTACTACTTTTTTACGGTCTACCCAAAATTTCATTTTCTGAAAAGCTATAAGTCGCAGATCAAGCCCAATTATATGTTTGGACACGGAGTAAATGTAGCTACAATTCTGCATAATAATTGTTAAAATCGGTGATGAAGAAAAATCTACTACTTTTTTACGGTCTACCCAAAACTTAATTTTCTCAAAAGCTATAAGTCGCAGATCAAGCCCAATTATATATTTGGACACGGAGTAAATGTAGCTACAATTCTGCATAAAAATTGTTTACATCGGTGATGAAGAACGATCTACTACTTTTTTACGGTCTACCCAAAACTTCTTTTTCTCAAAAGCTATAAGTCGCAGATCAAGTCAAATTATATATTTGGACACGGAGTAAATGTAGCTACAATTCTGCATAAAAATTGTTTAAATCGGTGATGAAGAAAAATCTACTACTTTTTTACGGTCTACCCAAAATTTCATTTTCTGGAAAGCTATAAGTCGCAGATCAAGCCCAATTATATATTTGTACACGGAGTAAATGTAACTACAATTCTGCATTAAAATTGTTTAAATCGGTGATGAAGAAAAATCTACTACTTTTTTACGGTCTACCCAAAACTTCATTTTCTCAAAAGCTATAAGTCGCAGATCAAGCTCAATTATATATTTGGACACGGAGTAAATGTAGGTACAATTCTGCATAAAAACTTTTTAAATCGGTGATGAAGAAGTCGCAGATCAAGCTCAATTATATATTTGGACACGGAGTAAATGTAGGTACAATTCTGCATAAAAACTTTTTAAATCGGTGATGAAGAAAATTCTACTACTTTTTTACGGTCTACCCAAAACTTCATTTTCAAATTGTTTAAATCGGTGATGAAGAAAAATCTACTACTATTTTACGGTCTACCCAAAACTTCATTTTCTCAAAAGCTATAAGTCGCAGATCAAGCCCAACTATATATTTGTACACGGAGTAAATGTAACTACAATTCTGCATTAAAATTGTTTAAATCGGTGATGAAGAAAAATCTACTACTTTTTTACGGTCTACCCAAAACTTCATTTTCTCAAAAGCTATAATTCGCAGATCAAGCCCAATTATATATTTCGACATGGAGTAAATGTAGCTACAATTCTGCATAAAAATTGTTTAAATCGGTGATGAAGAAAAATCTACTACTATTTTACGGTCTACCCAAAACTTCATTTTCTCAAAAGCTATAAGTCGCAGATCAAGCCCAATTATATATTTGGACACGGAGTAAATGTAGCTACAATTCTGCATAAAAATTGTTTAAATCGGTGATGAAGAAAAATCTACTACTATTTTACGGTCTACCCAAAACTTCATTTTCTCAAAAGCTATAAGTCGCAGATCAAGCCCAATTATATATTTGTACACGGAGTAAATGTAACTACAATTCTGCATAAAAATTGTTTAAATCGGTGATGAAGAAAAATCTACTACTTTTTTACGGTCTAACCAAGACTTTATTTTCTCAAAAGCTATAAGTCGCAGATTAAGCCCAATTATATATTTGGACACGGAGTAAATGTAGCTACAATTCTGCATAATAATTGTTTAAATCGGTGATGAAGAAAAATCTACTACTTTTTTACGGTCTACCCAAAACTTCATTTTCTCAAAAGCTATAAGTCGCAGATCAAGCTCAATTATATATTTGGACACGGAGTAAATGTAGGTACAATTCTGCATAAAAACTTTTTAAATCGGTGATGAAGAAAATTCTACTACTTTTTTACGGTCTACCCAAAACTTCATTTTCAAATTGTTTAAATCGGTGATGAAGAAAAATCTACTACTTTTTTACGGTCTACCCAAAATTTCATTTTCTGGAAAGCTATAAGTCGCAGATCAAGCCCAATTATATATTTGTACACGGAGTAAATGTAACTACAATTCTGCATTAAAATTGTTTAAATCGGTGATGAAGAAAAATCTACTACTTTTTTACGGTCTACCCAAAACTTCATTTTCTCAAAAGCTATAAGTCGCAGATCAAGCTCAATTATATATTTGGACACGGAGTAAATGTAGGTACAATTCTGCATAAAAACTTTTTAAATCGGTGATGAAGAAGTCGCAGATCAAGCTCAATTATATATTTGGACACGGAGTAAATGTAGGTACAATTCTGCATAAAAACTTTTTAAATCGGTGATGAAGAAAATTCTACTACTTTTTACGGTCTACCCAAAACTTCATTTTCAAATTGTTTAAATCGGTGATGAAGAAAAATCTACTACTTTTTTACGGTCTACCCAAAACTTCATTTTCTCAAAAGCTATAAGTCGCATATCAAGCCCAATTATATATTTGGACACGGAGTATATGTAGCTACAATTCTGCATAAAAATTGTTTACATCGGTGATGAAGAAAAATCTACTACTATTTTACGGTCTACCCAAAACTTCATTTCCTCAAAAGCTATAAGTCGCAGATCAAGCCCAATTATATATTTCGACACGGAGTAAATGTAGCTACAATTCTGCATAAAAATTGTTTAGATTGGTGATGAAGAAAATTCTACTACTTTTTTACGGTCTACCCAAAATTTCATTTTCTGAAAAGCTATAAGTCGCAGATCAAGCCCAATTATATGTTTGGACACGGAGTAAATGTAGCTACAATAATTGTTTAAATCGGTGATGAAGAAAAATCTACTACTTTTTTACGGTCTACCCAAAACTTCATTTTCTCAAAAGCTATAAGTCGCAGATCAAGCCCAATTATATATTTGTACACGGAGTAAATGTAACTACAATTCTGCATAAAAATTGTTTAAATCGGTGATGAAGAAAAATCTACTACTTTTTTACGGTCTAACCAAGACTTTATTTTCTCAAAAACTATAAGTCGCAGATTAAGCCCAATTATATATTTGGACACGGAGTAAATGTAGCTACAATTCTGCATAAAAATTGTTTAAATCGGTGATGAAGAAAAATCTACTACTATTTTACGGTCTACCCAAAACTTCATTTCCTGAAAAGCTATAAGTCGCAGATCAAGCCCAATTATATATTTCGACACGGAGTAAATGTAGCTACAATTCTGCATAAAAATTGTTTAGATTGGTGATGAAGAAAATTCTACTACTTTTTTACGGTCTACCAAAAATTTCATTTTCTGAAAAGCTATAAGTCGCAGATCAAGCCCAATTATATGTTTGGACACGGAGTAAATGTAGCTACAATTCTGCATAATAATTGTTTAAATCGGTGATGAAGGAAAATCTACTACTTTTTTACGGTCTACCCAAAACTTCATTTTCTCAAAAGCTATAAGTCGCAGATCAAGCCCAATTATATATTTGTACACGGAGTAAATATAACTACAATTCTGCATAAAAATTGTTTAAATCGGTGATGAAGAAAAATCTACTACTTTTTTACGGTCTAACCAAGACTTTATTTTCTCAAAAACTATAAGTCGCAGATTAAGCATAATTATATATTTGGACACGGAGTAAATGTAGCTACAATTCTGCATAAAAATTGTTTAGATTGGTGATGAAGAAAATTCTACTACTTTTTTACGGTCTACCAAAAATTTCATTTTCTGAAAAGCTATAAGTCGCAGATCAAGCCCAATTATATGTTTGGACACGGAGTAAATGTAGCTACAATTCTGCATAATAATTGTTTAAATCGGTGATGAAGAAAAATCTACTACTTTTTTACGGTCTAACCAAGACTTTATTTTCTCAAAAACTATAAGTCGCAGATTAAGCATAATTATATATTTGGACACGGAGTAAATGTAGCTACAATTCTGCATAAAAATTGTTTAAATCGGTGATGAAGAAAAATCTACTACTATTTTACGGTCTACCCAAAACTTCATTTCCTCAAAAGCTATAAGTCGCAGATCAAGCCCAATTATATATTTCGACACGGAGTAAATGTAGCTACAATTCTGCATAAAAATTGTTTAGATTGGTGATGAAGAAAATTCTACTACTTTTTTACGGTCTACCCAAAATTTCATTTTCTGAAAAGCTATAAGTCGCAGATCAAGCCCAATTATATGTTTGGACACGGGGTAAATGTAGCTACAATTCTGCATAATAATTGTTTAAATCGGTGACGAAGAAAAATCTACTACTTTTTTACGGTCTACCCAAAACTTCATTTTCTCAAAAGCTATAGGTCGCAGATCAAGCCCAATTATATGTTTGGACACGGAGTAAATGTAGCTACAATTCTGCATAAAAATTGTTTAAATCGGTGATGAAGAAAAATCTACTACTTTTTTACGGTCTACAAAAAACTTCATTTTCTCAAAAGCTATAAGTCGCAGATCAAGCTCAATTATATATTTGGACACGGAGTAAACGTAGGTACAATTCTGCATAAAAACTTTTTAAATCGGTGATGAAGAAAATTCTACTACTTTTTTACGGTCTACCCAAAACTTCATTTTCAAATTGTTTAAATCGGTGATGAAGAAAATTCTACTACTATTTTACGGTCTACCCAAAACTTCATTTCCTCAAAAGCTATAAGTCGCAGATCAAGCCCAATTATATATTTGGACACGGAGTAAATGTAGCTACAATTCTGCATAAAAATTGTTTAAATCGGTGATGAAGAAAAATCTACTACTATTTTACGGTCTACCCAAAACTTCATTTCCTCAAAAGCTATAAGTCGCAGATCAAGCCCAATTATATATTTCGACACGGAGTAAATGTAGCTACAATTCTGCATAAAAATTGTTTAGATTGGTGATGAAGAAAATTCTACTACTTTTTTACGGTCTACCCAAAATTTCATTTTCTGAAAAGCTATAAGTCGCAGATCAAGCCCAATTATATGTTTGGACACGGAGTAAATGTAGCTACAATTCTGCATAATAATTGTTTAAATCGGTGATGAAGAAAAATCTACTACTTTTTTACGGTCTACCCAAAACTTCATTTTCTCAAAAGCTATAAGTCGCAGATCAAGCCCAATTATATATTTGTACACGGAGTAAATGTAACTACAATTCTGCATAAAAACTTTTTAAATCGGTGATGAAGAAAATTCTACTTCTTTTTTACGGTCTACCCAAAACTTCATTTTCAAATTGTTTAAATCGGTGATGAAGAAAAATCTACTACTTTTTTACGGTCTACCCAAAACTTCATTTTCTCAAAAGCTATAAGTCGCATATCAAGCCCAATTATATATTTGGACACGGAGTATATGTAGCTACAATTCTGCATAAAAATTGTTTACATCGGTGATGAAGAACGATCTACTACTTTTTTACGGTCTACCCAAAACTTCTTTTTCTCAAAAGCTATAAGTCGCAGATCAAGTCAAATTATATATTTGCACACGGAGTAAATGTAGCTACAATTCTGCATAAAAATTGTTTAAATCGGTGATGAAGAAAAATCTACTACTATTTTACGGTCTACCCAAAACTTCATTTTCTCAAAAGCTATAAGTCGCAGATCAAGCCCAATTATATATTTGTACACGGAGTAAATGTAACTACAATTCTGCATAAAAATTGTTTAAATCGGTGATGAAGAAAAATCTACTACTTTTTTACGGTCTAACCAAGACTTTATTTTCTCAAAAACTATAAGTCGCAGATTAAGCATAATTATATATTTGGACACGGAGTAAATGTAGCTACAATTCTGCATAAAAATTGTTTAAATCGGTGATGAAGAAAAATCTACTACTATTTTACGGTCTACCCAAAACTTCATTTCCTCAAAAGCTATAAGTCGCAGATCAAGCCCAATTATATATTTCGACACGGAGTAAATGTAGCTACAATTCTGCATAAAAATTGTTTAGATTGGTGATGAAGAAAATTCTACTACTTTTTTACGGTCTACCCAAAATTTCATTTTCTGAAAAGCTATAAGTCGCAGATCAAGCCCAATTATATGTTTGGACACGGAGTAAATGTAGCTACAATTCTGCATAATAATTGTTAAAATCGGTGATGAAGAAAAATCTACTACTTTTTTACGGTCTACCCAAAACTTAATTTTCTCAAAAGCTATAAGTCGCAGATCAAGCCCAATTATATATTTGGACACGGAGTAAATGTAGCTACAATTCTGCATAAAAATTGTTTACATCGGTGATGAAGAACGATCTACTACTTTTTTACGGTCTACCCAAAACTTCTTTTTCTCAAAAGCTATAAGTCGCAGATCAAGTCAAATTATATATTTGGACACGGAGTAAATGTAGCTACAATTCTGCATAAAAATTGTTTAAATCGGTGATGAAGAAAAATCTACTACTTTTTTACGGTCTACCCAAAATTTCATTTTCTGGAAAGCTATAAGTCGCAGATCAAGCCCAATTATATATTTGTACACGGAGTAAATGTAACTACAATTCTGCATTAAAATTGTTTAAATCGGTGATGAAGAAAAATCTACTACTTTTTTACGGTCTACCCAAAACTTCATTTTCTCAAAAGCTATAAGTCGCAGATCAAGCTCAATTATATATTTGGACACGGAGTAAATGTAGGTACAATTCTGCATAAAAACTTTTTAAATCGGTGATGAAGAAGTCGCAGATCAAGCTCAATTATATATTTGGACACGGAGTAAATGTAGGTACAATTCTGCATAAAAACTTTTTAAATCGGTGATGAAGAAAATTCTACTACTTTTTTACGGTCTACCCAAAACTTCATTTTCAAATTGTTTAAATCGGTGATGAAGAAAAATCTACTACTATTTTACGGTCTACCCAAAACTTCATTTTCTCAAAAGCTATAAGTCGCAGATCAAGCCCAACTATATATTTGTACACGGAGTAAATGTAACTACAATTCTGCATTAAAATTGTTTAAATCGGTGATGAAGAAAAATCTACTACTTTTTTACGGTCTACCCAAAACTTCATTTTCTCAAAAGCTATAATTCGCAGATCAAGCCCAATTATATATTTCGACATGGAGTAAATGTAGCTACAATTCTGCATAAAAATTGTTTAAATCGGTGATGAAGAAAAATCTACTACTATTTTACGGTCTACCCAAAACTTCATTTTCTCAAAAGCTATAAGTCGCAGATCAAGCCCAATTATATATTTGGACACGGAGTAAATGTAGCTACAATTCTGCATAAAAATTGTTTAAATCGGTGATGAAGAAAAATCTACTACTATTTTACGGTCTACCCAAAACTTCATTTTCTCAAAAGCTATAAGTCGCAGATCAAGCCCAATTATATATTTGTACACGGAGTAAATGTAACTACAATTCTGCATAAAAATTGTTTAAATCGGTGATGAAGAAAAATCTACTACTTTTTTACGGTCTACCCAAAACTTCATTTTCTCAAAAGCTATAGGTCGCAGATCAAGCCCAATTATATGTTTGGACACGGAGTAAATGTAGCTACAATTCTGCATAAAAATTGTTTAAATCGGTGATGAAGAAAAATCTACTACTTTTTTACGGTCTACAAAAAACTTCATTTTCTCAAAAGCTATAAGTCGCAGATCAAGCTCAATTATATATTTGGACACGGAGTAAACGTAGGTACAATTCTGCATAAAAACTTTTTAAATCGGTGATGAAGAAAATTCTACTACTTTTTTACGGTCTACCCAAAACTTCATTTTCAAATTGTTTAAATCGGTGATGAAGAAAATTCTACTACTATTTTACGGTCTACCCAAAACTTCATTTCCTCAAAAGCTATAAGTCGCAGATCAAGCCCAATTATATATTTGGACACGGAGTAAATGTAGCTACAATTCTGCATAAAAATTGTTTAAATCGGTGATGAAGAAAAATCTACTACTATTTTACGGTCTACCCAAAACTTCATTTCCTCAAAAGCTATAAGTCGCAGATCAAGCCCAATTATATATTTCGACACGGAGTAAATGTAGCTACAATTCTGCATAAAAATTGTTTAGATTGGTGATGAAGAAAATTCTACTACTTTTTTACGGTCTACCCAAAATTTCATTTTCTGAAAAGCTATAAGTCGCAGATCAAGCCCAATTATATGTTTGGACACGGAGTAAATGTAGCTACAATTCTGCATAATAATTGTTTAAATCGGTGATGAAGAAAAATCTACTACTTTTTTACGGTCTACCCAAAACTTCATTTTCTCAAAAGCTATAAGTCGCAGATCAAGCCCAATTATATATTTGTACACGGAGTAAATGTAACTACAATTCTGCATAAAAACTTTTTAAATCGGTGATGAAGAAAATTCTACTTCTTTTTTACGGTCTACCCAAAACTTCATTTTCAAATTGTTTAAATCGGTGATGAAGAAAAATCTACTACTTTTTTACGGTCTACCCAAAACTTCATTTTCTCAAAAGCTATAAGTCGCATATCAAGCCCAATTATATATTTGGACACGGAGTATATGTAGCTACAATTCTGCATAAAAATTGTTTACATCGGTGATGAAGAACGATCTACTACTTTTTTACGGTCTACCCAAAACTTCTTTTTCTCAAAAGCTATAAGTCGCAGATCAAGTCAAATTATATATTTGCACACGGAGTAAATGTAGCTACAATTCTGCATAAAAATTGTTTAAATCGGTGATGAAGAAAAATCTACTACTATTTTACGGTCTACCCAAAACTTCATTTTCTCAAAAGCTATAAGTCGCAGATCAAGCCCAATTATATATTTGTACACGGAGTAAATGTAACTACAATTCTGCATAAAAATTGTTTAAATCGGTGATGAAGAAAAATCTACTACTTTTTTACGGTCTAACCAAGACTTCATTTTCTCAAAAACTATAAGTCGCAGATTAAGCATAATTATATATTTGGACACGGAGTAAATGTAGCTACAATTCTGCATAAAAATTGTTTAAATCGGTGATGAAGAAAAATCTACTACTATTTTACGGTCTACCCAAAACTTCATTTCCTCAAAAGCTATAAGTCGCAGATCAAGCCCAATTATATATTTCGACACGGAGTAAATGTAGCTACAATTCTGCATAAAAATTGTTTAGATTGGTGATGAAGAAAATTCTACTACTTTTTTACGGTCTACCCAAAATTTCATTTTCTGAAAAGCTATAAGTCGCAGATCAAGCCCAATTATATGTTTGGACACGGAGTAAATGTAGCTACAATTCTGCATAATAATTGTTAAAATCGGTGATGAAGAAAAATCTACTACTTTTTTACGGTCTACCCAAAACTTAATTTTCTCAAAAGCTATAAGTCGCAGATCAAGCCCAATTATATATTTGGACACGGAGTAAATGTAGCTACAATTCTGCATAAAAATTGTTTACATCGGTGATGAAGAACGATCTACTACTTTTTTACGGTCTACCCAAAACTTCTTTTTCTCAAAAGCTATAAGTCGCAGATCAAGTCAAATTATATATTTGGACACGGAGTAAATGTAGCTACAATTCTGCATAAAAATTGTTTAAATCGGTGATGAAGAAAAATCTACTACTTTTTTACGGTCTACCCAAAATTTCATTTTCTGGAAAGCTATAAGTCGCAGATCAAGCCCAATTATATATTTGTACACGGAGTAAATGTAACTACAATTCTGCATTAAAATTGTTTAAATCGGTGATGAAGAAAAATCTACTACTTTTTTACGGTCTACCCAAAACTTCATTTTCTCAAAAGCTATAAGTCGCAGATCAAGCTCAATTATATATTTGGACACGGAGTAAATGTAGGTACAATTCTGCATAAAAACTTTTTAAATCGGTGATGAAGAAGTCGCAGATCAAGCTCAATTATATATTTGGACACGGAGTAAATGTAGGTACAATTCTGCATAAAAACTTTTTAAATCGGTGATGAAGAAAATTCTACTACTTTTTTACGGTCTACCCAAAACTTCATTTTCAAATTGTTTAAATCGGTGATGAAGAAAAATCTACTACTATTTTACGGTCTACCCAAAACTTCATTTTCTCAAAAGCTATAAGTCGCAGATCAAGCCCAACTATATATTTGTACACGGAGTAAATGTAACTACAATTCTGCATTAAAATTGTTTAAATCGGTGATGAAGAAAAATCTACTACTTTTTTACGGTCTACCCAAAACTTCATTTTCTCAAAAGCTATAATTCGCAGATCAAGCCCAATTATATATTTCGACATGGAGTAAATGTAGCTACAATTCTGCATAAAAATTGTTTAAATCGGTGATGAAGAAAAATCTACTACTATTTTACGGTCTACCCAAAACTTCATTTTCTCAAAAGCTATAAGTCGCAGATCAAGCCCAATTATATATTTGGACACGGAGTAAATGTAGCTACAATTCTGCATAAAAATTGTTTAAATCGGTGATGAAGAAAAATCTACTACTATTTTACGGTCTACCCAAAACTTCATTTTCTCAAAAGCTATAAGTCGCAGATCAAGCCCAATTATATATTTGTACACGGAGTAAATGTAACTACAATTCTGCATAAAAATTGTTTAAATCGGTGATGAAGAAAAATCTACTACTTTTTTACGGTCTAACCAAGACTTTATTTTCTCAAAAGCTATAAGTCGCAGATTAAGCCCAATTATATATTTGGACACGGAGTAAATGTAGCTACAATTCTGCATAATAATTGTTTAAATCGGTGATGAAGAAAAATCTACTACTTTTTTACGGTCTACCCAAAACTTCATTTTCTCAAAAGCTATAAGTCGCAGATCAAGCTCAATTATATATTTGGACACGGAGTAAATGTAGGTACAATTCTGCATAAAAACTTTTTAAATCGGTGATGAAGAAAATTCTACTACTTTTTTACGGTCTACCCAAAACTTCATTTTCAAATTGTTTAAATCGGTGATGAAGAAAAATCTACTACTTTTTTACGGTCTACCCAAAATTTCATTTTCTGGAAAGCTATAAGTCGCAGATCAAGCCCAATTATATATTTGTACACGGAGTAAATGTAACTACAATTCTGCATTAAAATTGTTTAAATCGGTGATGAAGAAAAATCTACTACTTTTTTACGGTCTACCCAAAACTTCATTTTCTCAAAAGCTATAAGTCGCAGATCAAGCTCAATTATATATTTGGACACGGAGTAAATGTAGGTACAATTCTGCATAAAAACTTTTTAAATCGGTGATGAAGAAGTCGCAGATCAAGCTCAATTATATATTTGGACACGGAGTAAATGTAGGTACAATTCTGCATAAAAACTTTTTAAATCGGTGATGAAGAAAATTCTACTACTTTTTACGGTCTACCCAAAACTTCATTTTCAAATTGTTTAAATCGGTGATGAAGAAAAATCTACTACTTTTTTACGGTCTACCCAAAACTTCATTTTCTCAAAAGCTATAAGTCGCATATCAAGCCCAATTATATATTTGGACACGGAGTATATGTAGCTACAATTCTGCATAAAAATTGTTTACATCGGTGATGAAGAACGATCTACTACTTTTTTACGGTCTACCCAAAACTTCTTTTTCTCAAAAGCTAAAAGTCGCAGATCAAGTCAAATTATATATTTGGACACGGAGTAAATGTAGCTACAATTCTGCATAAAAATTGTTTAAATCGGTGATGAAGAAAAATCTACTACTATTTTACGGTCTACCCAAAACTTCATTTTCTCAAAAGCTATAAGTCGCAGATCAAGCCCAATTATATATTTGTACACGGAGTAAATGTAACTACAATTCTGCATTAAAATTGTTTAAATCGGTGATGAAGAAAAATCTACTACTTTTTTACGGTCTACCCAAAACTTCATTTTCTCAAAAGCTATAATTCGCAGATCAAGCCCAATTATATATTTCGACATGGAGTAAATGTAGCTACAATTCTGCATAAAAATTGTTTAGATCGGTGATGAAGAAAAATCTACTACTTTTTTACGGTCTACCCAAAACTTCATTTTCTCAAAAACTATAAGTCGCAGATCAAGCCCATTATATATTTGGACACGGAGTAAATGTGGGTACAATTCTGCATAAAAATTGTTTAAATCGGTGATGAAGAAAAATCTACTACTTTTTTATGGTCTACCCAAAACTTCATTTTCTCAAAAGCTATAAGTCGCATATCAAGCCCAATTATATATTTGGACACGGAGTATATGTAGCTACAATTCTGCATAAAAATTGTTTACATCGGTGATGAAGAACGATCTACTACTTTTTTACGGTCTACCCAAAACTTCTTTTTCTCAAAAGCTATAAGTCGCAGATCAAGTCAAATTATATATTTGGACACGGAGTAAATGTAGCTACAATTCTGCATAAAAATTGTTTAAATCGGTGATGAAGAAAAATCTACTACTATTTTACGGTCTACCCAAAACTTCATTTTCTCAAAAGCTATAAGTCGCAGATCAATCCCAATTATATATTTGTACACGGAGTAAATGTAACTACAATTCTGCATAAAAATTGTTTAAATCGGTGATGAAGAAAAATCTACTACTTTTTTACGGTCTAACCAAGACTTTATTTTCTCAAAAACTATAAGTCGCAGATTAAGCCCAATTATATATTTGGACACGGAGTAAATGTAGCTACAATTCTGCATAAAAATTGTTTAAATCGGTGATGAAGAAAAATCTACTACTATTTTACGGTCTACCCAAAACTTCATTTCCTCAAAAGCTATAAGTCGCAGATCAAGCCCAATTATATATTTCGACACGGAGTAAATGTAGCTACAATTCTGCATAAAAATTGTTTAGATTGGTGATGAAGAAAATTCTCCTACTTTTTTACGGTCTACCCAAAATTTCATTTTCTGAAAAGCTATAAGTCGCAGATCAAGCCCAATTATATGTTTGGACACGGAGTAAATGTAGCTACAATTCTGCATAATAATTGTTTAAATCGGTGATGAAGAAAAATCTACTACTTTTTTACGGTCTACCCAAAACTTCATTTTCTCAAAAGCTATAAGTCGCAGATCAAGCTCAATTATATATTTGGACACGGAGTAAATGTAGGTACAATTCTGCATAAAAACTTTTTAAATCGGTGATGAAGAAAATTCTACTACTTTTTTACGGTCTACCCAAAACTTCATTTTCAAATTGTTTAAATCGGTGATGAAGAAAAATCTACTACTTTTTTACGGTCTACCCAAAACTTCATTTTCTCAAAAGCTATAAGTCGCATATCAAGCCCAATTATATATTTGGACACGGAGTATATGTAGCTACAATTCTGCATAAAAATTGTTTACATCGGTGATGAAGAACGATCTACTACTTTTTTACAGTCTACCCAAAACTTCTTTTTCTCAAAAGCTATAAGTCGCAGATCAAGTCAAATTATATATTTGGACACGGAGTAAATGTAGCTACAATTCTGCATAAAAATTGTTTAAATCGGTGATGAAGAAAAATCCACTACTTTTTTACGGTCTACCCAAAATTTCATTTTCTGGAAAGCTATAAGTCGCAGATCAAGCCCAATTATATATTTGTACACGGAGTAAATGTAACTACAATTCTGCATTAAAATTGTTTAAATCGGTGATGAAGAAAAATCTACTACTTTTTTACGGTCTACCCAAAACTTCATTTTCTCAAAAGCTATAAGTCGCAGATCAAGCTCAATTATATATTTGGACACGGAGTAAATGTAGGTACAATTCTGCATAAAAACTTTTTAAATCGGTGATGAAGAAGTCGCAGATCAAGCTCAATTATATATTTGGACACGGAGTAAATGTAGGTACAATTCTGCATAAAAACTTTTTAAATCGGTGATGAAGAAAATTCTACTACTTTTTTACGGTCTACCCAAAACTTCATTTTCAAATTGTTTAAATCGGTGATGAAGAAAAATCTACTACTTTTTTACGGTCTACCCAAAACTTCATTTTCTCAAAAGCTATAAGTCGCATATCAAGCCCAATTATATATTTGGACACGGAGTATATGTAGCTACAATTCTGCATAAAAATTGTTTACATCGGTGATGAAGAACGATCTACTACTTTTTTACGGTCTACCCAAAACTTCTTTTTCTCAAAAGCTAAAAGTCGCAGATCAAGTCAAATTATATATTTGGACACGGAGTAAATGTAGCTACAATTCTGCATAAAAATTGTTTAAATCGGTGATGGAGAAAAATCTACTACTATTTTACGGTCTACCCAAAACTTCATTTTCTCAAAAGCTATAAGTCGCAGATCAAGCCCAATTATATATTTGTACACGGAGTAAATGTAACTACAATTCTGCATTAAAATTGTTTAAATCGGTGATGAAGAAAAATCTACTACTTTTTTACGGTCTACCCAAAACTTCATTTTCTCAAAAGCTATAATTCGCAGATCAAGCCCAATTATATATTTCGACATGGAGTAAATGTAGCTACAATTCTGCATAAAAATTGTTTAGATCGGTGATGAAGAAAAATCTACTACTTTTTTACGGTCTACCCAAAACTTCATTTTCTCAAAAACTATAAGTCGCAGATCAAGCCCATTATATATTTGGACACGGAGTAAATGTGGGTACAATTCTGCATAAAAATTGTTTAAATCGGTGATGAAGAAAAATCAACTACTTTTTTACGGTCTACCCAAAACTTAATTTTCTCAAAAGCTATAAGTCGCAAATCAAGCCCAATTATATATTTGTACACGGAGTAAATGTAGCTACATTTCTGTATCAAAATTGTTTAAATCGGTGATGAAGAAAAATCTACTACTTTTTTACGGTCTACCCAAAATTTCATTTTCTCAAAAACTATAAGTCGCAGATCAAGCCCAATTATGTTTTTTACACGGAGTAAATGTAGCTACAATTCTGCATAAAAATTGTTTAGATCGGTGATGAAGAAAATTCTACTACTTTTTTACTTTCTACCTAAAACTTCATTTTCTCAAAAGCTATAAGCCGCAGATTAAGCCCAATTATATATTTGGACACGGAGTAAATGTAGCTACAATTCTGCATAAAAATTGTTTAAATCGGTGATGCAGATAAATCTACTACTTTTTTACGGTCTACCCAAAACTTCATTTTCTCAAAAGCTATAAGTCGCAGATCAAGCCCAATTATATATTTGGACACGGAGTAAATGTAGCTACAATTCTGCATAAAAATTGTTTAAATCGGTGATGCAGATAAATCTACTACTTTTTTACGGTCTACCCAAAACTTCATTTTCTCAAAAGCTATAAGTCGCAGATCAAGCCCAATTATATATTTGGACACGGAGTAAATGTAGCTACAATTCTGCATAAAAATTGTTTACATCGGTGATGAAGAAAATTCTACTACTTTTTAACGCAAACTTTAATTTCTCAAAAGCTATAAGTCGCAGATCAAGCCCAGTTATATATTTGGACACGGAGTAAATGTAAGTACAATTCTGCATAAAAATTGTTTAGATCGGTGACGAAGAAAAATCTACTACTTTTTTACGGTCTACCCAAAACTTCATTTTCTCAAAAGCTATAAGTCGCAGATCAAGCTCAATTATATATTTGGACACGGAGTAAATGTAGGTACAATTCTGCATAAAAACTTTTTAAATCGGTGATGAAGAAAATTCTACTACTTTTTTACGGTCTACCCAAAATTTCATTTTCTGAAAAGCTATAAGTCGCAGATCAAGCCCAATTATATGTTTGGACACGGAGTAAATGTAGCTACAATTCTGCATAAAAATTGTTTACATCGGTGATGAAGAACGATCTACTACTTTTTTACGGTCTACCCAAAACTTCTTTTTCTCAAAAGCTATAAGTCGCAGATCAAGTCAAATTATATATTTGGACACGGAGTAAATGTAGCTACAATTCTGCATAAAAATTGTTTAAATCGGTGATGAAGAAAAATCTACTACTTTTTTACGGTCTACCCAAAACTTCATTTTCTCAAAAGCTATAAGTCGCAGATCAAGCCCAATTATATATTTGGACACGGAGTAAATGTAGCTACAATTCTGCATAAAAATTGTTTAAATCGGTGATGCAGATAAATCTACTACTTTTTTACGGTCTACCCAAAACTTCATTTTCTCAAAAGCTGTAAGTCGCAGATCAAGCTCAATTATATATTTGGACACGGAGTAAATGTAGGTACAATTCTGCATAAAAACTTTTTAAATCGGTGATGAAGAAAATTCTACTACTTTTTTACGGTCTACCCAAAACTTCATTTTCAAATTGTTTAAATCGGTGATGAAGAAAAATCTACTACTTTTTTACGGTCTACCCAAAACTTCATTTTCTCAAAAGCTATAAGTCGCATATCAAGCCCAATTATATATTTGGACACGGAGTATATGTAGCTACAATTCTGCATAAAAATTGTTTACATCGGTGATGAAGAACGATCTACTACTTTTTAACGCAAACTTTAATTTCTCAAAAGCTATAAGTCGCAGATCAAGCCCAGTTATATATTTGGACACGGAGTAAATGTAAGTACAATTCTGCATAAAAATTGTTTAGATCGGTGACGAAGAAAAATCTACTACTTTTTTACGGTCTACCCAAAACTTCATTTTCTCAAAAGCTATAAGTCGCAGATCAAGCTCAATTATATATTTGGACACGGAGTAAATGTAGGTACAATTCTGCATAAAAACTTTTTAAATCGGTGATGAAGAAAATTCTACTACTTTTTTACGGTCTACCCAAAATTTCATTTTCTGAAAAGCTATAAGTCGCAGATCAAGCCCAATTATATGTTTGGACACGGAGTAAATGTAGCTACAATTCTGCATAAAAATTGTTTACATCGGTGATGAAGAACGATCTACTACTTTTTTACGGTCTACCCAAAACTTCTTTTTCTCAAAAGCTATAAGTCGCAGATCAAGTCAAATTATATATTTGGACACGGAGTAAATGTAGCTACAATTCTGCGTAAAAATTGTTTAAATCGGTGATGAAGAAAAATCTACTACTTTTTTACGGTCTACCCAAAACTTCATTTTCTCAAAAGCTATAAGTCGCAGATCAAGCCCAATTATATATTTGGACACGGAGTAAATGTAGCTACAATTCTGCATAAAAATTGTTTAAATCGGTGATGCAGATAAATCTACTACTTTTTTACGGTCTACCCAAAACTTCATTTTCTCAAAAGCTGTAAGTCGCAGATCAAGCTCAATTATATATTTGGACACGGAGTAAATGTAGGTACAATTCTGCATAAAAACTTTTTAAATCGGTGATGAAGAAAATTCTACTACTTTTTTACGGTCTACCCAAAACTTCATTTTCAAATTGTTTAAATCGGTGATGAAGAAAAATCTACTACTTTTTTACGGTCTACCCAAAACTTCATTTTCTCAAAAGCTATAAGTCGCATATCAAGCCCAATTATATATTTGGACACGGAGTATATGTAGCTACAATTCTGCATAAAAATTGTTTACATCGGTGATGAAGAACGATCTACTACTTTTTTACGGTCTACCCAAAACTTCTTTTTCTCAAAAGCTATAAGTCGCAGATGAAGTCAAATTATATATTTGGACACGGAGTAAATGTAGCTACAATTCTGCATAAAAATTGTTTAAATCGGTGATGAAGAAAAATCTACTACTTTTTTACGGTCTACCCAAAATTTCATTTTCTGAAAAGCTATAAGTCGCAGATCAAGCCCAATTATATATTTGTACACGGAGTAAATGTAACTACAATTCTGCATTAAAATTGTTTAAATCGGTGATGAAGAAAAATCTACTACTTTTTTACGGTCTACCCAAAACTTCATTTTCTCAAAAGCTATAAGTCGCAGATCAAGCTCAATTATATATTTGGACACGGAGTAAATGTAGGTACAATTCTGCATAAAAACTTTTTAAATCGGTGATGAAGAAGTCGCAGATCAAGCTCAATTATATATTTGGACACGGAGTAAATGTAGGTACAATTCTGCATAAAAACTTTTTAAATCGGTGATGAAGAAAATTCTACTACTTTTTTACGGTCTACCCAAAACTTCATTTTCAAATTGTTTAAATCGGTGATGAAGAAAAATCTACTACTTTTTTACGGTCTACCCAAAACTTCATTTTCTCAAAAGCTATAAGTCGCATATCAAGCCCAATTATATATTTGGACACGGAGTATATGTAGCTACAATTCTGCATAAAAATTGTTTACATCGGTGATGAAGAACGATCTACTACTTTTTTACGGTCTACCCAAAACTTCTTTTTCTCAAAAGCTATAAGTCGCAGATCAAGTCAAATTATATATTTGGACACGGAGTAAATGTAGCTACAATTCTGCATAAAAATTGTTTATATCGGTGATGAAGAAAAATCTACTACTTTTTTACGGTCTACCCAAAATTTCATTTTCTGAAAAGCTATAAGTCGCAGATCAAGCCCAATTATATATTTGTACACGGAGTAAATGTAACTACAATTCTGCATTAAAATTGTTTAAATCGGTGATGAAGAAAAATCTACTACTTTTTTACGGTCTACCCAAAACTTCATTTTCTCAAAAGCTATAAGTCGCAGATCAAGCTCAATTATATATTTGGACACGGAGTAAATGTAGGTACAATTCTGCATAAAAACTTTTTAAATCGGTGATGAAGAAGTCGCAGATCAAGCTCAATTATATATTTGGACACGGAGTAAATGTAGGTACAATTCTGCATAAAAACTTTTTAAATCGGTGATGAAGAAAATTCTACTACTTTTTTACGGTCTACCCAAAACTTCATTTTCAAATTGTTTAAATCGGTGATGAAGAAAAATCTACTACTTTTTTACGGTCTACCCAAAACTTCATTTTCTCAAAAGCTATAAGTCGCATATCAAGCCCAATTATATATTTGGACACGGAGTATATGTAGCTACAATTCTGCATAAAAATTGTTTACATCGGTGATGAAGAACGATCTACTACTTTTTTACGGTCTACCCAAAACTTCTTTTTCTCAAAAGCTAAAAGTCGCAGATCAAGTCAAATTATATATTTGGACACGGAGTAAATGTAGCTACAATTCTGCATAAAAATTGTTTAAATCGGTGATGAAGAAAAATCTACTACTATTTTACGGTCTACCCAAAACTTCATTTTCTCAAAAGCTATAAGTCGCAGATCAAGCTCAATTATATATTTGGACACGGAGTAAATGTAGGTACAATTCTGCACAAAAACTTTTTAAATCGGTGATGAAGAAGTCGCAGATCAAGCTCAATTATATATTTGGACACGGAGTAAATGTAGGTACAATTCTGCATAAAAACTTTTTAAATCGGTGATGAAGAAAATTCTACTACTTTTTTACGGTCTACCCAAAACTTCATTTTCTCAAAAGCTATAAGTCGCAGATCAAGCCCAATTATATATTTGTACACGGAGTAAATGTAACTACAATTCTGCATTAAAATTGTTTAAATCGGTGATGAAGAAAAATCTACTACTTTTTTACGGTCTACCCAAAACTTCATTTTCTCAAAAGCTATAATTCGCAGATCAAGCCCAATTATATATTTCGACATGGAGTAAATGTAGCTACAATTCTGCATAAAAATTGTTTAGATCGGTGATGAAGAAAAATCTACTACTTTTTTACGGTCTATCCAAATCTTCATTTTCTCAAAAACTACTAGTCGCAGATCAAGTCAAATTATATATTTGGACACGGAGTGAATGTAGCTACAATTCTGCATCAAAATTGTTCAAATCGGTGATGAAGAAAAATCTACTACTTTTTTACGGTCTATCCAAAACTTCATCTTCTCAAAATCTAAAAGCCGCAGATCAAATCAAATTATATATTTGGACACGGAGTGAATGTAGCTACAATTCTGCATCAAAATTGTTCAAATCGGTGATGAAGAAAAATCTACTACTTTTTTACGGTCCACCCAAATCTTCATTTTCTCAAAAACTACAAGTCGCAGATCAAGTCAAATTATATATTTGGACACGGAGTGAATGCAGCTACAATTCAGCATCAAAATTGTTTAAATCGGTGATGAGGAAAAATCTACTACTTTTTTACGGTCTATCCAAAACTTCATCTTCTCAAAATCTAAAAGCCGCAGATCAAGTCAAATTATATACTTGGACACGGAGTGAATGTAGCTACAATTCTGCATCAAAATTGTTCAAATCGGTGATGAAGAAAAATTACTACTTTACGGTCTACCCAAAACTTCATTTTCTTAAAAGCTATAAGTCGCAGATCAGGCCCGATCATATATTTGGACACGGAGGAAATGTAGCTACAATTCTGCATCAAAATTGTTTAAATCGGTGATGAAGAAAAATCTACTACTTTTTTACGGTCCACCCAAATCTTCATTTTCTCAAAAACTACAAGTCGCAGATCAAGTCAAATTATATATTTGGACACGGAGTGAATGCAGCTACAATTCAGCATCAAAATTGTTTAAATCGGTGATGAGGAAAAATCTACTACTTTTTTACGGTCTATCCAAAACTTCATCTTCTCAAAATCTAAAAGCCGCAGATCAAGTCAAATTATATACTTGGACACGGAGTGAATGTAGCTACAATTCTGCATCAAAATTGTTCAAATCGGTGATGAAGAAAAAATTACTACTTTACGGTCTACCCAAAACTTCATTTTCTTAAAAGCTATAAGTCGCAGATCAGGCCCGATCATATATTTGGACACGGAGGAAATGTAGCTACAATTCTGCATCAAAATTGTTTAAATCGGTGATGAAGAAAAATCTACTACTTTTTTGCGGTCCACCCAAATCTTCATTTTCTCAAAAACTACAAGTCGCAGATCAAGTCAAATTATATATTTGGACACGGAGTGAATGTAGCTACAATTCTGCATCAAAATTGTTTAAATCGGTGATGAGGAAAAATTTACTACTTTTTTACGGTCTATCCAAAACTTCATCTTCTCAAAATCTAAAAGCCGCAGATCAAGTCAAATTATATACTTGGACACGGAGTGAATGTAGCTACAATTCTGCATCAAAATTGTTCAAATCGGTGATGAAGAAAAAATTACTACTTTACGGTCTACCCAAAACTTCATTTTCTTAAAAGCCATAAGTCGCAGATCAGGCCCGATCATATATTTGGACACGGAGGAAATGTAGCTACAATTCTGCATCAAAATTGTTTAAATCGGTGATGAAGAAAAATCTACTACTTTTTTACGGTCCACCCAAATCTTCATTTTCTCAAAAACTACAAGTCGCAGATCAAGTCAAATTATATATTTGGACACGGAGTGAATGTAGCTACAATTCTGCATCAAAATTGTTCAAATCGGTGATGAAGTAAAATCTACTACTTTTTTACGGTCTATCCAAAACTTCATCTTCTCAAAAACTGCAAGTCGCAGATCAAGTCAAATTATATATTTGGACACGGAGTGAATGTAGCTACAATTTAGCATCAAAATTGTTTAAATCGGTGATGAAGAAAAATCTACTACTTTTTTACGGTCCACCCAAATCTTCATTTTCTCAAAAACTACAAGTCGCAGATCAAGTCCAATTATATATTTGGACACGGAGTGAATGTAGCTACAATTCTGCATCAAAATTGTTTAAATTGGTGATGAAGAAAAATCTACTACTTTTTTACGGTCCACCCAAATCTTCATTTTCTCAAAAACTACAAGTCGCAGATAAAGTCAACTTATACATTTGGACACGGAGTGAATGTAGCTACAATTCTGCATCAAAATTGTTCAAATCGGTGATGAAGAAAAATCTACTACTTTTTTACGGTCTATCCAAATCTTCATTTTCTCAAAAACTACTAGTCGCAGATCAAGTCAAATTATATATTTGGACACGGAGTGAATGTAGCTACAATTCTGCATCAAAATTGTTCAAATCGGTGATGAAGAAAAATCTACTACTTTTTTACGGTCTATCCAAAACTTCATCTTCTCAAAATCTAAAAGCCGCAGATCAAGTCAAATTATATATTTGGACACGGAGTGAATGTAGCTACAATTCTGCATCAAAATTGTTCAAATCGGTGATGAAGAAAAATCTACTACTTTTTTACGGTCCACCCAAATCTTCATTTTCTCAAAAACTACAAGTCGCAGATCAAGTCAAATTATATATTTGGACACGGAGTGAATGCAGCTACAATTCAGCATCAAAATTGTTTAAATCGGTGATGAGGAAAAATCTACTACTTTTTTACGGTCTATCCAAAACTTCATCTTCTCAAAATCTAAAAGCCGCAGATCAAGTCAAATTATATACTTGGACACGGAGTGAATGTAGCTACAATTCTGCATCAAAATTGTTCAAATCGGTGATGAAGAAAAAATTACTACTTTACGGTCTACCCAAAACTTCATTTTCTTAAAAGCTATAAGTCGCAGATCAGGCCCGATCATATATTTGGACACGGAGGAAATGTAGCTACAATTCTGCATCAAAATTGTTTAAATCGGTGATGAAGAAAAATCTACTACTTTTTTACGGTCCACCCAAATCTTCATTTTCTCAAAAACTACAAGTCGCAGATCAAGTCAAATTATATATTTGGACACGGAGTGAATGCAGCTACAATTCAGCATCAAAATTGTTTAAATCGGTGATGAGGAAAAATCTACTACTTTTTTACGGTCTATCCAAAACTTCATCTTCTCAAAATCTAAAAGCCGCAGATCAAGTCAAATTATATACTTGGACACGGAGTGAATGTAGCTACAATTCTGCATCAAAATTGTTCAAATCGGTGATGAAGAAAAAATTACTACTTTACGGTCTACCCAAAACTTCATTTTCTTAAAAGCTATAAGTCGCAGATCAGGCCCGATCATATATTTGGACACGGAGGAAATGTAGCTACAATTCTGCATCAAAATTGTTTAAATCGGTGATGAAGAAAAATCTACTACTTTTTTGCGGTCCACCCAAATCTTCATTTTCTCAAAAACTACAAGTCGCAGATCAAGTCAAATTATATATTTGGACACGGAGTGAATGTAGCTACAATTCTGCATCAAAATTGTTCAAATCGGTGATGAAGTAAAATCTACTACTTTTTTACGGTCTATCCAAAACTTCATCTTCTCAAAATCTAAAAGCCGCAGTTCAAGTCAAATTATATATTTGGACACGGAGTGAATGTAGCTACAATTCTGCATCAAAATTGTTCAAATCGGTGATGAAGAAAAATCTACTACTTTTTTACGGTCTACCCAAATCTTCATTTTCTCAAAAACTACAAGTCGCAGATCAAGTCAAATTATATATTTGGACACGGAGTGAATGTAGCTACAATTCAGCATCAAAATTGTTTAAATCGGTGATGAAGAAAAATCTACTACTTTTTTACGGTCCACCCAAATCTTCATTTTCTCAAAAACTACAAGTCGCAGATCAAGTCAAATTATATATTTGGACACGGAATAAATGTAGCTACAATTCTGCATAAAAATTGTTTAAATCGGTGATGAAGAAAAATCTACTACTTTTTTACGGTTCCCCAAATCTTCATTTTCTCAAGAACTACAAGTCGCAGATCAAGTCATCTTATATATTTGGACACGGAATAAATGTAGCTACAATTCTGCATAAAAATTGTTTAAATCGGTGATGAAGAAAAATCTACTACTTTTTTACGGTCTAACTAAAACTTCATTTTCTCAAAAACTACAAGTCGCAGATAAAGTCAACTTATATATTTGGACACGGAGTAAATGTAGCTACAATTCTGCATCAAAATTGTTCAAATCGGTGATGAAGAAAAATCTACTACTTTTTAACGGTCTACCCAAATCTTCATTTTCTCAAAAACTACAAGTCGCAGATCAAGTCAAATTATATATTTGGACACGGAGTGAATGTAGCTACAATTCAGCATCAAAATTGTTCAAATCGGTGATGAAGTAAAATCTACTACTTTTTTACGGTCTATCCAAAACTTCATCTTCTCAAAATCTAAAAGCCGCAGATCAAGTCAAATTATATATTTGGACACGGAGTGAATGTAGCTACAATTCTGCATCAAAATTGTTCAAATCGGTGATGAAGAAAAATCTACTACTTTTTTGCGGTCCACCCAAATCTTCATTTTCTCAAAAACTACAAGTCGCAGATCAAGTTAAATTATATATTTGGACACGGAGTGAATGTAGCTACAATTCTGCATCAAAATTGTTCAAATCGGTGATGAAGTAAAATCTACTATTTTTTTACGGTCTATCCAAAACTTCATCTTCTCAAAATCTAAAAGCCGCAGTTCAAGTCAAATTATATATTTGGACACGGAGTGAATGTAGCTACAATTCTGCATCAAAATTGTTCAAATCGGTGATGAAGAAAAATCTACTACTTTTTTACGGTCTACCCAAAACTTCATTTTCTCAAAAGCTGTAAGTCGCAGATCAAGCCCGATCATATATTTGGACACGGAGGAAATGTAGCTACAATTCTGCATCAAAATTGTTCAAATCGGTGATGAAGAAAAATCTACTACTTTTTTACGGTCTATCCAAAACTTCATCTTCTCAAAATCTACAACTCGCAGATCAAGCCAAATTATATATTTGGACACGGAGGAAATGTAGCTACAATTCTGCATCAAAATTGTTCAAATCGGTGATGAAGAAAAATCTACTACTTTTTTACGGTCTAACCAAAAATTCATTTTCTCAAAAGCTGTAAGTCGCAGATCAAGCACGATCATATATTTGGACACGGAGCAAATGTAGCTACAATGCTGCATAAAAATTTTTTAAATCGGTGATGAAGAAAAATCTACTACTTTTTTACGGTCTATCCAAAACTTCATCTTCTCAAAATCTACAACTCGCAGATCAAGCCAAATTATATATTTGGACACGGAGGAAATGTAGCTACGATTCTGCATCAAAATTGTTCAAATCGGTGATGAAGAAAAATCTACTACTTTTTTACGGTCTAACCAAAAATTCATTTTCGCAAAAGCTGTAAGTCGCAGATCAAGCACGATCATATATTTGGACACGGAGCAAATGTAGCTACAATGCTGCATAAAAATTTTTTAAATCGGTGATGAAGTAAAATCTACTACTTTTTTAAGGTCTAACCAAAAATTCATTTTCTCAAAAGCTATAAGTCGCAGATCAAGCCCGATCATATATTTGGACACGGAGCAAATGTAGCTACAATTCAGCATCAAAATTGTTCAAATCGGTGATGAAGAAAAATCTACTACTTTTTTACGGTCCACCCAAATCTTCATTTTCTCAAAAACTACAAGTCGCAGATCAAGTCAAATTATATATTTGGACACGGAGTGAATGTAGCTACAATTCAGCATCAAAATTGTTCAAATCGGTGATGAAGAAAAATCTACTAGTTTTTTACGGTCTACCCAAAACTTCATTTTCTCAAAAGCTGTTAGTCGCAGATCAAGCCCGATTATATATTTGGACACGGAGTGAATGTAGCTAGAATTCAGCATCAAAATTGTTTAAAGCGGTGATGAAGAAAAATCTACTACTTTTTTACGGTCCACCCAAATCTTCATTTTCTCAAAAACTACAAGTCGCAGATCAAGTCAAATTATATATTTGGACACGGAGTGAATGCAGCTACAATTCAGCATCAAAATTGTTTAAATCGGTGATGAGGAAAAATCTACTGCTTTTTTACGGTCTATCCAAAACTTCATCTTCTCAAAATCTAAAAGCCGCAGATCAAGTCAAATTATATACTTGGACACGGAGGAAATGTAGCTACAATTCTGCATCAAAATTGTTCAAATCGGTGATGAAGAAAAAATTACTACTTTACGGTCTACCCAAAACTTCATTTTCTTAAAAGCTATAAGTCGCAGATCAGGCCCGATCATATATTTGGACACGGAGGAAATGTAGCTACAATTCTGCATCAAAATTGTTTAAATCGGTGATGAAGAAAAATCTACTACTTTTTTGCGGTCCACCCAAATCTTCATTTTCTCAAAAACTACAAGCCGCAGATCAAGTCAAATTATATATTTGGACACGGAGTGAATGTAGCTACAATTCTGCATCAAAATTGTTCATATCGGTGATCAAGAAAAATCTACTACTTTCTTACGGCCTACCCAAAACTTCATTTTCTCAAAAGCTGTTAGTCGCAGATCAAGCCCGATTATATATTTGGACACGGAGGAAATGTAGCTACAATTCTGCATCAAAATTGTTTAAATCGGTGATGAAGAAAAATCTACTACTTTTTTACGGTCCACCCAAATCTTCATTTTCTCAAAAACTACAAGTCGCAGATCAAGTCAAATTATATATTTGGACACGGAGTGAATGTAGCTACAATTCAGCATCAAAATTGTTCAAATCGGTGATGAAGAAAAAATTACTACTTTACGGTCTACCCAAAACTTCATTTTCTTAAAAGCTATAAGTCGCAGATCAGGCCCGATCATATATTTGGACACGGAGGAAATGTAGCTACAATTCTGCATCAAAATTGTTTAAATCGGTGATGAAGAAAAATCTACTACTTTTTTGCGGTCCACCCAAATCTTCATTTTCTCAAAAACTACAAGTCGCAGATCAAGTCAAATTATATATTTGGACACGGAGTGAATGTAGCTACAATTCTGCATCAAAATTGTTCAAATCGGTGATGAAGAAAAATCTACTACTTTTTTACGGTCTACCCAAATCTTCATTTTCTCAAAAACTACAAGTCGCAGATAAAGTCAACTTATATATTTGGACACGGAGTGAATGCAGCTACAATTCAGCATCAAAATTGTTTAAATCGGTGATGAGGAAAAATCTACTACTTTTTTACGGTCTATCCAAAACTTCATCTTCTCAAAATCTAAAAGCCGCAGATCAAGTCAAATTATATACTTGGAGACGGAGTGAATGTAGCTACAATTCTGCATCAAAATTGTTCAAATCGGTGATGAAGAAAAAATTACTACTTTACGGTCTACCCAAAACTTCATTTTCTTAAAAGCTATAAGTCGCAGATCAGGCCCGATCATATATTTGGACACGGAGGAAATGTAGCTACAATTCTGCATCAAAATTGTTTAAATCGGTGATGAAGAAAAATCTACTACTTTTTTACGGTCCACCCAAATCTTCATTTTCTCAAAAACTACAAGTCGCAGATCAAATCTACTACTTTTTTACGGTCCACCCAAATCTTCATTTTCTCAAAAACTACAAGTCGCAGATCAAGTCAAATTATATATTTGGACACGGAGTGAATGTAGCTACAATTCAGCATCAAAATTGTTCAAATCGGTGATGAAGAAAAATCTACTAGTTTTTTACGGTCTACCCAAAACTTCATTTTCTCAAAAGCTGTTAGTCGCAGATCAAGCCCGATTATATATTTGGACACGGAGTGAATGTAGCTAGAATTCAGCATCAAAATTGTTTAAAGCGGTGATGAAGAAAAATCTACTACTTTTTTACGGTCCACCCAAATCTTCATTTTCTCAAAAACTACAAGTCGCAGATCAAGTCAAATTATATATTTGGACACGGAGTGAATGCAGCTACAATTCAGCATCAAAATTGTTTAAATCGGTGATGAGGAAAAATCTACTGCTTTTTTACGGTCTATCCAAAACTTCATCTTCTCAAAATCTAAAAGCCGCAGATCAAGTCAAATTATATACTTGGACACGGAGGAAATGTAGCTACAATTCTGCATCAAAATTGTTCAAATCGGTGATGAAGAAAAAATTACTACTTTACGGTCTACCCAAAACTTCATTTTCTTAAAAGCTATAAGTCGCAGATCAGGCCCGATCATATATTTGGACACGGAGGAAATGTAGCTACAATTCTGCATCAAAATTGTTTAAATCGGTGATGAAGAAAAATCTACTACTTTTTTGCGGTCCACCCAAATCTTCATTTTCTCAAAAACTACAAGCCGCAGATCAAGTCAAATTATATATTTGGACACGGAGTGAATGTAGCTACAATTCTGCATCAAAATTGTTCATATCGGTGATCAAGAAAAATCTACTACTTTCTTACGGCCTACCCAAAACTTCATTTTCTCAAAAGCTGTTAGTCGCAGATCAAGCCCGATTATATATTTGGACACGGAGGAAATGTAGCTACAATTCTGCATCAAAATTGTTTAAATCGGTGATGAAGAAAAATCTACTACTTTTTTACGGTCCACCCAAATCTTCATTTTCTCAAAAACTACAAGTCGCAGATCAAGTCAAATTATATATTTGGACACGGAGTGAATGTAGCTACAATTCAGCATCAAAATTGTTCAAATCGGTGATGAAGAAAAAATTACTACTTTACGGTCTACCCAAAACTTCATTTTCTTAAAAGCTATAAGTCGCAGATCAGGCCCGATCATATATTTGGACACGGAGGAAATGTAGCTACAATTCTGCATCAAAATTGTTTAAATCGGTGATGAAGAAAAATCTACTACTTTTTTGCGGTCCACCCAAATCTTCATTTTCTCAAAAACTACAAGTCGCAGATCAAGTCAAATTATATATTTGGACACGGAGTGAATGTAGCTACAATTCTGCATCAAAATTGTTCAAATCGGTGATGAAGAAAAATCTACTACTTTTTTACGGTCTACCCAAATCTTCATTTTCTCAAAAACTACAAGTCGCAGATAAAGTCAACTTATATATTTGGACACGGAGTGAATGCAGCTACAATTCAGCATCAAAATTGTTTAAATCGGTGATGAGGAAAAATCTACTACTTTTTTACGGTCTATCCAAAACTTCATCTTCTCAAAATCTAAAAGCCGCAGATCAAGTCAAATTATATACTTGGAGACGGAGTGAATGTAGCTACAATTCTGCATCAAAATTGTTCAAATCGGTGATGAAGAAAAAATTACTACTTTACGGTCTACCCAAAACTTCATTTTCTTAAAAGCTATAAGTCGCAGATCAGGCCCGATCATATATTTGGACACGGAGGAAATGTAGCTACAATTCTGCATCAAAATTGTTTAAATCGGTGATGAAGAAAAATCTACTACTTTTTTACGGTCCACCCAAATCTTCATTTTCTCAAAAACTACAAGTCGCAGATCAAGTCACATTATATATTTGGACACGGAATAAATGTAGCTACAATTCTGCATCAAAATTGTTCAAATCGGTGATGAAGTAAAATCTACTACTTTTTTACGGTCTATCCAAAACTTCATCTTCTCAAAATCTAAAAGCCGCAGTTCAAGTCAAATTATAATTTGGTCACGGAGTGAATGTAGCTACAATTCTGCATCAAAATTGTTTAAATCGGTGATGAAGAAAAATCTACTACTTTTTTACGGTCCACCCAAATCTTCATTTTCTCAAAAACTACAAGTCGCAGATCAAGTCACATTATATATTTGGACACGGAATAAATGTAGCTACAATTCTGCATCAAAATTGTTCAAATCGGTGATGAAGTAAAATCTACTACTTTTTTACGGTCTATCCAAAACTTCATCTTCTCAAAATCTAAAAGCCGCAGTTCAAGTCAAATTATATATTTGGTCACGGAGTGAATGTAGCTACAATTCTGCATCAAAATTGTTCAAATCGGTGATGAAGTAAAATCTACTACTTTTTTACGGTCTATCCAAAACTTCATCTTCTCAAAATCTAAAAGCCGCAGTTCAAGTCAAATTATATATTTGGTCACGGAGTGAATGTAGCTACAATTCTGCATCAAAATTGTTCAAATCGGTGATGAAGAAAAATCTACTACTTTTTTACGGTCTATCCAAAACTTCATCTTCTCAAAATCTACAACTCGCAGATCAAGCCAAATTATATATTTGGACACGGAGGAAATGTAGCTACAATTCTGCATCAAAATTGTTCAAATCGGTGATGAAGAAAAATCTACTACTTTTTTACGGTCCACCCAAATCTTCATTTTCTCAAAAACTGTTAGTCGCAGATCAAGCCCGATTATATATTTGGACACGGAGTGAATGTAGCTACAATTCAGCATCAAAATTGTTTAAATCGGTGATGAAGAAAAATCTACTACTTTTTTACGGTCTAACCAAAAATTCATTTTCTCAAAAGCTGTAAGTCGCAGATCAAGCACGATCATATATTTGGACACGGAGCAAATGTAGCTACAATGCTGCATAAATTTTTTTTAAATCGGTGATGAAGTAAAATCTACTACTTTTTTAAGGTCTAACCAAAAATTCATTTTCTCAAAAGCTATAAGTCGCAGATCAAGCCCGATCATATATTTGGACACGGAGCAAATGTAGCTACAATTCAGCATCAAAATTGTTCAAATCGGTGATGAAGAAAAATCTACTACTTTTTTACGGTCCACCCAAATCTTCATTTTCTCAAAAACTACAAGTCGCAGATCAAGTCAAATTATATATTTGGACACGGAGTGAATGTAGCTACAATTCAGCATCAAAATTGTTCAAATCGGTGATGAAGAAAAATCTACTACTTTTTTACGGTCTACCCAAAACTTCATTTTCTCAAAAGCTGTTAGTCGCAGATCAAGCCCGATTATATATTTGGACACGGAGTGAATGTAGCTACAATTCAGCATCAAAATTGTTTAAATCGGTGATGAAGAAAAATCTACTACTTTTTTACGGTCCACCCAAATCTTCATTTTCTCAAAAACTACAAGTCGCAGATCAAGTCAAATTATATATTTGGACACGGAGTGAATGCAGCTACAATTCAGCATCAAAATTGTTTAAATCGGTGATGAGGAAAAATCTACTACTTTTTTACGGTCTATCCAAAACTTCATCTTCTCAAAATCTAAAAGCCGCAGATCAAGTCAAATTATATACTTGGACACGGAGTGAATGTAGCTACAATTCTGCATCAAAATTGTTCAAATCGGTGATGAAGAAAAAATTACTACTTTACGGTCTACCCAAAACTTCATTTTCTTAAAAGCTATAAGTCGCAGATCAAGTCAAATTATATATTTGGACACGGAGTGAATGTAGCTACAATTCAGCATCAAAATTGTTTAAATCGGTGATGAAGAAAAATCTACTACTTTTTTACGGTCCACCCAAATCTTCATTTTCTCAAAAACTACAAGTCGCAGATCAAGTCAAATTATATATTTGGACACGGAATAAATGTAGCTACAATTCCGCATAAAAATTGTTTAAATCGGTGATGAAGAAAAATCTACTACTTTTTTACGGTTCCCCAAATCTTCATTTTCTCAAAAACTACAAGTCGCAGATCAAGTCATCTTATATATTTGGACACGGAATAAATGTAGCTACAATTCTGCATAAAAATTGTTTAAATCGGTGATGAAGAAAAATCTACTACTTTTTTACGGTCTAACTAAAACTTCATTTTCTCAAAAACTACAAGTCGCAGATAAAGTCAACTTATATATTTGGACACGGAGTAAATGTAGCTACAATTCTGCATCAAAATTGTTCAAATCGGTGATGAAGAAAAATCTACTACTTTTTAACGGTCTACCCAAATCTTCATTTTCTCAAAAACTACAAGTCGCAGATCAAGTCAAATTATATATTTGGACACGGAGTGAATGTAGCTACAATTCTGCATCAAAATTGTTCAAATCGGTGATGAAGAAAAATCTACTACTTCTTTACGGTCTATCCAAAACTTCATCTTCTCAAAATCTACAACTCGCAGATCAAGCCAAATTATATATTTGGACACGGAGGAAATGTAGCTACAATTCTGCATCAAAATTGTTCAAATCGGTGATGAAGAAAAATCTACTACTTTTTTACGGTCCACCCAAATCTTCATTTTCTCAAAAACTACAAGTCGCAGATCAAGTCAAATTATATATTTGGACACGGAGTGAATGTAGCTACAATTCTGCATCAAAATTGTTCAAATCGGTGATGAAGAAAAAATTACTACTTTTTTACGGTCTAACCAAAAATTCATTTTCTCAAAAGCTGTAAGTCGCAGATCAAGCCCGATCATATATTTGGACACGGAGCAAATGTAGCTACAATGCTGCATAAATTTTTTTTAAATCGGTGATGAAGTAAAATCTACTACTTTTTTAAGGTCTAACCAAAAATGCATTTTCTCAAAAGCTATAAGTCGCAGATCAAGCCCGATCATATATTTGGACACGGAGCAAATGTAGCTACAATTCAGCATCAAAATTGTTCAAATCGGTGATGAAGAAAAATCTACTACTTTTTTACGGTCTAACCAAAAATTCATTTTCTCAAAAACTACAAGTCGCAGATAAAGTCAAATTATATATTTGGACACGGAGTGAATGTAGCTACAATTCTGCATCAAAATTGTTTATATCGGTGATGAATAAAAATCTACTACTTTTTTACGGTCTACCCAAAACTTCATTTTCTCAAAAGCTGTTAGTCGCAGATCAAGCCCGATCATATATTTGGACATGGAGGAAATGTAGCTACAATTCTGCTTCAAAATTGTTTAAATCGGTGATAAAGAAAAATCTACTACTTTTTTACGGTCTAACCAAAAATTCATTTTCTCAAAAGCTGTAAGTCGCAGATCAAGCCCGATCATATATTTGGACACGGAGCAAATGTAGCTACAATGCTGCATAAATTTTTTTTAAATCGGTGATGAAGTAAAATCTACTACTTTTTTAAGGTCTAACCAAAAATTCATTTTCTCAAAAGCTATAAGTCGCAGATCAAGCCCAATTATATATTTGGACACGTAGGAAATGTAGCTACGATTCTGCATCAAAATTGTTCAAATCGGTGATGAAGAAAAATCTACTACTTTTTTACGGTCCACCCAAATCTTCATTTTCTCAAAAACTACAAGTCGCAGATCAAGTCAAATTATATATTTGGACACGGAGTGAATGCAGCTACAATTCAGCATCAAAATTGTTTAAATCGGTGATGAGGAAAAATCTACTACTTTTTTACGGTCTATCCAAAACTTCATCTTCTCAAAATCTAAAAGCCGCAGATCAAGTCAAATTATATACTTTGACACGGAGTGAATGTAGCTACAATTCTGCATCAAAATTGTTCAAATCGGTGATGAAGAAAAAATTACTACTTTACGGTCTACCCAAAACTTCATTTTCTTAAAAGCTATAAGTCGCAGATCAAGTCAAATTATATATTTGGACACGGAGTGAATGTAGCTACAATTCAGCATCAAAATTGTTTAAATCGGTGATGAAGAAAAATCTACTACTTTTTTACGGTCCACCCAAATCTTCATTTTCTCAAAAACTACAAGTCGCAGATCAAGTCAAATTATATATTTGGACACGGAATAAATGTAGCTACAATTCCGCATAAAAATTGTTTAAATCGGTGATGAAGAAAAATCTACTACTTTTTTACGGTTCCCCAAATCTTCATTTTCTCAAAAACTACAAGTCGCAGATCAAGTCATCTTATATATTTGGACACGGAATAAATGTAGCTACAATTCTGCATAAAAATTGTTTAAATCGGTGATGAAGAAAAATCTACTACTTTTTTACGGTCTAACTAAAACTTCATTTTCTCAAAAACTACAAGTCGCAGATAAAGTCAACTTATATATTTGGACACGGAGTAAATGTAGCTACAATTCTGCATCAAAATTGTTCAAATCGGTGATGAAGAAAAATCTACTACTTTTTAACGGTCTACCCAAATCTTCATTTTCTCAAAAACTACAAGTCGCAGATCAAGTCAAATTATATATTTGGACACGGAGTGAATGTGGCTACAATTCTGCATCAAAATTGTTCAAATCGGTGATGAAGAAAAATCTACTACTTTTTTACGGTCTATCCAAAGCTTCATCTTCTCAAAATCTACAACTCGCAGATCAAGCCAAATTATATATTTGGACACGGAGGAAATGTAGCTACAATTCTGCATCAAAATTGTTCAAATCGGTGATGAAGAAAAATCTACTACTTTTTTACGGTCCACCCAAATCTTCATTTTCTCAAAAACTACAAGTCGCAGATCAAGTCAAATTATATATTTGGACACGGAGTGAATGTGGCTACAATTCTGCATCAAAATTGTTCAAATCGGTGATGAAGAAAAATCTACTACTTTTTTACGGTCTATCCAAAGCTTCATCTTCTCAAAATCTACAACTCGCAGATCAAGCCAAATTATATATTTGGACACGGAGGAAATGTAGCTACAATTCTGCATCAAAATTGTTCAAATCGGTGATGAAGAAAAATCTACTACTTTTTTACGGTCCACCCAAATCTTCATTTTCTCAAAAACTACAAGTCGCAGATCAAGTCAAATTATATATTTGGACACGGAGTGAATGTAGCTACAATTCTGCATCAAAATTGTTCAAATCGGTGATGAAGAAAAAATTACTACTTTTTTACGGTCTAACCAAAAATTCATTTTCTCAAAAGCTGTAAGTCGCAGATCAAGCCCGATCATATATTTGGACACGGAGCAAATGTAGCTACAATGCTGCATAAATTTTTTTAAAATCGGTGATGAAGTAAAATCTACTACTTTTTTAAGGTCTAACCAAAAATTCATTTTCTCAAAAGCTATAAGTCGCAGATCAAGCCCGATCATATATTTGGACACGGAGCAAATGTAGCTACAATTCTGCATCAAAATTGTTCAAATCGGTGATGAAGAAAAATCTACTACTTTTTTACGGTCTATCCAAAACTTCATCTTCTCAAAATCTAAAAGCCGCAGATCAAGTCAAATTATATACTTTGACACGGAGTGAATGTAGCTACAATTCTGCATCAAAATTGTTCAAATCGGTGATGAAGAAAAAATTACTACTTTACGGTCTACCCAAAACTTCATTTTCTTAAAAGCTATAAGTCGCAGATCAAGTCAAATTATATATTTGGACACGGAGTGAATGTAGCTACAATTCAGCATCAAAATTGTTTAAATCGGTGATGAAGAAAAATCTACTACTTTTTTACGGTCCACCCAAATCTTCATTTTCTCAAAAACTACAAGTCGCAGATCAAGTCAAATTATATATTTGGACACGGAATAAATGTAGCTACAATTCCGCATAAAAATTGTTTAAATCGGTGATGAAGAAAAATCTACTACTTTTTTACGGTTCCCCAAATCTTCATTTTCTCAAAAACTACAAGTCGCAGATCAAGTCATCTTATATATTTGGACACGGAATAAATGTAGCTACAATTCTGCATAAAAATTGTTTAAATCGGTGATGAAGAAAAATCTACTACTTTTTTACGGTCTAACTAAAACTTCATTTTCTCAAAAACTACAAGTCGCAGATAAAGTCAACTTATATATTTGGACACGGAGTAAATGTAGCTACAATTCTGCATCAAAATTGTTCAAATCGGTGATGAAGAAAAATCTACTACTTTTTAACGGTCTACCCAAATCTTCATTTTCTCAAAAACTACAAGTCGCAGATCAAGTCAAATTATATATTTGGACACGGAGTGAATGTGGCTACAATTCTGCATCAAAATTGTTCAAATCGGTGATGAAGAAAAATCTACTACTTTTTTACGGTCTATCCAAAGCTTCATCTTCTCAAAATCTACAACTCGCAGATCAAGCCAAATTATATATTTGGACACGGAGGAAATGTAGCTACAATTCTGCATCAAAATTGTTCAAATCGGTGATGAAGAAAAATCTACTACTTTTTTACGGTCCACCCAAATCTTCATTTTCTCAAAAACTACAAGTCGCAGATCAAGTCAAATTATATATTTGGACACGGAGTGAATGTGGCTACAATTCTGCATCAAAATTGTTCAAATCGGTGATGAAGAAAAATCTACTACTTTTTTACGGTCTATCCAAAGCTTCATCTTCTCAAAATCTACAACTCGCAGATCAAGCCAAATTATATATTTGGACACGGAGGAAATGTAGCTACAATTCTGCATCAAAATTGTTCAAATCGGTGATGAAGAAAAATCTACTACTTTTTTACGGTCCACCCAAATCTTCATTTTCTCAAAAACTACAAGTCGCAGATCAAGTCAAATTATATATTTGGACACGGAGTGAATGTAGCTACAATTCTGCATCAAAATTGTTCAAATCGGTGATGAAGAAAAAATTACTACTTTTTTACGGTCTAACCAAAAATTCATTTTCTCAAAAGCTGTAAGTCGCAGATCAAGCCCGATCATATATTTGGACACGGAGCAAATGTAGCTACAATGCTGCATAAATTTTTTTAAAATCGGTGATGAAGTAAAATCTACTACTTTTTTAAGGTCTAACCAAAAATTCATTTTCTCAAAAGCTATAAGTCGCAGATCAAGCCCGATCATATATTTGGACACGGAGCAAATGTAGCTACAATTCAGCATCAAAATTGTTCAAATCGGTGATGAAGAAAAATCTACTACTTTTTTACGGTCTAACCAAAAATTCATTTTCTCAAAAACTACAAGTCGCAGATAAAGTCAAATTATATATTTGGACACGGAGTGAATGTAGCTACAATTCTGCATCAAAATTGTTTATATCGGTGATGAATAAAAATCTACTACTTTCTTACGGTCTACCCAAAACTTCATTTTCTCAAAAGCTGTTAGTCGCAGATCAAGCCCGATCATATATTTGGACATGGAGGAAATGTAGCTACAATTCTGCTTCAAAATTGTTTAAATCGGTGATAAAGAAAAATCTACTACTTTTTTACGGTCTAACCAAAAATTCATTTTCTCAAAAGCTGTAAGTCGCAGATCAAGCCCGATCATATATTTGGACACGGAGCAAATGTAGCTACAATGCTGCATAAATTTTTTTTAAATCGGTGATGAAGTAAAATCTACTACTTTTTTAAGGTCTAACCAAAAATTCATTTTCTCAAAAGCTATAAGTCGCAGATCAAGCCCAATTATATATTTGGACACGTAGGAAATGTAGCTACGATTCTGCATCAAAATTGTTCAAATCGGTGATGAAGAAAAATCTACTACTTTTTTACGGTCCACCCAAATCTTCATTTTCTCAAAAACTACAAGTCGCAGATCAAGTCAAATTATATATTTGGACACGGAGTGAATGTAGCTACAATTCTGCATCAAAATTGTTCAAATCGGTGATGAAGAAAAAATTACTACTTTATGGTCTACCCAAAACTTCATTTTCTTAAAAGCTATAAGTCGCAGATCAGGCCCGATCATATATTTGGACACGGAGGAAATGTAGCTTCAATTCTGCATCAAAATTGTTTAAATCGGTGATGAAGAAAAATCTACTACTTTTTTACGGTCCACCCAAATCTTCATTTTCTCAAAAACTACAAGTCGCAGATTAAGTCAAATTATATATTTGGACACGGAGTGAATGTAGCTACAATTCAGCATCAAAATTGTTCAAATCGGTGATGAAGAAAAATCTACTACTTTTTTACGGTCTACCCAAAACTTCATTTTCTCAAAAAAGACACGGAGGAAATGTAGCTACAATTCAGCATCAAAATTGTTTAAATCAGTGATGAAGAAAAATCTACTACTTTTTTACGGTCTACCCAAAACTTCATTTTCTCAAAAGCTGTAAGTCGCAGATCAAGCCCGATCATATAATTGGACACGGAGGAAATGTAGCTACAATTCTGCATCAAAATTGTTTAAATCGGTGATGAAGAAAAATCTACTACTTTTTTACGGTCTAACTGAAACTTCATTTTCTCAAAAACTACAAGTCGCAGATAAAGTCAACTTATATATTTGGGCACGGAGTGAATGTAGCTACAGTTCTGCATCAAAATTGTTCAAATCGGTGATGAAGAAAAATCTACTACTTTTTTACGGTCTAAACAAAACTTCATTTTCTCAAAAGCTGTTAGCCGCAGATCAAGCCCGATCATATATTTGGACACGGAGGAAATGTGGCTACAATTCTGCATCAAAATTGTTCAAATCGGTGATGAAGAAAAATCTACTACTTTTTTACGGTCCACCCAAATCTTCATTTTCTCAAAAACTACAAGTCGCAGATCAAGTCAAATTATATATTTGGACACGGAGTGAATGTAGCTACAATTCTGCATCAAAATTGTTCAAATCGGTGATGAAGAAAAAATTACTACTTTATGGGCTACCCAAAACTTCATTTTCTTAAAAGCTATAAGTCGCAGATCAGGCCCGATCATATATTTGGACACGGAGGAAATGTAGCTACAATTCTGCATCAAAATTGTTTAAATCGGTGATGAAGAAAAATCTACTACTTTTTTACGGTCTAAACAAAACTTCATTTTCTCAAAAGCTGTTAGCCGCAGATCAAGCCCGATCATATATTTGGACACGGAGGAAATGTGGCTACAATTCTGCATCAAAATTGTTCAAATCGGTGATGAAGTAAAATCTACTACTTTTTTACGGTCTATCCAAAACTTCATCTTCTCAAAATCTAAAAGCCGCAGATCAAGTCAAATTATATATTTGGACACGGAGTGAATGTAGCTACAATTCTGCATCAAAATTGTTCAAATCGGTGATGAAGAAAAATCTACTACTTTTTTACGGTCTACCCAAATCTTCATTTTCTCAAAAACTACAAGTCGCAGATCAAGTCAAATTATATATTTGGACACGGAGTGAATGTAGCTACAATTCAGCATCAAAATTGTTTAAATCGGTGATGAAGAAAAATCTACTACTTTTTTACGGTCTACCCAAATCTTCATTTTCTCAAAAACTACAAGTCGCAGATCAAGTCAAATTATATATTTGGACACGGAGTGAATGTAGCTACAATTCTGCATCAAAATTGTTCAAATCGGTGATGAAGAAAAATCTACTACTTTTTTACGGTCTACCCAAATCTTCATTTTCTCAAAAACTACAAGTCGCAGATCAAGTCAAATTATATATTTGGACACGGAGTAAATGTAGCTACAATACTGCATCAAAATTGTTCAAATCGGTGATGAAGAAAAATCTACTACTTTTTTACGGTCTACCCAAATCTTCATTTTCTCAAAAACTACAAGTCGCAGATCAAGTCAAATTATATATTTGGACACGGAGTGAATGTAGCTACAATTCTGCATCAAAATTGTTCAAATCGGTGATGAAGAAAAATCTACTACTTTTTTACGGTCTATCCAAAACTTCATCTTCTCAAAATCTACAACTCGCAGATCAAGCCAAATTATATATTTGGACACGGAGGAAATGTAGCTACAATTCTGCATCAAAATTGTTCAAATCGGTGATGAAGAAAAATCTACTACTTTTTTACGGTCTGCCCAAATCTTCACTTTCTCAAAAACTACAAGTCGCAGATCAAGTCAAATTAAATATTTGGACACGGAGTGAATGTAGCTACAATTCAGCATCAAAATTGTTCAAATCGGTGATGAAGAAAAATCTACTACTTTTTTACGGTCTAACCCAAAATTCATTTTCTCAAAAGCTGTAAGTCGCAGATCAAGCCCGATCATATATTTGGACACGGAGTGAATGTAGCTACAATTCTGCATCAAAATTGTTTATATCGGTGATGAATAAAAATCTACTACTTTCTTACGGTCTACCCAAAACTTCATTTTCTCAAAAGCTGTTAGTCGCAGATCAAGCCCGATCATATATTTGGACATGGAGGAAATGTAGCTACAATTCTGCTTCAAAATTGTTTAAATCGGTGATAAAGAAAAATCTACTACTTTTTTACGGTCTAACCAAAAATTCATTTTCTCAAAAGCTGTAAGTCGCAGATCAAGCCCGATCATATATTTGGACACGGAGCAAATGTAGCTACAATGCTGCATAAATTTTTTTTAAATCGGTGATGAAGTAAAATCTACTACTTTTTTAAGGTCTAACCAAAAATTCATTTTCTCAAAAGCTATAAGTCGCAGGTCAAGCCCAATTATATATTTGGACACGTAGGAAATGTAGCTACGATTCTGCATCAAAATTGTTCAAATCGGTGATGAAGAAAAATCTACTACTTTTTTACGGTCCACCCAAATCTTCATTTTCTCAAAAACTACAAGTCGCAGATCAAGTCAAATTATATATTTGGACACGGAGTGAATGTAGCTACAATTCTGCATCAAAATTGTTCAAATCGGTGATGAAGAAAAAATTACTACTTTATGGTCTACCCAAAACTTCATTTTCTTAAAAGCTATAAGTCGCAGATCAGGCCCGATCATATATTTGGACACGGAGGAAATGTAGCTACAATTCTGCATCAAAATTGTTTAAATCGGTGATGAAGAAAAATCTACTACTTTTTTACGGTCCACCCAAATCTTCATTTTCTCAAAAGCTGTAAGTCGCAGATCAAGCCCGATCATATATTTGGACACGGAGCAAATGTAGCTACAATGCTGCATAAATTTTTTTTAAATCGGTGATGAAGAAAAATCTACTACTTTTTTACGGTCCACCCAAATCTTCATTTTCTCAAAAACTACAAGTCGCAGATCAAGTCAAATTATATATTTGGACACGGAGTGAATGTAGCTACAATTCAGCGTCAAAATTGTTCAAATCGGTGATGAAGAAAAATCTACTACTTTTCTACGATCTACCCAAAACTTCATTTTCTCAAAAGCTGTTAGTCGCAGATCAAGCCCGATCATATATTTGGACACGGAGTAAATGTAGCTACAATTCTGCATCAAAATTGTTTAAATCGGTGATGAAGAAAAATCTACTACTTTTTTACGGTATACCCAAATCTTCATTTTCTCAAAAGCTGTAAGTCGCAGATCAAGCCCGATTATATATTTCCACACGGAGGAAATGTAGCTACAATTCTGCATCAAAATTGGTTAAATCGGTGATGAAGAAAAATCTACTACTTTTTTACGGTCTATCCAAAACTTCATTTTCTCAAAAGCTGTTAGTCGCAGATCAAGCCCGATCATATATTTGGACATGGAGGAAATGTAGCTACAATTCTGCTTCAAAATTGTTTAAATCGGTGATGAAGAAAAATCTACTACTATTTTACGGTCTAACCAAAACTTCGTTTTCTCAAAATCTACAAGTCGCAGATCAAGCCTGATTATATATTTGGTCACGTAGGAAATGTAGCTACAATTCTGCATAAAAATTGTTTAAATCGGTGATGAATAAAAGTCTACTACTTTCTTACGGTCTACCCAAAACTTCATTTTCTCAAAAGCCGTAAGTCGCAGATCAAGCCCGATTATATATTTGGACACGGAGGAAATGTAGCTACAATTCTGCATCAAAATTGTTTAAATCGGTGATGAAGAAAAATCTACTACTTTTGTACGGTCCACCCAAATCTTCATTTTCTCAAAATCTACTAGTCGCAGATCAAGTCAAATTATATATGTGGACACGAAGCGAATGTAGCTACAATTCTGCATCAAAATTGTTCAAATCGGTGATGAAGAAAAATCTACTACTTTTTTACGGTCTATCCAAAACTTCATCTTCTCAAAAGCTGTAAGTCGCAGATCAAGCCTGATTATATATTTGGACACGTAGGAAATGTAGCTACAATTCTGCATAAAAATTGCGTAAATCGGTGATGAATAAAAATCTACTACTTTTTTACGGTCTATCCAAAACTTCATTTTCTCAAAAGCTGTTAGTCGCAGATCAAGCCCGATCATATATTTGGACATGGAGGAAATGTAGCTACAATTCTGCTTCAAAATTGTTTAAATCGCTGATGAAGAAAAATCTACTACTTTTTTACGGTCTATCCAAAACTTCATTTTCTCAAAAGCTGTTAGTCGCAGATCAAGCCCGATTATATATTTGGACACGGAGGAAATGTAGCTACAATTCTGCATCAAAATTGTTTAAATCGGTGATGAAGAAAAATCTACTACTTTTTTACGGTCTACCCAAAACTTCATTTTCTCAAAAAAGACACGGAGGAAATGTAGCTACAATTCAGCATCAAAATTGTTTAAATTGGTGATGAAGAAAAATCTACTACTTTTTTACGGTCTATCCAAAACTTCATTTTCTCAAAAGCTGTTAGTCGCAGATCAAGCCCGATCATATATTTGGACATGGAGGAAATGTAGCTACAATTCTGCTTCAAAATTGTTTAAATCGGTGATGAAGAAAAATCTACTACTTTTTTACGGTCTATCCAAAACTTCATTTTCTCAAAAGCTGTTAGTCGCAGATCAAGCCCGATCATATATTTGGACATGGAGGAAATGTAGCTACAATTCTGCTTCAAAATTGTTTAAATCGGTGATGAAGAAAAATCTACTACTTTTTTACGGTCTATCCAAAACTTCATTTTCTCAAAAGCTGTTAGTCGCAGATCAAGCCCGATCATATATTTGGACATGGAGGAAATGTAGCTACAATTCTGCTTCAAAATTGTTTAAATCGGTGATGAAGAAAAATCTACTACTTTTTTACGGTCCACCCAAATCTTCATTTTCTCAAAAACTACAAGTCGCAGATCAAGTCAAATTATATATTTGGACACGGAGTGAATGTAGCTACAATTCAGCGTCAAAATTGTTCAAATCGGTGATGAAGAAAAATCTACTACTTTTCTACGATCTACCCAAAACTTCATTTTCTCAAAAGCTGTTAGTCGCAGATCAAGCCCAATCATATATTTGGACACGGAGTAAATGTAGCTACAATTCTGCATCAAAATTGTTTAAATCGGTGATGAAGAAAAATCTACTACTTTTTTACGGTCTACCCAAATCTTCATTTTCTCAAAAACTGCAAGTCGCAGATCAAGTCAAATTATATATTTGGACACGGAGGAAATGTAGCTACAATTCTGCATCAAAATTGTTTAAATCGGTGATGAAGAAAAATCTACTACTTTTTTACGGTCTATCCAAAACTTCATTTTCTCAAAAGCTGTTAGTCGCAGATCAAGCCCGATCATATATTTGGACATGGAGGAAATGTAGCTACAATTCTGCTTCAAAATTGTTTAAATCGGTGATGAAGAAAAATCTACTACTTTTTTACGGTCTATCCAAAACTTCATTTTCTCAAAAGCTGTTAGTCGCAGATCAAGCCCGATCATATATTTGGAAATGGAGGAAATGTAGCTACAATTCTGCTTCAAAATTGTTTAAATCGGTGATGAAGAAAAATCTACTACTTTTTTACGGTCTATCCAAAACTTCATTTTCTCAAAAGCTGTTAGTCGCAGATCAAGCCCAATCATATATTTGGACACGGAGTAAATGTAGCTACAATTCTGCATCAAAATTGTTTAAATCGGTGATGAAGAAAAATCTACTACTTTTTTACGGTCTATCCAAAACTTCATCTTCTCAAAATCTAAAAGCCGCAGATCAAGTCAAATTATATATTTGGACACGGAGTGAATGTAGCTACAATTCTGCATCAAAATTGTTCAAATCGGTGATGAAGAAAAATCTACTACTTTTTTACGGTCTACCCAAATCTTCATTTTCTCAAAAACTACAAGTCGCAGATCAAGTCAAATTATATATTTGGACACGGAGTGAATGTAGCTACAATTCAGCATCAAAATTGTTTAAATCGGTGATGAAGAAAAATCTACTACTTTTTTACGGTCTAACTAAAACTTCATTTTCTCAAAAACTACAAGTCGCAGATAAAGTCAACTTATATATTTGGACACGGAGTAAATGTAGCTACAATACTGCATCAAAATTGTTCAAATCGGTGATGAAGAAAAATCTACTACTTTTTTACGGTTCCCCAAATCTTCATTTTCTCAAAAACTACAAGTCGCAGATCAAGTCAAATTATATATTTGGACACGGAGTGAATATAGCTACAATTCTGCATCAAAATTGTTCAAATCGGTGATGAAGAAAAATCTACTACTTTTTTACGGTCTATCCAAAACTTCATCTTCTCAAAATCTACAACTCGCAGATCAAGTCAAATTAAATATTTGGACACGGAGTGAATGTAGCTACAATTCAGCATCAAAATTGTTCAAATCGGTGATGAAGAAAAATCTACTACTTTTTTACGGTCTAACCCAAAATTCATTTTCTCAAAAGCTGTAAGTCGCAGATCAAGCCCGATCATATATTTGGACACGGAGCAAATGTAGCTACAATGCTGCATAAATTTTTTTTAAATCGGTGATGAAGAAAAATCTACTACTTTTTTACGGTCCACCCAAATCTTCATTTTCTCAAAAACTACAAGTCGCAGATCAAGTCAAATTAAATATTTGGACACGGAGTGAATGTAGCTACAATTCAGCATCAAAATTGTTCAAATCGGTGATGAAGTAAAATCTACTACTTTTTTACGGTCTATCCAAAACTTCATCTTCTCAAAATCTAAAAGCCGCAGATCAAGTCAAATTATATATTTGGACACGGAGTGAATGTAGCTACAATTCTGCATCAAAATTGTTCAAATCGGTGATGAAGAAAAATCTACTACTTTTTTACGGTCTACCCAAATCTTCATTTTCTCAAAAACTACAAGTCGCAGATCAAGTCAAATTATATATTTGGACACGGAGTGAATGTAGCTACAATTCAGCATCAAAATTGTTTAAATCGGTGATGAAGAAAAATCTACTACTTTTTTACGGTCTAACTAAAACTTCATTTTCTCAAAAACTACAAGTCGCAGATAAAGTCAACTTATATATTTGGACACGGAGTAAATGTAGCTACAATACTGCATCAAAATTGTTCAAATCGGTGATGAAGAAAAATCTACTACTTTTTTACGGTCTAACTAAAACTTCATTTTCTCAAAAACTACAAGTCGCAGATAAAGTCAACTTATATATTTGGACACGGAGTAAATGTAGCTACAATACTGCATCAAAATTGTTCAAATCGGTGATGAAGAAAAATCTACTACTTTTTTACGGTCTACCCAAATCTTCATTTTCTCAAAAGCTGTAAGTCGCAGATCAAGCCTGATTATATATTTGGACACGTAGGAAATGTAGCTACAATTCTGCATCAAAATTGTTTAAATCGGTGATGAAGAAAAATCTACTACTTTTTTACGGTCCACCCAAATCTTCATTTTCTCAAAATCTACAAGTCGCAGATCAAGTCAAATTATATATGTGGACACGAAGCGAATGTAGCTACAATTCTGCATCAAAATTGTTTAAATCGGTGATGAAGAAAAATCTACTACTTTTTTACGGTCTATCCAAAACTTCATTTTCTCAAAATCTGTTAGTCGCAGATCAAGCCCGATCATATATTTGGACATGGAGGAAATGTAGCTACAATTCTGCATCAAAATTGTTTAAATCGGTGATGAATAAAAATCTACTACTTTCTTACGGTCTACCCAAATCTTCATTTTCTCAAAAGCTGTAAGTCGCAGATCAAGCCCGATTATATATTTGGACACGGAGGAAATGTAGCTACAATTCTGCATCAAAATTGTTTAAATCGGTGATGAAGAAAAATCTACTACTTTTTTACGGTCTACCCAAAACTTCATTTTCTCAAAAGCTGTTAGTCGCAGATCAAGCCCGATCATATATTTGGACATGGAGGAAATGTAGCTACAATTCTGCATCAAAATTGTTTAAATCGGTGATGAATAAAAATCTACTACTTTCTTACGGTCTACCCAAAATTTCATTTTCTCAAAAGCCGTAAGTCGCAGATCAAGCCCGATTATATATTTGGACACGGAGGAAATGTAGCTACAATTCTGCATCAAAATTGTTTAAATCGGTGATGAAGAAAAATCTACTACTTTTTTACGGTCCACCCAAATCTTCATTTTCTCAAAATCTACAAGTCGCAGATCAAGTCAAATTATATATGTGGACACGAAGCGAATGTAGCTACAATTCTGCATCAAAATTGTTTAAATCGGTGATGAAGAAAAATCTACTACTTTTTTACGGTCTATCCAAAACTTCATTTTCTCAAAAGCTGTTAGTCGCAGATCAAGCCCGATCATATATTTGGACACGGAGGAAATGTGGCTACAATTCTGCGTCAAAATTGTTCAAATCGGTGATGAAGAAAAATCTACTACTTTTTTACGGTCCACCCAAATCTTCATTTTCTCAAAAACTACAAGTCGCAGATCAAGCCCGATTATATATTTGGACACGGAGGAAATGTAGCTACAATTCTGCATCAAAATTGTTTAAATCGGTGATGAAGAAAAATCTACTACTTTTTTACGGTCTATCCAAAACTTCATTTTCTCAAAAGCTGTTAGTCGCAGATCAAGCCCGATCATATATTTGGACACGGAGGAAATGTGGCTACAATTCTGCGTCAAAATTGTTCAAATCGGTGATGAAGAAAAATCTACTACTTTTTTACGGTCCACCCAAATCTTCATTTTCTCAAAATCTACAAGTCGCAGATCAAGTCAAATTATATATGTGGACACGAAGCGAATGTAGCTACAATTCTGCATCAAAATTGTTTAAATCGGTGATGAAGAAAAATCTACTACTTTTTTACGGTCTATCCAAAACTTCATTTTCTCAAAAGCTGTTAGTCGCAGATCAAGCCCGATCATATATTTGGACACGGAGGAAATGTGGCTACAATTCTGCGTCAAAATTGTTCAAATCGGTGATGAAGAAAAATCTACTACTTTTTTACGGTCCACCCAAATCTTCATTTTCTCAAAATCTACAAGTCGCAGATCAAGTCAAATTATATATGTGGACACGAAGCGAATGTAGCTACAATTCTGCATCAAAATTGTTTAAATCGGTGATGAAGAAAAATCTACTACTTTTTTACGGTCTATCCAAAACTTCATTTTCTCAAAAGCTGTTAGTCGCAGATCAAGCCCGATCATATATTTGGACACGGAGGAAATGTGGCTACAATTCTGCGTCAAAATTGTTCAAATCGGTGATGAAGAAAAATCTACTACTTTTTTACGGTCCACCCAAATCTTCATTTTCTCAAAAACTACAAGTCGCAGATCAAGCCCGATTATATATTTGGACACGGAGGAAATGTAGCTACAATTCTGCATCAAAATTGTTTAAATCGGTGATGAATAAAAATCTACTACTTTCTTACGGTCTACCCAAAATTTCATTTTCTCAAAAGCCGTAAGTCGCAGATCAAGCCCGATTATATATTTGGACACGGAGGAAATGTAGCTACAATTCTGCATCAAAATTGTTTAAATCGGTGATGAAGAAAAATCTACTACTTTTTTACGGTCCACCCAAATCTTCATTTTCTCAAAATCTACAAGTCGCAGATCAAGTCAAATTATATATGTGGACACGAAGCGAATGTAGCTACAATTCTGCATCAAAATTGTTTAAATCGGTGATGAAGAAAAATCTACTACTTTTTTACGGTCTATCCAAAACTTCATTTTCTCAAAAGCTGTTAGTCGCAGATCAAGCCCGATCATATATTTGGACACGGAGGAAATGTGGCTACAATTCTGCGTCAAAATTGTTCAAATCGGTGATGAAGAAAAATCTACTACTTTTTTACGGTCCACCCAAATCTTCATTTTCTCAAAAACTACAAGTCGCAGATCAAGCCCGATTATATATTTGGACACGGAGGAAATGTAGCTACAATTCTGCATCAAAATTGTTTAAATCGGTGATAAAGAAAAATCTACTACTTTTTTACGGTCTATCCAAAACTTCATCTTCTCAAAATCTACAACTCGCAGATCAGGCCAAATTATATATTTGGACACGGAGGAAATGTAGCTACAATTCTGCATCAAAATTGTTCAAATCGGTGATGAAGAAAAATCTACTACTTTTTTACGGTCTACCCAAATCTTCATTTTCTCAAAAACTACAAGTCGCAGATCAAGTCAAATTATATATTTGGACACGGAGTGAATGTAGCTACAATTCAGCATCAAAATTGTTTAAATCGGTGATGAAGAAAAATCTACTACTTTTTTACGGTCTAACTAAAACTTCATTTTCTCAAAAACTACAAGTCGCAGATAAAGTCAACTTATATATTTGGACACGGAGTGAATGTAGCTACAATTCAGCATCAAAATTGTTTAAATCGGTGATGAAGTAAAATCTACTACTTTTTTACTTTCTATCCAAAACTTCATCTTCTCAAAATCTAAAAGCCGCAGATCAAGTCAAATTATATACTTGGACACGGAGTGAATGTAGCTACAATTCTGCATCAAAATTGTTCAAATCGGTGATGAAGAAAAAATTACTACTTTACGGTCTACCCAAAACTTCATTTTCTTAAAAGCTATAAGTCGCAGATCAGGCCCGATCATATATTTGGACACGGAGGAAATGTAGCTACAATTCTGCATCAAAATTGTTTAAATCGGTGATGAAGAAAAATCTACTACTTTTTTGCGGTAAACCCAAATCTTCATTTTCTCAAAAACTACAAGTCGCAGATCAAGTCAAATTATACATTTGGACACGGAGTGAATGTAGCTACAATTCAGCATCAAAATTGTTTAAATCGGTGATAAAGAAAAATCTACTACTTTTTTACGGTCTAACCAAAAATTCATTTTCTCAAAAACTACAAGTCGCAGATCAAGTCAAATTATATATTTGGACACTGAGTGAATGTAGCTACAATTCAGCATCAAAATTGTTTAAATCGGTGATGAAGAAAAATCTACTACTTTTTTACGGTCTACCCAAAACTTCATTTTCTCAAAAGCTGTAAGTCGCAGATCAAGCCCGATCATATATTTGGACACGGAGGAAATGTAGCTACAATTCTGCATCAAAATTGTTTAAATCGGTGATGAATAAAAATCTACTACTTTCTTACGGTCTACCCAAATCTTCATTTTCTCAAAAGCTGTAAGTCGCAGATCAAGCCTGATTATATATTTGGACACGTAGGAAATGTAGCTACAATTCTGCATCAAAATTGTTTAAATCGGTGATGAAGAAAAATCTACTACTTTTTTACGGTCCACCCAAATCTTCATTTTCTCAAAATCTACAAGTCGCAGATCAAGTCAAATTATATATGTGGACACGAAGCGAATGTAGCTACAATTCTGCATCAAAATTGTTTAAATCGGTGATGAAGAAAAATCTACTACTTTTTTACGGTCTATCCAAAACTTCATTTTCTCAAAATCTGTTAGTCGCAGATCAAGCCCGATCATATATTTGGACATGGAGGAAATGTAGCTACAATTCTGCATCAAAATTGTTTAAATCGGTGATGAATAAAAATCTACTACTTTCTTACGGTCTACCCAAATCTTCATTTTCTCAAAAGCTGTAAGTCGCAGATCAAGCCCGATTATATATTTGGACACGGAGGAAATGTAGCTACAATTCTGCATCAAAATTGTTTAAATCGGTGATGAAGAAAAATCTACTACTTTTTTACGGTCTACCCAAAACTTCATTTTCTCAAAAGCTGTTAGTCGCAGATCAAGCCCGATCATATATTTGGACATGGAGGAAATGTAGCTACAATTCTGCATCAAAATTGTTTAAATCGGTGATGAATAAAAATCTACTACTTTCTTACGGTCTACCCAAAATTTCATTTTCTCAAAAGCCGTAAGTCGCAGATCAAGCCCGATTATATATTTGGACACGGAGGAAATGTAGCTACAATTCTGCATCAAAATTGTTTAAATCGGTGATGAAGAAAAATCTACTACTTTTTTACGGTCCACCCAAATCTTCATTTTCTCAAAATCTACAAGTCGCAGATCAAGTCAAATTATATATGTGGACACGAAGCGAATGTAGCTACAATTCTGCATCAAAATTGTTTAAATCGGTGATGAAGAAAAATCTACTACTTTTTTACGGTCTATCCAAAACTTCATTTTCTCAAAAGCTGTTAGTCGCAGATCAAGCCCGATCATATATTTGGACACGGAGGAAATGTGGCTACAATTCTGCGTCAAAATTGTTCAAATCGGTGATGAAGAAAAATCTACTACTTTTTTACGGTCCACCCAAATCTTCATTTTCTCAAAAACTACAAGTCGCAGATCAAGCCCGATTATATATTTGGACACGGAGGAAATGTAGCTACAATTCTGCATCAAAATTGTTTAAATCGGTGATGAAGAAAAATCTACTACTTTTTTACGGTCTATCCAAAACTTCATTTTCTCAAAAGCTGTTAGTCGCAGATCAAGCCCGATCATATATTTGGACACGGAGGAAATGTGGCTACAATTCTGCGTCAAAATTGTTCAAATCGGTGATGAAGAAAAATCTACTACTTTTTTACGGTCCACCCAAATCTTCATTTTCTCAAAATCTACAAGTCGCAGATCAAGTCAAATTATATATGTGGACACGAAGCGAATGTAGCTACAATTCTGCATCAAAATTGTTTAAATCGGTGATGAAGAAAAATCTACTACTTTTTTACGGTCTATCCAAAACTTCATTTTCTCAAAAGCTGTTAGTCGCAGATCAAGCCCGATCATATATTTGGACACGGAGGAAATGTGGCTACAATTCTGCGTCAAAATTGTTCAAATCGGTGATGAAGAAAAATCTACTACTTTTTTACGGTCCACCCAAATCTTCATTTTCTCAAAATCTACAAGTCGCAGATCAAGTCAAATTATATATGTGGACACGAAGCGAATGTAGCTACAATTCTGCATCAAAATTGTTTAAATCGGTGATGAAGAAAAATCTACTACTTTTTTACGGTCTATCCAAAACTTCATTTTCTCAAAAGCTGTTAGTCGCAGATCAAGCCCGATCATATATTTGGACACGGAGGAAATGTGGCTACAATTCTGCGTCAAAATTGTTCAAATCGGTGATGAAGAAAAATCTACTACTTTTTTACGGTCCACCCAAATCTTCATTTTCTCAAAAACTACAAGTCGCAGATCAAGCCCGATTATATATTTGGACACGGAGGAAATGTAGCTACAATTCTGCATCAAAATTGTTTAAATCGGTGATGAATAAAAATCTACTACTTTCTTACGGTCTACCCAAAATTTCATTTTCTCAAAAGCCGTAAGTCGCAGATCAAGCCCGATTATATATTTGGACACGGAGGAAATGTAGCTACAATTCTGCATCAAAATTGTTTAAATCGGTGATGAAGAAAAATCTACTACTTTTTTACGGTCCACCCAAATCTTCATTTTCTCAAAATCTACAAGTCGCAGATCAAGTCAAATTATATATGTGGACACGAAGCGAATGTAGCTACAATTCTGCATCAAAATTGTTTAAATCGGTGATGAAGAAAAATCTACTACTTTTTTACGGTCTATCCAAAACTTCATTTTCTCAAAAGCTGTTAGTCGCAGATCAAGCCCGATCATATATTTGGACACGGAGGAAATGTGGCTACAATTCTGCGTCAAAATTGTTCAAATCGGTGATGAAGAAAAATCTACTACTTTTTTACGGTCCACCCAAATCTTCATTTTCTCAAAAACTACAAGTCGCAGATCAAGCCCGATTATATATTTGGACACGGAGGAAATGTAGCTACAATTCTGCATCAAAATTGTTTAAATCGGTGATAAAGAAAAATCTACTACTTTTTTACGGTCTATCCAAAACTTCATCTTCTCAAAATCTACAACTCGCAGATCAGGCCAAATTATATATTTGGACACGGAGGAAATGTAGCTACAATTCTGCATCAAAATTGTTCAAATCGGTGATGAAGAAAAATCTACTACTTTTTTACGGTCTACCCAAATCTTCATTTTCTCAAAAACTACAAGTCGCAGATCAAGTCAAATTATATATTTGGACACGGAGTGAATGTAGCTACAATTCAGCATCAAAATTGTTTAAATCGGTGATGAAGAAAAATCTACTACTTTTTTACGGTCTAACTAAAACTTCATTTTCTCAAAAACTACAAGTCGCAGATAAAGTCAACTTATATATTTGGACACGGAGTGAATGTAGCTACAATTCAGCATCAAAATTGTTTAAATCGGTGATGAAGTAAAATCTACTACTTTTTTACTTTCTATCCAAAACTTCATCTTCTCAAAATCTAAAAGCCGCAGATCAAGTCAAATTATATACTTGGACACGGAGTGAATGTAGCTACAATTCTGCATCAAAATTGTTCAAATCGGTGATGAAGAAAAAATTACTACTTTACGGTCTACCCAAAACTTCATTTTCTTAAAAGCTATAAGTCGCAGATCAGGCCCGATCATATATTTGGACACGGAGGAAATGTAGCTACAATTCAGCATCAAAATTGTTCAAATCGGTGATGAAGAAAAATCTACTACTTTTTTACGGTCCACCCAAATCTTCATTTTCTCAAAATCTACAAGTCGCAGATCAAGTCAAATTATATATGTGGACACGAAGCGAATGTAGCTACAATTCTGCATCAAAATTGTTTAAATCGGTGATGAAGAAAAATCTACTACTTTTTTACGGTCTATCCAAAACTTCATTTTCTCAAAAGCTGTTAGTCGCAGATCAAGCCCGATCATATATTTGGACACGGAGGAAATGTGGCTACAATTCTGCGTCAAAATTGTTCAAATCGGTGATGAAGAAAAATCTACTACTTTTTTACGGTCCACCCAAATCTTCATTTTCTCAAAATCTACAAGTCGCAGATCAAGTCAAATTATATATGTGGACACGAAGCGAATGTAGCTACAATTCTGCATCAAAATTGTTTAAATCGGTGATGAAGAAAAATCTACTACTTTTTTACGGTCTATCCAAAACTTCATTTTCTCAAAAGCTGTTAGTCGCAGATCAAGCCCGATCATATATTTGGACACGGAGGAAATGTGGCTACAATTCTGCGTCAAAATTGTTCAAATCGGTGATGAAGAAAAATCTACTACTTTTGTACGGTCCACCCAAATCTTCATTTTCTCAAAATCTACAAGTCGCAGATCAAGTCAAATTATATATGTGGACACGAAGCGAATGTAGCTACAATTCTGCATCAAAATTGTTTAAATCGGTGATGAAGAAAAATCTACTACTTTTTTACGGTCTATCCAAAACTTCATTTTCTCAAAAGCTGTTAGTCGCAGATCAAGCCCGATCATATATTTGGACACGGAGGAAATGTGGCTACAATTCTGCGTCAAAATTGTTCAAATCGGTGATGAAGAAAAATCTACTACTTTTTTACGGTCCACCCAAATCTTCATTTTCTCAAAAACTACAAGTCGCAGATCAAGCCCGATTATATATTTGGACACGGAGGAAATGTAGCTACAATTCTGCATCAAAATTGTTTAAATCGGTGATGAATAAAAATCTACTACTTTCTTACGGTCTACCCAAAATTTCATTTTCTCAAAAGCCGTAAGTCGCAGATCAAGCCCGATTATATATTTGGACACGGAGGAAATGTAGCTACAATTCTGCATCAAAATTGTTTAAATCGGTGATGAAGAAAAATCTACTACTTTTTTACGGTCCACCCAAATCTTCATTTTCTCAAAATCTACAAGTCGCAGATCAAGTCAAATTATATATGTGGACACGAAGCGAATGTAGCTACAATTCTGCATCAAAATTGTTTAAATCGGTGATGAAGAAAAATCTACTACTTTTTTACGGTCTATCCAAAACTTCATTTTCTCAAAAGCTGTTAGTCGCAGATCAAGCCCGATCATATATTTGGACACGGAGGAAATGTGGCTACAATTCTGCGTCAAAATTGTTCAAATCGGTGATGAAGAAAAATCTACTACTTTTTTACGGTCCACCCAAATCTTCATTTTCTCAAAAACTACAAGTCGCAGATCAAGCCCGATTATATATTTGGACACGGAGGAAATGTAGCTACAATTCTGCATCAAAATTGTTTAAATCGGTGATAAAGAAAAATCTACTACTTTTTTACGGTCTATCCAAAACTTCATCTTCTCAAAATCTACAACTCGCAGATCAGGCCAAATTATATATTTGGACACGGAGGAAATGTAGCTACAATTCTGCATCAAAATTGTTCAAATCGGTGATGAAGAAAAATCTACTACTTTTTTACGGTCTACCCAAATCTTCATTTTCTCAAAAACTACAAGTCGCAGATCAAGTCAAATTATATATTTGGACACGGAGTGAATGTAGCTACAATTCAGCATCAAAATTGTTTAAATCGGTGATGAAGAAAAATCTACTACTTTTTTACGGTCTAACTAAAACTTCATTTTCTCAAAAACTACAAGTCGCAGATAAAGTCAACTTATATATTTGGACACGGAGTGAATGTAGCTACAATTCAGCATCAAAATTGTTTAAATCGGTGATGAAGTAAAATCTACTACTTTTTTACTTTCTATCCAAAACTTCATCTTCTCAAAATCTAAAAGCCGCAGATCAAGTCAAATTATATACTTGGACACGGAGTGAATGTAGCTACAATTCTGCATCAAAATTGTTCAAATCGGTGATGAAGAAAAAATTACTACTTTACGGTCTACCCAAAACTTCATTTTCTTAAAAGCTATAAGTCGCAGATCAGGCCCGATCATATATTTGGACACGGAGGAAATGTAGCTACAATTCAGCATCAAAATTGTTTAAATCGGTGATAAACAAAAATCTACTACTTTTTTACGGTCTAACCAAAAATTCATTTTCTCAAAAACTACAAGTCGCAGATCAAGTCAAATTATATATTTGGACACTGAGTGAATGTAGCTACAATTCAGCATCAAAATTGTTTAAATCGGTGATGAAGAAAAATCTACTACTTTTTTACGGTCTACCCAAAACTTCATTTTCTCAAAAGCTGTAAGTCGCAGATCAAGCCCGATCATATATTTGGACACGGAGGAAATGTAGCTACAATTCTGCATCAAAATTGTTTAAATCGGTGATGAAGAAAAATCTACTACTTTTTTACGGTCCACCCAAATCTTCATTTTCTCAAAAACTACAAGTCGCAGATCAAGTCAAATTATATATTTGGACACGGAGTGAATGTAGCTACAATTCTGCATCAAAATTGTTCAAATCGGTGATGAAGAAAAATCTACTACTTTTTTACGGTCTACCCAAAATTTCATTTTCTCAAAAGCCGTAAGTCGCAGATCAAGCCCGATTATATATTTGGACACGGAGGAAATGTAGCTACAATTCTGCATCAAAATTGTTTAAATCGGTGATGAAGAAAAATCTACTACTTTTTTACGGTCTATCCAAAACTTCATTTTCTCAAAAGCTGTTAGTCGCAGATCAAGCCCGATCATATATTTGGACACGGAGGAAATGTGGCTACAATTCTGCGTCAAAATTGTTCAAATCGGTGATGAAGAAAAATCTACTACTTTTTTACGGTCCACCCAAATCTTCATTTTCTCAAAAACTACAAGTCGCAGATCAAGCCCGATTATATATTTGGACACGGTGGAAATGTAGCTACAATTCTGCATCAAAATTGTTTAAATCGGTGATGAAGAAAAATCTACTACTTTTTTACGGTCTATCCAAAACTTCATTTTCTCAAAAGCTGTTAGTCGCAGATCAAGCCCGATCATATATTTGGACATGGAGGAAATGTAGCTACAATTCTGCTTCAAAATTGTTTAAATCGGTGATAAAGAAAAATCTACTACTTTTTTACGGTCTATCCAAAACTTCATTTTCTCAAAATCTACAAGTCGCAGATCAAGTCAAATTATATATGTGGACACGAAGCGAATGTAGCTACAATTCTGCATCAAAATTGTTCAAATCGGTGATGAAGAAAAATCTACTACTTTTTTACGGACTACCCAAATCTTCATTTTCTCAAAAACTACAAGTCGCAGATCAAGTCAAATTATATATTTGGACACGGAGTGAATGTAGCTACAATTCAGCATCAAAATTGTTTAAATCGGTGATGAAGAAAAATCTACTACTTTTTTACGGTCTAACTAAAACTTCATTTTCTCAAAAACTACAAGTCGCAGATAAAGTCAACTTATATATTTGGACACGGAGTGAATGTAGCTACAATTCAGCATCAAAATTGTTTAAATCGGTGATGAAGTAAAATCTACTACTTTTTTACTTTCTATCCAAAACTTCATCTTCTCAAAATCTAAAAGCCGCAGATCAAGTCAAATTATATACTTGGACACGGAGTGAATGTAGCTACAATTCTGCATCAAAATTGTTCAAATCGGTGATGAAGAAAAAATTACTACTTTACGGTCTACCCAAAACTTCATTTTCTTAAAAGCTATAAGTCGCAGATCAGGCCCGATCATATATTTGGACACGGAGGAAATGTAGCTACAATTCTGCATCAAAATTGTTTAAATCGGTGATGAAGAAAAATCTACTACTTTTTTGCGGTAAACCCAAATCTTCATTTTCTCAAAAACTACAAGTCGCAGATCAAGTCAAATTATACATTTGGACACTGAGTGAATGTAGCTACAATTCAGCATCAAAATTGTTTAAATCGGTGATGAAGAAAAATCTACTACTTTTTTACGGTCTACCCAAAACTTCATTTTCTCAAAAGCTGTAAGTCGCAGATCAAGCCCGATCATATATTTGGACACGGAGGAAATGTAGCTACAATTCTGCATCAAAATTGTTTAAATCGGTGATGAATAAAAATCTACTACTTTTTTACGGTCCACCCAAATCTTCATTTTCTCAAAAACTACAAGTCGCAGATCAAGTCAAATTATATATTTGGACACGGAGTGAATGTAGCTACAATTCTGCATCAAAATTGTTCAAATCGGTGATGAAGAAAAATCTACTACTTTTTTACGGTCTACCCAAAATTTCATTTTCTCAAAAGCCGTAAGTCGCAGATCAAGCCCGATTATATATTTGGACACGGAGGAAATGTAGCTACAATTCTGCATCAAAATTGTTTAAATCGGTGATGAAGAAAAATCTACTACTTTTTTACGGTCTATCCAAAACTTCATTTTCTCAAAAGCTGTTAGTCGCAGATCAAGCCCGATCATATATTTGGACACGGAGGAAATGTGGCTACAATTCTGCGTCAAAATTGTTCAAATCGGTGATGAAGAAAAATCTACTACTTTTTTACGGTCCACCCAAATCTTCATTTTCTCAAAAACTACAAGTCGCAGATCAAGCCCGATTATATATTTGGACACGGAGGAAATGTAGCTACAATTCTGCATCAAAATTGTTTAAATCGGTGATGAAGAAAAATCTACTACTTTCTTACGGTCCACCCAAATCTTCATTTTCTCAAAAACTACAAGTCGCAGATCAAGCCCGATTATATATTTGGACACGGAGGAAATGTAGCTACAATTCTGCATCAAAATTGTTTAAATCGGTGATGAAGAAAAATCTACTACTTTTTTACGGTCTATCCAAAACTTCATTTTCTCAAAAGCTGTTAGTCGCAGATCAAGCCCGATCATATATTTGGACACGGAGGAAATGTGGCTACAATTCTGCGTCAAAATTGTTCAAATCGGTGATGAAGAAAAATCTACTACTTTTTTACGGTCCACCCAAATCTTCATTTTCTCAAAAACTACAAGTCGCAGATCAAGCCCGATTATATATTTGGACACGGAGGAAATGTAGCTACAATTCTGCATCAAAATTGTTTAAATCGGTGATGAAGAAAAATCTACTACTTTTTTACGGTCTATCCAAAACTTCATTTTCTCAAAAGCTGTTAGTCGCAGATCAAGCCCGATCATATATTTGGACACGGAGGAAATGTGGCTACAATTCTGCGTCAAAATTGTTCAAATCGGTGATGAAGAAAAATCTACTACTTTTTTACGGTCCACCCAAATCTTCATTTTCTCAAAATCTACAAGTCGCAGATCAAGTCAAATTATATATGTGGACACGAAGCGAATGTAGCTACAATTCTGCATCAAAATTGTTTAAATCGGTGATGAAGAAAAATCTACTACTTTTTTACGGTCTATCCAAAACTTCATTTTCTCAAAAGCTGTTAGTCGCAGATCAAGCCCGATCATATATTTGGACACGGAGGAAATGTGGCTACAATTCTGCGTCAAAATTGTTCAAATCGGTGATGAAGAAAAATCTACTACTTTTTTACGGTCCACCCAAATCTTCATTTTCTCAAAATCTACAAGTCGCAGATCAAGTCAAATTATATATGTGGACACGAAGCGAATGTAGCTACAATTCTGCATCAAAATTGTTTAAATCGGTGATGAAGAAAAATCTACTACTTTTTTACGGTCTATCCAAAACTTCATTTTCTCAAAAGCTGTTAGTCGCAGATCAAGCCCGATCATATATTTGGACACGGAGGAAATGTGGCTACAATTCTGCGTCAAAATTGTTCAAATCGGTGATGAAGAAAAATCTACTACTTTTTTACGGTCCACCCAAATCTTCATTTTCTCAAAAACTACAAGTCGCAGATCAAGCCCGATTATATATTTGGACACGGAGGAAATGTAGCTACAATTCTGCATCAAAATTGTTTAAATCGGTGATGAATAAAAATCTACTACTTTCTTACGGTCTACCCAAAATTTCATTTTCTCAAAAGCCGTAAGTCGCAGATCAAGCCCGATTATATATTTGGACACGGAGGAAATGTAGCTACAATTCTGCATCAAAATTGTTTAAATCGGTGATGAAGAAAAATCTACTACTTTTTTACGGTCCACCCAAATCTTCATTTTCTCAAAATCTACAAGTCGCAGATCAAGTCAAATTATATATGTGGACACGAAGCGAATGTAGCTACAATTCTGCATCAAAATTGTTTAAATCGGTGATGAAGAAAAATCTACTACTTTTTTACGGTCTATCCAAAACTTCATTTTCTCAAAAGCTGTTAGTCGCAGATCAAGCCCGATCATATATTTGGACACGGAGGAAATGTGGCTACAATTCTGCGTCAAAATTGTTCAAATCGGTGATGAAGAAAAATCTACTACTTTTTTACGGTCCACCCAAATCTTCATTTTCTCAAAAACTACAAGTCGCAGATCAAGCCCGATTATATATTTGGACACGGAGGAAATGTAGCTACAATTCTGCATCAAAATTGTTTAAATCGGTGATAAAGAAAAATCTACTACTTTTTTACGGTCTATCCAAAACTTCATCTTCTCAAAATCTACAACTCGCAGATCAGGCCAAATTATATATTTGGACACGGAGGAAATGTAGCTACAATTCTGCATCAAAATTGTTCAAATCGGTGATGAAGAAAAATCTACTACTTTTTTACGGTCTACCCAAATCTTCATTTTCTCAAAAACTACAAGTCGCAGATCAAGTCAAATTATATATTTGGACACGGAGTGAATGTAGCTACAATTCAGCATCAAAATTGTTTAAATCGGTGATGAAGAAAAATCTACTACTTTTTTACGGTCTAACTAAAACTTCATTTTCTCAAAAACTACAAGTCGCAGATAAAGTCAACTTATATATTTGGACACGGAGTGAATGTAGCTACAATTCAGCATCAAAATTGTTTAAATCGGTGATGAAGTAAAATCTACTACTTTTTTACTTTCTATCCAAAACTTCATCTTCTCAAAATCTAAAAGCCGCAGATCAAGTCAAATTATATACTTGGACACGGAGTGAATGTAGCTACAATTCTGCATCAAAATTGTTCAAATCGGTGATGAAGAAAAAATTACTACTTTACGGTCTACCCAAAACTTCATTTTCTTAAAAGCTATAAGTCGCAGATCAGGCCCGATCATATATTTGGACACGGAGGAAATGTAGCTACAATTCAGCATCAAAATTGTTTAAATCGGTGATAAACAAAAATCTACTACTTTTTTACGGTCTAACCAAAAATTCATTTTCTCAAAAACTACAAGTCGCAGATCAAGTCAAATTATATATTTGGACACTGAGTGAATGTAGCTACAATTCAGCATCAAAATTGTTTAAATCGGTGATGAAGAAAAATCTACTACTTTTTTACGGTCTACCCAAAACTTCATTTTCTCAAAAGCTGTAAGTCGCAGATCAAGCCCGATCATATATTTGGACACGGAGGAAATGTAGCTACAATTCTGCATCAAAATTGTTTAAATCGGTGACGAAGAAAAATCTACTACTTTTTTACGGTCCACCCAAATCTTCATTTTCTCAAAAACTACAAGTCGCAGATCAAGTCAAATTATATATTTGGACACGGAGTGAATGTAGCTACAATTCTGCATCAAAATTGTTCAAATCGGTGATGAAGAAAAATCTACTACTTTTTTACGGTCTACCCAAAATTTCATTTTCTCAAAAGCCGTAAGTCGCAGATCAAGCCCGATTATATATTTGGACACGGAGGAAATGTAGCTACAATTCTGCATCAAAATTGTTTAAATCGGTGATGAAGAAAAATCTACTACTTTTTTACGGTCTATCCAAAACTTCATTTTCTCAAAAGCTGTTAGTCGCAGATCAAGCCCGATCATATATTTGGACACGGAGGAAATGTGGCTACAATTCTGCGTCAAAATTGTTCAAATCGGTGATGAAGAAAAATCTACTACTTTTTTACGGTCCACCCAAATCTTCATTTTCTCAAAAACTACAAGTCGCAGATCAAGCCCGATTATATATTTGGACACGGAGGAAATGTAGCTACAATTCTGCATCAAAATTGTTTAAATCGGTGATGAAGAAAAATCTACTACTTTTTTACGGTCTATCCAAAACTTCATTTTCTCAAAAGCTGTTAGTCGCAGATCAAGCCCGATCATATATTTGGACATGGAGGAAATGTAGCTACAATTCTGCTTCAAAATTGTTTAAATCGGTGATAAAGAAAAATCTACTACTTTTTTACGGTCTATCCAAAACTTCATTTTCTCAAAATCTACAAGTCGCAGATCAAGTCAAATTATATATGTGGACACGAAGCGAATGTAGCTACAATTCTGCATCAAAATTGTTCAAATCGGTGATGAAGAAAAATCTACTACTTTTTTACGGACTACCCAAATCTTCATTTTCTCAAAAACTACAAGTCGCAGATCAAGTCAAATTATATATTTGGACACGGAGTGAATGTAGCTACAATTCAGCATCAAAATTGTTTAAATCGGTGATGAAGAAAAATCTACTACTTTTTTACGGTCTAACTAAAACTTCATTTTCTCAAAAACTACAAGTCGCAGATAAAGTCAACTTATATATTTGGACACGGAGTGAATGTAGCTACAATTCAGCATCAAAATTGTTTAAATCGGTGATGAAGTAAAATCTACTACTTTTTTACTTTCTATCCAAAACTTCATCTTCTCAAAATCTAAAAGCCGCAGATCAAGTCAAATTATATACTTGGACACGGAGTGAATGTAGCTACAATTCTGCATCAAAATTGTTCAAATCGGTGATGAAGAAAAAATTACTACTTTACGGTCTACCCAAAACTTCATTTTCTTAAAAGCTATAAGTCGCAGATCAGGCCCGATCATATATTTGGACACGGAGGAAATGTAGCTACAATTCTGCATCAAAATTGTTTAAATCGGTGATGAAGAAAAATCTACTACTTTTTTGCGGTAAACCCAAATCTTCATTTTCTCAAAAACTACAAGTCGCAGATCAAGTCAAATTATATATTTGGACACTGAGTGAATGTAGCTACAATTCAGCATCAAAATTGTTTAAATCGGTGATGAAGAAAAATCTACTACTTTTTTACGGTCTACCCAAAACTTCATTTTCTCAAAAGCTGTAAGTCGCAGATCAAGCCCGATCATATATTTGGACACGGAGGAAATGTAGCTACAATTCTGCATCAAAATTGTTTAAATCGGTGATGAAGAAAAATCTACTACTTTTTTACGGTCTACCCAAAACTTCATTTTCTCAAAAGCTGTAAGTCGCAGATCAAGCCCGATCATATATTTGGACACGGAGGAAATGTAGCTACAATTCTGCATCAAAATTGTTTAAATCGGTGATGAAGAAAAATCTACTACTTTTTTACGGTCCACCCAAATCTTCATTTTCTCAAAAACTACAAGTCGCAGATCAAGCCCGATTATATATTTGGACACGGAGGAAATGTAGCTACAATTCTGCATCAAAATTGTTTAAATCGGTGATGAAGAAAAATCTACTACTTTTTTACGGTCTATCCAAAACTTCATTTTCTCAAAAGCTGTTAGTCGCAGATCAAGCCCGATCATATATTTGGACATGGAGGAAATGTAGCTACAATTCTGCTTCAAAATTGTTTAAATCGGTGATAAAGAAAAATCTACTACTTTTTTACGGTCTATCCAAAACTTCATTTTCTCAAAATCTACAAGTCGCAGATCAAGTCAAATTATATATGTGGACACGAAGCGAATGTAGCTACAATTCTGCATCAAAATTGTTCAAATCGGTGATGAAGAAAAATCTACTACTTTTTTACGGACTACCCAAATCTTCATTTTCTCAAAAACTACAAGTCGCAGATCAAGTCAAATTATATATTTGGACACGGAGTGAATGTAGCTACAATTCAGCATCAAAATTGTTTAAATCGGTGATGAAGAAAAATCTACTACTTTTTTACGGTCTAACTAAAACTTCATTTTCTCAAAAACTACAAGTCGCAGATAAAGTCAACTTATATATTTGGACACGGAGTGAATGTAGCTACAATTCAGCATCAAAATTGTTTAAATCGGTGATGAAGAAAAATCTACTACTTTTTTACGGTCTACCCAAAACTTCATTTTCTCAAAAGCTGTAAGTCGCAGATCAAGCCCGATCATATATTTGGACACAGAGGAAATGTAGCTACAATTCTGCATCAAAATTGTTTAAATCGGTGATGAAGAAAAATCTACTACTTTTTTACGGTCCACCCAAATCTTCATTTTCTCAAAAACTACAAGTCGCAGATCAAGTCAAATTATATATTTGGACACGGAGTGAATGTAGCTACAATTCTGCATCAAAATTGTTCAAATCGGTGATGAAGAAAAATCTACTACTTTTTTACGGTCTACCCAAAATTTCATTTTCTCAAAAGCCGTAAGTCGCAGATCAAGCCCGATTATATATTTGGACACGGAGGAAATGTAGCTACAATTCTGCATCAAAATTGTTTAAATCGGTGATGAAGAAAAATCTACTACTTTTTTACGGTCTATCCAAAACTTCATTTTCTCAAAAGCTGTTAGTCGCAGATCAAGCCCGATCATATATTTGGACACGGAGGAAATGTGGCTACAATTCTGCGTCAAAATTGTTCAAATCGGTGATGAAGAAAAATCTACTACTTTTTTACGGTCCACCCAAATCTTCATTTTCTCAAAAACTACAAGTCGCAGATCAAGCCCGATTATATATTTGGACACGGAGGAAATGTAGCTACAATTCTGCATCAAAATTGTTTAAATCGGTGATGAAGAAAAATCTACTACTTTTTTACGGTCTATCCAAAACTTCATTTTCTCAAAAGCTGTTAGTCGCAGATCAAGCCCGATCATATATTTGGACATGGAGGAAATGTAGCTACAATTCTGCTTCAAAATTGTTTAAATCGGTGATAAAGAAAAATCTACTACTTTTTTACGGTCTATCCAAAACTTCATTTTCTCAAAATCTACAAGTCGCAGATCAAGTCAAATTATATATGTGGACACGAAGCGAATGTAGCTACAATTCTGCATCAAAATTGTTCAAATCGGTGATGAAGAAAAATCTACTACTTTTTTACGGACTACCCAAATCTTCATTTTCTCAAAAACTACAAGTCGCAGATCAAGTCAAATTATATATTTGGACACGGAGTGAATGTAGCTACAATTCAGCATCAAAATTGTTTAAATCGGTGATGAAGAAAAATCTACTACTTTTTTACGGTCTAACTAAAACTTCATTTTCTCAAAAACTACAAGTCGCAGATAAAGTCAACTTATATATTTGGACACGGAGTGAATGTAGCTACAATTCAGCATCAAAATTGTTTAAATCGGTGATGAAGTAAGATCTACTACTTTTTTACTTTCTATCCAAAACTTCATCTTCTCAAAATCTAAAAGCCGCAGATCAAGTCAAATTATATACTTGGACACGGAGTGAATGTAGCTACAATTCTGCATCAAAATTGTTCAAATCGGTGATGAAGAAAAAATTACTACTTTACGGTCTACCCAAAACTTCATTTTCTTAAAAGCTATAAGTCGCAGATCAGGCCCGATCATATATTTGGACACGGAGGAAATGTAGCTACAATTCTGCATCAAAATTGTTTAAATCGGTGATGAAGAAAAATCTACTACTTTTTTGCGGTAAACCCAAATCTTCATTTTCTCAAAAACTACAAGTCGCAGATCAAGTCAAATTATATATTTGGACACGGAGTGAATGTAGCTACAATTCAGCATCAAAATTGTTTAAATCGGTGATAAAGAAAAATCTACTACTTTTTTACGGTCTAACCAAAAATTCATTTTCTCAAAAACTACAAGTCGCAGATCAAGTCAAATTATATATTTGGACACTGAGTGAATGTAGCTACAATTCAGCATCAAAATTGTTTAAATCGGTGATGAAGAAAAATCTACTACTTTTTTACGGTCTACCCAAATCTTCATTTTCTCAAAAACTACAAGTCGCAGATCAAGTCAAATTATATATTTGGACACGGAGTGAATGTAGCTACAATTCTGCATCAAAATTGTTCAAATCGGTGATGAAGAAAAATCTACTACTTTTTTACGGTCTACCCAAAATTTCATTTTCTCAAAAGCCGTAAGTCGCAGATCAAGCCCGATTATATATTTGGACACGGAGGAAATGTAGCTACAATTCTGCATCAAAATTGTTTAAATCGGTGATGAAGAAAAATCTACTACTTTTTTACGGTCTATCCAAAACTTCATTTTCTCAAAAGCTGTTAGTCGCAGATCAAGCCCGATCATATATTTGGACACGGAGGAAATGTGGCTACAATTCTGCGTCAAAATTGTTCAAATCGGTGATGAAGAAAAATCTACTACTTTTTTACGGTCCACCCAAATCTTCATTTTCTCAAAAACTACAAGTCGCAGATCAAGCCCGATTATATATTTGGACACGGAGGAAATGTAGCTACAATTCTGCATCAAAATTGTTTAAATCGGTGATGAAGAAAAATCTACTACTTTTTTACGGTCTATCCAAAACTTCATTTTCTCAAAAGCTGTTAGTCGCAGATCAAGCCCGATCATATATTTGGACATGGAGGAAATGTAGCTACAATTCTGCTTCAAAATTGTTTAAATCGGTGATAAAGAAAAATCTACTACTTTTTTACGGTCTATCCAAAACTTCATTTTCTCAAAATCTACAAGTCGCAGATCAAGTCAAATTATATATGTGGACACGAAGCGAATGTAGCTACAATTCTGCATCAAAATTGTTCAAATCGGTGATGAAGAAAAATCTACTACTTTTTTACGGACTACCCAAATCTTCATTTTCTCAAAAACTACAAGTCGCAGATCAAGTCAAATTATATATTTGGACACGGAGTGAATGTAGCTACAATTCAGCATCAAAATTGTTTAAATCGGTGATGAAGAAAAATCTACTACTTTTTTACGGTCTAACTAAAACTTCATTTTCTCAAAAACTACAAGTCGCAGATAAAGTCAACTTATATATTTGGACACGGAGTGAATGTAGCTACAATTCAGCATCAAAATTGTTTAAATCGGTGATGAAGTAAGATCTACTACTTTTTTACTTTCTATCCAAAACTTCATCTTCTCAAAATCTAAAAGCCGCAAATCAAGTCAAATTATATACTTGGACACGGAGTGAATGTAGCTACAATTCTGCATCAAAATTGTTCAAATCGGTGATGAAGAAAAAATTACTACTTTACGGTCTACCCAAAACTTCATTTTCTTAAAAGCTATAAGTCGCAGATCAGGCCCGATCATATATTTGGACACGGAGGAAATGTAGCTACAATTCTGCATCAAAATTGTTTAAATCGGTGATGAAGAAAAATCTACTACTTTTTTGCGGTAAACCCAAATCTTCATTTTCTCAAAAACTACAAGTCGCAGATCAAGTCAAATTATACATTTGGACACGGAGTGAATGTAGCTACAATTCAGCATCAAAATTGTTTAAATCGGTGATAAAGAAAAATCTACTACTTTTTTACGGTCTAACCAAAAATTCATTTTCTCAAAAACTACAAGTCGCAGATCAAGTCAAATTATATATTTGGACACTGAGTGAATGTAGCTACAATTCAGCATCAAAATTGTTTAAATCGGTGATGAAGAAAAATCTACTACTTTTTTACGGTCTACCCAAAACTTCATTTTCTCAAAAGCTGTAAGTCGCAGATCAAGCCCGATCATATATTTGGACACGGAGGAAATGTAGCTACAATTCTGCATCAAAATTGTTTAAATCGGTGATGAAGAAAAATCTACTACTTTTTTACGGTCCACCCAAATCTTCATTTTCTCAAAAACTACAAGTCGCAGATCAAGTCAAATTATATATTTGGACACGGAGTGAATGTAGCTACAATTCTGCATCAAAATTGTTTAAATCGGTGATGAAGTAAGATCTACTACTTTTTTACTTTCTATCCAAAACTTCATCTTCTCAAAATCTAAAAGCCGCAGATCAAGTCAAATTATATACTTGGACACGGAGTGAATGTAGCTACAATTCTGCATCAAAATTGTTCAAATCGGTGATGAAGAAAAAATTACTACTTTACGGTCTACCCAAAACTTCATTTTCTTAAAAGCTATAAGTCGCAGATCAGGCCCGATCATATATTTGGACACGGAGGAAATGTAGCTACAATTCTGCATCAAAATTGTTTAAATCGGTGATGAAGAAAAATCTACTACTTTTTTGCGGTAAACCCAAATCTTCATTTTCTCAAAAACTACAAGTCGCAGATCAAGTCAAATTATACATTTGGACACGGAGTGAATGTAGCTACAATTCAGCATCAAAATTGTTTAAATCGGTGATAAAGAAAAATCTACTACTTTTTTACGGTCTAACCAAAAATTCATTTTCTCAAAAACTACAAGTCGCAGATCAAGTCAAATTATATATTTGGACACTGAGTGAATGTAGCTACAATTCAGCATCAAAATTGTTTAAATCGGTGATGAAGAAAAATCTACTACTTTTTTACGGTCTACCCAAAACTTCATTTTCTCAAAAGCTGTAAGTCGCAGATCAAGCCCGATCATATATTTGGACACGGAGGAAATGTAGCTACAATTCTGCATCAAAATTGTTTAAATCGGTGATGAAGAAAAATCTACTACTTTTTTACGGTCCACCCAAATCTTCATTTTCTCAAAAACTACAAGTCGCAGATCAAGTCAAATTATATATTTGGACACGGAGTGAATGTAGCTACAATTCTGCATCAAAATTGTTCAAATCGGTGATGAAGAAAAATCTACTACTTTTTTACGGTCTACCCAAAATTTCATTTTCTCAAAAGCCGTAAGTCGCAGATCAAGCCCGATTATATATTTGGACACGGAGGAAATGTAGCTACAATTCTGCATCAAAATTGTTTAAATCGGTGATGAAGAAAAATCTACTACTTTTTTACGGTCTATCCAAAACTTCATTTTCTCAAAAGCTGTTAGTCGCAGATCAAGCCCGATCATATATTTGGACACGGAGGAAATGTGGCTACAATTCTGCGTCAAAATTGTTCAAATCGGTGATGAAGAAAAATCTACTACTTTTTTACGGTCCACCCACATCTTCATTTTCTCAAAAACTACAAGTCGCAGATCAAGCCCGATTATATATTTGGACACGGAGGAAATGTAGCTACAATTCTGCATCAAAATTGTTTAAATCGGTGATGAAGAAAAATCTACTACTTTTTTACGGTCTATCCAAAACTTCATTTTCTCAAAAGCTGTTAGTCGCAGATCAAGCCCGATCATATATTTGGACATGGAGGAAATGTAGCTACAATTCTGCTTCAAAATTGTTTAAATCGGTGATAAAGAAAAATCTACTACTTTTTTACGGTCTATCCAAAACTTCATTTTCTCAAAATCTACAAGTCGCAGATCAAGTCAAATTATATATGTGGACACGAAGCGAATGTAGCTACAATTCTGCATCAAAATTGTTTAAATCGGTGATGAAGAAAAATCTACTACTTTTTTACGGTCCACCCAAATCTTCATTTTCTCAAAATCTACAAGTCGCAGATCAAGTCAAATTATATATGTGGACACGAAGCGAATGTAGCTACAATTCTGCATCAAAATTGTTTAAATCGGTGATGAAGAAAAATCTACTACTTTTTTACGGTCTATCCAAAACTTCATTTTCTCAAAAGCTGTTAGTCGCAGATCAAGCCCGATCATATATTTGGACACGGAGGAAATGTGGCTACAATTCTGCGTCAAAATTGTTCAAATCGGTGATGAAGAAAAATCTACTACTTTTTTACGGTCCACCCAAATCTTCATTTTCTCAAAAACTACAAGTCGCAGATCAAGCCCGATTATATATTTGGACACGGAGGAAATGTAGCTACAATTCTGCATCAAAATTGTTTAAATCGGTGATGAAGAAAAATCTACTACTTTTTTACGGTCTATCCAAAACTTCATTTTCTCAAAAGCTGTTAGTCGCAGATCAAGCCCGATCATATATTTGGACACGGAGGAAATGTGGCTACAATTCTGCGTCAAAATTGTTCAAATCGGTGATGAAGAAAAATCTACTACTTTTTTACGGTCCACCCAAATCTTCATTTTCTCAAAATCTACAAGTCGCAGATCAAGTCAAATTATATATGTGGACACGAAGCGAATGTAGCTACAATTCTGCATCAAAATTGTTTAAATCGGTGATGAAGAAAAATCTACTACTTTTTTACGGTCTATCCAAAACTTCATTTTCTCAAAAGCTGTTAGTCGCAGATCAAGCCCGATCATATATTTGGACACGGAGGAAATGTGGCTACAATTCTGCGTCAAAATTGTTCAAATCGGTGATGAAGAAAAATCTACTACTTTTTTACGGTCCACCCAAATCTTCATTTTCTCAAAATCTACAAGTCGCAGATCAAGTCAAATTATATATGTGGACACGAAGCGAATGTAGCTACAATTCTGCATCAAAATTGTTTAAATCGGTGATGAAGAAAAATCTACTACTTTTTTACGGTCTATCCAAAACTTCATTTTCTCAAAAGCTGTTAGTCGCAGATCAAGCCCGATCATATATTTGGACACGGAGGAAATGTGGCTACAATTCTGCGTCAAAATTGTTCAAATCGGTGATGAAGAAAAATCTACTACTTTTTTACGGTCCACCCAAATCTTCATTTTCTCAAAAACTACAAGTCGCAGATCAAGCCCGATTATATATTTGGACACGGAGGAAATGTAGCTACAATTCTGCATCAAAATTGTTTAAATCGGTGATGAATAAAAATCTACTACTTTCTTACGGTCTACCCAAAATTTCATTTTCTCAAAAGCCGTAAGTCGCAGATCAAGCCCGATTATATATTTGGACACGGAGGAAATGTAGCTACAATTCTGCATCAAAATTGTTTAAATCGGTGATGAAGAAAAATCTACTACTTTTTTACGGTCCACCCAAATCTTCATTTTCTCAAAATCTACAAGTCGCAGATCAAGTCAAATTATATATGTGGACACGAAGCGAATGTAGCTACAATTCTGCATCAAAATTGTTTAAATCGGTGATGAAGAAAAATCTACTACTTTTTTACGGTCTATCCAAAACTTCATTTTCTCAAAAGCTGTTAGTCGCAGATCAAGCCCGATCATATATTTGGACACGGAGGAAATGTGGCTACAATTCTGCGTCAAAATTGTTCAAATCGGTGATGAAGAAAAATCTACTACTTTTTTACGGTCCACCCAAATCTTCATTTTCTCAAAAACTACAAGTCGCAGATCAAGCCCGATTATATATTTGGACACGGAGGAAATGTAGCTACAATTCTGCATCAAAATTGTTTAAATCGGTGATAAAGAAAAATCTACTACTTTTTTACGGTCTATCCAAAACTTCATCTTCTCAAAATCTACAACTCGCAGATCAGGCCAAATTATATATTTGGACACGGAGGAAATGTAGCTACAATTCTGCATCAAAATTGTTCAAATCGGTGATGAAGAAAAATCTACTACTTTTTTACGGTCTACCCAAATCTTCATTTTCTCAAAAACTACAAGTCGCAGATCAAGTCAAATTATATATTTGGACACGGAGTGAATGTAGCTACAATTCAGCATCAAAATTGTTTAAATCGGTGATGAAGAAAAATCTACTACTTTTTTACGGTCTAACTAAAACTTCATTTTCTCAAAAACTACAAGTCGCAGATAAAGTCAACTTATATATTTGGACACGGAGTGAATGTAGCTACAATTCAGCATCAAAATTGTTTAAATCGGTGATGAAGTAAAATCTACTACTTTTTTACTTTCTATCCAAAACTTCATCTTCTCAAAATCTAAAAGCCGCAGATCAAGTCAAATTATATACTTGGACACGGAGTGAATGTAGCTACAATTCTGCATCAAAATTGTTCAAATCGGTGATGAAGAAAAAATTACTACTTTACGGTCTACCCAAAACTTCATTTTCTTAAAAGCTATAAGTCGCAGATCAGGCCCGATCATATATTTGGACACGGAGGAAATGTAGCTACAATTCAGCATCAAAATTGTTTAAATCGGTGATAAACAAAAATCTACTACTTTTTTACGGTCTAACCAAAAATTCATTTTCTCAAAAACTACAAGTCGCAGATCAAGTCAAATTATATATTTGGACACTGAGTGAATGTAGCTACAATTCAGCATCAAAATTGTTTAAATCGGTGATGAAGAAAAATCTACTACTTTTTTACGGTCTACCCAAAACTTCATTTTCTCAAAAGCTGTAAGTCGCAGATCAAGCCCGATCATATATTTGGACACGGAGGAAATGTAGCTACAATTCTGCATCAAAATTGTTTAAATCGGTGATGAAGAAAAATCTACTACTTTTTTACGGTCCACCCAAATCTTCATTTTCTCAAAAACTACAAGTCGCAGATCAAGTCAAATTATATATTTGGACACGGAGTGAATGTAGCTACAATTCTGCATCAAAATTGTTCAAATCGGTGATGAAGAAAAATCTACTACTTTTTTACGGTCTACCCAAAATTTCATTTTCTCAAAAGCCGTAAGTCGCAGATCAAGCCGGATTATATATTTGGACACGGAGGAAATGTAGCTACAATTCTGCATCAAAATTGTTTAAATCGGTGATGAAGAAAAATCTACTACTTTTTTACGGTCTATCCAAAACTTCATTTTCTCAAAAGCTGTTAGTCGCAGATCAAGCCCGATCATATATTTGGACACGGAGGAAATGTGGCTACAATTCTGCGTCAAAATTGTTCAAATCGGTGATGAAGAAAAATCTACTACTTTTTTACGGTCCACCCAAATCTTCATTTTCTCAAAAACTACAAGTCGCAGATCAAGCCCGATTATATATTTGGACACGGAGGAAATGTAGCTACAATTCTGCATCAAAATTGTTTAAATCGGTGATGAAGAAAAATCTACTACTTTTTTACGGTCTATCCAAAACTTCATTTTCTCAAAAGCTGTTAGTCGCAGATCAAGCCCGATCATATATTTGGACATGGAGGAAATGTAGCTACAATTCTGCTTCAAAATTGTTTAAATCGGTGATAAAGAAAAATCTACTACTTTTTTACGGTCTATCCAAAACTTCATTTTCTCAAAATCTACAAGTCGCAGATCAAGTCAAATTATATATGTGGACACGAAGCGAATGTAGCTACAATTCTGCATCAAAATTGTTCAAATCGGTGATGAAGAAAAATCTACTACTTTTTTACGGACTACCCAAATCTTCATTTTCTCAAAAACTACAAGTCGCAGATCAAGTCAAATTATATATTTGGACACGGAGTGAATGTAGCTACAATTCAGCATCAAAATTGTTTAAATCGGTGATGAAGAAAAATCTACTACTTTTTTACGGTCTAACTAAAACTTCATTTTCTCAAAAACTACAAGTCGCAGATAAAGTCAACTTATATATTTGGACACGGAGTGAATGTAGCTACAATTCAGCATCAAAATTGTTTAAATCGGTGATGAAGTAAAATCTACTACTTTTTTACTTTCTATCCAAAACTTCATCTTCTCAAAATCTAAAAGCCGCAGATCAAGTCAAATTATATACTTGGACACGGAGTGAATGTAGCTACAATTCTGCATCAAAATTGTTCAAATCGGTGATGAAGAAAAAATTACTACTTTACGGTCTACCCAAAACTTCATTTTCTTAAAAGCTATAAGTCGCAGATCAGGCCCGATCATATATTTGGACACGGAGGAAATGTAGCTACAATTCTGCATCAAAATTGTTTAAATCGGTGATGAAGAAAAATCTACTACTTTTTTGCGGTAAACCCAAATCTTCATTTTCTCAAAAACTACAAGTCGCAGATCAAGTCAAATTATACATTTGGACACGGAGTGAATGTAGCTACAATTCAGCATCAAAATTGTTTAAATCGGTGATAAAGAAAAATCTACTACTTTTTTACGGTCTAACCAAAAATTCATTTTCTCAAAAACTACAAGTCGCAGATCAAGTCAAATTATATATTTGGACACTGAGTGAATGTAGCTACAATTCAGCATCAAAATTGTTTAAATCGGTGATGAAGAAAAATCTACTACTTTTTTACGGTCTACCCAAAACTTCATTTTCTCAAAAGCTGTAAGTCGCAGATCAAGCCCGATTTGGACACGGAGGAAATGTAGCTACAATTCTGCATCAAAATTGTTTAAATCGGTGATGAAGAAAAATCTACTACTTTTTTACGGTCCACCCAAATCTTCATTTTCTCAAAAACTACAAGTCGCAGATCAAGTCAAATTATATATTTGGACACGGAGTGAATGTAGCTACAATTCTGCATCAAAATTGTTCAAATCGGTGATGAAGAAAAATCTACTACTTTTTTACGGTCCACCCACATCTTCATTTTCTCAAAAGCCGTAAGTCGCAGATCAAGCCCGATTATATATTTGGACACGGAGGAAATGTAGCTACAATTCTGCATCAAAATTGTTTAAATCGGTGATGAAGAAAAATCTACTACTTTTTTACGGTCTATCCAAAACTTCATTTTCTCAAAAGCTGTTAGTCGCAGATCAAGCCCGATCATATATTTGGACACGGAGGAAATGTGGCTACAATTCTGCGTCAAAATTGTTCAAATCGGTGATGAAGAAAAATCTACTACTTTTTTACGGTCCACCCACATCTTCATTTTCTCAAAAGCCGTAAGTCGCAGATCAAGCCCGATTATATATTTGGACACGGAGGAAATGTAGCTACAATTCTGCATCAAAATTGTTTAAATCGGTGATGAAGAAAAATCTACTACTTTTTTACGGTCTATCCAAAACTTCATTTTCTCAAAAGCTGTTAGTCGCAGATCAAGCCCGATCATATATTTGGACACGGAGGAAATGTGGCTACAATTCTGCGTCAAAATTGTTCAAATCGGTGATGAAGAAAAATCTACTACTTTTTTACGGTCCACCCACATCTTCATTTTCTCAAAAACTACAAGTCGCAGATCAAGCCCGATTATATATTTGGACACGGAGGAAATGTAGCTACAATTCTGCATCAAAATTGTTTAAATCGGTGATGAAGAAAAATCTACTACTTTTTTACGGTCTATCCAAAACTTCATTTTCTCAAAAGCTGTTAGTCGCAGATCAAGCCCGATCATATATTTGGACATGGAGGAAATGTAGCTACAATTCTGCTTCAAAATTGTTTAAATCGGTGATAAAGAAAAATCTACTACTTTTTTACGGTCTATCCAAAACTTCATTTTCTCAAAATCTACAAGTCGCAGATCAAGTCAAATTATATATGTGGACACGAAGCGAATGTAGCTACAATTCTGCATCAAAATTGTTTAAATCGGTGATGAAGAAAAATCTACTACTTTTTTACGGTCCACCCAAATCTTCATTTTCTCAAAATCTACAAGTCGCAGATCAAGTCAAATTATATATGTGGACACGAAGCGAATGTAGCTACAATTCTGCATCAAAATTGTTTAAATCGGTGATGAAGAAAAATCTACTACTTTTTTACGGTCTATCCAAAACTTCATTTTCTCAAAAGCTGTTAGTCGCAGATCAAGCCCGATCATATATTTGGACACGGAGGAAATGTGGCTACAATTCTGCGTCAAAATTGTTCAAATCGGTGATGAAGAAAAATCTACTACTTTTTTACGGTCCACCCAAATCTTCATTTTCTCAAAAACTACAAGTCGCAGATCAAGCCCGATTATATATTTGGACACGGAGGAAATGTAGCTACAATTCTGCATCAAAATTGTTTAAATCGGTGATGAAGAAAAATCTACTACTTTTTTACGGTCTATCCAAAACTTCATTTTCTCAAAAGCTGTTAGTCGCAGATCAAGCCCGATCATATATTTGGACACGGAGGAAATGTGGCTACAATTCTGCGTCAAAATTGTTCAAATCGGTGATGAAGAAAAATCTACTACTTTTTTACGGTCCACCCAAATCTTCATTTTCTCAAAATCTACAAGTCGCAGATCAAGTCAAATTATATATGTGGACACGAAGCGAATGTAGCTACAATTCTGCATCAAAATTGTTTAAATCGGTGATGAAGAAAAATCTACTACTTTTTTACGGTCTATCCAAAACTTCATTTTCTCAAAAGCTGTTAGTCGCAGATCAAGCCCGATCATATATTTGGACACGGAGGAAATGTGGCTACAATTCTGCGTCAAAATTGTTTAAATCGGTGATGAAGAAAAATCTACTACTTTTTTACGGTCCACCCAAATCTTCATTTTCTCAAAAACTACAAGTCGCAGATCAAGTCAAATTATATATTTGGACACGGAGTGAATGTAGCTACAATTCTGCATCAAAATTGTTCAAATCGGTGATGAAGAAAAATCTACTACTTTTTTACGGTCTACCCAAAATTTCATTTTCTCAAAAGCCGTAAGTCGCAGATCAAGCCCGATTATATATTTGGACACGGAGGAAATGTAGCTACAATTCTGCATCAAAATTGTTTAAATCGGTGATGAAGAAAAATCTACTACTTTTTTACGGTCTATCCAAAACTTCATTTTCTCAAAAGCTGTTAGTCGCAGATCAAGCCCGATCATATATTTGGACACGGAGGAAATGTGGCTACAATTCTGCGTCAAAATTGTTCAAATCGGTGATGAAGAAAAATCTACTACTTTTTTACGGTCCACCCACATCTTCATTTTCTCAAAAACTACAAGTCGCAGATCAAGCCCGATTATATATTTGGACACGGAGGAAATGTAGCTACAATTCTGCATCAAAATTGTTTAAATCGGTGATGAAGAAAAATCTACTACTTTTTTACGGTCTATCCAAAACTTCATTTTCTCAAAAGCTGTTAGTCGCAGATCAAGCCCGATCATATATTTGGACATGGAGGAAATGTAGCTACAATTCTGCTTCAAAATTGTTTAAATCGGTGATAAAGAAAAATCTACTACTTTTTTACGGTCTATCCAAAACTTCATTTTCTCAAAATCTACAAGTCGCAGATCAAGTCAAATTATATATGTGGACACGAAGCGAATGTAGCTACAATTCTGCATCAAAATTGTTTAAATCGGTGATGAAGAAAAATCTACTACTTTTTTACGGTCCACCCAAATCTTCATTTTCTCAAAATCTACAAGTCGCAGATCAAGTCAAATTATATATGTGGACACGAAGCGAATGTAGCTACAATTCTGCATCAAAATTGTTTAAATCGGTGATGAAGAAAAATCTACTACTTTTTTACGGTCTATCCAAAACTTCATTTTCTCAAAAGCTGTTAGTCGCAGATCAAGCCCGATCATATATTTGGACACGGAGGAAATGTGGCTACAATTCTGCGTCAAAATTGTTCAAATCGGTGATGAAGAAAAATCTACTACTTTTTTACGGTCCACCCAAATCTTCATTTTCTCAAAAACTACAAGTCGCAGATCAAGCCCGATTATATATTTGGACACGGAGGAAATGTAGCTACAATTCTGCATCAAAATTGTTTAAATCGGTGATGAAGAAAAATCTACTACTTTTTTACGGTCTATCCAAAACTTCATTTTCTCAAAAGCTGTTAGTCGCAGATCAAGCCCGATCATATATTTGGACACGGAGGAAATGTGGCTACAATTCTGCGTCAAAATTGTTCAAATCGGTGATGAAGAAAAATCTACTACTTTTTTACGGTCCACCCAAATCTTCATTTTCTCAAAATCTACAAGTCGCAGATCAAGTCAAATTATATATGTGGACACGAAGCGAATGTAGCTACAATTCTGCATCAAAATTGTTTAAATCGGTGATGAAGAAAAATCTACTACTTTTTTACGGTCTATCCAAAACTTCATTTTCTCAAAAGCTGTTAGTCGCAGATCAAGCCCGATCATATATTTGGACACGGAGGAAATGTGGCTACAATTCTGCGTCAAAATTGTTCAAATCGGTGATGAAGAAAAATCTACTACTTTTTTACGGTCCACCCAAATCTTCATTTTCTCAAAATCTACAAGTCGCAGATCAAGTCAAATTATATATGTGGACACGAAGCGAATGTAGCTACAATTCTGCATCAAAATTGTTTAAATCGGTGATGAAGAAAAATCTACTACTTTTTTACGGTCTATCCAAAACTTCATTTTCTCAAAAGCTGTTAGTCGCAGATCAAGCCCGATCATATATTTGGACACGGAGGAAATGTGGCTACAATTCTGCGTCAAAATTGTTCAAATCGGTGATGAAGAAAAATCTACTACTTTTTTACGGTCCACCCAAATCTTCATTTTCTCAAAAACTACAAGTCGCAGATCAAGCCCGATTATATATTTGGACACGGAGGAAATGTAGCTACAATTCTGCATCAAAATTGTTTAAATCGGTGATGAATAAAAATCTACTACTTTCTTACGGTCTACCCAAAATTTCATTTTCTCAAAAGCCGTAAGTCGCAGATCAAGCCCGATTATATATTTGGACACGGAGGAAATGTAGCTACAATTCTGCATCAAAATTGTTTAAATCGGTGATGAAGAAAAATCTACTACTTTTTTACGGTCCACCCAAATCTTCATTTTCTCAAAATCTACAAGTCGCAGATCAAGTCAAATTATATATGTGGACACGAAGCGAATGTAGCTACAATTCTGCATCAAAATTGTTTAAATCGGTGATGAAGAAAAATCTACTACTTTTTTACGGTCTATCCAAAACTTCATTTTCTCAAAAGCTGTTAGTCGCAGATCAAGCCCGATCATATATTTGGACACGGAGGAAATGTGGCTACAATTCTGCGTCAAAATTGTTCAAATCGGTGATGAAGAAAAATCTACTACTTTTTTACGGTCCACCCAAATCTTCATTTTCTCAAAAACTACAAGTCGCAGATCAAGCCCGATTATATATTTGGACACGGAGGAAATGTAGCTACAATTCTGCATCAAAATTGTTTAAATCGGTGATAAAGAAAAATCTACTACTTTTTTACGGTCTATCCAAAACTTCATCTTCTCAAAATCTACAACTCGCAGATCAGGCCAAATTATATATTTGGACACGGAGGAAATGTAGCTACAATTCTGCATCAAAATTGTTCAAATCGGTGATGAAGAAAAATCTACTACTTTTTTACGGTCTACCCAAATCTTCATTTTCTCAAAAACTACAAGTCGCAGATCAAGCCCGATTATATATTTGGACACGGAGGAAATGTAGCTACAATTCAGCATCAAAATTGTTTAAATCGGTGATGAAGAAAAATCTACTACTTTTTTACGGTCTAACTAAAACTTCATTTTCTCAAAAACTACAAGTCGCAGATAAAGTCAACTTATATATTTGGACACGGAGTGAATGTAGCTACAATTCAGCATCAAAATTGTTTAAATCGGTGATGAAGTAAAATCTACTACTTTTTTACTTTCTATCCAAAACTTCATCTTCTCAAAATCTAAAAGCCGCAGATCAAGTCAAATTATATACTTGGACACGGAGTGAATGTAGCTACAATTCTGCATCAAAATTGTTCAAATCGGTGATGAAGAAAAAATTACTACTTTACGGTCTACCCAAAACTTCATTTTCTTAAAAGCTATAAGTCGCAGATCAGGCCCGATCATATATTTGGACACGGAGGAAATGTAGCTACAATTCAGCATCAAAATTGTTTAAATCGGTGATAAACAAAAATCTACTACTTTTTTACGGTCTAACCAAAAATTCATTTTCTCAAAAACTACAAGTCGCAGATCAAGTCAAATTATATATTTGGACACTGAGTGAATGTAGCTACAATTCAGCATCAAAATTGTTTAAATCGGTGATGAAGAAAAATCTACTACTTTTTTACGGTCTACCCAAAACTTCATTTTCTCAAAAGCTGTAAGTCGCAGATCAAGCCCGATCATATATTTGGACACGGAGGAAATGTAGCTACAATTCTGCATCAAAATTGTTTAAATCGGTGATGAAGAAAAATCTACTACTTTTTTACGGTCCACCCAAATCTTCATTTTCTCAAAAACTACAAGTCGCAGATCAAGTCAAATTATATATTTGGACACGGAGTGAATGTAGCTACAATTCTGCATCAAAATTGTTCAAATCGGTGATGAAGAAAAATCTACTACTTTTTTACGGTCTACCCAAAATTTCATTTTCTCAAAACCCGTAAGTCGCAGATCAAGCCGGATTATATATTTGGACACGGAGGAAATGTAGCTACAATTCTGCATCAAAATTGTTTAAATCGGTGATGAAGAAAAATCTACTACTTTTTTACGGTCTATCCAAAACTTCATTTTCTCAAAAGCTGTTAGTCGCAGATCAAGCCCGATCATATATTTGGACACGGAGGAAATGTGGCTACAATTCTGCGTCAAAATTGTTCAAATCGGTGATGAAGAAAAATCTACTACTTTTTTACGGTCCACCCAAATCTTCATTTTCTCAAAAACTACAAGTCGCAGATCAAGCCCGATTATATATTTGGACACGGAGGAAATGTAGCTACAATTCTGCATCAAAATTGTTTAAATCGGTGATGAAGAAAAATCTACTACTTTTTTACGGTCTATCCAAAACTTCATTTTCTCAAAAGCTGTTAGTCGCAGATCAAGCCCGATCATATATTTGGACATGGAGGAAATGTAGCTACAATTCTGCTTCAAAATTGTTTAAATCGGTGATAAAGAAAAATCTACTACTTTTTTACGGTCTATCCAAAACTTCATTTTCTCAAAATCTACAAGTCGCAGATCAAGTCAAATTATATATGTGGACACGAAGCGAATGTAGCTACAATTCTGCATCAAAATTGTTCAAATCGGTGATGAAGAAAAATCTACTACTTTTTTACGGACTACCCAAATCTTCATTTTCTCAAAAACTACAAGTCGCAGATCAAGTCAAATTATATATTTGGACACGGAGTGAATGTAGCTACAATTCAGCATCAAAATTGTTTAAATCGGTGATGAAGAAAAATCTACTACTTTTTTACGGTCTAACTAAAACTTCATTTTCTCAAAAACTACAAGTCGCAGATAAAGTCAACTTATATATTTGGACACGGAGTGAATGTAGCTACAATTCAGCATCAAAATTGTTTAAATCGGTGATGAAGTAAAATCTACTACTTTTTTACTTTCTATCCAAAACTTCATCTTCTCAAAATCTAAAAGCCGCAGATCAAGTCAAATTATATACTTGGACACGGAGTGAATGTAGCTACAATTCTGCATCAAAATTGTTCAAATCGGTGATGAAGAAAAAATTACTACTTTACGGTCTACCCAAAACTTCATTTTCTTAAAAGCTATAAGTCGCAGATCAGGCCCGATCATATATTTGGACACGGAGGAAATGTAGCTACAATTCTGCATCAAAATTGTTTAAATCGGTGATGAAGAAAAATCTACTACTTTTTTGCGGTAAACCCAAATCTTCATTTTCTCAAAAACTACAAGTCGCAGATCAAGTCAAATTATACATTTGGACACGGAGTGAATGTAGCTACAATTCAGCATCAAAATTGTTTAAATCGGTGATAAAGAAAAATCTACTACTTTTTTACGGTCTAACCAAAAATTCATTTTCTCAAAAACTACAAGTCGCAGATCAAGTCAAATTATATATTTGGACACTGAGTGAATGTAGCTACAATTCAGCATCAAAATTGTTTAAATCGGTGATGAAGAAAAATCTACTACTTTTTTACGGTCTACCCAAAACTTCATTTTCTCAAAAGCTGTAAGTCGCAGATCAAGCCCGATCATATATTTGGACACGGAGGAAATGTAGCTACAATTCTGCATCAAAATTGTTTAAATCGGTGATGAAGAAAAATCTACTACTTTTTTACGGTCCACCCAAATCTTCATTTTCTCAAAAACTACAAGTCGCAGATCAAGTCAAATTATATATTTGGACACGGAGTGAATGTAGCTACAATTCTGCATCAAAATTGTTCAAATCGGTGATGAAGAAAAATCTACTACTTTTTTACGGTCTACCCAAAATTTCATTTTCTCAAAAGCCGTAAGTCGCAGATCAAGCCCGATTATATATTTGGACACGGAGGAAATGTAGCTACAATTCTGCATCAAAATTGTTTAAATCGGTGATGAAGAAAAATCTACTACTTTTTTACGGTCTATCCAAAACTTCATTTTCTCAAAAGCTGTTAGTCGCAGATCAAGCCCGATCATATATTTGGACACGGAGGAAATGTGGCTACAATTCTGCGTCAAAATTGTTCAAATCGGTGATGAAGAAAAATCTACTACTTTTTTACGGTCCACCCAAATCTTCATTTTCTCAAAAACTACAAGTCGCAGATCAAGCCCGATTATATATTTGGACACGGAGGAAATGTAGCTACAATTCTGCATCAAAATTGTTTAAATCGGTGATGAAGAAAAATCTACTACTTTTTTACGGTCTATCCAAAACTTCATTTTCTCAAAAGCTGTTAGTCGCAGATCAAGCCCGATCATATATTTGGACATGGAGGAAATGTAGCTACAATTCTGCTTCAAAATTGTTTAAATCGGTGATAAAGAAAAATCTACTACTTTTTTACGGTCTATCCAAAACTTCATTTTCTCAAAATCTACAAGTCGCAGATCAAGTCAAAGCGAATGTAGCTACAATTCTGCATCAAAATTGTTCAAATCGGTGATGAAGAAAAATCTACTACTTTTTTACGGACTACCCAAATCTTCATTTTCTCAAAAACTACAAGTCGCAGATCAAGTCAAATTATATATTTGGACACGGAGTGAATGTAGCTACAATTCAGCATCAAAATTGTTTAAATCGGTGATGAAGAAAAATCTACTACTTTTTTACGGTCTAACTAAAACTTCATTTTCTCAAAAACTACAAGTCGCAGATAAAGTCAACTTATATATTTGGACACGGAGTGAATGTAGCTACAATTCAGCATCAAAATTGTTTAAATCGGTGATGAAGTAAAATCTACTACTTTTTTACTTTCTATCCAAAACTTCATCTTCTCAAAATCTAAAAGCCGCAGATCAAGTCAAATTATATACTTGGACACGGAGTGAATGTAGCTACAATTCTGCATCAAAATTGTTCAAATCGGTGATGAAGAAAAAATTACTACTTTACGGTCTACCCAAAACTTCATTTTCTTAAAAGCTATAAGTCGCAGATCAGGCCCGATCATATATTTGGACACGGAGGAAATGTAGCTACAATTCTGCATCAAAATTGTTTAAATCGGTGATGAAGAAAAATCTACTACTTTTTTGCGGTAAACCCAAATCTTCATTTTCTCAAAAACTACAAGTCGCAGATCAAGTCAAATTATATATTTGGACACTGAGTGAATGTAGCTACAATTCAGCATCAAAATTGTTTAAATCGGTGATGAAGAAAAATCTACTACTTTTTTACGGTCTACCCAAAACTTCATTTTCTCAAAAGCTGTAAGTCGCAGATCAAGCCCGATCATATATTTGGACACGGAGGAAATGTAGCTACAATTCTGCATCAAAATTGTTTAAATCGGTGATGAAGAAAAATCTACTACTTTTTTACGGTCCACCCAAATCTTCATTTTCTCAAAAACTACAAGTCGCAGATCAAGTCAAATTATATATTTGGACACGGAGTGAATGTAGCTACAATTCTGCATCAAAATTGTTCAAATCGGTGATGAAGAAAAATCTACTACTTTTTTACGGTCTACCCAAAATTTCATTTTCTCAAAAGCCGTAAGTCGCAGATCAAGCCCGATTATATATTTGGACACGGAGGAAATGTAGCTACAATTCTGCATCAAAATTGTTTAAATCGGTGATGAAGAAAAATCTACTACTTTTTTACGGTCTATCCAAAACTTCATTTTCTCAAAAGCTGTTAGTCGCAGATCAAGCCCGATCATATATTTGGACACGGAGGAAATGTGGCTACAATTCTGCGTCAAAATTGTTCAAATCGGTGATGAAGAAAAATCTACTACTTTTTTACGGTCCACCCAAATCTTCATTTTCTCAAAAACTACAAGTCGCAGATCAAGCCCGATTATATATTTGGACACGGAGGAAATGTAGCTACAATTCTGCATCAAAATTGTTTAAATCGGTGATGAAGAAAAATCTACTACTTTTTTACGGTCTATCCAAAACTTCATTTTCTCAAAAGCTGTTAGTCGCAGATCAAGCCCGATCATATATTTGGACATGGAGGAAATGTAGCTACAATTCTGCTTCAAAATTGTTTAAATCGGTGATAAAGAAAAATCTACTACTTTTTTACGGTCTATCCAAAACTTCATTTTCTCAAAATCTACAAGTCGCAGATCAAGTCAAATTATATATGTGGACACGAAGCGAATGTAGCTACAATTCTGCATCAAAATTGTTCAAATCGGTGATGAAGAAAAATCTACTACTTTTTTACGGACTACCCAAATCTTCATTTTCTCAAAAACTACAAGTCGCAGATCAAGTCAAATTATATATTTGGACACGGAGTGAATGTAGCTACAATTCAGCATCAAAATTGTTTAAATCGGTGATGAAGAAAAATCTACTACTTTTTTACGGTCTAACTAAAACTTCATTTTCTCAAAAACTACAAGTCGCAGATAAAGTCAACTTATATATTTGGACACGGAATGAATGTAGCTACAATTCAGCATCAAAATTGTTTAAATCGGTGATGAAGAAAAATCTACTACTTTTTTACGGTCTACCCAAAACTTCATTTTCTCAAAAGCTGTAAGTCGCAGATCAAGCCCGATCATATATTTGGACACAGAGGAAATGTAGCTACAATTCTGCATCAAAATTGTTTAAATCGGTGATGAAGAAAAATCTACTACTTTTTTACGGTCCACCCAAATCTTCATTTTCTCAAAAACTACAAGTCGCAGATCAAGTCAAATTATATATTTGGACACGGAGTGAATGTAGCTACAATTCTGCATCAAAATTGTTCAAATCGGTGATGAAGAAAAATCTACTACTTTTTTACGGTCTACCCAAAATTTCATTTTCTCAAAAGCCGTAAGTCGCAGATCAAGCCCGATTATATATTTGGACACGGAGGAAATGTAGCTACAATTCTGCATCAAAATTGTTTAAATCGGTGATGAAGAAAAATCTACTACTTTTTTACGGTCTATCCAAAACTTCATTTTCTCAAAAGCTGTTAGTCGCAGATCAAGCCCGATCATATATTTGGACACGGAGGAAATGTGGCTACAATTCTGCGTCAAAATTGTTCAAATCGGTGATGAAGAAAAATCTACTACTTTTTTACGGTCCACCCAAATCTTCATTTTCTCAAAAACTACAAGTCGCAGATCAAGCCCGATTATATATTTGGACACGGAGGAAATGTAGCTACAATTCTGCATCAAAATTGTTTAAATCGGTGATGAAGAAAAATCTACTACTTTTTTACGGTCTATCCAAAACTTCATTTTCTCAAAAGCTGTTAGTCGCAGATCAAGCCCGATCATATATTTGGACATGGAGGAAATGTAGCTACAATTCTGCTTCAAAATTGTTTAAATCGGTGATAAAGAAAAATCTACTACTTTTTTACGGTCTATCCAAAACTTCATTTTCTCAAAATCTACAAGTCGCAGATCAAGTCAAATTATATATGTGGACACGAAGCGAATGTAGCTACAATTCTGCATCAAAATTGTTCAAATCGGTGATGAAGAAAAATCTACTACTTTTTTACGGACTACCCAAATCTTCATTTTCTCAAAAACTACAAGTCGCAGATCAAGTCAAATTATATATTTGGACACGGAGTGAATGTAGCTACAATTCAGCATCAAAATTGTTTAAATCGGTGATGAAGAAAAATCTACTACTTTTTTACGGTCTAACTAAAACTTCATTTTCTCAAAAACTACAAGTCGCAGATAAAGTCAACTTATATATTTGGACACGGAGTGAATGTAGCTACAATTCTGCATCAAAATTGTTTAAATCGGTGATGAAGAAAAATCTACTACTTTTTTACGGACTACCCAAATCTTCATTTTCTCAAAAACTACAAGTCGCAGATCAAGTCAAATTATATATTTGGACACGGAGTGAATGTAGCTACAATTCAGCATCAAAATTGTTTAAATCGGTGATGAAGAAAAATCTACTACTTTTTTACGGTCTAACTAAAACTTCATTTTCTCAAAAACTACAAGTCGCAGATAAAGTCAACTTATATATTTGGACACGGAGTGAATGTAGCTACAATTCAGCATCAAAATTGTTTAAATCGGTGATGAAGTAAAATCTACTACTTTTTTACTTTCTATCCAAAACTTCATCTTCTCAAAATCTAAAAGCCGCAGATCAAGTCAAATTATATACTTGGACACGGAGTGAATGTAGCTACAATTCTGCATCAAAATTGTTCAAATCGGTGATGAAGAAAAAATTACTACTTTACGGTCTACCCAAAACTTCATTTTCTTAAAAGCTATAAGTCGCAGATCAGGCCCGATCATATATTTGGACACGGAGGAAATGTAGCTACAATTCTGCATCAAAATTGTTTAAATCGGTGATGAAGAAAAATCTACTACTTTTTTGCGGTAAACCCAAGTCTTCATTTTCTCAAAAACTACAAGTCGCAGATCAAGTCAAATTATACATTTGGACACGGAGTGAATGTAGCTACAATTCAGCATCAAAATTGTTTAAATCGGTGATAAAGAAAAATCTACTACTTTTTTACGGTCTAACCAAAAATTCATTTTCTCAAAAACTACAAGTCGCAGATCAAGTCAAATTATATATTTGGACACTGAATGAATGTAGCTACAATTCAGCATCAAAATTGTTTAAATCGGTGATGAAGAAAAATCTACTACTTTTTTACGGTCTACCCAAAACTTCATTTTCTCAAAAGCTGTAAGTCGCAGATCAAGCCCGATCATATATTTGGACACGGAGGAAATGTAGCTACAATTCTGCATCAAAATTGTTTAAATCGGTGATGAAGAAAAATCTACTACTTTTTTACGGTCCACCCAAATCTTCATTTTCTCAAAAACTACAAGTCGCAGATCAAGTCAAATTATATATTTGGACACGGAGTGAATGTAGCTACAATTCTGCATCAAAATTGTTCAAATCGGTGATGAAGAAAAATCTACTACTTTTTTACGGTCTACCCAAAATTTCATTTTCTCAAAAGCCGTAAGTCGCAGATCAAGCCCGATTATATATTTGGACACGGAGGAAATGTAGCTACAATTCTGCATCAAAATTGTTTAAATCGGTGATGAAGAAAAATCTACTACTTTTTTACGGTCTATCCAAAACTTCATTTTCTCAAAAGCTGTTAGTCGCAGATCAAGCCCGATCATATATTTGGACACGGAGGAAATGTGGCTACAATTCTGCGTCAAAATTGTTCAAATCGGTGATGAAGAAAAATCTACTACTTTTTTACGGTCCACCCACATCTTCATTTTCTCAAAAACTACAAGTCGCAGATCAAGCCCGATTATATATTTGGACACGGAGGAAATGTAGCTACAATTCTGCATCAAAATTGTTTAAATCGGTGATGAAGAAAAATCTACTACTTTTTTACGGTCTATCCAAAACTTCATTTTCTCAAAAGCTGTTAGTCGCAGATCAAGCCCGATCATATATTTGGACATGGAGGAAATGTAGCTACAATTCTGCTTCAAAATTGTTTAAATCGGTGATAAAGAAAAATCTACTACTTTTTTACGGTCTATCCAAAACTTCATTTTCTCAAAATCTACAAGTCGCAGATCAAGTCAAATTATATATGTGGACACGAAGCGAATGTAGCTACAATTCTGCATCAAAATTGTTCAAATCGGTGATGAAGAAAAATCTACTACTTTTTTACGGACTACCCAAATCTTCATTTTCTCAAAAACTACAAGTCGCAGATCAAGTCAAATTATATATTTGGACACGGAGTGAATGTAGCTACAATTCAGCATCAAAATTGTTTAAATCGGTGATGAAGAAAAATCTACTACTTTTTTACGGTCTAACTAAAACTTCATTTTCTCAAAAACTACAAGTCGCAGATAAAGTCAACTTATATATTTGGACACGGAGTGAATGTAGCTACAATTCAGCATCAAAATTGTTTAAATCGGTGATGAAGTAAAATCTACTACTTTTTTACTTTCTATCCAAAACTTCATCTTCTCAAAATCTAAAAGCCGCAGATCAAGTCAAATTATATACTTGGACACGGAGTGAATGTAGCTACAATTCTGCATCAAAATTGTTCAAATCGGTGATGAAGAAAAAATTACTACTTTACGGTCTACCCAAAACTTCATTTTCTTAAAAGCTATAAGTCGCAGATCAGGCCCGATCATATATTTGGACACGGAGGAAATGTAGCTACAATTCTGCATCAAAATTGTTTAAATCGGTGATGAAGAAAAATCTACTACTTTTTTGCGGTAAACCCAAGTCTTCATTTTCTCAAAAACTACAAGTCGCAGATCAAGTCAAATTATACATTTGGACACGGAGTGAATGTAGCTACAATTCAGCATCAAAATTGTTTAAATCGGTGATAAAGAAAAATCTACTACTTTTTTACGGTCTAACCAAAAATTCATTTTCTCAAAAACTACAAGTCGCAGATCAAGTCAAATTATATATTTGGACACTGAATGAATGTAGCTACAATTCAGCATCAAAATTGTTTAAATCGGTGATGAAGAAAAATCTACTACTTTTTTACGGTCTACCCAAAACTTCATTTTCTCAAAAGCTGTAAGTCGCAGATCAAGCCCGATCATATATTTGGACACGGAGGAAATGTAGCTACAATTCTGCATCAAAATTGTTTAAATCGGTGATGAAGAAAAATCTACTACTTTTTTACGGTCCACCCAAATCTTCATTTTCTCAAAAACTACAAGTCGCAGATCAAGTCAAATTATATATTTGGACACGGAGTGAATGTAGCTACAATTCTGCATCAAAATTGTTCAAATCGGTGATGAAGAAAAATCTACTACTTTTTTACGGTCTATCCAAAACTTCACCTTCTCAAAATCTACAACTCGCAGATCAAGCCAAATTATATATTTGGACACGGAGGAAATGTAGCTACAATTCTGCATCAAAATTGTTCAAATCGGTGATGAAGAAAAATCTACTACTTTTTTACGGTCTAACCAAAAATTCATTTTCTCAAAAGCTGTAAGTCGCAGATCAAGCCCGATCATATATTTGAACACGGAGCAAATGTAGCTACAATGCTGCATAAATTTTTTTTAAATCGGTGATGAAGTAAAATCTACTACTTTTTTAAGGTCTAACCAAAAATTCATTTTCTCAAAAGCTATAAGTCGCAGATCAAGCCCGATCATATATTTGGACACGGAGCAAATGTAGCTACAATTCAGCATCAAAATTGTTCAAATCGGTGATGAAGAAAAATCTACTACTTTTTTACGGTCTAACCAAAAATTCATTTTCTCAAAAACTACAAGTCGCAGATAAAGTCAAATTATATATTTGGACACGGAGTGAATGTAGCTACAATTCTGCATCAAAATTGTTTATATCGGTGATGAATAAAAATCTACTACTTTCTTACTTTCTACCCAAAACTTCATTTTCTCAAAAGCTGTTAGTCGCAGATCAAGCCCGATCATATATTTGGACATGGAGGAAATGTAGCTACAATTCTGCTTCAAAATTGTTTAAATCGGTGATAAAGAAAAATCTACTACTTTTTTACGGTCTACCCAAAACTTCATTTTCTCAAAAGCTGTAAGTCGCAGATCAAGCCCGATCATATATTTGGACACGGAGGAAATGTAGCTACAATTCTGCATCAAAATTGTTTATATCGGTGATGAATAAAAATCTACTACTTTCTTACTTTCTACCCAAAACTTCATTTTCTCAAAAGCTGTTAGTCGCAGATCAAGCCCGATCATATATTTGGACATGGAGGAAATGTAGCTACAATTCTGCTTCAAAATTGTTTAAATCGGTGATAAAGAAAAATCTACTACTTTTTTACGGTCTACCCAAAACTTCATTTTCTCAAAAGCTGTAAGTCGCAGATCAAGTCAAATTATATATTTGGACACTGAGTGAATGTAGCTACAATTCAGCATCAAAATTGTTTAAATCGGTGATGAAGAAAAATCTACTACTTTTTTACGGTCTACCCAAAACTTCATTTTCTCAAAAGCTGTAAGTCGCAGATCAAGCCCGATCATATATTTGGACACGGAGGAAATGTAGCTACAATTCTGCATCAAAATTGTTTAAATCGGTGATGAAGAAAAATCTACTACTTTTTTACGGTCCACCCAAATCTTCATTTTCTCAAAAACTACAAGTCGCAGATCAAGTCAAATTATATATTTGGACACGGAGTGAATGTAGCTACAATTCTGCATCAAAATTGTTCAAACCGGTGATGAAGAAAAATCTACTACTTTTTTACGGTCTAACCAAAAATTCATTTTCTCAAAAGCTGTAAGTCGCAGATCAAGCCCGATCATATATTTGGACACGGAGCAAATGTAGCTACAATGCTGCATAAATTTTTTTTAAATCGGTGATGAAGTAAAATCTACTACTTTTTTAAGGTCTAACCAAAAATTCATTTTCTCAAAAGCTAAAAGTCGCAGATCAAGCCCAATTATATATTTGGACACGTACAAAATGTAGCTACGATTCTGCATCAAAATTGTTTAAATCGGTGATGAAGTAAAATCTACTACTTTTTTACGGTCTAACTGAAACTTCATTTTCTCAAAAACTACAAGTCGCAGATAAAGTCAACTTATATATTTGGACACGGAGTGAATGTAGCTACAATTCTGCATCAAAATTGTTCAAATCGGTGATGAAGAAAAATCTACTACTTTTTTACGGTCTAAACAAAACTTCATTTTCTCAAAAGCTGTTAGCCGCAGATCAAGCCCGATCATATATTTGGACACGGAGGAAATGTGGCTACAATTCTGCATCAAAATTGTTCAAATCGGTGATGAAGTAAAATCTACTACTTTTTAAGGTCTATCCAAAACTTCATCTTCTCAAAATCTAAAAGCCGCAGATCAAGTCAAATTATATATTTGGACACGGAGTGAATGTAGCTACAATTCTGCATCAAAATTGTTCAAATCGGTGATGAAGAAAAATCTACTACTTTTTTACGGTCTAACCAAAAATTCATTTTCTCAAAAACTACAAGTCGCAGATAAAGTCAAATTATATATTTGGACACGGAGTGAATGTAGCTACAATTCTGCATCAAAATTGTTTATATCGGTGATGAATAAAAATCTACTACTTTCTTACGGTCTACCCAAAACTTCATTTTCTCAAAAGCTGTTAGTCGCAGATCAAGCCCGATCATATATTTGGACATGGAGGAAATGTAGCTACAATTCTGCATCAAAATTGTTTAAATCGGTGATGAAGAAAAATCTACTACTTTTTTACGGTCCACCCAAATCTACATTTTCTCAAAAACTACAAGTCGCAGATCAAGTCAAATTATATATTTGGACACTGAGTGAATGTAGCTACAATTCAGCATCAAAATTGTTTAAATCGGTGATGAAGAAAAATCTACTACTTTTTTACGGTCTACCCAAAACTTCATTTTCTCAAAAGCTGTAAGTCGCAGATCAAGCCCGATCATATATTTGGACACGGAGGAAATGTAGCTACAATTCTGCATCAAAATTGTTTAAATCGGTGATGAAGAAAAATCTACTACTTTTTTACGGTCCACCCAAATCTTCATTTTCTCAAAAACTACAAGTCGCAGATCAAGTCAAATTATATATTTGGACACGGAGTGAATGTAGCTACAATTCTGCATCAAAATTGTTCAAATCGGTGATGAAGAAAAATCTACTACTTTTTTACGGTCTATCCAAAACTTCATCTTCTCAAAATCTACAACTCGCAGATCAAGCCAAATTATATATTTGGACACGGAGGAAATGTAGCTACAATTCTGCATCAAAATTGTTCAAATCGGTGATGAAGAAAAATCTACTACTTTTTTACGGTCTAACCAAAAATTCATTTTCTCAAAAGCTGTAAGTCGCAGATCAAGCCCGATCATATATTTGGACACGGAGCAAATGTAGCTACAATGCTGCATAAATTTTTTTTAAATCGGTGATGAAGTAAAATCTACTACTTTTTTAAGGTCTAACCAAAAATTCATTTTCTCAAAAGCTAAAAGTAGCAGATCAAGCCCAATTATATATTTGGACACGTACAAAATGTAGCTACGATTCTGCATCAAAATTGTTTAAATCGGTGATGAAGAAAAATCTACTACTTTTTTACGGTCTAACTGAAACTTCATTTTCTCAAAAACTACAAGTCGCAGATAAAGTCAACTTATATATTTGGACACGGAGTGAATGTAGCTACAATTCTGCGTCAAAATTGTTCAAATCGGTGATGAAGAAAAATCTACTACTTTTTTACGGTCCACCCAAATCTTCATTTTCTCAAAAACTACAAGTCGCAGATCAAGCCCGATTATATATTTGGACACGGAGGAAACGTAGCTACAATTCTGCATCAAAATTGTTTAAATCGGTGATGAAGAAAAATCTACTACTTTTTTACGGTCTATCCAAAACTTCATTTTCTCAAAAGCTGTTAGTCGCAGATCAAGCCCGATCATATATTTGGACATGGAGGAAATGTAGCTACAATTCTGCTTCAAAATTGTTTAAATCGGTGATAAAGAAAAATCTACTACTTTTTTACGGTCTATCCAAAACTTCATTTTCTCAAAATCTACAAGTCGCAGATCAAGTCAAATTATATATGTGGACACGAAGCGAATGTAGCTACAATTCTGCATCAAAATTGTTCAAATCGGTGATGAAGAAAAATCTACTACTTTTTTACGGACTACCCAAATCTTCATTTTCTCAAAAACTACAAGTCGCAGATCAAGTCAAATTATATATTTGGACACGGAGTGAATGTAGCTACAATTCAGCATCAAAATTGTTTAAATCGGTGATGAAGAAAAATCTACTACTTTTTTACGGTCTAACTAAAACTTCATTTTCTCAAAAACTACAAGTCGCAGATAAAGTCAACTTATATATTTGGACACGGAGTGAATGTAGCTACAATTCAGCATCAAAATTGTTTAAATCGGTGATGAAGAAAAATCTACTACTTTTTTACGGACTACCCAAATCTTCATTTTCTCAAAAACTACAAGTCGCAGATCAAGTCAAATTATATATTTGGACACGGAGTGAATGTAGCTACAATTCTGCATCAAAATTGTTTATATCGGTGATGAATAAAAATCTACTACTTTCTTACGGTCTACCCAAAACTTCATTTTCTCAAAAGCTGTTAGTCGCAGATCAAGCCCGATCATATATTTGGACATGGAGGAAATGTAGCTACAATTCTGCATCAAAATTGTTTAAATCGGTGATGAAGAAAAATCTACTACTTTTTTACGATCCACCCAAATCTACATTTTCTCAAAAACTACAAGTCGCAGATCAAGTCAAATTATATATTTGGACACTGAGTGAATGTAGCTACAATTCAGCATCAAAATTGTTTAAATCGGTGATGAAGAAAAATCTACTACTTTTTTACGGTCTACCCAAAACTTCATTTTCTCAAAAGCTGTAAGTCGCAGATCAAGCCCGATCATATATTTGGACACGGAGGAAATGTAGCTACAATTCTGCATCAAAATTGTTTAAATCGGTGATGAAGAAAAATCTACTACTTTTTTACGGTCCACCCAAATCTTCATTTTCTCAAAAACTACAAGTCGCAGATCAAGTCAAATTATATATTTGGACACGGAGTGAATGTAGCTACAATTCTGCATCAAAATTGTTCAAATCGGTGATGAAGAAAAATCTACTACTTTTTTACGGTCTATCCAAAACTTCATCTTCTCAAAATCTACAACTCGCAGATCAAGCCAAATTATATATTTGGACACGGAGGAAATGTAGCTACAATTCTGCATCAAAATTGTTCAAATCGGTGATGAAGAAAAATCTACTACTTTTTTACGGTCTAACCAAAAATTCATTTTCTCAAAAGCTGTAAGTCGCAGATCAAGCCCGATCATATATTTGGACACGGAGCAAATGTAGCTACAATGCTGCATAAATTTTTTTTAAATCGGTGATGAAGTAAAATCTACTACTTTTTTAAGGTCTAACCAAAAATTCATTTTCTCAAAAGCTAAAAGTCGCAGATCAAGCCCAATTATATATTTGGACACGTACAAAATGTAGCTACGATTCTGCATCAAAATTGTTTAAATCGGTGATGAAGAAAAATCTACTACTTTTTTACGGTCTAACTGAAACTTCATTTTCTCAAAAACTACAAGTCGCAGATAAAGTCAACTTATATATTTGGACACGGAGTGAATGTAGCTACAATTCTGCGTCAAAATTGTTCAAATCGGTGATGAAGAAAAATCTACTACTTTTTTACGGTCCACCCAAATCTTCATTTTCTCAAAAACTACAAGTCGCAGATCAAGCCCGATTATATATTTGGACACGGAGGAAATGTAGCTACAATTCTGCATCAAAATTGTTTAAATCGGTGATGAAGAAAAATCTACTACTTTTTTACGGTCTATCCAAAACTTCATTTTCTCAAAAGCTGTTAGTCGCAGATCAAGCCCGATCATATATTTGGACATGGAGGAAATGTAGCTACAATTCTGCTTCAAAATTGTTTAAATCGGTGATAAAGAAAAATCTACTACTTTTTTACGGTCTATCCAAAACTTCATTTTCTCAAAATCTACAAGTCGCAGATCAAGTCAAATTATATATGTGGACACGAAGCGAATGTAGCTACAATTCTGCATCAAAATTGTTCAAATCGGTGATGAAGAAAAATCTACTACTTTTTTACGGACTACCCAAATCTTCATTTTCTCAAAAACTGCAAGTCGCAGATCAAGTCAAATTATATATTTGGACACGGAGTGAATGTAGCTACAATTCAGCATCAAAATTGTTTAAATCGGTGATGAAGAAAAATCTACTACTTTTTTACGGTCTAACTAAAACTTCATTTTCTCAAAAACTACAAGTCGCAGATAAAGTCAACTTATATATTTGGACACGGAGTGAATGTAGCTACAATTCAGCATCAAAATTGTTTAAATCGGTGATGAAGTAAAATCTACTACTTTTTTACTTTCTATCCAAAACTTCATCTTCTCAAAATCTAAAAGCCGCAGATCAAGTCAAATTATATACTTGGACACGGAGTGAATGTAGCTACAATTCTGCATCAAAATTGTTCAAATCGGTGATGAAGAAAAAATTACTACTTTACGGTCTACCCAAAACTTCATTTTCTTAAAAGCTATAAGTCGCAGATCAGGCCCGATCATATATTTGGACACGGAGGAAATGTAGCTACAATTCTGCATCAAAATTGTTTAAATCGGTGATGAAGAAAAATCTACTACTTTTTTGCGGTAAACCCAAATCTTCATTTTCTCAAAAACTACAAGTCGCAGATCAAGTCAAATTATACATTTGGACACGGAGTGAATGTAGCTACAATTCAGCATCAAAATTGTTTAAATCGGTGATAAAGAAAAATCTACTACTTTTTTACGGTCTAACCAAAAATTCATTTTCTCAAAAACTACAAGTCGCAGATCAAGTCAAATTATATATTTGGACACTGAGTGAATGTAGCTACAATTCAGCATCAAAATTGTTTAAATCGGTGATGAAGAAAAATCTACTACTTTTTTACGGTCTACCCAAAACTTCATTTTCTCAAAAGCTGTAAGTCGCAGATCAAGCCCGATCATATATTTGGACACGGAGGAAATGTAGCTACAATTCTGCATCAAAATTGTTTAAATCGGTGATGAAGAAAAATCTACTACTTTTTTACGGTCCACCCAAATCTTCATTTTCTCAAAAACTACAAGTCGCAGATCAAGTCAAATTATATATTTGGACACGGAGTGAATGTAGCTACAATTCTGCATCAAAATTGTTCAAATCGGTGATGAAGAAAAATCTACTACTTTTTTACGGTCTACCCAAAATTTCATTTTCTCAAAAGCCGTAAGTCGCAGATCAAGCCCGATTATATATTTGGACACGGAGTGAATGTAGCTACAATTCTGCATCAAAATTGTTCAAATCGGTGATGAAGAAAAATCTACTACTTTTTTACGGTCTAACCAAAAATTCATTTTCTCAAAAACTACAAGTCGCAGATAAAGTCAAATTATATATTTGGACACGGAGTGAATGTAGCTACAATTCTGCATCAAAATTGTTTATATCGGTGATGAATAAAAATCTACTACTTTCTTACGGTCTACCCAAAACTTCATTTTCTCAAAAGCTGTTAGTCGCAGATCAAGCCCGATCATATATTTGGACATGGAGGAAATGTAGCTACAATTCTGCATCAAAATTGTTTAAATCGGTGATGAAGAAAAATCTACTACTTTTTTACGGTCCACCCAAATCTACATTTTCTCAAAAACTACAAGTCGCAGATCAAGTCAAATTATATATTTGGACACTGAGTGAATGTAGCTACAATTCAGCATCAAAATTGTTTAAATCGGTGATGAAGAAAAATCTACTACTTTTTTACGGTCTACCCAAAACTTCATTTTCTCAAAAGCTGTAAGTCGCAGATCAAGCCCGATCATATATTTGGACACGGAGGAAATGTAGCTACAATTCTGCATCAAAATTGTTTAAATCGGTGATGAAGAAAAATCTACTACTTTTTTACGGTCCACCCAAATCTTCATTTTCTCAAAAACTACAAGTCGCAGATCAAGTCAAATTATATATTTGGACACGGAGTGAATGTAGCTACAATTCTGCATCAAAATTGTTCAAATCGGTGATGAAGAAAAATCTACTACTTTTTTACGGTCTATCCAAAACTTCATCTTCTCAAAATCTACAACTCGCAGATCAAGCCAAATTATATATTTGGACACGGAGGAAATGTAGCTACAATTCTGCATCAAAATTGTTCAAATCGGTGATGAAGAAAAATCTACTACTTTTTTACGGTCTAACCAAAAATTCATTTTCTCAAAAGCTGTAAGTCGCAGATCAAGCCCGATCATATATTTGGACACGGAGCAAATGTAGCTACAATGCTGCATAAATTTTTTTTAAATCGGTGATGAAGTAAAATCTACTACTTTTTTAAGGTCTAACCAAAAATTCATTTTCTCAAAAGCTAAAAGTAGCAGATCAAGCCCAATTATATATTTGGACACGTACAAAATGTAGCTACGATTCTGCATCAAAATTGTTTAAATCGGTGATGAAGAAAAATCTACTACTTTTTTACGGTCTAACTGAAACTTCATTTTCTCAAAAACTACAAGTCGCAGATAAAGTCAACTTATATATTTGGACACGGAGTGAATGTAGCTACAATTCTGCGTCAAAATTGTTCAAATCGGTGATGAAGAAAAATCTACTACTTTTTTACGGTCCACCCAAATCTTCATTTTCTCAAAAACTACAAGTCGCAGATCAAGCCCGATTATATATTTGGACACGGAGGAAACGTAGCTACAATTCTGCATCAAAATTGTTTAAATCGGTGATGAAGAAAAATCTACTACTTTTTTACGGTCTATCCAAAACTTCATTTTCTCAAAAGCTGTTAGTCGCAGATCAAGCCCGATCATATATTTGGACATGGAGGAAATGTAGCTACAATTCTGCTTCAAAATTGTTTAAATCGGTGATAAAGAAAAATCTACTACTTTTTTACGGTCTATCCAAAACTTCATTTTCTCAAAATCTACAAGTCGCAGATCAAGTCAAATTATATATGTGGACACGAAGCGAATGTAGCTACAATTCTGCATCAAAATTGTTCAAATCGGTGATGAAGAAAAATCTACTACTTTTTTACGGACTACCCAAATCTTCATTTTCTCAAAAACTACAAGTCGCAGATCAAGTCAAATTATATATTTGGACACGGAGTGAATGTAGCTACAATTCAGCATCAAAATTGTTTAAATCGGTGATGAAGAAAAATCTACTACTTTTTTACGGTCTAACTAAAACTTCATTTTCTCAAAAACTACAAGTCGCAGATAAAGTCAACTTATATATTTGGACACGGAGTGAATGTAGCTACAATTCAGCATCAAAATTGTTTAAATCGGTGATGAAGAAAAATCTACTACTTTTTTACGGACTACCCAAATCTTCATTTTCTCAAAAACTACAAGTCGCAGATCAAGTCAAATTATATATTTGGACACGGAGTGAATGTAGCTACAATTCTGCATCAAAATTGTTTATATCGGTGATGAATAAAAATCTACTACTTTCTTACGGTCTACCCAAAACTTCATTTTCTCAAAAGCTGTTAGTCGCAGATCAAGCCCGATCATATATTTGGACATGGAGGAAATGTAGCTACAATTCTGCATCAAAATTGTTTAAATCGGTGATGAAGAAAAATCTACTACTTTTTTACGATCCACCCAAATCTACATTTTCTCAAAAACTACAAGTCGCAGATCAAGTCAAATTATATATTTGGACACTGAGTGAATGTAGCTACAATTCAGCATCAAAATTGTTTAAATCGGTGATGAAGAAAAATCTACTACTTTTTTACGGTCTACCCAAAACTTCATTTTCTCAAAAGCTGTAAGTCGCAGATCAAGCCCGATCATATATTTGGACACGGAGGAAATGTAGCTACAATTCTGCATCAAAATTGTTTAAATCGGTGATGAAGAAAAATCTACTACTTTTTTACGGTCCACCCAAATCTTCATTTTCTCAAAAACTACAAGTCGCAGATCAAGTCAAATTATATATTTGGACACGGAGTGAATGTAGCTACAATTCTGCATCAAAATTGTTCAAATCGGTGATGAAGAAAAATCTACTACTTTTTTACGGTCTATCCAAAACTTCATCTTCTCAAAATCTACAACTCGCAGATCAAGCCAAATTATATATTTGGACACGGAGGAAATGTAGCTACAATTCTGCATCAAAATTGTTCAAATCGGTGATGAAGAAAAATCTACTACTTTTTTACGGTCTAACCAAAAATTCATTTTCTCAAAAGCTGTAAGTCGCAGATCAAGCCCGATCATATATTTGGACACGGAGCAAATGTAGCTACAATGCTGCATAAATTTTTTTTAAATCGGTGATGAAGTAAAATCTACTACTTTTTTAAGGTCTAACCAAAAATTCATTTTCTCAAAAGCTAAAAGTCGCAGATCAAGCCCAATTATATATTTGGACACGTACAAAATGTAGCTACGATTCTGCATCAAAATTGTTTAAATCGGTGATGAAGAAAAATCTACTACTTTTTTACGGTCTAACTGAAACTTCATTTTCTCAAAAACTACAAGTCGCAGATAAAGTCAACTTATATATTTGGACACGGAGTGAATGTAGCTACAATTCTGCGTCAAAATTGTTCAAATCGGTGATGAAGAAAAATCTACTACTTTTTTACGGTCCACCCAAATCTTCATTTTCTCAAAAACTACAAGTCGCAGATCAAGCCCGATTATATATTTGGACACGGAGGAAATGTAGCTACAATTCTGCATCAAAATTGTTTAAATCGGTGATGAAGAAAAATCTACTACTTTTTTACGGTCTATCCAAAACTTCATTTTCTCAAAAGCTGTTAGTCGCAGATCAAGCCCGATCATATATTTGGACATGGAGGAAATGTAGCTACAATTCTGCTTCAAAATTGTTTAAATCGGTGATAAAGAAAAATCTACTACTTTTTTACGGTCTATCCAAAACTTCATTTTCTCAAAATCTACAAGTCGCAGATCAAGTCAAATTATATATGTGGACACGAAGCGAATGTAGCTACAATTCTGCATCAAAATTGTTCAAATCGGTGATGAAGAAAAATCTACTACTTTTTTACGGACTACCCAAATCTTCATTTTCTCAAAAACTGCAAGTCGCAGATCAAGTCAAATTATATATTTGGACACGGAGTGAATGTAGCTACAATTCAGCATCAAAATTGTTTAAATCGGTGATGAAGAAAAATCTACTACTTTTTTACGGTCTAACTAAAACTTCATTTTCTCAAAAACTACAAGTCGCAGATAAAGTCAACTTATATATTTGGACACGGAGTGAATGTAGCTACAATTCAGCATCAAAATTGTTTAAATCGGTGATGAAGTAAAATCTACTACTTTTTTACTTTCTATCCAAAACTTCATCTTCTCAAAATCTAAAAGCCGCAGATCAAGTCAAATTATATACTTGGACACGGAGTGAATGTAGCTACAATTCTGCATCAAAATTGTTCAAATCGGTGATGAAGAAAAAATTACTACTTTACGGTCTACCCAAAACTTCATTTTCTTAAAAGCTATAAGTCGCAGATCAGGCCCGATCATATATTTGGACACGGAGGAAATGTAGCTACAATTCAGCATCAAAATTGTTTAAATCGGTGATAAACAAAAATCTACTACTTTTTTACGGTCTAACCAAAAATTCATTTTCTCAAAAACTACAAGTCGCAGATCAAGTCAAATTATATATTTGGACACTGAGTGAATGTAGCTACAATTCAGCATCAAAATTGTTTAAATCGGTGATGAAGAAAAATCTACTACTTTTTTACGGTCTACCCAAAACTTCATTTTCTCAAAAGCTGTAAGTCGCAGATCAAGCCCGATCATATATTTGGACACGGAGGAAATGTAGCTACAATTCTGCATCAAAATTGTTTAAATCGGTGATGAAGAAAAATCTACTACTTTTTTACGGTCCACCCAAATCTTCATTTTCTCAAAAACTACAAGTCGCAGATCAAGTCAAATTATATATTTGGACACGGAGTGAATGTAGCTACAATTCTGCATCAAAATTGTTCAAATCGGTGATGAAGAAAAATCTACTACTTTTTTACGGTCTACCCAAAATTTCATTTTCTCAAAAGCCGTAAGTCGCAGATCAAGCCCGATTATATATTTGGACACGGAGGAAATGTAGCTACAATTCTGCATCAAAATTGTTTAAATCGGTGATGAAGAAAAATCTACTACTTTTTTACGGTCTATCCAAAACTTCATTTTCTCAAAAGCTGTTAGTCGCAGATCAAGCCCGATCATATATTTGGACACGGAGGAAATGTGGCTACAATTCTGCGTCAAAATTGTTCAAATCGGTGATGAAGAAAAATCTACTACTTTTTTACGGTCCACCCAAATCTTCATTTTCTCAAAAACTACAAGTCGCAGATCAAGCCCGATTATATATTTGGACACGGAGGAAATGTAGCTACAATTCTGCATCAAAATTGTTTAAATCGGTGATGAAGAAAAATCTACTACTTTTTTACGGTCTATCCAAAACTTCATTTTCTCAAAAGCTGTTAGTCGCAGATCAAGCCCGATCATATATTTGGACATGGAGGAAATGTAGCTACAATTCTGCTTCAAAATTGTTTAAATCGGTGATAAAGAAAAATCTACTACTTTTTTACGGTCTATCCAAAACTTCATTTTCTCAAAATCTACAAGTCGCAGATCAAGTCAAATTATATATGTGGACACGAAGCGAATGTAGCTACAATTCTGCATCAAAATTGTTCAAATCGGTGATGAAGAAAAATCTACTACTTTTTTACGGACTACCCAAATCTTCATTTTCTCAAAAACTACAAGTCGCAGATCAAGTCAAATTATATATTTGGACACGGAGTGAATGTAGCTACAATTCAGCATCAAAATTGTTTAAATCGGTGATGAAGAAAAATCTACTACTTTTTTACGGTCTAACTAAAACTTCATTTTCTCAAAAACTACAAGTCGCAGATAAAGTCAACTTATATATTTGGACACGGAGTGAATGTAGCTACAATTCAGCATCAAAATTGTTTAAATCGGTGATGAAGTAAGATCTACTACTTTTTTACTTTCTATCCAAAACTTCATCTTCTCAAAATCTAAAAGCCGCAGATCAAGTCAAATTATATACTTGGACACGGAGTGAATGTAGCTACAATTCTGCATCAAAATTGTTCAAATCGGTGATGAAGAAAAATCTACTACTTTTTTGCGGTAAACCCAAATCTTCATTTTCTCAAAAACTACAAGTCGCAGATCAAGTCAAATTATACATTTGGACACGGAGTGAATGTAGCTACAATTCAGCATCAAAATTGTTTAAATCGGTGATAAAGAAAAATCTACTACTTTTTTACGGTCTAACCAAAAATTCATTTTCTCAAAAACTACAAGTCGCAGATCAAGTCAAATTATATATTTGGACACTGAGTGAATGTAGCTACAATTCAGCATCAAAATTGTTTAAATCGGTGATGAAGAAAAATCTACTACTTTTTTACGGTCTACCCAAAACTTCATTTTCTCAAAAGCTGTAAGTCGCAGATCAAGCCCGATCATATATTTGGACACGGAGGAAATGTAGCTACAATTCTGCATCAAAATTGTTTAAATCGGTGATGAAGAAAAATCTACTACTTTTTTACGGTCCACCCAAATCTTCATTTTCTCAAAAACTACAAGTCGCAGATCAAGTCAAATTATATATTTGGACACGGAGTGAATGTAGCTACAATTCTGCATCAAAATTGTTCAAATCGGTGATGAAGAAAAATCTACTACTTTTTTACGGTCTATCCAAAACTTCACCTTCTCAAAATCTACAACTCGCAGATCAAGCCAAATTATATATTTGGACACGGAGGAAATGTAGCTACAATTCTGCATCAAAATTGTTCAAATCGGTGATGAAGAAAAATCTACTACTTTTTTACGGTCTAACCAAAAATTCATTTTCTCAAAAGCTGTAAGTCGCAGATCAAGCCCGATCATATATTTGAACACGGAGCAAATGTAGCTACAATGCTGCATAAATTTTTTTTAAATCGGTGATGAAGTAAAATCTACTACTTTTTTACTTTCTATCCAAAAATTCATTTTCTCAAAAGCTATAAGTCGCAGATCAAGCCCGATCATATATTTGGACACGGAGCAAATGTAGCTACAATTCAGCATCAAAATTGTTCAAATCGGTGATGAAGAAAAATCTACTACTTTTTTACGGTCTAACCAAAAATTCATTTTCTCAAAAACTACAAGTCGCAGATAAAGTCAAATTATATATTTGGACACGGAGTGAATGTAGCTACAATTCTGCATCAAAATTGTTTATATCGGTGATGAATAAAAATCTACTACTTTCTTACTTTCTACCCAAAACTTCATTTTCTCAAAAGCTGTTAGTCGCAGATCAAGCCCGATCATATATTTGGACATGGAGGAAATGTAGCTACAATTCTGCTTCAAAATTGTTTAAATCGGTGATAAAGAAAAATCTACTACTTTTTTACGGTCTACCCAAAACTTCATTTTCTCAAAAGCTGTAAGTCGCAGATCAAGCCCGATCATATATTTGGACACGGAGGAAATGTAGCTACAATTCTGCATCAAAATTGTTTAAATCGGTGATGAAGAAAAATCTACTACTTTTTTACGGTCCACCCAAATCTTCATTTTCTCAAAAACTACAAGTCGCAGATCAAGTCAAATTATATATTTGGACACTGAGTGAATGTAGCTACAATTCAGCATCAAAATTGTTTAAATCGGTGATGAAGAAAAATCTACTACTTTTTTACGGTCTACCCAAAACTTCATTTTCTCAAAAGCTGTAAGTCGCAGATCAAGCCCGATCATATATTTGGACACGGAGGAAATGTAGCTACAATTCTGCATCAAAATTGTTTAAATCGGTGATGAAGAAAAATCTACTACTTTTTTACGGTCCACCCAAATCTTCATTTTCTCAAAAACTACAAGTCGCAGATAAAGTCAACTTATATATTTGGACACGGAGTGAATGTAGCTACAATTCTGCATCAAAATTGTTCAAATCGGTGATGAAGAAAAATCTACTACTTTTTTACGGTCTATCCAAAACTTCATCTTCTCAAAATCTACAACTCGCAGATCAAGCCAAATTATATATTTGGACACGGAGGAAATGTAGCTACAATTCTGCATCAAAATTGTTCAAATCGGTGATGAAGAAAAATCTACTACTTTTTTACGGTCTAACCAAAAATTCATTTTCTCAAAAGCTGTAAGTCGCAGATCAAGCCCGATCATATATTTGGACACGGAGCAAATGTAGCTACAATGCTGCATAAATTTTTTTTAAATCGGTGATGAAGTAAAATCTACTACTTTTTTAAGGTCTAACCAAAAATTCATTTTCTCAAAAGCTAAAAGTCGCAGATCAAGCCCAATTATATATTTGGACACGTACAAAATGTAGCTACGATTCTGCATCAAAATTGTTTAAATCGGTGATGAAGAAAAATCTACTACTTTTTTACGGTCCACCCAAATCTTCATTTTCTCAAAAACTACAAGTCGCAGATCAAGTCAAATTATATATTTGGACACTGAGTGAATGTAGCTACAATTCAGCATCAAAATTGTTTAAATCGGTGATGAAGAAAAATCTACTACTTTTTTACGGTCTACCCAAAACTTCATTTTCTCAAAAGCTGTAAGTCGCAGATCAAGCCCGATCATATATTTGGACACGGAGCAAATGTAGCTACAATGCTGCATAAATTTTTTTTAAATCGGTGATGAAGTAAAATCTACTACTTTTTTAAGGTCTAACCAAAAATTCATTTTCTCAAAAGCTAAAAGTCGCAGATCAAGCCCAATTATATATTTGGACACGTACAAAATGTAGCTACGATTCTGTATCAAAATTGTTTAAATCGGTGATGAAGAAAAATCTACTACTTTTTTACGGTCTAACTGAAACTTCATTTTCTCAAAAACTACAAGTCGCAGATAAAGTCAACTTATATATTTGGACACGGAGTGAATGTAGCTACAATTCTGCATCAAAATTGTTCAAATCGGTGATGAAGAAAAATCTACTACTTTTTTACGGTCCACCCAAATCTACATTTTCTCAAAAACTACAAGTCGCAGATCAAGTCAAATTATATATTTGGACACGGAGTGAATGTAGCTACAATTCAGCGTCAAAATTGTTCAAATCGGTGATGAAGAAAAATCTACTACTTTTTTACGGTCTACCCAAAACTTCATTTTCTCAAAAGCTGTTAGTCGCAGATCAAGCCCGATTATATATTTGGACACGTAGGAAATGTAGCTACAATTCTGCATCAAAATTGTTCAAATCGGTGATGAAGTAAAATCTACTACTTTTTAAGGTCTATCCAAAACTTCATCTTCTCAAAATCTAAAAGCCGCAGATCAAGTCAAATTATATATTTGGACACGGAGTGAATGTAGCTACAATTCTGCATCAAAATTGTTCAAATCGGTGATGAAGAAAAATCTACTACTTTTTTACGGTCTAACCAAAAATTCATTTTCTCAAAAACTACAAGTCGCAGATAAAGTCAAATTATATATTTGGACACGGAGTGAATGTAGCTACAATTCTGCATCAAAATTGTTTATATCGGTGATGAATAAAAATCTACTACTTTCTTACGGTCTACCCAAAACTTCATTTTCTCAAAAGCTGTTAGTCGCAGATCAAGCCCGATCATATATTTGGACATGGAGGAAATGTAGCTACAATTCTGCATCAAAATTGTTTAAATCGGTGATGAAGAAAAATCTACTACTTTTTTACGGTCCACCCAAATCTTCATTTTCTCAAAAACTACAAGTCGCAGATCAAGTCAAATTATATATTTGGACACTGAGTGAATGTAGCTACAATTCAGCATCAAAATTGTTTAAATCGGTGATGAAGAAAAATCTACTACTTTTTTACGGTCCACCCAAAACTTCATTTTCTCAAAAGCTGTAAGTCGCAGATCAAGCCCGATCATATATTTGGACACGGAGGAAATGTAGCTACAATTCTGCATCAAAATTGTTTAAATCGGTGATGAAGAAAAATCTACTACTTTTTTACGGTCCACCCAAATCTTCATTTTCTCAAAAACTACAAGTCGCAGATCAAGTCAAATTATATATTTGGACACGGAGTGAATGTAGCTACAATTCTGCATCAAAATTGTTCAAATCGGTGATGAAGAAAAATCTACTACTTTTTTACGGTCTATCCAAAACTTCATCTTCTCAAAATCTACAACTCGCAGATCAAGCCAAATTATATATTTGGACACGGAGGAAATGTAGCTACAATTCTGCATCAAAATTGTTCAAATCGGTGATGAAGAAAAATCTACTACTTTTTTACGGTCTAACCAAAAATTCATTTTCTCAAAAGCTGTAAGTCGCAGATCAAGCCCGATCATATATTTGGACACGGAGCAAATGTAGCTACAATGCTGCATAAATTTTTTTTAAATCGGTGATGAAGTAAAATCTACTACTTTTTTAAGGTCTAACCAAAAATTCATTTTCTCAAAAGCTAAAAGTCGCAGATCAAGCCCAATTATATATTTGGACACGTAGGAAATGTAGCTACGATTCTGCATCAAAATTGTTTAAATCGGTGATGAAGAAAAATCTACTACTTTTTTACGGTCTAACTGAAACTTCATTTTCTCAAAAACTACAAGTCGCAGATAAAGTCAACTTATATATTTGGACACGGAGTGAATGTAGCTACAATTCTGCATCAAAATTGTTCAAATCGGTGATGAAGAAAAATCTACTACTTTTTTACGGTCTAAACAAAACTTCATTTTCTCAAAAGCTGTTAGCCGCAGATCAAGCCCGATCATATATTTGGACACGGAGGAAATGTGGCTACAATTCTGCATCAAAATTGTTCAAATCGGTGATGAAGAAAAATCTACTACTTTTTTACGGTCCACCCAAATCTACATTTTCTCAAAAACTACAAGTCGCAGATCAAGTCAAATTATATATTTGGACACGGAGTGAATGTAGCTACAATTCAGCATCAAAATTGTTCAAATCGGTGATGAAGAAAAATCTACTACTTTTTTACGGTCTACCCAAAACTTCATTTTCTCAAAAGCTGTTAGTCGCAGATCAAGCCCGATTATATATTTGGACACGTAGGAAATGTAGCTACAATTCTGCATCAAAATTGTTCAAATCGGTGATGAAGTAAAATCTACTACTTTTTAAGGTCTATCCAAAACTTCATCTTCTCAAAATCTAAAAGCCGCAGATCAAGTCAAATTATATATTTGGACACGGAGTGAATGTAGCTACAATTCTGCATCAAAATTGTTCAAATCGGTGATGAAGAAAAATCTACTACTTTTTTACGGTCTACCCAAATCTTCATTTTCTCAAAAACTACAAGTCGCAGATCAAGTCAAATTATATATTTGGACACGGAGTGAATGTAGCTACAATTCTGCATCAAAATTGTTTATATCGGTGATGAATAAAAATCTACTACTTTCTTACGGTCTACCCAAAACTTCATTTTCTCAAAAGCTGTTAGTCGCAGATCAAGCCCGATCATATATTTGGACATGGAGGAAATGTAGCTACAATTCTGCTTCAAAATTGTTTAAATCGGTGATAAAGAAAAATCTACTACTTTTTTACGGTCTAACCAAAAATTCATTTTCTCAAAAGCTGTAAGTCGCAGATCAAGCCCGATCATATATTTGGACACGGAGTAAATGTAGCTACAATTCTGCATCAAAATTGTTTAAATCGGTGATGAAGAAAAATCTACTACTTTTTTACGGTCTACCCAAAACTTCATTTTCTCAAAAGCTGTAAGTCGCAGATCAAGCCCAATTATATATTTGGACACGTAGGAAATGTAGCTACGATTCTGCATCAAAATTGTTTAAATCGGTGATGAAGAAAAATCTACTACTTTTTTACGGTCTAACTGAAACTTCATTTTCTCAAAAACTACAAGTCGCAGATAAAGTCAACTTATATATTTGGACACGGAGTGAATGTAGCTACAATTCTGCATCAAAATTGTTCAAATCGGTGATGAAGAAAAATCTACTACTTTTTTACGGTCTAAACAAAACTTCATTTTCTCAAAAGCTGTTAGCCGCAGATCAAGCCCGATCATATATTTGGACACGGAGGAAATGTGGCTACAATTCTGCATCAAAATTGTTCAAATCGGTGATGAAGAAAAATCTACTACTTTTCTACGGTCCACCCAAATCTTCATTTTCTCAAAAACTACAAGTCGCAGATCAAGTCAAATTATATATTTGGACACGGAGTGAATGTAGCTACAATTCAGCATCAAAATTGTTTAAATCGGTGATGAATCTACTACTTTTTTACGGTCCACCCAAATCTTCATTTTCTCAAAAACTACAAGTCGCAGATCAAGTCAAATTATATATTTGGACACGGAGTGAATGTAGCTACAATTCAGCATCAAAATTGTTTAAATCGGTGATGAATCTACTACTTTTTTACGGTCCACCCAAATCTTCATTTTCTCAAAAACTACAAGTCGCAGATCAAGTCAAATTATATATTTGGACACGGAATAAATGTAGCTACAATTCTGCATAAAAATTGTTTAAATCGGTGATGAAGAAAAATCTACTACTTTTTACGGTCTACCCAAAACTTCATTTTCTCAAAAGCTGTTAGTCGCAGATCAAGCCCGATTATATATTTGGACACGTAGGAAATGTAGCTACAATTCTGCATCAAAATTGTTCAAATCGGTGATGAAGTAAAATCTACTACTTTTTTACGGTCTAACCAAAAATTCATTTTCTCAAAAGCTGTAAGTCGCAGATCAAGCCCGATCATATATTTGGACACGGAGTAAATGTAGCTACAATTCTGCATCAAAATTGTTCAAATCGGTGATGAAGAAAAATCTACTACTTTTTTACGGTCTACCCAAAACTTCATTTTCTCAAAAGCTGTAAGTCGCAGATCAAGCCCAATTATATATTTGGACACGTAGGAAATGTAGCTACGATTCTGCATCAAAATTGTTTAAATCGGTGATGAAGAAAAATCTACTACTTTTTTACGGTCTAACTGAAACTTCATTTTCTCAAAAACTACAAGTCGCAGATAAAGTCAACTTATATATTTGGACACGGAGTGAATGTAGCTACAATTCTGCATCAAAATTGTTCAAATCGGTGATGAAGAAAAATCTACTACTTTTTTACGGTCTAAACAAAACTTCATTTTCTCAAAAGCTGTTAGCCGCAGATCAAGCCCGATCATATATTTGGACACGGAGGAAATGTGGCTACAATTCTGCATCAAAATTGTTCAAATCGGTGATGAAGAAAAATCTACTACTTTTTTACGGTCCACCCAAATCTTCATTTTCTCAAAAACTACAAGTCGCAGATCAAGTCAAATTATATATTTGGACACGGAGTGAATGTAGCTACAATTCAGCATCAAAATTGTTTAAATCGGTGATGAATCTACTACTTTTTTACGGTCCACCCAAATCTTCATTTTCTCAAAAACTACAAGTCGCAGATCAAGTCAAATTATATATTTGGACACGGAGTGAATGTAGCTACAATTCAGCATCAAAATTGTTTAAATCGGTGATGAATCTACTACTTTTTTACGGTCCACCCAAATCTTCATTTTCTCAAAAACTACAAGTCGCAGATCAAGTCAAATTATATATTTGGACACGGAATAAATGTAGCTACAATTCTGCATAAAAATTGTTTAAATCGGTGATGAAGAAAAATCTACTACTTTTTACGGTCTACCCAAAACTTCATTTTCTCAAAAGCTGTTAGTCGCAGATTAAGCCCGATTATATATTTGGACACGTAGGAAATGTAGCTACAATTCTGCATCAAAATTGTTCAAATCGGTGATGAAGTAAAATCTACTACTTTTTTACGGTCTATCCAAAACTTCATCTTCTCAAAATCTAAAAGCCGCAGATCAAGTCAAATTATATATTTGGACACGGAGTGAATGTAGCTACAATTCTGCATCAAAATTGTTCAAATCGGTGATGAAGAAAAATCTACTACTTTTTTACGGTCTACCCAAATCTTCATTTTCTCAAAAACTACAAGTCGCAGATCAAGTCAAATTATATATTTGGACACGGAGTGAATGTAGCTACAATTCAGCATCAAAATTGTTTAAATCGGTGATGAATCTACTACTTTTTTACGGTCCACCCAAATCTTCATTTTCTCAAAAACTACAAGTCGCAGATCAAGTCAAATTATATATTTGGACACGGAATAAATGTAGCTACAATTCTGCATAAAAATTGTTTAAATCGGTGATGAAGAAAAATCTACTACTTTTTTATGGTTCCCCAAATCTTCATTTTCTCAAAAACTACAAGTCGCAGATCAAGTCATCTTATATATTTGGACACGGAATAAATGTAGCTACAATTCTGCATAAAAATTGTTTAAATCGGTGAAGAAGAAAAATCTACTACTTTTTTACGGTCTAACTAAAACTTCATTTTGTCAAAAACTACAAGTCGCAGATAAAGTCAACTTATATATTTGGACACGGAGTAAATGTAGCTACAATTCTGCATCAAAATTGTTCAAATCGGTGATGAAGAAAAATCTACTACTTTTTTACGGTCTACCCAAATCTTCATTTTCTCAAAAACTACAAGTCGCAGATCATGTCAAATTATATATTTGGACACGGAGTGAATGTAGCTACAATTCTGCATCAAAATTGTTCAAATCGGTGATGAAGAAAAATCTACTACTTTTTTACGGTCTATCCAAAACTTCATCTTCTCAAAATCTACAACTCGCAGATCAAGCCAAATTATATATTTGGACACGGAGGAAATGTAGCTACAATTCTGCATCAAAATTGTTCAAATCGGTGATGAAGAAAAATCTACTACTTTTTTACGGTCTGCCCAAATCTTCACTTTCTCAAAAACTACAAGTCGCAGATCAAGTCAAATTAAATATTTGGACACGGAGTGAATGTAGCTACAATTCAGCATCAAAATTGTTCAAATCGGTGATGAAGAAAAATCTACTACTTTTTTACGGTCTAACCCAAAATTCATTTTCTCAAAAACTACAAGTCGCAGATCAAGCCAAATTATATATTTGGACACGGAGGAAATGTAGCTACAATTCTGCATCAAAATTGTTCAAATCGGTGATGAAGAAAAATCTACTACTTTTTTACGGTCTAACCAAAAATTCATTTTCTCAAAAACTACAAGTCGCAGATCAAGTCAAATTATATATTTGGACACGGAGTGAATGTAGCTACAATTCTGCATCAAAATTGTTTATATCGGTGATGAATAAAAATCTACTACTTTCTTACGGTCTACCCAAAACTTCATTTTCTCAAAAGCTGTTAGTCGCAGATCAAGCCCGATCATATATTTGGACATGGAGGAAATGTAGCTACAATTCTGCTTCAAAATTGTTTAAATCGGTGATAAAGAAAAATCTACTACTTTTTTACGGTCTAACCAAAAATTCATTTTCTCAAAAGCTGTAAGTCGCAGATCAAGCCCGATCATATATTTGGACACGGAGCAAATGTAGCTACAATGCTGCATAAATTTTTTTTAAATCGGTGATGAAGTAAAATCTACTACTTTTTTAAGGTCTAACCAAAAATTCATTTTCTCAAAAGCTAAAAGTCGCAGATCAAGCCCAATTATATATTTGGACACGTAGGAAATGTAGCTACGATTCTGCATCAAAATTGTTTAAATCGGTGATGAAGAAAAATCTACTACTTTTTTACGGTCTAACTGAAACTTCATTTTCTCAAAAACTACAAGTCGCAGATAAAGTCAACTTATATATTTGGACACGGAGTGAATGTAGCTACAATTCTGCATCAAAATTGTTCAAATCGGTGATGAAGAAAAATCTACTACTTTTTTACGGTCTAAACAAAACTTCATTTTCTCAAAAGCTGTTAGCCGCAGATCAAGCCCGATCATATATTTGGACACGGAGGAAATGTGGCTACAATTCTGCATCAAAATTGTTCAAATCGGTGATGAAGAAAAATCTACTACTTTTTTACGGTCCACCCAAATCTTCATTTTCTCAAAAACTACAAGTCGCGGATCAAGTCAAATTATATATTTGGACACGGAGTGAATGTAGCTACAATTCAGCATCAAAATTGTTCAAATCGGTGATGAAGAAAAATCTACTACTTTTTACGGTCTACCCAAAACTTCATTTTCTCAAAAGCTGTTAGTCGCAGATCAAGCCCGATTATATATTTGGACACGTAGGAAATGTAGCTACAATTCTGCATCAAAATTGTTCAAATCGGTGATGAAGTAAAATCTACTACTTTTTTACGGTCTATCCAAAACTTCATCTTCTCAAAATCTAAAAGAAGCAGATCAAGTCAAATTATATATTTGGACACGGAGTGAATGTAGCTACAATTCTGCATCAAAATTGTTCAAATCGGTGATGAAGAAAAATCTACTACTTTTTTACGGTCTACCCAAATTTTCATTTTCTCAAAAACTACAAGTCGCAGATCAAGTCAAATTATATATTTGGACACGGAGTGAATGTAGCTACAATTCAGCATCAAAATTGTTTAAATCGGTGATGAAGAAAATCTACTACTTTTTTACGGTCCACCCAAATCTTCATTTTCTCAAAAACTACAAGTCGCAGATCAAGTCAAATTATATATTTGGACACGGAATAAATGTAGCTACAATTCTGCATAAAAATTGTTTAAATCGGTGATGAAGAAAAATCTACTACTTTTTTACGGTCTAACCAAAAATTCATTTTCTCAAAAACTACAAGTCGCAGATAAAGTCAAATTATATATTTGGACACGGAGTGAATGTAGCTACAATTCTGCATCAAAATTGTTTATATCGGTGATGAATAAAAATCTACTACTTTCTTACGGTCTACCCAAAACTTCATTTTCTCAAAAGCTGTTAGTCGCAGATCAAGCCCGATCATATATTTGGACATGGAGGAAATGTAGCTACAATTCTGCTTCAAAATTGTTTAAATCGGTGATAAAGAAAAATCTACTACTTTTTTACGGTCTAACTGAAACTTCATTTTCTCAAAAACTACAAGTCGCAGATAAAGTCAACTTATATATTTGGACACGGAGTGAATGTAGCTACAATTCTGCATCAAAATTGTTCAAATCGGTGATGAAGAAAAATCTACTACTTTTTTACGGTCTAAACAAAACTTCATTTTCTCAAAAGCTGTTAGCCGCAGATCAAGCCCGATCATATATTTGGACACGGAGGAAATGTGGCTACAATTCTGCATCAAAATTGTTCAAATCGGTGATGAAGAAAAATCTACTACTTTTTTACGGTCCACCCAAATCTTCATTTTCTCAAAAACTACAAGTCGCAGATCAAGTCAAATTATATATTTGGACACGGAGTGAATGTAGCTACAATTCAGCATCAAAATTGTTCAAATCGGTGATGAAGAAAAATCTACTACTTTTTACGGTCTACCCAAAACTCCATTTTCTCAAAAGCTGTTAGTCGCAGATCAAGCCCGATTATATATTTGGACACGTAGGAAATGTAGCTACAATTCTGCATCAAAATTGTTCAAATCGGTGATGAAGTAAAATCTACTACTTTTTTACGGTCTATCCAAAACTTCATCTTCTCAAAATCTAAAAGCCGCAGATCAAGTCAAATTATATATTTGGACACGGAGTGAATGTAGCTACAATTCTGCATCAAAATTGTTCAAATCGGTGATGAAGAAAAATCTACTACTTTTTTACGGTCTACCCAAATCTTCATTTTCTCAAAAACTACAAGTCGCAGATCAAGTCAAATTATATATTTGGACACGGAGTGAATGTAGCTACAATTCAGCATCAAAATTGTTTAAATCGGTGATGAAGAAAATCTACTACTTTTTTACGGTCCACCCAAATCTTCATTTTCTCAAAAACTACAAGTCGCAGATCAAGTCAAATTATATATTTGGACACGGAATAAATGTAGCTACAATTCTGCATAAAAATTGTTTAAATCGGTGATGAAGAAAAATCTACTACTTTTTTACGGTTCCCCAAATCTTCATTTTCTCAAAAACTACAAGTCGCAGATCAAGTCATCTTATATATTTGGACACGGAATAAATGTAGCTACAATTCTGCATAAAAATTGTTTAAATCGGTGAAGAAGAAAAATCTACTACTTTTTTACGGTCTAACTAAAACTTCATTTTCTCAAAAACTACAAGTCGCAGATAAAGTCAACTTATATATTTGGACACGGAGGAAATGTAGCTACAATTCTGCATCAAAATTGTTCAAATCGGTGATGAAGAAAAATCTACTACTTTTTTACGGTCTGCCCAAATCTTCACTTTCTCAAAAACTACAAGTCGCAGATCAAGTCAAATTAAATATTTGGACACGGAGTGAATGTAGCTACAATTCAGCATCAAAATTGTTCAAATCGGTGATGAAGAAAAATCTACTACTTTTTTACGGTCTAACCCAAAATTCATTTTCTCAAAAACTACAAGTCGCAGATCAAGCCAAATTATATATTTGGACACGGAGGAAATGTAGCTACAATTCTGCATCAAAATTGTTCAAATCGGTGATGAAGAAAAATCTACTACTTTTTTACGGTCTAACCAAAAATTCATTTTCTCAAAAACTACAAGTCGCAGATCAAGCCAAATTATATATTTGGACACGGACGAAATGTAGCTACAATTCTGCATCAAAATTGTTCAAATCGGTGATGAAGAATAATCTACTACTTTTTTATGGTCTGCCCAAATCTTCACTTTCTCAAAAACTACAAGTCGCAGATCAAGTCAAATTATATATTTGGACACGGAGTGAATGTAGCTACAATTCTGCATCAAAATTGTTTATATCGGTGATGAATAAAAATCTACTACTTTCTTACGGTCTACCCAAAACTTCATTTTCTCAAAAGCTGTTAGTCGCAGATCAAGCCCGATCATATATTTGGACATGGAGGAAATGTAGCTACAATTCTGCTTCAAAATTGTTTAAATCGGTGATAAAGAAAAATCTACTACTTTTTTACGGTCTAACCAAAAATTCATTTTCTCAAAAGCTGTAAGTCGCAGATCAAGCCCGATCATATATTTGGACACGGAGCAAATGTGGCTACAATGCTGCATAAATTTTTTTTAAATCGGTGATGAAGAAAAATCTACTACTTTTTTACGGTCTAACCAAAAATTCATTTTCTCAAAAACTACAAGTCGCAGATAAAGTCAAATTATATATTTGGACACGGAGTGAATGTAGCTACAATTCTGCATCAAAATTGTTTATATCGGTGATGAATAAAAATCTACTACTTTCTTACGGTCTACCCAAAACTTCATTTTCTCAAAAGCTGTTAGTCGCAGATCAAGCCCGATCATATATTTGGACATGGAGGAAATGTAGCTACAATTCTGCTTCAAAATTGTTTAAATCGGTGATAAAGAAAAATCTACTACTTTTTTACGGTCTAACCAAAAATTCATTTTCTCAAAAGCTGTAAGTCGCAGATCAAGCCCGATCATATATTTGGACACGGAGCAAATGTAGCTACAATGCTGCATACATTTTTTTTAAATCGGTGATGAAGAAAAATCTACTACTTTTTTACGGTCCACCCAAATCTGCATTTTCTCAAAAACTACAAGTCGCAGATCAAGTCAAATTATATATTTGGACACGGAGTGAATGTAGCTACAATTCAGCGTCACAATTGTTCAAATCGGTGATGAAGAAAAATCTACTACTTTTTTACGATCTACCCAAAACTTCATTTTCTCAAAAGCTGTTAGTCGCAGATCAAGCCCGATCATATATTTGGACACGGAGTAAATGTAGCTACAATTCTGCATCAAAAGCCCGATTATATATTTGGACACGGAGGAAATGTAGCTACAATTCTGCATCAAAATTGTTTAAATCGCTGATGAAGAAAAATCTACTACTTTTTTACGGTCTATCCAAAACTTCATCTTCTCAAAAGTTGTAAGTCGCAGATCATGCCCGATTATATATTTGGACACGTAGGAAATGTAGCTACAATTCTGCATCAAAATTGTTCAAATCGGTGATGAAGTAAAATCTACTACTTTTTAAGGTCTAACCAAAAATTCATTTTCTCAAAAGCTATAAGTCGCAGATCAAGCCCAATTATATATTTGGACACGTAGGAAATGTAGCTACAATTCTGCATCAAAATTGTTTAAATCGGTGATGAAGAAAAATCTACTACTTTTTTACGGTCCACCCAAATCTTCATTTTCTCAAAAACTACAAGTCGCAGATCAAGCCCGATTATATATTTGGACACGGAGGAAATGTAGCTACAATTCTGCATCAAAATTGTTTAAGTCGGTGATGAAGAAAAATCTACTACTTTTTTACGGTCCAACCAAATCTTCATTTTCTCAAAATCTACAAGTCGCAGATCAAGTCAAATTATATATTTGGACCGGAGTGAATGTAGCTACAATTCTGCATCAAAATTGTTCAAATCGGTGATGAAGAAAAATCTACTACTTTTTTACGGTCTATCCAAAACTTCATCTTCTCAAAAGCTGTAAGTCGCAGATCATGCCCGATTATATATTTGGACACGTAGGAAATGTAGCTACAATTCTGCATCAAAATTGTTTAAATCGGTGATGAAGAAAAATCTACTACTATTTTACGGTCTAACCAAAACTTCATTTTCTCAAAATCTACAAGTCGCAGATCAAGTCGAATTATATATTTGGACACGAAGTGAATGTAGCTACAATTCTGCATCAAAATTGTTCAAATCGGTGATGAAGAAAAATCTACTACTTTTTTACGGTCTATCCAAAACTTCATCTTCTCAAAAGCTGTAAGTCGCAGATCAAGCCTGATTATATATTTGGACACGTAGGAAATGTAGCTACAATTCTGCATAAAAATTGTTTAAATCGGTGATAAAGGAAAATCTACTACTTTTTTACGGTCTAACCAAAAATTCATTTTCTCAAAAGCTGTAAGTCGCAGATCAAGCCCGATCATATATTTGGACATGGAGTAAATGTAGCTACAATGCTGCATAAAATTTTTTTTAAAGCGGTGATGAAGTAAAATCTACTACTTTTTAAGGTCTAACCAAAAATTCATTTTCTCAAAAGCTATAAGTCGCAGATCAAGCCCAATTATATATTTGGACACGTAGGAAATGTAGCTACAATTCTGCATCAAAATTGTTTAAATCGGTGATGAAGAAAAATCTACTACTTTTTTACGGTCCACCCAAATCTTCATTTTCTCAAAAACTACAAGTCGCAGATCAAGTCAAATTATATATTTGGACACGGAGTGAATGTAGCTACAATTCAGCATCAAAATTGTTTAAATCGGTGATAAAGAAAATCTACTACTTTTTTACGGTCTACCCAAAACTTCATTTTCTCAAAAAGTACAAGTCGCAGATCAAGTCAAATTATACATTTGGACACGGAGTGAATGTAGCTACAATTCTGCATCAAAATTGTTTATATCGGTGATGAATAAAAATCTACTACTTTCTTACGGTCTACCCAAAACTTCATTTTCTCAAAAGCTGTTAGTCGCAGATCAAGCCCGATCATATATTTGGACATGGAGGAAATGTAGCTACAATTCTGCTTCAAAATTGTTTAAATCGGTGATAAGGAAAAATCTACTACTTTTTTACGGTCTAACCAAAAATTCATTTTCTCAAAAGCTGTAAGTCGCAGATCAAGCCCGATCATATATTTGGACACGGAGCAAATGTGGCTACAATGCTGCATAAATTTTTTTTAAATCGGTGATGAAGAAAAATCTACTACTTTTTTACGGTCTAACCAAAAATTCATTTTCTCAAAAACTACAAGTCGCAGATAAAGTCAAATTATATATTTGGACACGGAGTGAATGTAGCTACAATTCTGCATCAAAATTGTTTATATCGGTGATGAATAAAAATCTACTACTTTCTTACGGTCTACCCAAAACTTCATTTTCTCAAAAGCTGTTAGTCGCAGATCAAGCCCGATCATATATTTGGACATGGAGGAAATGTAGCTACAATTCTGCTTCAAAATTGTTTAAATCGGTGATAAAGAAAAATCTACTACTTTTTTACGGTCTAACCAAAAATTCATTTTCTCAAAAGCTGTAAGTCGCAGATCAAGCCCGATCATATATTTGGACACTAAGCAAATGTAGCTACAATTCTGCATCAAAATTGTTTAAATCGCTGATGAAGAAAAATCTACTACTTTTTTACGATCTACCCAAAACTTCATTTTCTCAAAAGCTGTTAGTCGCAGATCAAGCCCGATCATATATTTGGACACGGAGTAAATGTAGCTACAATTCTGCATCAAAAGCCCGATTATATATTTGGACACGGAGGAAATGTAGCTACAATTCTGCATCAAAATTGTTTAAATCGCTGATGAAGAAAAATCTACTACTTTTTTACGGTCTATCCAAAACTTCATCTTCTCAAAAGCTGTAAGTCGCAGATCATACCCGATTATATATTTGGACACGTAGGAAATGTAGCTACAATTCTGCATCAAAATTGTTTAAATCGGTGATGAAGGAAAATCTACTACTATTTTACGGTCTAACCAAAACTTCATTTTCTCAAAATCTACAAGTCGCAGATCAAGTCGAATTATATATTTGGACACGAAGTGAATGTAGCTACAATTCTGCATCAAAATTGTTCAAATCGGTGATGAAGTAAAATCTACTACTTTTTAAGGTCTAACCAAAAATTCATTTTCTCAAAAGCTATAAGTCGCAGATCAAGCCCAATTATATATTTGGACACGTAGGAAATGTAGCTACAATTCTGCATCAAAATTGTTTAAATCGGTGATGAAGAAAAATCTACTACTTTTTTACGGTCCACCCAAATCTTCATTTTCTCAAAAACTACAAGTCGCAGATCAAGCACGATTATATATTTGGACACGGAGGAAATGTAGCTACAATTCTGCATCAAAATTGTTCAAATCGGTGATGAAGAAAAATCTACTACTTTTTTACGGTCTATCCAAAACTTCATCTTCTCAAAAGCTGTAAGTCGCAGATCATGCCCGATTATATATTTGGACACGTAGGAAATGTAGCTACAATTCTGCATCAAAATTGTTTAAATCGGTGATGAAGAAAAATCTACTACTATTTTACGGTCTAACCAAAACTTCATTTTCTCAAAATCTACAAGTCGCAGATCAAGTCGAATTATATATTTGGACACGAAGTGAATGTAGCTACAATTCTGCATCAAAATTGTTCAAATCGGTGATGAAGAAAAATCTACTACTTTTTTACGGTCTATCCAAAACTTCATCTTCTCAAAAGCTGTAAGTCGCAGATCAAGCCTGATTATATATTTGGACACGTAGGAAATGTAGCTACAATTCTGCATAAAAATTGTTTAAATCGGTGATAAAGGAAAATCTACTACTTTTTTACGGTCTAACCAAAAATTCATTTTCTCAAAAGCTGTAAGTCGTAGATCAAGCCCGATCATATATTTGGACACGGAGTAAATGTAGCTACAATGCTGCATAAAATTTTTTTTAAAGCGGTGATGAAGTAAAATCTACTACTTTTTAAGGTCTAACCAAAAATTCATTTTCTCAAAAGCTATAAGTCGCAGATCAAGCCCAATTATATATTTGGACACGTAGGAAATGTAGCTACAATTCTGCATCAAAATTGTTTAAATCGGTGATGAAGAAAAATCTACTACTTTTTTACGGTCCACCCAAATCTTCATTTTCTCAAAAACTACAAGTCGCAGATCAAGTCAAATTATATATTTGGACACGGAGTGAATGTAGCTACAATTCTGCATCAAAATTGTTTAAATCGGTGATGAAGAAAAATCTACTACTTTTTTACGGTCCACCCAAATCTTCATTTTCTCAAAAACTACAAGTCGCAGATCAAGTCAAATTATATATTTGGACACGGAGTGAATGTAGCTACAATTCAGCATCAAAATTGTTTAAATCGGTGATAAAGAAAATCTACTACTTTTTTACGGTCTACCCAAAACTTCATTTTCTCAAAAACTACAAGTCGCAGATCAAGTCAAATTATACATTTGGACACGGAGTGAATGTAGCTACAATTCTGCATCAAAATTGTTTATATCGGTGATGAATAAAAATCTACTACTTTCTTACGGTCTACCCAAAACTTCATTTTCTCAAAAGCTGTTAGTCGCAGATCAAGCCCGATCATATATTTGGACATGGAGGAAATGTAGCTACAATTCTGCTTCAAAATTGTTTAAATCGGTGATAAAGAAAAATCTACTACTTTTTTACGGTCTAACCAAAAATTCATTTTCTCAAAAGCTGTAAGTCGCAGATCAAGCCCGATCATATATTTGGACACGGAGCAAATGTGGCTACAATGCTGCATAAATTTTTTTTAAATCGGTGATGAAGAAAAATCTACTACTTTTTTACGGTCTAACCAAAAATTCATTTTCTCAAAAACTACAAGTCGCAGATAAAGTCAAATTATATATTTGGACACGGAGTGAATGTAGCTACAATTCTGGATCAAAATTGTTTATATCGGTGATGAATAAAAATCTACTACTTTCTTACGGTCTACCCAAAACTTCATTTTCTCAAAAGCTGTTAGTCGCAGATCAAGCCCGATCATATATTTGGACATGGAGGAAATGTAGCTACAATTCTGCTTCAAAATTGTTTAAATCGGTGATAAAGAAAAATCTACTACTTTTTTACGGTCTAACCAAAAATTCATTTTCTCAAAAGCTGTAAGTCGCAGATCAAGCCCGATCATATATTTGGACACGGAGCAAATGTAGCTACAATGCTGCATAAATTTTTTTTAAATCGGTGATGAAGAAAAATCTACTACTTTTTTACGGTCCACCCAAATCTTCATTTTCTCAAAAACTACAAGTCGCAGATCAAGTCAAATTATATATTTGGACACGGAGTGAATGTAGCTACAATTCAGCGTCAAAATTGTTCAAATCGGTGATGAAGAAAAATCTACTACTTTTTTACGATCTACCCAAAACTTCATTTTCTCAAAAGCTGTTAGTCGCAGATCAAGCCCGATCATATATTTGGACACGGAGTAAATGTAGCTACAATTCTGCATCAAAAGCCCGATTATATATTTGGACACGGAGGAAATGTAGCTACAATTCTGCGTCAAAATTGTTCAAATCGGTGATGAAGAAAAATCTACTACTTTTTTACGATCTACCCAAAACTTCATTTTCTCAAAAGCTGTAAGTCGCAGATCATGCCCGATTATATATTTGGACACGTAGGAAATGTAGCTACAATTCTGCATCAAAATTGTTTAAATCGGTGATGAAGGAAAATCTACTACTATTTTACGGTCTAACCAAAACTTCATTTTCTCAAAATCTACAAGTCGCAGATCAAGTCGAATTATATATTTGGACACGAAGTGAATGTAGCTACAATTCTGCATCAAAATTGTTCAAATCGGTGATGAAGTAAAATCTACTACTTTTTAAGGTCTAACCAAAAATTCATTTTCTCAAAAGCTATAAGTCGCAGATCAAGCCCAATTATATATTTGGACACGTAGGAAATGTAGCTACAATTCTGCATCAAAATTGTTTAAATCGGTGATGAAGAAAAATCTACTACTTTTTTACGGTCCACCCAAATCTTCATTTTCTCAAAAACTACAAGTCGCAGATCAAGCCCGATTATATATTTGGACACGGAGGAAATGTAGCTACAATTCTGCATCAAAATTGTTTAAGTCGGTGATGAAGAAAAATCTACTACTTTTTTACGGTCCAACCAAATCTTCATTTTCTCAAAATCTACAAGTCGCAGATCAAGTCAAATTATATATTTGGACCGGAGTGAATGTAGCTACAATTCTGCATCAAAATTGTTCAAATCGGTGATGAAGAAAAATCTACTACTTTTTTACGGTCTATCCAAAACTTCATCTTCTCAAAAGCTGTAAGTCGCAGATCATGCCCGATTATATATTTGGACACGTAGGAAATGTAGCTACAATTCTGCATCAAAATTGTTTAAATCGGTGATGAAGAAAAATCTACTACTATTTTACGGTCTAACCAAAACTTCATTTTCTCAAAATCTACAAGTCGCAGATCAAGTCGAATTATATATTTGGACACGAAGTGAATGTAGCTACAATTCTGCATCAAAATTGTTCAAATCGGTGATGAAGAAAAATCTACTACTTTTTTACGGTCTATCCAAAACTTCATCTTCTCAAAAGCTGTAAGTCGCAGATCAAGCCTGATTATATATTTGGACACGTAGGAAATGTAGCTACAATTCTGCATAAAAATTGTTTAAATCGGTGATAAATCAAAATCTACTACTTTTTTACGGTCTAACCAAAAATTGATTTTCTCAAAAGCTGTAAGTCGCAGATCAAGCCCGATCATATATTTGGACACGGAGTAAATGTAGCTACAATGCTGCATAAAATTTTTTTTAAAGCGGTGATGAAGTAAAATCTACTACTTTTTAAGGTCTAACCAAAAATTCATTTTCTCAAAAGCTATAAGTCGCAGATCAAGCCCAATTATATATTTGGACACGTAGGAAATGTAGCTACAATTCTGCATCAAAATTGTTTAAATCGGTGATGAAGAAAAATCTACTACTTTTTTACGGTCCACCCAAATCTTCATTTTCTCAAAAACTACAAGTCGCAGATCAAGTCAAATTATATATTTGGACACGGAGTGAATGTAGCTACAATTCAGCATCAAAATTGTTTAAATCGGTGATAAAGAAAAATCTACTACTTTTTTACGGTCTACCCAAAACTTCATTTTCTCAAAAACTACAAGTCGCAGATCAAGTCAAATTATACATTTGGACACGGAGTGAATGTAGCTACAATTCAGCATCAAAATTGTTTAAATCGGTGATAAAGAAAAATCTACTACTTTTTTACGGTCTAACCAAAAATTCATTTTCTCAAAAACTACAAGTCGCAGATCAAGTCAAATTATATATTTGGACACGGAATAAATGTAGCTACAATTCTGCATAAAAATTGTTTAAATCGGTGATGAAGAAAAATCTACTACTTTTTTACGGTTCCCCAAATCTTCATTTTCTCAAAAACTACAAGTCGCAGATCAAGTCATCTTATATATTTGGACACGGAATAAATGTAGCTACAATTCTGCATAAAAATTGTTTAAATCGGTGAAGAAGAAAAATCTACTACTTTTTTACGGTCTAACTAAAACTTCATTTTCTCAAAAACTACAAGTCGCAGATAAAGTCAACTTATATATTTGGACACGGAGTAAATGTAGCTACAATTCTGCATCAAAATTGTTCAAATCGGTGATGAAGAAAAATCTACTACTTTTTTACGGTCTACCCAAATCTTCATTTTCTCAAAAACTACAAGTCGCAGATCAAGTCAAATTATATATTTGGACACGGAGTGAATGTAGCTACAATTCAGCATCAAAATTGTTTAAATCGGTGATGAAGAAAAATATACTACTTTTTTACGGTCTAACTAAAACTTCATTTTCTCAAAAACTACAAGTCGCAGATAAAGTCAACTTATATATTTGGACACGGAGTAAATGTAGCTACAATACTGCATCAAAATTGTTCAAATCGGTGATGAAGAAAAATCTACTACTTTTTTACGGTCTACCCAAATCTTCATTTTCTCAAAAACTACAAGTCGCAGATCAAGTCAAATTATATATTTGGACACGGAGTGAATGTAGCTACAATTCTGCATCAAAATTGTTCAAATCGGTGATGAAGAAAAATCTACTACTTTTTTACGGTCTATCCAAAACTTCATCTTCTCAAAATCTACAACTCGCAGATCAAGCCAAATTATATATTTGGACACGGAGGAAATGTAGCTACAATTCTGCATCAAAATTGTTCAAATCGGTGATGAAGAAAAATCTACTACTTTTTTACGGTCTGCCCAAATCTTCACTTTCTCAAAAACTACAAGTCGCAGATCAAGTCAAATTAAATATTTGGACACGGAGTGAATGTAGCTACAATTCTGGATCAAAATTGTTTATATCGGTGATGAATAAAAATCTACTACTTTCTTACGGTCTACCCAAAACTTCATTTTCTCAAAAGCTGTTAGTCGCAGATCAAGCCCGATCATATATTTGGACATGGAGGAAATGTAGCTACAATTCTGCTTCAAAATTGTTTAAATCGGTGATAAAGAAAAATCTACTACTTTTTTACGGTCTAACCAAAAATTCATTTTCTCAAAAGCTGTAAGTCGCAGATCAAGCCCGATCATATATTTGGACACGGAGCAAATGTAGCTACAATGCTGCATAAATTTTTTTTAAATCGGTGATGAAGAAAAATCTACTACTTTTTTACGGTCTAACCAAAAATTCATTTTCTCAAAAACTACAAGTCGCAGATAAAGTCAAATTATATATTTGGACACGGAGTGAATGTAGCTACAATTCTGGATCAAAATTGTTTATATCGGTGATGAATAAAAATCTACTACTTTCTTACGGTCTACCCAAAACTTCATTTTCTCAAAAGCTGTTAGTCGCAGATCAAGCCCGATCATATATTTGGACATGGAGGAAATGTAGCTACAATTCTGCTTCAAAATTGTTTAAATCGGTGATAAAGAAAAATCTACTACTTTTTTACGGTCTAACCAAAAATTCATTTTCTCAAAAGCTGTAAGTCGCAGATCAAGCCCGATCATATATTTGGACACGGAGCAAATGTAGCTACAATGCTGCATAAATTTTTTTTAAATCGGTGATGAAGAAAAATCTACTACTTTTTTACGGTCCACCCAAATCTTCATTTTCTCAAAAACTACAAGTCGCAGATCAAGTCAAATTATATATTTGGACACGGAGTGAATGTAGCTACAATTCAGCGTCAAAATTGTTCAAATCGGTGATGAAGAAAAATCTACTACTTTTTTACGATCTACCCAAAACTTCATTTTCTCAAAAGCTGTTAGTCGCAGATCAAGCCCGATCATATATTTGGACACGGAGTAAATGTAGCTACAATTCTGCATCAAAAGCCCGATTATATATTTGGACACGGAGGAAATGTAGCTACAATTCTGCATCAAAATTGTTTAAATCGCTGATGAAGAAAAATCTACTACTTTTTTACGGTCTATCCAAAACTTCATTTTCTCAAAATCTACAAGTCGCAGATCAAGTCGAATTATATATTTGGACACGGAGTGAATGTAGCTACAATTCAGCGTCAAAATTGTTCAAATCGGTGATGAAGAAAAATCTACTACTTTTTTACGATCTACCCAAAACTTCATTTTCTCAAAAGCTGTAAGTCGCAGATCGTGCCCGATTATATATTTGGACACGTAGGAAATGTAGCTACAATTCTGCATCAAAATTGTTTAAATCGGTGATGAAGGAAAATCTACTACTATTTTACGGTCTAACCAAAACTTCATTTTCTCAAAATCTACAAGTCGCAGATCAAGTCGAATTATATATTTGGACACGAAGTGAATGTAGCTACAATTCTGCATCAAAATTGTTCAAATCGGTGATGAAGTAAAATCTACTACTTTTTAAGGTCTAACCAAAAATTCATTTTCTCAAAAGCTATAAGTCGCAGATCAAGCCCAATTATATATTTGGACACGGAGTGAATGTAGCTACAATTCTGCATCAAAATTGTTCAAATCGGTGATGAAGAAAAATCTACTACTTTTTTACGGTCTATCCAAAACTTCATCTTCTCAAAATCTACAACTCGCAGATCAAGCCAAATTATATATTTGGACACGGAGGAAATGTAGCTACAATTCTGCATCAAAATTGTTCAAATCGGTGATGAAGAAAAATCTACTACTTTTTTACGGTCTGCCCAAATCTTCACTTTCTCAAAAACTACAAGTCGCAGATCAAGTCAAATTAAATATTTGGACACGGAGTGAATGTAGCTACAATTCTGGATCAAAATTGTTTATATCGGTGATGAATAAAAATCTACTACTTTCTTACGGTCTACCCAAAACTTCATTTTCTCAAAAGCTGTTAGTCGCAGATCAAGCCCGATCATATATTTGGACACGGAGTAAATGTAGCTACAATTCTGCATCAAAAGCCCGATTATATATTTGGACACGGAGGAAATGTAGCTACAATTCTGCATCAAAATTGTTTAAATCGGTGATGAAGGAAAATCTACTACTATTTTACGGTCTAACCAAAACTTCATTTTCTCAAAATCTACAAGTCGCAGATCAAGTCGAATTATATATTTGGACACGAAGTGAATGTAGCTACAATTCTGCATCAAAATTGTTCAAATCGGTGATGAAGTAAAATCTACTACTTTTTAAGGTCTAACCAAAAATTCATTTTCTCAAAAGCTATAAGTCGCAGATCAAGCCCAATTATATATTTGGACACGGAGGAAATGTAGCTACAATTCTGCATCAAAATTGTTTAAGTCGGTGATGAAGAAAAATCTACTACTTTTTTACGGTCCAACCAAATCTTCATTTTCTCAAAATCTACAAGTCGCAGATCAAGTCAAATTATATATTTGGACCGGAGTGAATGTAGCTACAATTCTGCATCAAAATTGTTCAAATCGGTGATGAAGAAAAATCTACTACTTTTTTACGGTCTATCCAAAACTTCATCTTCTCAAAAGCTGTAAGTCGCAGATCATGCCCGATTATATATTTGGACACGTAGGAAATGTAGCTACAATTCTGCATCAAAATTGTTTAAATCGGTGATGAAGAAAAATCTACTACTATTTTACGGTCTAACCAAAACTTCATTTTCTCAAAATCTACAAGTCGCAGATCAAGTCGAATTATATATTTGGACACGAAGTGAATGTAGCTACAATTCTGCATCAAAATTGTTCAAATCGGTGATGAAGAAAAATCTACTACTTTTTTACGGTCTATCCAAAACTTCATCTTCTCAAAAGCTGTAAGTCGCAGATCAAGCCTGATTATATATTTGGACACGTAGGAAATGTAGCTACAATTCTGCATAAAAATTGTTTAAATCGGTGATAAATCAAAATCTACTACTTTTTTACGGTCTAACCAAAAATTCATCTTCTCAAAAGCTGTAAGTCGCAGATCAAGCCCGATCATATATTTGGACACGGAGTAAATGTAGCTACAATGCTGCATAAAATTTTTTTTAAAGCGGTGATGAAGTAAAATCTACTACTTTTTAAGGTCTAACCAAAAATTCATTTTCTCAAAAGCTATAAGTCGCAGATCAAGCCCAATTATATATTTGGACACGTAGGAAATGTAGCTACAATTCTGCATCAAAATTGTTTAAATCGGTGATGAAGAAAAATCTACTACTTTTTTACGGTCCACCCAAATCTTCATTTTCTCAAAAACTACAAGTCGCAGATCAAGTCAAATTATATATTTGGACACGGAGTGAATGTAGCTACAATTCAGCATCAAAATTGTTTAAATCGGTGATAAAGAAAAATCTACTACTTTTTTACGGTCTACCCAAAACTTCATTTTCTCAAAAACTACAAGTCGCAGATCAAGTCAAATTATACATTTGGACACGGAGTGAATGTAGCTACAATTCAGCATCAAAATTGTTTAAATCGGTGATAAAGAAAAATCTACTACTTTTTTACGGTCTAACCAAAAATTCATTTTCTCAAAAACTACAAGTCGCAGATCAAGTCAAATTATATATTTGGACACGGAATAAATGTAGCTACAATTCTGCATAAAAATTGTTTAAATCGGTGATGAAGAAAAATCTACTACTTTTTTACGGTTCCCCAAATCTTCATTTTCTCAAAAACTACAAGTCGCAGATCAAGTCATCTTATATATTTGGACACGGAATAAATGTAGCTACAATTCTGCATAAAAATTGTTTAAATCGGTGAAGAAGAAAAATCTACTACTTTTTTACGGTCTAACTAAAACTTCATTTTCTCAAAAACTACAAGTCGCAGATAAAGTCAACTTATATATTTTAACACGGAGTAAATGTAGCTACAATTCTGCATCAAAATTGTTCAAATCGGTGATGAAGAAAAATCTACTACTTTTTTACGGTCTACCCAAATCTTCATTTTCTCAAAAACTACAAGTCGCAGATCAAGTCAAATTATATATTTGGACACGGAGTGAATGTAGCTACAATTCAGCATCAAAATTGTTTAAATCGGTGATGAAGAAAAATATACTACTTTTTTACGGTCTAACTAAAACTTCATTTTCTCAAAAACTACAAGTCGCAGATAAAGTCAACTTATATATTTGGACACGGAGTAAATGTAGCTACAATACTGCATCAAAATTGTTCAAATCGGTGATGAAGAAAAATCTACTACTTTTTTACGGTCTACCCAAATCTTCATTTTCTCAAAAACTACAAGTCGCAGATCAAGTCAAATTATATATTTGGACACGGAGTGAATGTAGCTACAATTCTGCATCAAAATTGTTCAAATCGGTGATGAAGAAAAATCTACTACTTTTTTACGGTCTATCCAAAACTTCATCTTCTCAAAATCTACAACTCGCAGATCAAGCCAAATTATATATTTGGACACGGAGGAAATGTAGCTACAATTCTGCATCAAAATTGTTCAAATCGGTGATGAAGAAAAATCTACTACTTTTTTACGGTCTGCCCAAATCTTCACTTTCTCAAAAACTACAAGTCGCAGATCAAGTCAAATTAAATATTTGGACACGGAGTGAATGTAGCTACAATTCAGCATCAAAATTGTTCAAATCGGTGATGAAGAAAAATCTACTACTTTTTTACGGTCTAACCCAAAATTCATTTTCTCAAAAACTACAAGTCGCAGATCAAGCCAAATTATATATTTGGACACGGAGGAAATGTAGCTACAATTCTGCATCAAAATTGTTCAAATCGGTGATGAAGAAAAATCTACTACTTTTTTACGGTCTAACCAAAAATTCATTTTCTCAAAAACTACAAGTCGCAGATCAAGCCAAATTATATATTTGGACACGGACGAAATGTAGCTACAATTCTGCATCAAAATTGTTCAAATCGGTGATGAAGAAAAATCTACTACTTTTTTATGGTCTGCCCAAATCTTCACTTTCTCAAAAACTACAAGTCGCAGATCAAGTCAAATTATATATTTGGACACGGAGTGAATGTAGCTACAATTCAGCGTCAAAATTGTTCAAATCGGTGATGAAGAAAAATCTACTACTTTTTTACGATCTACCCAAAACTTCATTTTCTCAAAAGCTGTAAGTCGCAGATCGTGCCCGATTATATATTTGGACACGTAGGAAATGTAGCTACAATTCTGCATCAAAATTGTTTAAATCGGTGATGAAGGAAAATCTACTACTATTTTACGGTCTAACCAAAACTTCATTTTCTCAAAATCTACAAGTCGCAGATCAAGTCGAATTATATATTTGGACACGAAGTGAATGTAGCTACAATTCTGCATCAAAATTGTTCAAATCGGTGATGAAGTAAAATCTACTACTTTTTAAGGTCTAACCAAAAATTCATTTTCTCAAAAGCTATAAGTCGCAGATCAAGCCCAATTATATATTTGGACACGGAGTGAATGTAGCTACAATTCTGCATCAAAATTGTTCAAATCGGTGATGAAGAAAAATCTACTACTTTTTTACGGTCTATCCAAAACTTCATCTTCTCAAAATCTACAACTCGCAGATCAAGCCAAATTATATATTTGGACACGGAGGAAATGTAGCTACAATTCTGCATCAAAATTGTTCAAATCGGTGATGAAGAAAAATCTACTACTTTTTTACGGTCTGCCCAAATCTTCACTTTCTCAAAAACTGCAAGTCGCAGATCAAGTCAAATTAAATATTTGGACACGGAGTGAATGTAGCTACAATTCTGGATCAAAATTGTTTATATCGGTGATGAATAAAAATCTACTACTTTCTTACGGTCTACCCAAAACTTCATTTTCTCAAAAGCTGTTAGTCGCAGATCAAGCCCGATCATATATTTGGACACGGAGTAAATGTAGCTACAATTCTGCATCAAAAGCCCGATTATATATTTGGACACGGAGGAAATGTAGCTACAATTCTGCATCAAAATTGTTTAAATCGGTGATGAAGGAAAATCTACTACTATTTTACGGTCTAACCAAAACTTCATTTTCTCAAAATCTACAAGTCGCAGATCAAGTCGAATTATATATTTGGACACGAAGTGAATGTAGCTACAATTCTGCATCAAAATTGTTCAAATCGGTGATGAAGTAAAATCTACTACTTTTTAAGGTCTAACCAAAAATTCATTTTCTCAAAAGCTATAAGTCGCAGATCAAGCCCAATTATATATTTGGACACGGAGGAAATGTAGCTACAATTCTGCATCAAAATTGTTTAAGTCGGTGATGAAGAAAAATCTACTACTTTTTTACGGTCCAACCAAATCTTCATTTTCTCAAAATCTACAAGTCGCAGATCAAGTCAAATTATATATTTGGACCGGAGTGAATGTAGCTACAATTCTGCATCAAAATTGTTCAAATCGGTGATGAAGAAAAATCTACTACTTTTTTACGGTCTATCCAAAACTTCATCTTCTCAAAAGCTGTAAGTCGCAGATCATGCCCGATTATATATTTGGACACGTAGGAAATGTAGCTACAATTCTGCATCAAAATTGTTTAAATCGGTGATGAAGAAAAATCTACTACTATTTTACGGTCTAACCAAAACTTCATTTTCTCAAAATCTACAAGTCGCAGATCAAGTCGAATTATATATTTGGACACGAAGTGAATGTAGCTACAATTCTGCATCAAAATTGTTCAAATCGGTGATGAAGAAAAATCTACTACTTTTTTACGGTCTATCCAAAACTTCATCTTCTCAAAAGCTGTAAGTCGCAGATCAAGCCTGATTATATATTTGGACACGTAGGAAATGTAGCTACAATTCTGCATAAAAATTGTTTAAATCGGTGATAAATCAAAATCTACTACTTTTTTACGGTCTAACCAAAAATTCATCTTCTCAAAAGCTGTAAGTCGCAGATCAAGCCCGATCATATATTTGGACACGGAGTAAATGTAGCTACAATGCTGCATAAAATTTTTTTTAAAGCGGTGATGAAGTAAAATCTACTACTTTTTAAGGTCTAACCAAAAATTCATTTTCTCAAAAGCTATAAGTCGCAGATCAAGCCCAATTATATATTTGGACACGTAGGAAATGTAGCTACAATTCTGCATCAAAATTGTTTAAATCGGTGATGAAGAAAAATCTACTACTTTTTTACGGTCCACCCAAATCTTCATTTTCTCAAAAACTACAAGTCGCAGATCAAGTCAAATTATATATTTGGACACGGAGTGAATGTAGCTACAATTCAGCATCAAAATTGTTTAAATCGGTGATAAAGAAAAATCTACTACTTTTTTACGGTCTACCCAAAACTTCATTTTCTCAAAAACTACAAGTCGCAGATCAAGTCAAATTATACATTTGGACACGGAGTGAATGTAGCTACAATTCAGCATCAAAATTGTTTAAATCGGTGATAAAGAAAAATCTACTACTTTTTTACGGTCTAACCAAAAATTCATTTTCTCAAAAACTACAAGTCGCAGATCAAGTCAAATTATATATTTGGACACGGAATAAATGTAGCTACAATTCTGCATAAAAATTGTTTAAATCGGTGATGAAGAAAAATCTACTACTTTTTTACGGTTCCCCAAATCTTCATTTTCTCAAAAACTACAAGTCGCAGATCAAGTCATCTTATATATTTGGACACGGAATAAATGTAGCTACAATTCTGCATAAAAATTGTTTAAATCGGTGAAGAAGAAAAATCTACTACTTTTTTACGGTCTAACTAAAACTTCATTTTCTCAAAAACTACAAGTCGCAGATAAAGTCAACTTATATATTTTAACACGGAGTAAATGTAGCTACAATTCTGCATCAAAATTGTTCAAATCGGTGATGAAGAAAAATCTACTACTTTTTTACGGTCTACCCAAATCTTCATTTTCTCAAAAACTACAAGTCGCAGATCAAGTCAAATTATATATTTGGACACGGAGTGAATGTAGCTACAATTCAGCATCAAAATTGTTTAAATCGGTGATGAAGAAAAATATACTACTTTTTTACGGTCTAACTAAAACTTCATTTTCTCAAAAACTACAAGTCGCAGATAAAGTCAACTTATATATTTGGACACGGAGTAAATGTAGCTACAATACTGCATCAAAATTGTTCAAATCGGTGATGAAGAAAAATCTACTACTTTTTTACGGTCTACCCAAATCTTCATTTTCTCAAAAACTACAAGTCGCAGATCAAGTCAAATTATATATTTGGACACGGAGTGAATGTAGCTACAATTCTGCATCAAAATTGTTCAAATCGGTGATGAAGAAAAATCTACTACTTTTTTACGGTCTATCCAAAACTTCATCTTCTCAAAATCTACAACTCGCAGATCAAGCCAAATTATATATTTGGACACGGAGGAAATGTAGCTACAATTCTGCATCAAAATTGTTCAAATCGGTGATGAAGAAAAATCTACTACTTTTTTACGGTCTGCCCAAATCTTCACTTTCTCAAAAACTACAAGTCGCAGATCAAGTCAAATTAAATATTTGGACACGGAGTGAATGTAGCTACAATTCAGCATCAAAATTGTTCAAATCGGTGATGAAGAAAAATCTACTACTTTTTTACGGTCTAACCCAAAATTCATTTTCTCAAAAACTACAAGTCGCAGATCAAGCCAAATTATATATTTGGACACGGAGGAAATGTAGCTACAATTCTGCATCAAAATTGTTCAAATCGGTGATGAAGAAAAATCTACTACTTTTTTACGGTCTAACCAAAAATTCATTTTCTCAAAAACTACAAGTCGCAGATCAAGCCAAATTATATATTTGGACACGGACGAAATGTAGCTACAATTCTGCATCAAAATTGTTCAAATCGGTGATGAAGAAAAATCTACTACTTTTTTATGGTCTGCCCAAATCTTCACTTTCTCAAAAACTACAAGTCGCAGATCAAGTCAAATTATATATTTGGACACGGAGTGAATGTAGCTACAATTCTGCATCAAAATTGATTATATCGGTGATGAATAAAAATCTACTACTTTCTTACGGTCTACCCAAAACTTCATTTTCTCAAAAGCTGTTAGTCGCAGATCAAGCCCGATCATATATTTGGACATGGAGGAAATGTAGCTACAATTCTGCTTCAAAATTGTTTAAATCGGTGATAAAGAAAAATCTACTACTTTTTTACGGTCTAACCAAAAATTCATTTTCTCAAAAGCTGTAAGTCGCAGATCAAGCCCGATCATATATTTGGACACGGAGCAAATGTGGCTACAATGCTGCATAAATTTTTTTTAAATCGGTGATGAAGAAAAATCTACTACTTTTTTACGGTCTAACCAAAAATTCATTTTCTCAAAAACTACAAGTCGCAGATAAAGTCAAATTATATATTTGGACACGGAGTGAATGTAGCTACAATTCTGCATCAAAATTGTTTATATCGGTGATGAATAAAAATCTACTACTTTCTTACGGTCTACCCAAAACTTCATTTTCTCAAAAGCTGTTAGTCGCATATCAAGCCCGATCATATATTTGGACATGGAGGAAATGTAGCTACAATTCTGCTTCAAAATTGTTTAAATCGGTGATAAAGAAAAATCTACTACTTTTTTACGGTCTAACCAAAAATTCATTTTCTCAAAAGCTGTAAGTCGCAGATCAAGCCCGATCATATATTTGGACACGGAGCAAATGTAGCTACAATGCTGCATAAATTTTTTTTAAATCGGTGATGAAGAAAAATCTACTACTTTTTTACGGTCCACCCAAATCTTCATTTTCTCAAAAACTACAAGTCGCAGATCAAGTCAAATTATATATTTGGACACGGAGTGAATGTAGCTACAATTCAGCGTCAAAATTGTTCAAATCGGTGATGAAGAAAAATCTACTACTTTTTTACGATCTACCCAAAACTTCATTTTCTCAAAAGCTGTTAGTCGCAGATCAAGCCCGATCATATATTTGGACACGGAGTAAATGTAGCTACAATTCTGCATCAAAAGCCCGATTATATATTTGGACACGGAGGAAATGTAGCTACAATTCTGCATCAAAATTGTTTAAATCGCTGATGAAGAAAAATCTACTACTTTTTTACGGTCTATCCAAAACTTCATCTTCTCAAAAGCTGTAAGTCGCAGATCATGCCCGATTATATATTTGGACACGTAGGAAATGTAGCTACAAGTCTGCATCAAAATTGTTTAAATCGGTGATGAAGGAAAATCTACTACTATTTTACGGTCTAACCAAAACTTCATTTTCTCAAAATCTACAAGTCGCAGATCAAGTCGAATTACATATTTGGACACGAAGTGAATGTAGCTACAATTCTGCATCAAAATTGTTCAAATCGGTGATGAAGTAAAATCTACTACTTTTATACGGTCTACCCAAATCTTAATTTTCTCAAAAACTACAAGTCGCAGATCAAGCCCAATTATATATTTGGACACGTAGGAAATGTAGCTACAATTCTGCATCAAAATTGTTTAAATCGGTGATGAAGAAAAATCTACTACTTTTTTACGGTCCACCCAAATCTTCATTTTCTCAAAAACTACAAGTCGCAGATCAAGCCCGATTATATATTTGGACACGGAGGAAATGTAGCTACAATTCTGCATCAAAATTGTTTATGTCGGTGATGAAGAAAAATCTACTACTTTTTTACGGTCCAACCAAATCTTCATTTTCTCAAAATCTACAAGTCGCAGATCAAGTCAAATTATATATTTGGACCGGAGTGAATGTAGCTACAATTCTGCATCAAAATTGTTCAAATCGGTGATGAAGAAAAATCTACTACTTTTTTACGGTCTATCCAAAACTTCATCTTCTCAAAAGCTGTAAGTCGCAGATCAAGCCTGATTATATATTTGGACACGTAGGAAATGTAGCTACAATTCTGCATAAAAATTGTTTAAATCGGTGATAAAGGAAAATCTACTACTTTTTTACGGTCTAACCAAAAATTCATTTTCTCAAAAGCTGTAAGTCGCAGATCAAGCCCGATCATATATTTGGACACGGAGTAAATGTAGCTACAATGCTGCATAAAATTTTTTTTAAAGCGGTGATGAAGTAAAATCTACTACTTTTTAAGGTCTAACCAAAAATTCATTTTCTCAAAAGCTATAAGTCGCAGATCAAGCCCAATTATATATTTGGACACGTAGGAAATGTGGCTACAATTCTGCATCAAAATTGTTTAAATCGGTGATGAAGAAAAATCTACTACTTTTTTACGGTCCACCCAAATCTTCATTTTCTCAAAAACTACAAGTCGCAGATCAAGTCAAATTATATATTTGGACACGGAGTGAATGTAGCTACAATTCAGCATCAAAATTGTTTAAATCGGTGATAAAGAAAAATCTACTACTTTTTTACGGTCTACCCAAAACTTCATTTTCTCAAAAACTACAAGTCGCAGATCAAGTCAAATTATACATTTGGACACGGAGTGAATGTAGCTACAATTCAGCATCAAAATTGTTTAAATCGGTGATAAAGAAAAATCTACTACTTTTTTACGGTCTAACCAAAAATTCATTTTCTCAAAAACTACAAGTCGCAGATCAAGTCAAATTATATATTTGGACACGGAGTGAATGTAGCTACAATTCAGCATCAAACTTGTTCAAATCGGTGATGAAGAAAAATCTACTACTTTTTTACGGTCTACCCAAAACTTCATTTTCTCAAAAGCTGTAAGTCGCAGATCAAGCCCGATCATATATTTGGACACGGAGGAAATGAAGCTACAATTCTGCATCAAAATTGTTTAAGTCGGTGATGAAGAAAAATCTACTACTTTTTTACGGTCCACCCAAATCTTCATTTTCTCAAAAACTACAAGTCGCAGATCAAGTCAAATTATATATTTGGACACGGAGTGAATGTAGCTACAATTCTGCATCAAAATTGTTCAAATCGGTGATGAAGAAAAATCTACTACTTTTTTACGGTCTACCCAAAACTTCATTTTCTCAAAAGCTGTAAGTCGCAGATCAAGCCCGATCATATATTTGGACACGGAGGAAATGAAGCTACAATTCTGCATCAAAATTGTTCATATCGGTGATCAAGAAAAATCCACTACTTTCTTACGGCCTACCCAAAACTTCATTTTCTCAAAAGCTGTAAGTCGCAGATCAAGCCCGATTATATATTTGGACACGGAGGAAATGTAGCTACAATTCTGCATCAAAATTGTTTAAATCGGTGATGAAGAAAAATCTACTACTTTTTTACGGTCTACCCAAAACTTCATATTCTCAAAAGCTGTAAGTCGCAGATCAAGCCCGATTATATATTTGGACACGGAGGAAATGTAGCTACAATTCTGCATCAAAATTGTTTAAATCGGTGATGAAGAAAAATCTACTACTTTTTTACGGTCCACCCAAATCTTCATTTTCTCAAAATCTACAAGTCGCAGATCAAGTCAAATTATATATTTGGACACGGAGTGAATGTAGCTACAATTCTGCATCAAAATTGTTCAAATCGGTGATGAAGAAAAATCTACTACTTTTTTACAGTCCGCCCAAAATTTCATTTTCTCAAAAACTACAAGTCGCAGGTCAAGTCAACTTATATATTTGGACACGGAATAAATGTAGCTACAATTCTGCATAAAAATTGTTTAAATCGGTGATGAAGAAAAATCTACTAACCAAAAATTCATTTTCTCAAAAACTACAAGTCGCAGATAAAGTCAACTTATATATTTGGACACGGAGTGAATGTAGCTACAATTCTGCATCAAAATTGTTCAAATCGGTGATGAAGAAAAATCTACTACTTTTTTACAGTCCGCCCAAAATTTCATTTTCTCAAAAACTACAAGTCGCAGGTCAAGTCAAATTATATATTTGGACACGGAATAAATGTAGCTACAATTCTGCATCAAAATTGTTCATATCGGTGATGAAGAAAAATCTACTACTTTCTTACGGTCTACCCAAAACTTCATTTTCTCAAAAGCTGTAAGTCGCAGATCAAGCCCGATTATATATTTGGACACGGAGGAAATGTAGCTACAATTCTGCATCAAAATTGTTCATATCGGTGATCAAGAAAAATCTACTACTTTCTTACTGCCTACCCAAAACTTCATTTTCTCAAAAGCTGTAAGTCGCAGATCAAGCCCGATCATATATTTGGACACGGAGGAAATGTAGCTACAATTCAGCATCAAAATTGTTCAAATCGGTGATGAAGAAAAATCTACTACTTTTTTACGGTCTAACCCAAAATTCATTTTCTCAAAAACTACAAGTCGCAGATCAAGCCAAATTATATATTTGGACACGGAGGAAATGTAGCTACAATTCTGCATCAAAATTGTTCAAATCGGTGATGAAGAAAAATCTACTACTTTTTTACGGTATAACCAAAAATTCATTTTCTCAAAAACTACAAGTCGCAGATCAAGCCAAATTATATATTTGGACACGGACGAAATGTAGCTACAATTCTGCATCAAAATTGTTCAAATCGGTGATGAAGAAAAATCTACTACTTTTTTATGGTCTGCCCAAATCTTCACTTTCTCAAAAACTACAAGTCGCATATCAAGTCAAATTATATATTTGGACACGGAGTGAATGTAGCTACAATTCTGCATCAAAATTGATTATATCGGTGATGAATAAAAATCTACTACTTTCTTACGGTCTACCCAAAACTTCATTTTCTCAAAAGCTGTTAGTCGCAGATCAAGCCCGATCATATATTTGGACATGGAGGAAATGTAGCTACAATTCTGCTTCAAAATTGTTTAAATCGGTGATAAAGAAAAATCTACTACTTTTTTACGGTCTAACCAAAAATTCATTTTCTCAAAAGCTGTAAGTCGCAGATCAAGCCCGATCATATATTTGGACACGGAGCAAATGTGGCTACAATGCTGCATAAATTTTTTTTAAATCGGTGATGAAGAAAAATCTACTACTTTTTTACGGTCTAACCAAAAATTCATTTTCTCAAAAACTACAAGTCGCAGATAAAGTCAAATTATATATTTGGACACGGAGTGAATGTAGCTACAATTCTGCATCAAAATTGTTTATATCGGTGATGAATAAAAATCTACTACTTTCTTACGGTCTACCCAAAACTTCATTTTCTCAAAAGCTGTTAGTCGCATATCAAGCCCGATCATATATTTGGACATGGAGGAAATGTAGTTACAATTCTGCTTCAAAATTGTTTAAATCGGTGATAAAGAAAAATCTACTACTTTTTTACGGTCTAACCAAAAATTCATTTTCTCAAAAGCTGTAAGTCGCAGATCAAGCCCGATCATATATTTGGACACGGAGCAAATGTAGCTACAATGCTGCATAAATTTTTTTTAAATCGGTGATGAAGAAAAATCTACTACTTTTTTACGGTCCACCCAAATCTTCATTTTCTCAAAAACTACAAGTCGCAGATCAAGTCAAATTATATATTTGGACACGGAGTGAATGTAGCTACAATTCAGCGTCAAAATTGTTCAAATCGGTGATGAAGAAAAATCTACTACTTTTTTACGATCTACCCAAAACTTCATTTTCTGAAAAGCTGTTAGTCGCAGATCAAGCCCGATCATATATTTGGACACGGAGTAAATGTAGCTACAATTCTGCATCAAAAGCCCGATTATATATTTGGACACGGAGGAAATGTAGCTACAATTCTGCATCAAAATTGTTTAAATCGCTGATGAAGAAAAATCTACTACTTTTTTACGGTCTATCCAAAACTTCATCTTCTCAAAAGCTGTAAGTCGCAGATCATGCCCGATTATATATTTGGACACATAGGAAATGTAGCTACAAGTCTGCATCAAAATTGTTTAAATCGGTGATGAAGGAAAATCTACTACTATTTTACGGTCTAACCAAAACTTCATTTTCTCAAAATCTACAAGTCGCAGATCAAGTCGAATTATATATTTGGACACGAAGTGAATGTAGCTACAATTCTGCATCAAAATTGTTCAAATCGGTGATGAAGTAAAATCTACTACTTTTATACGGTCTACCCAAATCTTAATTTTCTCAAAAACTACAAGTCGCAGATCAAGCCCAATTATATATTTGGACACGTAGGAAATGTAGCTACAATTCTGCATCAAAATTGTTTAAATCGGTGATGAAGAAAAATCTACTACTTTTTTACGGTCCACCCAAATCTTCATTTTCTCAAAAACTACAAGTCGCAGATCAAGCCCGATTATATATTTGGACACGGAGGAAATGTAGCTACAATTCTGCATCAAAATTGTTTATGTCGGTGATGAAGAAAAATCTACTACTTTTTTACGGTCCAACCAAATCTTCATTTTCTCAAAATCTACAAGTCGCAGATCAAGTCAAATTATATATTTGGACCGGAGTGAATGTAGCTACAATTCTGCATCAAAATTGTTCAAATCGGTGATGAAGAAAAATCTACTACTTTTTTACGGTCTATCCAAAACTTCATCTTCTCAAAAGCTGTAAGTCGCAGATCATGCCCGATTATATATTTGGACACGTAGGAAATGTAGCTACAATTCTGCATCAAAATTGTTTAAATCGGTGATGAAGAAAAATCTACTACTATTTTACGGTCTAACCAAAACTTCATTTTCTCAAAATCTACAAGTCGCAGATCAAGTCGAATTATATATTTGGACACGAAGTGAATGTAGCTACAATTCTGCATCAAAATTGTTCAAATCGGTGATGAAGAAAAATCTACTACTTTTTTACGGTCTATCCAAAACTTCATCTTCTCAAAAGCTGTAAGTCGCAGATCAAGCCTGATTATATATTTGGACACGTAGGAAATGTAGCTACAATTCTGCATAAAAATTGTTTAAATCGGTGATAAAGGAAAATCTACTACTTTTTTACGGTCTAACCAAAAATTCATTTTCTCAAAAGCTGTAAGTCGCAGATCAAGCCCGATCATATATTTGGACACGGAGTAAATGTAGCTACAATGCTGCATAAAATTTTTTTTAAAGCGGTGATGAAGTAAAATCTACTACTTTTTAAGGTCTAACCAAAAATTCATTTTCTCAAAAGCTATAAGTCGCAGATCAAGCCCAATTATATATTTGGACACGTAGGAAATGTGGCTACAATTCTGCATCAAAATTGTTTAAATCGGTGATGAAGAAAAATCTACTACTTTTTTACGGTCCACCCAAATCTTCATTTTCTCAAAAACTACAAGTCGCAGATCAAGTCAAATTATATATTTGGACACGGAGTGAATGTAGCTACAATTCAGCATCAAAATTGTTTAAATCGGTGATAAAGAAAAATCTACTACTTTTTTACGGTCTACCCAAAACTTCATTTTCTCAAAAACTACAAGTCGCAGATCAAGTCAAATTATACATTTGGACACGGAGTGAATGTAGCTACAATTCAGCATCAAAATTGTTTAAATCGGTGATAAAGAAAAATCTACTACTTTTTTACGGTCTAACCAAAAATTCATTTTCTCAAAAACTACAAGTCGCAGATCAAGTCAAATTATATATTTGGACACGGAGGAAATGTAGCTACAATTCTGCATCAAAATTGTTTAAATCGGTGATGAAGAAAAATCTACTACTTTTTTACGGTCTACCCAAAACTACATATTCTCAAAAGCTGTAAGTCGCAGATCAAGCCCGATTATATATTTGGACACGGAGGAAATGTAGCTACAATTCTGCATCAAAATTGTTTAAATCGGTGATGAAGAAAAATCTACTACTTTTTTACGGTCCACCCATATCTTCATTTTCTCAAAATCTACAAGTCGCAGATCAAGTCAAATTATATATTTGGACACGGAGTGAATGTAGCTACAATTCTGCATCAAAATTGTTCAAATCGGTGATGAAGAAAAATCTACTACTTTTTTACAGTCCGCCCAAAATTTCATTTTCTCAAAAACTACAAGTCGCAGGTCAAGTCAACTTATATATTTGGACACGGAATAAATGTAGCTACAATTCTGCATAAAAATTGTTTAAATCGGTGATGAAGAAAAATCTACTAACCAAAAATTCATTTTCGCAAAAACTACAAGTCGCAGATAAAGTCAACTTATATATTTGGACACGGAGTGAATGTAGCTACAATTCTGCATCAAAATTGTTCAAATCGGTGATGAAGAAAAATCTACTACTTTTTTACAGTCCGCCCAAAATTTCATTTTCTCAAAAACTACAAGTCGCAGATCAAGCCAAATTATATATTTGGACACGGACGAAATGTAGCTACAATTCTGCATCAAAATTGTTCAAATCGGTGATGAAGAAAAATCTACTACTTTTTTATGGTCTGCCCAAATCTTCACTTTCTCAAAAACTACAAGTCGCAGATCAAGTCAAATTATATATTTGGACACGGAGTGAATGTAGCTACAATTCTGCATCAAAATTGTTTATATCGGTGATGAATAAAAATCTACTACTTTCTTACGGTCTACCCAAAACTTCATTTTCTCAAAAGCTGTTAGTCGCAGATCAAGCCCGATCATATATTTGGACATGGAGGAAATGTAGCTACAATTCTGCTTCAAAATTGTTTAAATCGGTGATAAAGAAAAATCTACTACTTTTTTACGGTCTAACCAAAAATTCATTTTCTCAAAAGCTGTAAGTCGCAGATCAAGCCCGATCATATATTTGGACACGGAGCAAATGTGGCTACAATGCTGCATAAATTTTTTTTAAATCGGTGATGAAGAAAAATCTACTACTTTTTTACGGTCCACCCAAATCTTCATTTTCTCAAAAACTACAAGTCGCAGATCAAGTCAAATTATATATTTGGACACGGAGTGAATGTAGCTACAATTCAGCGTCAAAATTGTTCAAATCGGTGATGAAGAAAAATCTACTACTTTTTTACGATCTACCCAAAACTTCATTTTCTCAAAAGCTGTTAGTCGCAGATCAAGCCCGATCATATATTTGGACACGGAGTAAATGTAGCTACAATTCTGCATCAAAAGCCCGATTATATATTTGGACACGGAGGAAATGTAGCTACAATTCTGCATCAAAATTGTTTAAATCGCTGATGAAGAAAAATCTACTACTTTTTTACGGTCTATCCAAAACTTCATCTTCTCAAAAGCTGTAAGTCGCAGATCATGCCCGATTATATATTTGGACACGTAGGAAATGTAGCTACAATTCTGCATCAAAATTGTTTAAATCGGTGATGAAGGAAAATCTACTACCATTTTACGGTCTAATCAAAACTTCATTTTCTCAAAAGCTATAAGTCGCAGATCAAGCCCAATTATATATTTGGACACGTAGGAAATGTAGCTACAATTCTGCATCAAAATTGTTTAAATCGGTGATGAAGAAAAATCTACTAATTTTTTACGGTCTATCCAAAACTTCATCTTCTCAAAAGCTGTAAGTCGCAGATCATGCCCGATTATATATTTGGACACGTAGGAAATGTAGCTACAATTCTGCATCAAAATTGTTTAAATCGGTGATGAAGAAAAATCTACTACTATTTTACGGTCTAACCAAAACTTCATTTTCTCAAAATCTACAAGTCGCAGATCAAGTCGAATTATATATTTGGACACGAAGTGAATGTAGCTACAATGCTGCATAAAATTTTTTTTAAAGCGGTGATGAAGTAAAATCTACTACTTTTTAAGGTCTAACCAAAAATTCATTTTCTCAAAAGCTATAAGTCGCAGATCAAGCCCAATTATATATTTGGACACGTAGGAAATGTAGCTACAATTCTGCATCAAAATTGTTTAAATCGGTGATGAAGAAAAATCTACTACTTTTTTACGGTCTATCCAAAACTTCATCTTCTCAAAAGCTGTAAGTCGCAGATCAAGCCTGATTATATATTTGGACACGTAGGAAATGTAGCTACAATTCTGCATAAAAATTGTTTAAATCGGTGATAAAGGAAAATCTACTACTTTTTTACGGTCTAACCAAAAATCCATTTTCTCAAAAGCTGTAAGTCGCAGATCAAGCCCGATCATATATTTGGACACGGAGTAAATGTAGCTACAATGCTGCATAAAATTTTTTTTAAAGCGGTGATGAAGTAAAATCTACTACTTTTTAAGGTCTAACCAAAAATTCATTTTCTCAAAAGCTATAAGTCGCAGATCAAGCCCAATTATATATTTGGACACGTAGGAAATGTAGCTACAATTCTGCATCAAAATTGTTTAAATCGGTGATGAAGAAAAATCTACTACTTTTTTACGGTCCACCCAAATCTTCATTTTCTCAAAAACTACAAGTCGCAGATCAAGTCAAATTATATATTTGGACACGGAGTGAATGTAGCTACAATTCAGCATCAAAATTGTTTAAATCGGTGATAAAGAAAAATCTACTACTTTTTTACGGTCTAACCAAAAATTCATTTTCTCAAAAACTACAAGTCGCAGATCAAGTCATCTTATATATTTGGACACGGAATAAATGTAGCTACAATTCTGCATAAAAATTGTTTAAATCGGTGAAGAAGAAAAATCTACTACTTTTTTACGGTCTAACTAAAACTTCATTTTCTCAAAAACTACAAGTCGCAGATAAAGTCAACTTATATATTTGGACACGGAGTGAATGTAGCTACAATTCAGCATCAAAATTGTTTAAATCGGTGATGAAGAAAAATATACTACTTTTTTACGGTCTAACTAAAACTTCATTTTCTCAAAAACTACAACTCGCAGATAAAGTCAACTTATATATTTGGACACGGAGTAAATGTAGCTACAATACTGCATCAAAATTGTTCAAATCGGTGATGAAGAAAAATCTACTACTTTTTTACGGTCTACCCAAATCTTCATTTTCTCAAAAACTACAAGTCGCAGATCAAGTCAAATTATATATTTGGACACGGAGTGAATGTAGCTACAATTCTGCATCAAAATTGTTCAAATCGGTGATGAAGAAAAATCTACTACTTTTTTACGGTCTATCCAAAACTTCATCTTCTCAAAATCTACAACTCGCAGATCAAGCCAAATTATATATTTGGACACGGAGGAAATGTAGCTACAATTCTGCATCAAAATTGTTCAAATCGGTGATGAAGAAAAATCTACTACTTTTTTACGGTCTAACCCAAAATTCATTTTCTCAAAAACTACAAGTCGCAGATCAAGCCAAATTATATATTTGGACACGGAGGAAATGTAGCTACAATTCTGCATCAAAATTGTTCAAATCGGTGATGAAGAAAAATCTACTACTTTTTTACGGTCTAACCAAAAATTCATTTTCTCAAAAACTACAAGTCGCAGATCAAGCCAAATTATATATTTGGACACGGACGAAATGTAGCTACAATTCTGCATCAAAATTGTTCAAATCGGTGATGAAGAAAAATCTACTACTTTTTTATGGTCTGCCCAAATCTTCACTTTCTCAAAAACTACAAGTCGCAGATCAAGTCAAATTATATATTTGGACACGGAGTGAATGTAGCTACAATTCTGCATCAAAATTGATTATATCGGTGATGAATAAAAATCTACTACTTTCTTACGGTCTACCCAAAACTTCATTTTCTCAAAAGCTGTTAGTCGCAGATCAAGCCCGATCATATATTTGGACATGGAGGAAATGTAGCTACAATTCTGCTTCAAAATTGTTTAAATCGGTGATAAAGAAAAATCTACTACTTTTTTACGGTCTAACCAAAAATTCATTTTCTCAAAAGCTGTAAGTCGCAGATCAAGCCCGATCATATATTTGGACACGGAGCAAATGTGGCTACAATGCTGCATAAATTTTTTTTAAATCGGTGATGAAGAAAAATCTACTACTTTTTTACGGTCTAACCAAAAATTCATTTTCTCAAAAACTACAAGTCGCAGATAAAGTCAAATTATATATTTGGACACGGAGTGAATGTAGCTACAATTCTGCATCAAAATTGTTTATATCGGTGATGAATAAAAATCTACTACTTTCTTACGGTCTACCCAAAACTTCATTTTCTCAAAAGCTGTTAGTCGCATATCAAGCCCGATCATATATTTGGACATGGAGGAAATGTAGCTACAATTCTGCTTCAAAATTGTTTAAATCGGTGATAAAGAAAAATCTACTACTTTTTTACGGTCTAACCAAAAATTCATTTTCTCAAAAGCTGTAAGTCGCAGATCAAGCCCGATCATATATTTGGACACGGAGCAAATGTAGCTACAATGCTGCATAAATTTTTTTTAAATCGGTGATGAAGAAAAATCTACTACTTTTTTACGGTCCACCCAAATCTTCATTTTCTCAAAAACTACAAGTCGCAGATCAAGTCAAATTATATATTTGGACACGGAGTGAATGTAGCTACAATTCAGCGTCAAAATTGTTCAAATCGGTGATGAAGAAAAATCTACTACTTTTTTACGATCTACCCAAAACTTCATTTTCTCAAAAGCTGTTAGTCGCAGATCAAGCCCGATCATATATTTGGACACGGAGTAAATGTAGCTACAATTCTGCATCAAAAGCCCGATTATATATTTGGACACGGAGGAAATGTAGCTACAATTCTGCATCAAAATTGTTTAAATCGCTGATGAAGAAAAATCTACTACTTTTTTACGGTCTATCCAAAACTTCATCTTCTCAAAAGCTGTAAGTCGCAGATCATGCCCGATTATATATTTGGACACGTAGGAAATGTAGCTACAAGTCTGCATCAAAATTGTTTAAATCGGTGATGAAGGAAAATCTACTACTATTTTACGGTCTAACCAAAACTTCATTTTCTCAAAATCTACAAGTCGCAGATCAAGTCGAATTATATATTTGGACACGAAGTGAATGTAGCTACAATTCTGCATCAAAATTGTTCAAATCGGTGATGAAGTAAAATCTACTACTTTTATACGGTCTACCCAAATCTTAATTTTCTCAAAAACTACAAGTCGCAGATCAAGCCCAATTATATATTTGGACACGTAGGAAATGTAGCTACAATTCTGCATCAAAATTGTTTAAATCGGTGATGAAGAAAAATCTACTACTTTTTTACGGTCCACCCAAATCTTCATTTTCTCAAAAACTACAAGTCGCAGATCAAGCCCGATTATATATTTGGACACGGAGGAAATGTAGCTACAATTCTGCATCAAAATTGTTTAAGTCGGTGATGAAGAAAAATCTACTACTTTTTTACGGTCCAACCAAATCTTCATTTTCTCAAAATCTACAAGTCGCAGATCAAGTCAAATTATATATTTGGACCGGAGTGAATGTAGCTACAATTCTGCATCAAAATTGTTCAAATCGGTGATGAAGAAAAATCTACTACTTTTTTACGGTCTATCCAAAACTTCATCTTCTCAAAAGCTGTAAGTCGCAGATCATGCCCGATTATATATTTGGACACGTAGGAAATGTAGCTACAATTCTGCATCAAAATTGTTTAAATCGGTGATGAAGAAAAATCTACTACTATTTTACGGTCTAACCAAAACTTCATTTTCTCAAAATCTACAAGTCGCAGATCAAGTCAAATTATATATTTGGACACGGAGTGAATGTAGCTACAATTCTGCATCAAAATTGATTATATCGGTGATGAATAAAAATCTACTACTTTCTTACGGTCTACCCAAAACTTCATTTTCTCAAAAGCTGTTAGTCGCAGATCAAGCCCGATCATATATTTGGACATGGAGGAAATGTAGCTACAATTCTGCTTCAAAATTGTTTAAATCGGTGATAAAGAAAAATCTACTACTTTTTTACGGTCTAACCAAAAATTCATTTTCTCAAAAGCTGTAAGTCGCAGATCAAGCCCGATCATATATTTGGACACGGAGCAAATGTGGCTACAATGCTGCATAAATTTTTTTTAAATCGGTGATGAAGAAAAATCTACTACTTTTTTACGGTCTAACCAAAAATTCATTTTCTCAAAAACTACAAGTCGCAGATAAAGTCAAATTATATATTTGGACACGGAGTGAATGTAGCTACAATTCTGCATCAAAATTGTTTATATCGGTGATGAATAAAAATCTACTACTTTCTTACGGTCTACCCAAAACTTCATTTTCTCAAAAGCTGTTAGTCGCATATCAAGCCCGATCATATATTTGGACATGGAGGAAATGTAGCTACAATTCTGCTTCAAAATTGTTTAAATCGGTGATAAAGAAAAATCTACTACTTTTTTACGGTCTAACCAAAAATTCATTTTCTCAAAAGCTGTAAGTCGCAGATCAAGCCCGATCATATATTTGGACACGGAGCAAATGTAGCTACAATGCTGCATAAATTTTTTTTAAATCGGTGATGAAGAAAAATCTACTACTTTTTTACGGTCCACCCAAATCTTCATTTTCTCAAAAACTACAAGTCGCAGATCAAGTCAAATTATATATTTGGACACGGAGTGAATGTAGCTACAATTCAGCGTCAAAATTGTTCAAATCGGTGATGAAGAAAAATCTACTACTTTTTTACGATCTACCCAAAACTTCATTTTCTCAAAAGCTGTTAGTCGCAGATCAAGCCCGATCATATATTTGGACACGGAGTAAATGTAGCTACAATTCTGCATCAAAAGCCCGATTATATATTTGGACACGGAGGAAATGTAGCTACAATTCTGCATCAAAATTGTTTAAATCGCTGATGAAGAAAAATCTACTACTTTTTTACGGTCTATCCAAAACTTCATCTTCTCAAAAGCTGTAAGTCGCAGATCATGCCCGATTATATATTTGGACACGTAGGAAATGTAGCTACAAGTCTGCATCAAAATTGTTTAAATCGGTGATGAAGGAAAATCTACTACTATTTTACGGTCTAACCAAAACTTCATTTTCTCAAAATCTACAAGTCGCAGATCAAGTCGAATTATATATTTGGACACGAAGTGAATGTAGCTACAATTCTGCATCAAAATTGTTCAAATCGGTGATGAAGTAAAATCTACTACTTTTATACGGTCTACCCAAATCTTAATTTTCTCAAAAACTACAAGTCGCAGATCAAGCCCAATTATATATTTGGACACGTAGGAAATGTAGCTACAATTCTGCATCAAAATTGTTTAAATCGGTGATGAAGAAAAATCTACTACTTTTTTACGGTCCACCCAAATCTTCATTTTCTCAAAAACTACAAGTCGCAGATCAAGCCCGATTATATATTTGGACACGGAGGAAATGTAGCTACAATTCTGCATCAAAATTGTTTAAGTCGGTGATGAAGAAAAATCTACTACTTTTTTACGGTCCAACCAAATCTTCATTTTCTCAAAATCTACAAGTCGCAGATCAAGTCAAATTATATATTTGGACCGGAGTAAATGTAGCTACAATTCTGCATCAAAATTGTTCAAATCGGTGATGAAGAAAAATCTACTACTTTTTTACGGTCTATCCAAAACTTCATCTTCTCAAAAGCTGTAAGTCGCAGATCATGCCCGATTATATATTTGGACACGTAGGAAATGTAGCTACAATTCTGCATCAAAATTGTTTAAATCGGTGATGAAGAAAAATCTACTACTATTTTACGGTCTAACCAAAACTTCATTTTCTCAAAATCTACAAGTCGCAGATCAAGTCGAATTATATATTTGGACACGAAGTGAATGTAGCTACAATTCTGCATAAAAATTGTTTAAATCGGTGATAAAGGAAAATCTACTACTTTTTTACGGTCTAACCAAAAATTCATTTTCTCAAAAGCTGTAAGTCGCAGATCAAGCCCAATTATATATTTGGACACGTAGGAAATGTAGCTACAATTCTGCATCAAAATTGTTTAAATCGGTGATGAAGAAAAATCTACTACTTTTTTACGGTCCACCCAAATCTTCATTTTCTCAAAAACTACAAGTCGCAGATCATGCCCGATTATATATTTGGACACGTAGGAAATGTAGCTACAATTCTGCATCAAAATTGTTTAAATCGGTGATGAAGAAAAATCTACTACTTTTTTTACGGTCTAACCAAAAATTCATTTTCTCAAAAGCTGTAAGTCGCAGATCAAGCCCGATCATATATTTGGACACGGAGTAAATGTAGCTACAATGCTGCATAAAATTTTTTTTAAAGCGGTGATGAAGTAAAATCTACTACTTTTTAAGGTCTAACCAAAAATTCATTTTCTCAAAAGCTATAAGTCGCAGATCAAGCCCAATTATATATTTGGACACGTAGGAAATGTGGCTACAATTCTGCATCAAAATTGTTTAAATCGGTGATGAAGAAAAATCTACTACTTTTTTACGGTCCACCCAAATCTTCATTTTCTCAAAAACTACAAGTCGCAGATCAAGTCAAATTATATATTTGGACACGGAGTGAATGTAGCTACAATTCAGCATCAAAATTGTTTAAATCGGTGATAAAGAAAAATCTACTACTTTTTACGGTCTACCCAAAACTTCATTTTCTCAAAAACTACAAGTCGCAGATCAAGTCAAATTATACATTTGGACACGGAGTGAATGTAGCTACAATTCAGCATCAAAATTGTTTAAATCGGTGATAAAGAAAAATCTACTACTTTTTTACGGTCTAACCAAAAATTCATTTTCTCAAAAACTACAAGTCGCAGATCAAGTCAAATTATATATTTGGACACGGAGTGAATGTAGCTACAATTCAGCATCAAACTTGTTCAAATCGGTGATGAAGAAAAATCTACTACTTTTTTACGGTCTACCCAAAACTTCATTTTCTCAAAAGCTGTAAGTCGCAGATCAAGCCCGATTATATATTTGGACACGGAGGAAATGAAGCTACAATTCTGCATCAAAATTGTTTAAGTCGGTGATGAAGAAAAATCTACTACTTTTTTACGGTCCACCCAAATCTTCATTTTCTCAAAAACTACAAGTCGCAGATCAAGTCAAATTATATATTTGGACACGGAGTGAATGTAGCTACAATTCTGCATCAAAATTGTTCATATCGGTGATCAAGAAAAATCTACTACTTTCTTACGGCCTACCCAAAACTTCATTTTCTCAAAAGCTGTAAGTCGCAGATCAAGCCCGATTATATGATGAAGAAAAATCTACTACTTTTTTACAGTCCGCCCAAAATTTCATTTTCTCAAAAACTACAAGTCGCAGGTCAAGTCAACTTATATATTTGGACACGGAATAAATGTAGCTACAATTCTGCATAAAAATTGTTTAAATCGGTGATGAAGAAAAATCTACTAACCAAAAATTCATTTTCTCAAAAACTACAAGTCGCAGATAAAGTCAACTTATATATTTGGACACGGAGTGAATGTAGCTACAATTCTGCATCAAAATTGTTCATATCGGTGATGAAGAAAAATCTACTACTTTCTTACGGTCTACCCAAAACTTCATTTTCTCAAAAGCTGTAAGTCGCAGATCAAGCCCGATTATATATTTGGACACGGAGGAAATGTAGCTACAATTCTGCATCAAAATTGTTCATATCGGTGATCAAGAAAAATCTACTACTTTCTTACTGCCTACCCAAAACTTCATTTTCTCAAAAGCTGTAAGTCGCAGATCAAGCCCGATCATATATTTGGACACGGAGTAAATGTAGCTACAATGCTGCATAAAATTTTTTTTAAAGCGGTGATGAAGTAAAATCTACTACTTTTTAAGGTCTAACCAAAAATTCATTTTCTCAAAAGCTATAAGTCGCAGATCAAGCCCAATTATATATTTGGACACGGAGGAAATGTAGCTACAATTCTGCATCAAAATTGTTCAAATCGGTGATGAAGAAAAATCTACTACTTTTTTACGGTCTAACCAAAAATTCATTTTCTCAAAAACTACAAGTCGCAGATCAAGCCAAATTATATATTTGGACACGGAGGAAATGTAGCTGCAATTCTGCATCAAAATTGTTCAAATCGGTGATGAAGAAAAATCTACTACTTTTTTACGGTCTAACCAAAAATTCATTTTCTCAAAAACTACAAGTCGCAGATCAAGCCAAATTATATATTTGGAGACGGACGAAATGTAGCTACAATTCTGCATCAAAATTGTTCAAATCGGTGATGAAGAAAAATCTACTACTTTTTTATGGTCTGAACAAATCTTCACTTTCTCAAAAACTACAAGTCGCAGATCAAGTCAAATTATATATTTGGACACGGAGTGAATGTAGCTACAATTCTGCATCAAAATTGTTTATATCGGTGATGAATAAAAATCTACTACTTTCTTACGGTCTACCCAAAACTTCATTTTCTCAAAAGCTGTTAGTCGCAGATCAAGCCCGATCATATATTTGGACATGGAGGAAATGTAGCTACAATTCTGCTTCAAAATTGTTTAAATCGGTGATAAAGAAAAATCTACTACTTTTTTACGGTCTAACCAAAAATTCATTTTCTCAAAAGCTGTAAGTCGCAGATCAAGCCCGATCATATATTTGGACACGGAGCAAATGTGGCTACAATGCTGCATAAATTTTTTTTAAATCGGTGATGAAGAAAAATCTACTACTTTTTTACGGTCTAACCAAAAATTCATTTTCTCAAAAACTACAAGTCGCAGATAAAGTCAAATTATATATTTGGACACGGAGTGAATGTAGCTACAATTCTGCATCAAAATTGTTTATATCGGTGATGAATAAAAATCTACTACTTTCTTACGGTCTACCCAAAACTTCATTTTCTCAAAAGCTGTTAGTCGCAGATCAAGTCCGATCATATATTTGGACATGGAGGAAATGTAGCTACAATTCTGCTTCAAAATTGTTTAAATCGGTGATAAAGAAAAATCTACTACTTTTTTACGGTCTAACCAAAAATTCATTTTCTCAAAAGCTGTAAGTCGCAGATCAAGCCCGATCATATATTTGGACACGGAGCAAATGTAGCTACAATGCTGCATAAATTTTTTTTAAATCGGTGATGAAGAAAAATCTACTACTTTTTTACGGTCCACCCAAATCTTCATTTTCTCAAAAACTACAAGTCGCAGATCAAGTCAAATTATATATTTGGACACGGAGTGAATGTAGCTACAATTCAGCGTCAAAATTGTTCAAATCGGTGATGAAGAAAAATCTACTACTTTTTTACGATCTACCCAAAACTTCATTTTCTCAAAAGCTGTTAGTCGCAGATCAAGCCCGATCATATATTTGGACACGGAGTAAATGTAGCTACAATTCTGCATCAAAAGCCCGATTATATATTTGGACACGGAGGAAATGTAGCTACAATTCTGCATCAAAATTGTTTAAATCGCTGATGAAGAAAAATCTACTACTTTTTTACGGTCTATCCAAAACTTCATCTTCTCAAAAGCTGTAAGTCGCAGATCATGCCCGATTATATATTTGGACACGTAGGAAATGTAGCTACAATTCTGCATCAAAATTGTTTAAATCGGTGATGAAGGAAAATCTACTACTATTTTACGGTCTAACCAAAACTTCATTTTCTCAAAAGCTATAAGTCGCAGATCAAGCCCAATTATATATTTGGACACGTAGGAAATGTAGCTACAATTCTGCATCAAAATTGTTTAAATCGGTGATGAAGAAAAATCTACTACTTTTTTACGGTCCACCCAAATCTTCATTTTCTCAAAAACTACAAGTCGCAGATCAAGCCCGATTATATATTTGGACACGGAGGAAATGTAGCTACAATTCTGCATCAAAATTGTTTAAGTCGGTGATGAAGAAAAATCTACTACTTTTTTACGGTCCAACCAAATCTTCATTTTCTCAAAATCTACAAGTCGCAGATCAAGTCAAATTATATATTTGGACCGGAGTGAATGTAGCTACAATTCTGCATCAAAATTGTTCAAATCGGTGATGAAGAAAAATCTACTAATTTTTTACGGTCTATCCAAAACTTCATCTTCTCAAAAGCTGTAAGTCGCAGATCATGCCCGATTATATATTTGGACACGTAGGAAATGTAGCTACAATTCTGCATCAAAATTGTTTAAATCGGTGATGAAGAAAAATCTACTACTATTTTACGGTCTAACCAAAACTTCATTTTCTCAAAATCTACAAGTCGCAGATCAAGTCGAATTATATATTTGGACACGAAGTGAATGTAGCTACAATTCTGCATCAAAATTGTTCAAATCGGTGATGAAGAAAAATCTACTACTTTTTTACGGTCTATCCAAAACTTCATCTTCTCAAAAGCTGTAAGTCGCAGATCAAGCCTGATTATATATTTGGACACGTAGGAAATGTAGCTACAATTCTGCATAAAAATTGTTTAAATCGGTGATAAAGGAAAATCTACTACTTTTTTACGGTCTAACCAAAAATCCATTTTCTCAAAAGCTGTAAGTCGCAGATCAAGCCCGATCATATATTTGGACACGGAGTAAATGTAGCTACAATGCTGCATAAAATTTTTTTTAAAGCGGTGATGAAGTAAAATCTACTACTTTTTAAGGTCTAACCAAAAATTCATTTTCTCAAAAGCTATAAGTCGCAGATCAAGCCCAATTATATATTTGGACACGTAGGAAATGTAGCTACAATTCTGCATCAAAATTGTTTAAATCGGTGATGAAGAAAAATCTACTACTTTTTTACGGTCCACCCAAATCTTCATTTTCTCAAAAACTACAAGTCGCAGATCAAGTCAAATTATATATTTGGACACGGAGTGAATGTAGCTACAATTCAGCATCAAAATTGTTTAAATCGGTGATAAAGAAAAATCTACTACTTTTTTACGGTCTACCCAAAACTTCATTTTCTCAAAAACTACAAGTCGCAGATCAAGTCAAATTATACATTTGGACACGGAGTGAATGTAGCTACAATTCAGCATCAAAATTGTTTAAATCGGTGATAAAGAAAAATCTACTACTTTTTTACGGTCTAACCAAAAATTCATTTTCTCAAAAACTACAAGTCGCAGATCAAGTCAAATTATATATTTGGACACGGAGTGAATGTAGCTACAATTCAGCATCAAACTTGTTCAATTCGGTGATGAAGAAAAATCTACTACTTTTTTACGGTCTACCCAAAACTTCATTTTCTCAAAAGCTGTAAGTCGCAGATCAAGCCCGATCATATATTTGGACACGGAGGAAATGAAGCTACAATTCTGCATCAAAATTGTTTAAGTCGGTGATGAAGAAAAATCTACTACTTTTTTACGGTCCACCCAAATCTTCATTTTCTCAAAAACTACAAGTCGCAGATCAAGTCAAATTATATATTTGGACACGGAGTGAATGTAGCTACAATTCTGCATCAAAATTGTTCATATCGGTGATCAAGAAAAATCTACTACTTTCTTACGGCCTACCCAAAACTTCATTTTCTCAAAAGCTGTAAGTCGCAGATCAAGCCCGATTATATATTTGGACACGGAGGAAATGTAGCTACAATTCTGCATCAAAATTGTTTAAATCGGTGATGAAGAAAAATCTACTACTTTTTTACGGTCTACCCAAAACTTCATTTTCTCAAAAGCTGTAAGTCGCAGATCAAGCCCGATTATATATTTGGACACGGAGGAAATGTAGCTACAATTCTGCATCAAAATTGTTTAAATCGATGATGAAGAAAAATCTACTACTTTTCTACGGTCCACCCAAATCTTCATTTTCTCAAAATCTACAAGTCGCAGATCAAGTCAAATTATATATTTGGACACGGAGTGAATGTAGCTACAATTCTGCATCAAAATTGTTCATATCGGTGATCAAGAAAAATCTACTACTTTCTTACGGCCTACCCAAAACTTCATTTTCTCAAAAGCTGTAAGTCGCAGATCAAGCCCGATTATATGATGAAGAAAAATCTACTACTTTTTTACAGTCCGCCCAAAATTTCATTTTCTCAAAAACTACAAGTCGCAGGTCAAGTCAACTTATATATTTGGACACGGAATAAATGTAGCTACAATTCTGCATAAAAATTGTTTAAATCGGTGATGAAGAAAAATCTACTAACCAAAAATTCATTTTCTCAAAAACTACAAGTCGCAGATAAAGTCAACTTATATATTTGGACACGGAGTGAATGTAGCTACAATTCTGCATCAAAATTGTTCATATCGGTGATGAAGAAAAATCTACTACTTTCTTACGGTCTACCCAAAACTTCATTTTCTCAAAAGCTGTAAGTCGCAGATCAAGCCCGATTATATATTTGGACACGGAGGAAATGTAGCTACAATTCTGCATCAAAATTGTTCATATCGGTGATCAAGAAAAATCTACTACTTTCTTACTGCCTACCCAAAACTTCATTTTCTCAAAAGCTGTAAGTCGCAGATCAAGCCCGATCATATATTTGGACACGGAGTAAATGTAGCTACAATGCTGCATAAAATTTTTTTTAAAGCGGTGATGAAGTAAAATCTACTACTTTTTAAGGTCTAACCAAAAATTCATTTTCTCAAAAGCTATAAGTCGCAGATCAAGCCCAATTATATATTTGGACACGGAGGAAATGTAGCTACAATTCTGCATCAAAATTGTTCAAATCGGTGATGAAGAAAAATCTACTACTTTTTTACGGTCTAACCAAAAATTCATTTTCTCAAAAACTACAAGTCGCAGATCAAGCCAAATTATATATTTGGACACGGAGGAAATGTAGCTGCAATTCTGCATCAAAATTGTTCAAATCGGTGATGAAGAAAAATCTACTACTTTTTTACGGTCTATCCAAAACTTCATCTTCTCAAAAGCTGTAAGTCGCAGATCATGCCCGATTATATATTTGGACACGTAGGAAATGTAGCTACAATTCTGCATCAAAATTGTTTAAATCGGTGATGAAGAAAAATCTACTACTATTTTACGGTCTAACCAAAACTTCATTTTCTCAAAATCTACAAGTCGCAGATCAAGTCGAATTATATATTTGGACACGAAGTGAATGTAGCTACAATTCTGCATAAAAATTGTTTAAATCGGTGATAAAGGAAAATCTACTACTTTTTTACGGTCTAACCAAAAATTCATTTTCTCAAAAGCTGTAAGTCGCAGATCAAGCCCAATTATATATTTGGACACGTAGGAAATGTAGCTACAATTCTGCATCAAAATTGTTTAAATCGGTGATGAAGAAAAATCTACTACTTTTTTACGGTCCACCCAAATCTTCATTTTCTCAAAAACTACAAGTCGCAGATCATGCCCGATTATATATTTGGACACGTAGGAAATGTAGCTACAATTCTGCATCAAAATTGTTTAAATCGGTGATGAAGAAAAATCTACTACTTTTTTTACGGTCTAACCAAAAATTCATTTTCTCAAAAGCTGTAAGTCGCAGATCAAGCCCGATCATATATTTGGACACGGAGTAAATGTAGCTACAATGCTGCATAAAATTTTTTTTAAAGCGGTGATGAAGTAAAATCTACTACTTTTTAAGGTCTAACCAAAAATTCATTTTCTCAAAAGCTATAAGTCGCAGATCAAGCCCAATTATATATTTGGACACGTAGGAAATGTAGCTACAATTCTGCATCAAAATTGTTTAAATCGGTGATGAAGAAAAATCTACTAATTTTTTACGGTCTATCCAAAACTTCATCTTCTCAAAAGCTGTAAGTCGCAGATCATGCCCGATTATATATTTGGACACGTAGGAAATGTAGCTACAATTCTGCATCAAAATTGTTTAAATCGGTGATAAAGAAAAATCTACTACTTTTTTACGGTCTAACCAAAAATTCATTTTCTCAAAAGCTGTAAGTCGCAGATCAAGCCCGATCATATATTTGGACACGGAGCAAATGTAGCTACAATGCTGCATAAATTTTTTTTAAATCGGTGATGAAGAAAAATCTACTACTTTTTTACGGTCCACCCAAATCTTCATTTTCTCAATAACTACAAGTCGCAGATCAAGCCCGATTATATATTTGGACACGGAGGAAATGTAGCTACAATTCTGCATCAAAATTGTTCATATCGGTGATCAAGAAAAATCTACTACTTTCTTACTGCCTACCCAAAACTTCATTTTCTCAAAAGCTGTAAGTCGCAGATCAAGCCCGATCATATATTTGGACACGGAGTAAATGTAGCTACAATGCTGCATAAAATTTTTTTTAAAGCGGTGATGAAGTAAAATCTACTACTTTTTAAGGTCTAACCAAAAATTCATTTTCTCAAAAGCTATAAGTCGCAGATCAAGCCCAATTATATATTTGGACACGGAGGAAATGTAGCTACAATTCTGCATCAAAATTGTTCAAATCGGTGATGAAGAAAAATCTACTACTTTTTTACGGTCTAACCAAAAATTCATTTTCTCAAAAACTACAAGTCGCAGATCAAGCCAAATTATATATTTGGACACGGAGGAAATGTAGCTGCAATTCTGCATCAAAATTGTTCAAATCGGTGATGAAGAAAAATCTACTACTTTTTTACGGTCTAACCAAAAATTCATTTTCTCAAAAACTACAAGTCGCAGATCAAGCCAAATTATATATTTGGAGACGGACGAAATGTAGCTACAATTCTGCATCAAAATTGTTCAAATCGGTGATGAAGAAAAATCTACTACTTTTTTACTGTTTATCCAAAACTTCATTTTCTCAAAAACTACAAGTCTCAGGTCAAGTCAAATTATATATTTGGACACCAAATAAATGTAGCGACAATTCTGCATAAAAATTGTTTAAATCGGTGGTGAAGAAAAATCGAATCCTTTTTTACGGTCTACCCAAATCTTCATTTTCTTAAAAACTACAAGTCGCAGTTCATGCCCAATTATATATTTGGACACGGAGTAAATGTAACTACAATTCTGCATGAAAATTGTTTAAATCGGTGATGAAGAAAAATCTACTACTTTTTTACGGTTTATCCAAAACTTCATTTTCTCAAAAACTACAAGTCAGGTCAAGTCAAATTATATATTTGGACACGGAATAAATGTAGCGACAATTCTGCATAAAAATTGTTTAAATCGGTGATGAAGAAAAATCTACTACTTTTTTACGGTCTATCCAAAACTTCATTTTCTCAAAAACTACAAGTCGCAGATCAAGTCAAATTATATATTTGGACACGGAGTGAATGTAGCTACAATTCAGCATCAAAATTGTTCAAATCGGTGATGAAGAAAAATCTACTACTTTTTTACGGTCCACCCAAATCTTCATTTTCTCAATAACTACAAGTCGCATATCAAGTCAAATTATATATTTGGACACGGAGTGAATGTAGCTACAATTCTGCATCAAAATTGTTCAAATCGGTGATGAAGAAAAATCTACTACTTTTTTACGGTCTACCCAAATCTTCATTTTCTCAAAAACTACAAGTCGCAGATCAAGTCAAATTATATATTTGGACACGGAGTGAATGTAGCTACAATTCAGCATCAAAATTGTTTAAATCGGTGATAAAGGAAAATCTACTACTTTTTAAGGTCTAACCAAAAATTTATTTTCTCAAAAGCTATAAGTCGCAGATCAAGCCCAATTATATATTTGGACACGTAGGAAATGTAGCTACAATTCTGCATCAAAATTGTTTAAATCGGTGATGAAGAAAAATCTACTACTTTCTTACGGTCCACCCAAATCTTCATTTTCTCAAAAACTACAAGTCGCAGATCAAGTCAAATTATATATTTGGACACGGAGTGAATGTAGCTACAATTCTGCATAAAAATTGTTTAAATCGGTGATGAAGAAAAATCTACTAACCAAAAATTCATTTTCTCAAAAACTACAAGTCGCAGATAAAGTCAACTTATATATTTGGACACGGAGTGAATGTAGCTACAATTCTGCATCAAAATTGTTCATATCGGTGATGAAGAAAAATCTACTACTTTCTTACGGTCTACCCAAAACTTCATTTTCTCAAAAGCTGTAAGTCGCAGATCAAGCCCGATTATATATTTGGACACGGAGGAAATGTAGCTACAATTCTGCATCAAAATTGTTTAAATCGGTGATGAAGAAAAATCTACTACTTTTTTACGGTCCACCCAAATCTTCATTTTCTCAAAAACTACAAGTCGCAGATCATGCCCGATTATATATTTGGACACGTAGGAAATGTAGCTACAATTCTGCATCAAAATTGTTTAAATCGGTGATGAAGAAAAATCTACTACTTTTTTTACGGTCTAACCAAAAATTCATTTTCTCAAAAGCTGTAAGTCGCAGATCAAGCCCGATCATATATTTGGACACGGAGTAAATGTAGCTACAATGCTGCATAAAATTTTTTTTAAAGCGGTGATGAAGTAAAATCTACTACTTTTTAAGGTCTAACCAAAAATTCATTTTCTCAAAAGCTATAAGTCGCAGATCAAGCCCAATTATATATTTGGACACGTAGGAAATGTAGCTACAATTCTGCATCAAAATTGTTTAAATCGGTGATGAAGAAAAATCTACTAATTTTTTACGGTCTATCCAAAACTTCATCTTCTCAAAAGCTGTAAGTCGCAGATCATGCCCGATTATATATTTGGACACGTAGGAAATGTAGCTACAATTCTGCATCAAAATTGTTTAAATCGGTGATAAAGAAAAATCTACTACTTTTTTACGGTCTAACCAAAAATTCATTTTCTCAAAAGCTGTAAGTCGCAGATCAAGCCCGATCATATATTTGGACACGGAGCAAATGTAGCTACAATGCTGCATAAATTTTTTTTAAATCGGTGATGAAGAAAAATCTACTACTTTTTTACGGTCCACCCAAATCTTCATTTTCTCAAAAACTACAAGTCGCAGATCAAGTCAAATTATATATTTGGACACGGAGTGAATGTAGCTACAATTCAGCGTCAAAATTGTTCAAATCGGTGATGAAGAAAAATCTACTACTTTTTTACGATCTACCCAAAACTTCATTTTCTCAAAAGCTGTTAGTCGCAGATCAAGCCCGATCATATATTTGGACACGGAGTAAATGTAGCTACAATTCTGCATCAAAAGCCCGATTATATATTTGGACACGGAGGAAATGTAGCTACAATTCTGCATCAAAATTGTTTAAATCGCTGATGAAGAAAAATCTACTACTTTTTTACGGTCCACCCAAATCTTCATTTTCTCAAAAACTACAAGTCGCAGATCAAGTCAAATTATATATTTGGACACGGAGTGAATGTAGCTACAATTCAGCGTCAAAATTGTTCAAATCGGTGATGAAGAAAAATCTACTACTTTTTTACGATCTACCCAAAACTTCATTTTCTCAAAAGCTGTTAGTCGCAGATCAAGCCCGATTATATATTTGGACACGTAGGAAATGTAGCTACAATTCTGCATCAAAATTGTTTAAATCGGTGATGAAGAAAAATCTACTACTTTTTTACGGTCCACCCAAATCTTCATTTTCTCAATAACTACAAGTCGCAGATCAAGCCCGATTATATATTTGGACACGGAGGAAATGTAGCTACAATTCTGCATCAAAATTGTTCATATCGGTGATCAAGAAAAATCTACTACTTTCTTACTGCCTACCCAAAACTTCATTTTCTCAAAAGCTGTAAGTCGCAGATCAAGCCCGATCATATATTTGGACACGGAGTAAATGTAGCTACAATGCTGCATAAAATTTTTTTTAAAGCGGTGATGAAGTAAAATCTACTACTTTTTAAGGTCTAACCAAAAATTCATTTTCTCAAAAGCTATAAGTCGCAGATCAAGCCCAATTATATATTTGGACACGGAGGAAATGTAGCTACAATTCTGCATCAAAATTGTTCAAATCGGTGATGAAGAAAAATCTACTACTTTTTTACGGTCTAACCAAAAATTCATTTTCTCAAAAACTGCAAGTCGCAGATCAAGCCAAATTATATATTTGGACACGGAGGAAATGTAGCTGCAATTCTGCATCAAAATTGTTCAAATCGGTGATGAAGAAAAATCTACTACTTTTTTACGGTCTAACCAAAAATTCATTTTCTCAAAAACTACAAGTCGCAGATCAAGCCAAATTATATATTTGGAGACGGACGAAATGTAGCTACAATTCTGCATCAAAATTGTTCAAATCGGTGATGAAGAAAAATCTACTACTTTTTTACTGTTTATCCAAAACTTCATTTTCTCAAAAACTACAAGTCTCAGGTCAAGTCAAATTATATATTTGGACACCAAATAAATGTAGCGACAATTCTGCATAAAAATTGTTTAAATCGGTGGTGAAGAAAAATCGAATCCTTTTTTACGGTCTACCCAAATCTTCATTTTCTTAAAAACTACAAGTCGCAGTTCATGCCCAATTATATATTTGGACACGGAGTAAATGTAACTACAATTCTGCATGAAAATTGTTTAAATCGGTGATGAAGAAAAATCTACTACTTTTTTACGGTTTATCCAAAACTTCATTTTCTCAAAAACTACAAGTCAGGTCAAGTCAAATTATATATTTGGACACGGAATAAATGTAGCGACAATTCTGCATAAAAATTGTTTAAATCGGTGATGAAGAAAAATCTACTACTTTTTTACGGTCTATCCAAAACTTCATTTTCTCAAAAACTACAAGTCGCAGATCAAGTCAAATTATATATTTGGACACGGAGTGAATGTAGCTACAATTCAGCATCAAAATTGTTCAAATCGGTGATGAAGAAAAATCTACTACTTTTTTACTTTCCACCCAAATCTTCATTTTCTCAATAACTACAAGTCGCATATCAAGTCAAATTATATATTTGGACACGGAGTGAATGTAGCTACAATTCTGCATCAAAATTGTTCAAATCGGTGATGAAGAAAAATCTACTACTTTTTTACGGTCTACCCAAATCTTCATTTTCTCAAAAACTACAAGTCGCAGATCAAGTCAAATTATATATTTGGACACGGAGTGAATGTAGCTACAATTCAGCATCAAAATTGTTTAAATCGGTGATAAAGGAAAATCTACTACTTTTTAAGGTCTAACCAAAAATTTATTTTCTCAAAAGCTATAAGTCGCAGATCAAGCCCAATTATATATTTGGACACGTAGGAAATGTAGCTACAATTCTGCATCAAAATTGTTTAAATCGGTGATGAAGAAAAATCTACTACTTTCTTACGGTCCACCCAAATCTTCATTTTCTCAAAAACTACAAGTCGCAGATCAAGTCAAATTATATATTTGGACACGGAGTGAATGTAGCTACAATTCTGCATAAAAATTGTTTAAATCGGTGATGAAGAAAAATCTACTAACCAAAAATTCATTTTCTCAAAAACTACAAGTCGCAGATAAAGTCAACTTATATATTTGGACACGGAGTGAATGTAGCTACAATTCTGCATCAAAATTGTTCATATCGGTGATGAAGAAAAATCTACTACTTTCTTACGGTCTACCCAAAACTTCATTTTCTCAAAAGCTGTAAGTCGCAGATCAAGCCCGATTATATATTTGGACACGGAGGAAATGTAGCTACAATTCTGCATCAAAATTGTTTAAATCGGTGATGAAGAAAAATCTACTACTTTTTTACGGTCCACTTAAATCTTCATTTTCTCAAAATCAACAAGTCGCAGATCAAGTCAAATTATATATTTGGACACGGAGTGAATGTAGCTACAATTCTGCATCAAAATTGTTCAAATCGGTGATGAAGAAAAATCTACTACTTTTTTACGGTCTACCCAAAACTTCATTTTCTCAAAAGGATTATATTTGGACACGGAGGAAATGTAGCTACAATTCTGCATCAAAATTGTTTAAATCGGTGATGAAGAAAAATCTACTACTTTTTTACGGTCCACCCAAATCTTCATTTTCTCAATAACTACAAGTCGCAGATCAAGTCAAATTATATATTTGGACACGGAGTGAATGTAGCTACAATTCTGCATCAAAATTGTTCAAATCGGTGATGAAGAAAAATCTACTACTTTTTTACGGTCTACCCAAAACTTTATTTTCTCAAAAAAGACACGGAGGAAATGTAGCTACAATTCTGCATCAAAATTGTTTAAATCGGTGATGAAGAAAAATCTACTACTTTTTTACGGTCCACCCAAATCTTCATTTTCTCAAAAACTACAAGTCGCAGATAAAGTCAACTTATATATTTGGACACGGAGTGAATGTAGCTACAATTCTGCATCAAAATTGTTCAAATCGGTGATGAAGAAAAATCTACTACTTTTTTACGGTCTACCCAAATCTTCATTTTCTCAAAAACTACAAGTCGCAGATCAAGTCAAATTATATATTTGGACACGGAGTGAATGTAGCTACAATTCAGCATCAAAATTGTTTAAATCGGTTATAAAGGAAAATCTACTACTTTTTAAGGTCTAACCAAAAATTCATTTTCTCAAAAGCTATAAGTCGCAGATCAAGCCCAATTATATATTTGGACACGGAGTGAACGTAGCTACAATTCAGCATCAAAATTGTTCAAATCGGTGATGAAGAAAAATCTACTACTTTTGTACGGTCTACCCAAAACTTTATTTTCTCAAAAAAGACACGGAGGAAATGTAGCTACAATTCTGCATCAAAATTGTTTAAATCGGTGATGAAGAAAAATCTACTACTTTTTTACGGTCCACCCAAATCTTCATTTTCTCAAAAACTACAAGTCGCAGATAAAGTCAACTTATATATTTGGACACGGAGTGAATGTAGCTACAATTCTGCATCAAAATTGTTCAAATCGGTGATGAAGAAAAATCTACTACTTTTTTACGGTCTACCCAAATCTTCATTTTCTCAAAAACTACAAGTCGCAGATCAAGTCAAATTATATATTTGGACACGGAGTGAATGTAGCTACAATTCAGCATCAAAATTGTTTAAATCGGTGATAAAGGAAAATCTACTACTTTTTAAGGTCTAACCAAAAATTCATTTTCTCAAAAGCTATAAGTCGCAGATCAAGCCCAATTATATATTTGGACACGTAGGAAATGTAGCTACAATTCTGCATCAAAATTGTTTAAATCGGTGATGAAGAAAAATCTACTACTTTCTTACGGTCCACCCAAATCTTCATTTTCTCAAAAACTACAAGTCGCAGATCAAGTCAAATTATATATTTGGACACGGAGTGAATGTAGCTACAATTCAGCATCAAAATTGTTTAAATCGGTGATAAAAAAAAATCTACTACTTTTTTACGGTCTACCCAAAACTTAATTTTCTCAAAAACTACAAGTCGCAGATCAAGTCAAATTATATATTTGGACACGGAGTGAATGTAGCTACAATTTAGCATCAAACTTGTTCAAATCGGTGATGAAGAAAAATCTACTACTTTTTTACGGTCTACCCAAAACTTCATCTTCTCAAAAGCTGTAAGTCGTAGATCAAGCCCGATCATATATTTGGACACGGAGGAAATGTCGCTACAATTCTGCATCAAAATTGTTTAAATCGGTGATGAAGAAAAATCAACTACTTTTTTACGGTCCACCCAAAACTTCATTTTCTCAAAATCTATAAGTCGCAGATCAAGCCCAATTATATATTTGGACACGGAGTAAATGTATCTACAACTCTGTATAAAAATTGTTTAAATCGGTGATGAAGAAAAATCAACTACTTTTTTACGTTCTATCCAAAACTTCATTTTCTCAAAATCTATAAGTCGCAGATCAGGCCCTATTATATATTTGGACACTTAGTAAATGTAGCTACAATTCTGCATAAAAATTGTTTATATCGGTGATGAAGAAAAATCTACTACTTTTTTACGGTCTACCCAAATCTTCATTTTCTCAAAAACTACAAGTCGCAGATCAAGTCAAATTATATATTTGGACACGGAGTGAATGTAGCTACAATTCAGCATCAAAATTGTTCAAATCGGTGATGAAGAAAAATCTACTACTTTTTTACGGTCTACCCAAAACTTCATTTTCTCAAAAGCTGTAAGTCGCAGATCAAGCCCGATCATATATTTGGATACGGAGGAAATGTAGCTACAATTCTGCATCAAAATTGTTTAAATCGGTGATGAAGAAAAATCTACTACTTTTTACGGTCTACCCAAAACTTCATTTTCTCAAAAGCTGTAAGTCGCAGATCAAGCCCGATCATATATTTGAATACGGAGGAAATGTAGCTACAATTCTGCATCAAAATTGTTCAAATCGGTGATGAAGAAAAATCTACTACTTTTTTACTACTTTTAATGTAGCTACAATTCTGCATAAAAATTGTTTAAATCGGTGATGAAGAAAAATCTTCTACTTTTTTACGGTCTATCCAAAACTTCATTTTCTCAAAAACCAGAAGTCGCAGATAGAGTCAGCTTATATATTTGGACACGGAGTGAATGTAGCTACAATTCTGCATCAAAATTGTTCAAATCGGTGATGAAGAAAAATCTACTACTTTTTTACGGTCCACCCAAATATTCATTTTCTCAAAAACTACAAGTCGCAGATCAAGTCAAATTATATATTTGGACACGGAGTGAATGTAGCTACAATTCAGCATCAAAATTGTTCAAATCGGTGATGAAGAAAAATCTACTACTTTTTTACGGTCTACCCAAAACTTCATTTTCTCAAAAGCTGTAAGTCGCAGATCAAGCCCGATCATATATTTGGATACGGAGGAAATGTAGCTACAATTCTGCATCAAAATTGTTTAAATCGGTGATGAAGAAAAATCTACTACTTTTTACGGTCTACCCAAAACTTCATTTTCTCAAAAGCTGTAAGTCGCAGATCAAGCCCGATCATATATTTGAATACGGAGGAAATGTAGCTACAATTCTGCATCAAAATTGTTCAAATCGGTGATGAAGAAAAATCTACTACTTTTTTACTACTTTTAATGTAGCCACAATTCTGCATAAAAATTGTTTAAATCGGTGATGCAGAAAAATCTACTACTTTTTTACGGTTTATCCAAAACTTCATTTTCTCAAAAACTACAAGTCTCAGGTCAAGCCCAATTTGGACACGGAGTAAATGTAGCTACAATTCTGTATAAAAATTGTTTAAATCGGTGATGAAGAAAAATCTACTACTTTTTTACGGTCTATCCAAAACTTCATTTTCTCAAAAACTACAAGTCGAAGATCAAGTCAAATTATATATTTGGACACGGAGTGAATGTAGCTACAATTCAGCATCAAAATTGTTCAAATCGGTGATGAAGAAAAATCTACTACTTTTTTACGGTCTACCCAAAACTTCATTTTCTCAAAAGCTGTAAGTCGCAGATCAAGCCCGATCATAAATTTTATATACGGAGGAAATGTAGCTACAATTCTGCATCAAAATTGTTTAAATCGGTGATGAAGAAAAATCTACTACTTTTTACGGTCTACCCAAAACTTCATTTTCTCAAAAGCTGTAAGTCGCAGATCAAGCCCGATCATATATTTGAATACGGAGTTAATGTAGCTACAATTCTGCATCAAAATTGTTCAAATCGGTGATGAAGAAAAATCTACTACTTTTTTACTACTTTTAATGTAGCTACAATTCTGCATAAAAATTGTTTAAATCGGTGATGAAGAAAAATCTTCTACTTTTTTACGGTCTATCCAAAACTTCATTTTCTCAAAAACCAGAAGTCGCAGATAGAGTCAGCTTATATATTTGGACACGGAGTGAATGTAGCTACAATTCTGCATCAAAATTGTTCAAATCGGTGATGAAGAAAAATCTACTACTTTTTTACGGTCTATCCAAACTTCATCTTCTCAAAATCTAAAAGCCGCAGATCAAGTCAAATTATATACTTGGGCACGGAGTGAATGTAGCTACAATTCTGCATCAAAATTGTTCAAATCGGTGATGAAGAAAAACCTACTACTTTTTTACGGTTTATCCAAAACTTCATTTTCTCAAAAACTACAAGTCTCAGGTCAAGTCAAATTATATATTTGGACACGGAGTGAATGTAGCTACAATTCTGCATCAAAATTGTTCAAATCGGTGATGAAGAAAAATCTACTACTTTTTTACTACTTTTAATGTAGCTACAATTCTGCATAAAAATTGTTTAAATCGGTGATGAAGAAAAATCTACTACTTTTTTACGGTCTATCCAAAACTTCATTTTCTCAAAAACTACAAGTCGCAGATCAAGTCAAATTATATATTTGGACACGGAGTGAATGTAGCTACAATTCAGCATCAAAATTGTTCAAATCGGTGATGAAGAAAAATCTACTACTTTTTTACGGTCTACCCAAAACTTCATTTTCTCAAAAGCTGTAAGTCGCAGATCAAGCCCGATCATAAATTTTATATACGGAGGAAATGTAGCTACAATTCTGCATCAAAATTGTTTAAATCGGTGATGAAGAAAAATCTACTACTTTTTACGGTCTACCCAAAACTTCATTTTCTCAAAAGCTGTAAGTCGCAGATCAAGCCCGATCATATATTTGAATACGGAGTTAATGTAGCTACAATTCTGCATCAAAATTGTTCAAATCGGTGATGAAGAAAAATCTACTACTTTTTTACTACTTTTAATGTAGCTACAATTCTGCATAAAAATTGTTTAAATCGGTGATGAAGAAAAATCTTCTACTTTTTTACGGTCTATCCAAAACTTCATTTTCTCAAAAACCAGAAGTCGCAGATAGAGTCAGCTTATATATTTGGACACGGAGTGAATGTAGCTACAATTCTGCATCAAAATTGTTCAAATCGGTGATGAAGAAAAATCTACTACTTTTTTACGGTCTATCCAAACTTCATCTTCTCAAAATCTAAAAGCCGCAGATCAAGTCAAATTATATACTTGGGCACGGAGTGAATGTAGCTACAATTCTGCATCAAAATTGTTCAAATCGGTGATGAAGAAAAACCTACTACTTTTTTACGGTTTATCCAAAACTTCATTTTCTCAAAAACTACAAGTCTCAGGTCAAGTCAAATTATATATTTGGACACGGAGTGAATGTAGCTACAATTCTGCATCAAAATTGTTCAAATCGGTGATGAAGAAAAATCTACTACTTTTTTACGGTCCACCCAAATATTCATTTTCTCAAAAACTACAAGTCGCAGATCAAGTCAAATTATATATTTGGACACGGAGTGAATGTAGCTACAATTCTGCATCAAAATTGTTCAAATCGGTGATGAAGAAAAACCTACTACTTTTTTACGGTTTATCCAAAACTTCATTTTCTCAAAAACTACAAGTCTCAGGTCAAGTCAAATTATATATTTGGACACGGAATAAATGTAGCTACAATTCTGTATAAAAATTGTTTAAATCGGTGATGAAGAAAAATCTACTACTTTTTTACGGTCCACCCAAAACTTCATTTTCTCTAAAACTACAAGTCGCACTTCGAGTGAAATTATATATGTGATGAAGAAATAAAAATTGTTTATATCGGTGATGAAGAAAATTCTACTACTTTTTTACGGTCTACCCAAAACTTCATTTTCTCAAAAACTACAAGTCGCAGTTCATGCCCAATTATATATTTGGACACGGAATAAATGTAGCCACAATTCTGCATAAAAATTGTTTAAATCGGTGATGCAGAAAAATCTACTACTTTTTTACGGTTTATCCAAAACTTCATTTTCTCAAAAACTACAAGTCTCAGGTCAAGCCCAATTTGGACACGGAGTAAATGTAGCTACAATTCTGTATAAAAATTGTTTAAATCGGTGATGAAGAAAAATCTACTACTTTTTTACGGTCTATCCAAAACTTCATTTTCTCAAAATCTATAAGTCGCAGATCAAGCCCAATTATATATTTGGACACGGAGTAAATGTATCTACAACTCTGTATAAAAATTGTTTAAATCGGTGATGAAGAAAAATCAACTACTTTTTTACGTTCTATCCAAAACTTCATTTTCTCAAAATCTATAAGTCGCAGATCAGGCCCTATTATATATTTGGACACTTAGTAAATGTAGCTACAATTCTGCATAAAAATTGTTTATATCGGTGATGAAGAAAAATCTACTACTTTTTTACGGTCTACCCAAATCTTCATTTTCTCAAAAACTACAAGTCGCAGATCAAGTCAAATTATATATTTGGACACGGAGTGAATGTAGCTACAATTCAGCATCAAAATTGTTCAAATCGGTGATGAAGAAAAATCTACTACTTTTTTACGGTCTACCCAAAACTTCATTTTCTCAAAAGCTGTAAGTCGCAGATCAAGCCCGATCATATATTTGGATACGGAGGAAATGTAGCTACAATTCTGCATCAAAATTGTTTAAATCGGTGATGAAGAAAAATCTACTACTTTTTACGGTCTACCCAAAACTTCATTTTCTCAAAAGCTGTAAGTCGCAGATCAAGCCCGATCATATATTTGAATACGGAGGAAATGTAGCTACAATTCTGCATCAAAATTGTTCAAATCGGTGATGAAGAAAAATCTACTACTTTTTTACTACTTTTAATGTAGCTACAATTCTGCATAAAAATTGTTTAAATCGGTGATGAAGAAAAATCTTCTACTTTTTTACGGTCTATCCAAAACTTCATTTTCTCAAAAACCAGAAGTCGCAGATAGAGTCAGCTTATATATTTGGACACGGAGTGAATGTAGCTACAATTCTGCATCAAAATTGTTCAAATCGGTGATGAAGAAAAATCTACTACTTTTTTACGGTCCACCCAAATATTCATTTTCTCAAAAACTACAAGTCGCAGATCAAGTCAAATTATATATTTGGACACGGAGTGAATGTAGCTACAATTCTGCATCAAAATTGTTCAAATCGGTGATGAAGAAAAATCTACTACTTTTTTACGGTCTATCCAAAACTTCATCTTCTCAAAATCTAAAAGCCGCAGATCAAGTCAAATTATATACTTGGGCACGGAGTGAATGTAGCTACAATTCTGCATCAAAATTGTTCAAATCGGTGATGAAGAAAAAATTACTACTTTGCGGTCTACCCAAAACTTCATTTTCTTAAAAGCTATAAGTCGCAGATCAATCTCAATTATATATTTGGACACGGAGTAAATGTAGCTACAATTCTGCATCAAAATTAATTAAATCGGTTATGAAGAAAAATCTACTACTTTTTTACGGTTCACCCAAATCTTCATTTTCTCAAAAACTACAAGTCGCAGATCAAGTCAAATTATATATTTGGACACGGAGTGAATGTAGCTACAATTCAGCATCAAAATTGTTCAAATCGGTGATGAAGAAAAATCTACTACTTTTTACGGCCTGCCCAAAACTTCATTTTCTCAAAAGCTGTTAGTCGCAGATCAAGCCCGATCATGTATTTGGACACGGAGGAAATGTAGCTACAATTCTGCATAAAAATTGTTTAAATCGGTGATGAAGAAAAATCGACTACTTTTTTGCGGTCTACCCAAATCTTAATTTTCTCAAAAACTATAAGTCGCAGATCTAGTCAAATTATATATTTGGACACGCAGTGAATGTAGCTACAATTCTGCATCAAAATTGTTCAAATCGGTGATGAAGAAAAATCTACTACTTTTTTACGGTCTACCCAAATCTTAATTTTCTCAAAAACTACAAGTCGCAGAATTAGTCAAATTATATATTTGGACACGGAATAAATGTAGCTACAATTCTGCATAAAAATTGTTTAAATCGGTGATGAAGAAAAATCTACTACTTTTTTACGGTCTAACCAAAACTTAATTTTCTCAAAAACTATAAGTCGCAGGTCAAGTCAACTTATATATTTGGACACGGAATAAATGTAGCTACAATTCTGCATAAAAATTGTTTAAATCGGTGATGAAGAAAAATATACTACTTTTTTACGGTCTAACCAAAACTTCATTTTCTCAAAAACTACAAGTCGCAGATAAAGTCAACTTATATATTTGGACACGGAGTGAATGTAGCTACAATTCTGCATCAAAATTGTTCAAATCGGTGATGAAGAAAAATCTACTACTTTTTTACGGTCTACCCAAATCTTCATTTTCTCAAAAACTACAAGTCGCAGATCAAGTCAAATTATATATTTGGACACGGAGTGAATGTAGCTACAATTCTGCATCAAAATTGTTCAAATCGGTGATGAAGAAAAATCTACTACTTTTTTACTACTTTTAATGTAGCTACAATTCTGCATAAAAATTGTTTAAATCGGTGATGGTTTTACGGTCTTCCCAAAACTTCATTTTCTCAAAAACTACAAGTCTCAGGTCAAGCCCAATTATATATTTGGACAAGGAGTAAATGTAGCCACAATTCTGCATACAATTTTTTACATCGGTGATGAACTAAATTCTACTACTTTTTTACGGTCTACCCAAAACTTCATTTTCTCAAAAACTACAAGTCTCAGGTCAAGCCCAATTATATATTTGGACACGGACTAAATGTAGCTACAATTCTGCATAAAAATTGTTTAAATCAGTGATGAAGAAAAATCGCAGATCAAGCCCAATTATATATTTGGACACGGAGTAAATGTAGCTACAATTCTGTATAAAAATTGTTTAAATCGGTGATGAAGAAAAATCGCAGTTCAAGCCCAATTATATATTTGGACACGGAATAAATGTAGCCACAATTCTGCATAAAAATTGTTTTTATCGGAGATGAAGAAAATTATACTACTTTTTAACGGTCTTCCCAAAACTTCATTTTCTCAAAAACTACAAGTCGCAGTTCATGCCCAATTATATATTTGGACACGGAATAAATGTAGCCACAATTCTGCATAAAATTGTTTAAATCGGTGATGAAGAAAAATCGCAGATCAAGCCCAATTATATATTTGGACACGAGTAAATGTAGCTACAATTCTGCATAAAAATCGTTTATATCGGTGATGAAGAAAAACCTACTACTTTTTTACGGTTTATCCAAAACTTCATTTTCTCAAAAACTACAAGTCGCAGATCAAGTCAAATTATATATTTGGACACGGAGTGAATGTAGCTACAATTCTGCATCAAAATTGTTCATATCGGTGATCAAGAAAAATCTACTACTTTCTTACGGTCTACCCAAAACTTCATTTTCTCAAAAGCTGTAAGTCGCAGATCAAGCCCGATCATATATTTGAATACGGAGTTAATGTAGCTACAATTCTGCATCAAAATTGTTCAAATCGGTGATGAAGAAAAATCTACTACTTTTTTACGGTCCACCCAAATATTCATTTTCTCAAAAACTACAAGTCGCAGATCAAGTCAAATTATATATTTGGACACGGAGTGAATGTAGCTACAATTCTGCATCAAAATTGTTCAAATCGGTGATGAAGAAAAACCTACTACTTTTTTACGGTTTATCCAAAACTTCATTTTCTCAAAAACTACAAGTCTCAGGTCAAGTCAAATTATATATTTGGACACGGAATAAATGTAGCTACAATTCTGTATAAAAATTGTTTAAATCGGTGATGAAGAAAAATCTACTACTTTTTTACGGTCCACCCAAAACTTCCTTTTCTCTAAAACTACAAGTCGCACTTCGAGTGAAATTATATATGTGATGAAGAAATAAAAATTGTTTATATCGGTGATGAAGAAAATTCTACTACTTTTTTACGGTCCACCCAAATCTTCATTTTCTCAAAAACTACAAGTCGCAGATCAAGTCAAATTATATATTTGGACACGTAGGAAATGTAGCTACAATTCTGCATCAAAATTGTTCAAATCGGTGATGAAGAAAAATCTACTACTTGTTTACGGTCCACCCAAATCTTCATTTTCTCAAAAACTACAAGTCGCAGTTCATGCCCAATTATATATTTGGACACGGAATAAATGTAGCCACAATTCTGCATAAAAATTGTTTAAATCGGTGATGCAGAAAAATCTACTACTTTTTTACGGTTTATCCAAAACTTCATTTTCTCAAAAACTACAAGTCTCAGGTCAAGTCAAATTATATATTTGGACACGGAATAAATGTAGCTACAATTCTGTATAAAAATTGTTTAAATCGGTGATGAAGAAAAATCTACTACTTTTTTACGGTCTATCCAAAACTTCATTTTCTCAAAAACTACAAGTCGCAGATCAAGTCAAATTATATATTTGGACACGGAGTGAATGTAGCTACAATTCAGCATCAAAATTGTTCAAATCGGTGATGAAGAAAAATCTACTACTTTTTTACGGTCTACCCAAAACTTCATTTTCTCAAAAGCTGTAAGTCGCAGATCAAGCCCGATCATATATTTGAATACGGAGGAAATGTAGCTACAATTCTGCATCAAAATTGTTCAAATCGGTGATGAAGAAAAATCTACTACTTTTTTACTACTTTTAATGTAGCCACAATTCTGCATAAAAATTGTTTAAATCGGTGATGCAGAAAAATCTACTACTTTTTTACGGTTTATCCAAAACTTCATTTTCTCAAAAACTACAAGTCTCAGGTCAAGCCCAATTTGGACACGGAGTAAATGTAGCTACAATTCTGTATAAAAATTGTTTAAATCGGTGATGAAGAAAAATCTACTACTTTTTTACGGTCTATCCAAAACTTCATTTTCTCAAAAACTACAAGTCGCAGATCAAGTCAAATTATATATTTGGACACGGAGTGAATGTAGCTACAATTCAGCATCAAAATTGTTCAAATCGGTGATGAAGAAAAATCTACTACTTTTTTACGGTCTACCCAAAACTTCATTTTCTCAAAAGCTGTAAGTCGCAGATCAAGCCCGATCATATATTTGGATACGGAGGAAATGTAGCTACAATTCTGCATCAAAATTGTTTAAATCGGTGATGAAGAAAAATCTACTACTTTTTACGGTCTACCCAAAACTTCATTTTCTCAAAAGCTGTAAGTCGCAGATCAAGCCCGATCATATATTTGAATACGGAGTTAATGTAGCTACAATTCTGCATCAAAATTGTTCAAATCGGTGATGAAGAAAAATCTACTACTTTTTTACTACTTTTAATGTAGCTACAATTCTGCATAAAAATTGTTTAAATCGGTGATGAAGAAAAATCTTCTACTTTTTTACGGTCTATCCAAAACTTCATTTTCTCAAAAACCAGAAGTCGCAGATAGAGTCAGCTTATATATTTGGACACGGAGTGAATGTAGCTACAATTCTGCATCAAAATTGTTCAAATCGGTGATGAAGAAAAATCTACTACTTTTTTACGGTCCACCCAAATATTCATTTTCTCAAAAACTACAAGTCGCAGATCAAGTCAAATTATATATTTGGACACGGAGTGAATGTAGCTACAATTCTGCATCAAAATTGTTCAAATCGGTGATGAAGAAAAATCTACTACTTTTTTACGGTCTATCCAAAACTTCATCTTCTCAAAATCTAAAAGCCGCAGATCAAGTCAAATTATATACTTGGGCACGGAGTGAATGTAGCTACAATTCTGCATCAAAATTGTTCAAATCGGTGATGAAGAAAAACCTACTACTTTTTTACGGTTTATCCAAAACTTCATTTTCTCAAAAACTACAAGTCTCAGGTCAAGTCAAATTATATATTTGGACACGGAGTGAATGTAGCTACAATTCTGCATCAAAATTGTTCAAATCGGTGATGAAGAAAAATCTACTACTTTTTTACGGTCCACCCAAATATTCATTTTCTCAAAAACTACAAGTCGCAGATCAAGTCAAATTATATATTTGGACACGGAGTGAATGTAGCTACAATTCTGCATCAAAATTGTTCAAATCGGTGATGAAGAAAAACCTACTACTTTTTTACGGTTTATCCAAAACTTCATTTTCTCAAAAACTACAAGTCTCAGGTCAAGTCAAATTATATATTTGGACACGGAATAAATGTAGCTACAATTCTGTATAAAAATTGTTTAAATCGGTGATGAAGAAAAATCTACTACTTTTTTACGGTCCACCCAAAACTTCATTTTCTCTAAAACTACAAGTCGCACTTCGAGTGAAATTATATATGTGATGAAGAAATAAAAATTGTTTATATCGGTGATGAAGAAAATTCTACTACTTTTTTACGGTCTACCCAAAACTTCATTTTCTCAAAAACTACAAGTCGCAGTTCATGCCCAATTATATATTTGGACACGGAATAAATGTAGCCACAATTCTGCATAAAAATTGTTTAAATCGGTGATGCAGAAAAATCTACTACTTTTTTACGGTTTATCCAAAACTTCATTTTCTCAAAAACTACAAGTCTCAGGTCAAGCCCAATTTGGACACGGAGTAAATGTAGCTACAATTCTGTATAAAAATTGTTTAAATCGGTGATGAAGAAAAATCTACTACTTTTTTACGGTCTATCCAAAACTTCATTTTCTCAAAATCTATAAGTCGCAGATCAAGCCCAATTATATATTTGGACACGGAGTAAATGTATCTACAACTCTGTATAAAAATTGTTTAAATCGGTGATGAAGAAAAATCAACTACTTTTTTACGTTCTATCCAAAACTTCATTTTCTCAAAATCTATAAGTCGCAGATCAGGCCCTATTATATATTTGGACACTTAGTAAATGTAGCTACAATTCTGCATAAAAATTGTTTATATCGGTGATGAAGAAAAATCTACTACTTTTTTACGGTCTACCCAAATCTTCATTTTCTCAAAAACTACAAGTCGCAGATCAAGTCAAATTATATATTTGGACACGGAGTGAATGTAGCTACAATTCAGCATCAAAATTGTTCAAATCGGTGATGAAGAAAAATCTACTACTTTTTTACGGTCTACCCAAAACTTCATTTTCTCAAAAGCTGTAAGTCGCAGATCAAGCCCGATCATATATTTGGATACGGAGGAAATGTAGCTACAATTCTGCATCAAAATTGTTTAAATCGGTGATGAAGAAAAATCTACTACTTTTTACGGTCTACCCAAAACTTCATTTTCTCAAAAACCAGAAGTCGCAGATAGAGTCAGCTTATATATTTGGACACGGAGTGAATGTAGCTACAATTCTGCATCAAAATTGTTCAAATCGGTGATGAAGAAAAATCTACTACTTTTTTACGGTCCACCCAAATATTCATTTTCTCAAAAACTACAAGTCGCAGATCAAGTCAAATTATATATTTGGACACGGAGTGAATGTAGCTACAATTCTGCATCAAAATTGTTCAAATCGGTGATGAAGAAAAATCTACTACTTTTTTACGGTCTATCCAAAACTTCATCTTCTCAAAATCTAAAAGCCGCAGATCAAGTCAAATTATATACTTGGGCACGGAGTGAATGTAGCTACAATTCTGCATCAAAATTGTTCAAATCGGTGATGAAGAAAAAATTACTACTTTGCGGTCTACCCAAAACTTCATTTTCTTAAAAGCTATAAGTCGCAGATCAATCTCAATTATATATTTGGACACGGAGTAAATGTAGCTACAATTCTGCATCAAAATTAATTAAATCGGTTATGAAGAAAAATCTACTACTTTTTTACGGTTCACCCAAATCTTCATTTTCTCAAAAACTACAAGTCGCAGATCAAGTCAAATTATATATTTGGACACGGAGTGAATGTAGCTACAATTCAGCATCAAAATTGTTCAAATCGGTGATGAAGAAAAATCTACTACTTTTTACGGCCTGCCCAAAACTTCATTTTCTCAAAAGCTGTTAGTCGCAGATCAAGCCCGATCATGTATTTGGACACGGAGGAAATGTAGCTACAATTCTGCATAAAAATTGTTTAAATCGGTGATGAAGAAAAATCGACTACTTTTTTGCGGTCTACCCAAATCTTAATTTTCTCAAAAACTATAAGTCGCAGATCTAGTCAAATTATATATTTGGACACGCAGTGAATGTAGCTACAATTCTGCATCAAAATTGTTCAAATCGGTGATGAAGAAAAATCTACTACTTTTTTACGGTCTACCCAAATCTTAATTTTCTCAAAAACTACAAGTCGCAGAATTAGTCAAATTATATATTTGGACACGGAATAAATGTAGCTACAATTCTGCATAAAAATTGTTTAAATCGGTGATGAAGAAAAATCTACTACTTTTTTACGGTCTAACCAAAACTTAATTTTCTCAAAAACTATAAGTCGCAGGTCAAGTCAACTTATATATTTGGACACGGAATAAATGTAGCTACAATTCTGCATAAAAATTGTTTAAATCGGTGATGAAGAAAAATATACTACTTTTTTACGGTCTAACCAAAACTTCATTTTCTCAAAAACTACAAGTCGCAGATAAAGTCAACTTATATATTTGGACACGGAGTGAATGTAGCTACAATTCTGCATCAAAATTGTTCAAATCGGTGATGAAGAAAAATCTACTACTTTTTTACGGTCTACCCAAATCTTCATTTTCTCAAAAACTACAAGTCGCAGATCAAGTCAAATTATATATTTGGACACGGAGTGAATGTAGCTACAATTCTGCATCAAAATTGTTCAAATCGGTGATGAAGAAAAATCTACTACTTTTTTACTACTTTTAATGTAGCTACAATTCTGCATAAAAATTGTTTAAATCGGTGATGGTTTTACGGTCTTCCCAAAACTTCATTTTCTCAAAAACTACAAGTCGCAGTTCATGCCCAATTATATATTTGGACAAGGAGTAAATGTAGCCACAATTCTGCATACAATTTTTTACATCGGTGATGAACTAAATTCTACTACTTTTTTACGGTCTACCCAAAACTTCATTTTCTCAAAAACTACAAGTCTCAGGTCAAGCCCAATTATATATTTGGACACGGACTAAATGTAGCTACAATTCTGCATAAAAATTGTTTAAATCAGTGATGAAGAAAAATCGCAGATCAAGCCCAATTATATATTTGGACACGGAGTAAATGTAGCTACAATTCTGTATAAAAATTGTTTAAATCGGTGATGAAGAAAAATCGCAGTTCAAGCCCAATTATATATTTGGACACGGAATAAATGTAGCCACAATTCTGCATAAAAATTGTTTTTATCGGAGATGAAGAAAATTATACTACTTTTTAACGGTCTTCCCAAAACTTCATTTTCTCAAAAACTACAAGTCGCAGTTCATGCCCAATTATATATTTGGACACGGAATAAATGTAGCCACAATTCTGCATAAAATTGTTTAAATCGGTGATGAAGAAAAATCGCAGATCAAGCCCAATTATATATTTGGACACGGAGTAAATGTAGCTACAATTCTGCATAAAAATCGTTTATATCGGTGATGAAGAAAAACCTACTACTTTTTTACGGTTTATCCAAAACTTCATTTTCTCAAAAACTACAAGTCTCAGGTCAAGTCAAATTATATATTTGGACACGGAATAAATGTAGCTACAATTCTGTATAAAAATTGTTTAAATCGGTGATGAAGAAAAATCTACTACTTTTTTACGGTCCACCCAAAACTTCATTTTCTCTAAAACTACAAGTCGCACTTCGAGTGAAATTATATATGTGATGAAGAAATAAAAATTGTTTATATCGGTGATGAAGAAAATTCTACTACTTTTTTACGGTCCACCCAAATCTTCATTTTCTCAAAAACTACAAGTCGCAGATCAAGTCAAATTATATATTTGGACACGTAGGAAATGTAGCTACAATTCTGCATCAAAATTGTTCAAATCGGTGATGAAGAAAAATCTACTACTTGTTTACGGTCCACCCAAATCTTCATTTTCTCAAAAACTACAAGTCGCAGTTCATGCCCAATTATATATTTGGACACGGAATAAATGTAGCCACAATTCTGCATAAAAATTGTTTAAATCGGTGATGCAGAAAAATCTACTACTTTTTTACGGTTTATCCAAAACTTCATTTTCTCAAAAACTACAAGTCTCAGGTCAAGCCCAATTTGGACACGGAGTAAATGTAGCTACAATTCTGTATAAAAATTGTTTAAATCGGTGATGAAGAAAAATCTACTACTTTTTTACGGTCTATCCAAAACTTCATTTTCTCAAAATCTATAAGTCGCAGATCAAGCCCAATTATATATTTGGACACGGAGTAAATGTATCTACAACTCTGTATAAAAATTGTTTAAATCGGTGATGAAGAAAAATCAACTACTTTTTTACGTTCTATCCAAAACTTCATTTTCTCAAAATCTATAAGTCGCAGATCAGGCCCTATTATATATTTGGACACTTAGTAAATGTAGCTACAATTCTGCATAAAAATTGTTTATATCGGTGATGAAGAAAATTCTACTACTTTTTTACGGTCTATCCAAAACTTCATTTTCTCAAAATCTATGTCGCAGATCAGGCCCTATTATATAATTGGACACTTAGTAAAAGAAGCTACAATTCTGCATAAAAATGGTTTATATCGGTGATGAAGAAAATTCTCCTACTTTTTTACGGTCTACCCAAACTTAATTTTCTCAAAAACTACAAGTCGCACTTCGAGTGAAATTATATATTTGGACACTTAGTAAATGCATATCTGTCTATACGATTTCTGACAAAAGTTGTAAAATGAGAGATCGTTGCTCCGGGCCACAATGTTTTCGCCTGCCCATTTTAGCTGTATTTGAAATAAAACTAATGTTTAATGACGATTTGGGAAATTTAACTTTCCTATTTTACCTCAATTATGCAAAAAAAATCTCAAAATTACAACCCAGTGCAAAATAGCGATATTTCCGCAGCGCTGCTGTTATTTTGCACACTTTAAAAGTGACTAGAATACCGTTAAAATTATTTTCTGTTGACTGCACACATGAATGTTATAAATGAGTGCATTCAGTGCCTAAAAGAGCTGTGCATGTTGACATATAGATGGCGGTTTACGGTCTATCCAAAACTTCATTTTCTCAAAATCTATAAGTCGCAGATCAGGCCCTATTATATATTTGGACACTTAGTAAATGAAGCTACAATTCTGCATAAAAATTTTTTATATCGGCGATGAAGAATATTCTACTACTTTTTACGGTCTACCCAAAACTTCATTTTCTCAAAAACTACAAGTCGCACTTCGAGTGAAATTATATGTGATGAAGAAATAAAAATTGTTTAAATCGGTGATGAAGAAAAATCTACTACTTTTTTACGGTTTACCCAAAACTTCATTTTCTCAAAAACTACAAGTCTCACTTCAAGTCAAATTATATATTTGGACAAATTATATATGTAGCGACAATTCTGCATAAAAATTGTTTAAATCGGTGATGAAGAAAAATCGCAGATCAAGCCCAATTATATATTTGGACACGGAGTAAATGTAGCCACAATTCTGCATAAAAATTGTTAAAATCGGTGATGAAGAAAAATCGCAGATCAAGCCCAATTATATATTTGGACACGGAGTTAATGTAGCTACAATTCTGCATAAAAATTTTTTATATCGGTGATGAAGAAAAATCTACTACTTTTTTACGGTCCACCCAAAACTTCATTTTCTCAAAAACTACAAGTCGCACTTCGAGTGAAATTATATATGTGATGAAGAAATAAAAATTGTTTATATCGGTGATGAAGAAAATTCTACTACTTTTTTGCGGTCTACCCAAAACTTCATTTTCTCAAAAACTATAAGTCGCAGTTCATGCCCAATTATATATTTGTACACGGAATAAATGTAGCTACAATTCTGTATAAAAATTGTTTAAATCGGTGATGAAGAAAAATCTACTACTTTTTTACGGTTTATCCAAAACTTCATTTTCTCAAAAACTATAAGTCGCAGTTCAAGCCCAATTATATATTTGGACACTGAGTAAATGTAGCTACAATTCTGCATAAAAATTGTTTAAATCGGTGATGAAGAAAAATATACTACTTTTTTACGGTCTAACCAAAACTTCATTTTCTCAAAAACTACAAGTCGCAGATAAAGTCAACTTATATATTTGGACACGGAGTGAATGTAGCTACAATTCTGCATCAAAATTGTTCAAATCGGTGATGAAGAAAAATCTACTACTTTTTTACGGTCTAACCAAAACTTCATTTTCTCAAAAACTACAAGTCGCAGATAAAGTCAACTTATATATTTGGACACGGAGTGAATGTAGCTACAATTCTGCATCAAAATTGTTCAAATCGGTGATGAAGAAAAATCTACTACTTTTTTACGGTCTACCCAAATCTTCATTTTCTCAAAAACTACAAGTCGCAGATCAAGTCAAATTATATATTTGGACACGGAGTGAATGTAGCTACAATTCTGCATCAAAATTGTTCAAATCGGTGATGAAGAAAAATCTACTACTTTTTTACTACTTTTAATGTAGCTACAATTCTGCATAAAAATTGTTTAAATCGGTGATGGTTTTACGGTCTTCCCAAAACTTCATTTTCTCAAAAACTACAAGTCGCAGTTCATGCCCAATTATATATTTGGACAAGGAGTAAATGTAGCCACAATTCTGCATACAATTTTTTACATCGGTGATGAACTAAATTCTACTACTTTTTTACGGTCTACCCAAAACTTCATTTTCTCAAAAACTACAAGTCTCAGGTCAAGCCCAATTATATATTTGGACACGGACTAAATGTAGCTACAATTCTGCATAAAAATTGTTTAAATCAGTGATGAAGAAAAATCGCAGATCAAGCCCAATTATATATTTGGACACGGAGTAAATGTAGCTACAATTCTGTATAAAAATTGTTTAAATCGGTGATGAAGAAAAATCGCAGTTCAAGCCCAATTATATATTTGGACACGGAATAAATGTAGCCACAATTCTGCATAAAAATTGTTTTTATCGGAGATGAAGAAAATTATACTACTTTTTAACGGTCTTCCCAAAACTTCATTTTCTCAAAAACTACAAGTCGCAGTTCATGCCCAATTATATATTTGGACACGGAATAAATGTAGCCACAATTCTGCCTAAAATTGTTTAAATCGGTGATGAAGAAAAATCGCAGATCAAGCCCAATTATATATTTGGACACGGAGTAAATGTAGCTACAATTCTGCATAAAAATCGTTTATATCGGTGATGAAGAAAAACCTACTACTTTTTTACGGTTTATCCAAAACTTCATTTTCTCAAAAACTACAAGTCTCAGGTCAAGTCAAATTATATATTTGGACACGGAATAAATGTAGCTACAATTCTGTATAAAAATTGTTTAAATCGGTGATGAAGAAAAATCTACTACTTTTTTACGGTCCACCCAAAACTTCATTTTCTCTAAAACTACAAGTCGCACTTCGAGTGAAATTATATATGTGATGAAGAAATAAAAATTGTTTATATCGGTGATGAAGAAAATTCTACTACTTTTTTACGGTCCACCCAAATCTTCATTTTCTCAAAAACTACAAGTCGCAGATCAAGTCAAATTATATATTTGGACACGTAGGAAATGTAGCTACAATTCTGCATCAAAATTGTTCAAATCGGTGATGAAGAAAAATCTACTACTTGTTTACGGTCCACCCAAATCTTCATTTTCTCAAAAACTACAAGTCGCAGTTCATGCCCAATTATATATTTGGACACGGAATAAATGTAGCCACAATTCTGCATAAAAATTGTTTAAATCGGTGATGCAGAAAAATCTACTACTTTTTTACGGTTTATCCAAAACTTCATTTTCTCAAAAACTACAAGTCTCAGGTCAAGCCCAATTTGGACACGGAGTAAATGTAGCTACAATTCTGTATAAAAATTGTTTAAATCGGTGATGAAGAAAAATCTACTACTTTTTTACGGTCTATCCAAAACTTCATTTTCTCAAAATCTATAAGTCGCAGATCAAGCCCAATTATATATTTGGACACGGAGTAAATGTATCTACAACTCTGTATAAAAATTGTTTAAATCGGTGATGAAGAAAAATCAACTACTTTTTTACGTTCTATCCAAAACTTCATTTTCTCAAAATCTATAAGTCGCAGATCAGGCCCTATTATATATTTGGACACTTAGTAAATGTAGCTACAATTCTGCATAAAAATTGTTTAAATCGGTGATGAAGAAAAATCTACTACTTTTTTACGGTTTACCCAAAACTTCATTTTCTCAAAAACTACAAGTCTCACTTCAAGTCAAATTATATATTTGGACAAATTATATATGTAGCGACAATTCTGCATAAAAATTGTTTCAATCGGTGATGAAGAAAAATCGCAGATCAAGCCCAATTATATATTTGGACACGGAGTAAATGTAGCCACAATTCTGCATAAAAATTGTTAAAATCGGTGATGAAGAAAAATCGCAGATCAAGCCCAATTATATATTTGGACACGGAGTTAATGTAGCTACAATTCTGCATAAAAATTTTTTATATCGGTGATGAAGAAAAATCTACTACTTTTTTACGGTCCACCCAAAACTTCATTTTCTCAAAAACTACAAGTCGCACTTCGAGTGAAATTATATATGTGATGAAGAAATAAAAATTGTTTATATCGGTGATGAAGAAAATTCTACTACTTTTTTGCGGTCTACCCAAAACTTCATTTTCTCAAAAACTATAAGTCGCAGTTCATGCCCAATTATATATTTGTACACGGAATAAATGTAGCTACAATTCTGTATAAAAATTGTTTAAATCGGTGATGAAGAAAAATCTACTACTTTTTTACGGTTTATCCAAAACTTCATTTTCTCAAAAACTATAAGTCGCAGTTCAAGCCCAATTATATATTTGGACACTGAGTAAATGTAGCTACAATTCTGCATAAAAATTGTTTATATCGGTGATGAAGAAAAATCTACTACTTTTTTACGGTTTATCCAAAACTTCATTTTCTCAAAAACTATAAGTCTCAGGTCAAGTCAAATTATATATTTGGACAAATTATATATGTAGCGACAATTCTGCATAAAAATTGTTTAAATCGGTGATGAAGAGAAATCTACCACTTTTTTACGGTCTACCCAAATCTTTATTTTCTCAAAAACTATAAGTCGCAGTTCAAGCCCAATTATATATTTGGACACTGAGTAAATGTAGCTACAATTCTGCATAAAAATTGTTTATATCGGTGATGAAGAAAAATCTACTACTTTTTTACGGTTTATCCAAAACTTTATTTTCTCAAAAACTACAAGTTTCAGGTCAAGTCAAATTATATATTTGGACACTCAGTAAATGTAGCTACAATTCTGCATAAAAATTGTTTATATCGGAGATGAAGAAAATTCTACTACTTTCTTACGGTCTTCCCAAAACTTCATTTTCTCAAAAACTACAAGTCGCAGTTCATGCCCAATTATATATTTGGACACGGAGTAAATGTAGCTACAATTCTGCATAAAATTGTTTACATCGGTGATGAACTAAATTCTACTACTTTTTTACGGTCTACCCAAAACTTCATTTTCTCAAAAACTACAAGTCTCAGGTCAAGCCCAATTATATATTTGGACACGGACTAAATGTAGCTACAATTCTGCATAAAAATTGTTTAAATCAGTGATGAAGAAAAATCGCAGATCAAGCCCAATTATATATTTGGACACGGAGTAAATGTAGCTACAATTCTGTATAAAAATTGTTTAAATCGGTGATGAAGAAAAATCGCAGTTCATGCCCAATTATATATTTGGACACGGAATAAATGTAGCCACAATTCTGCATAAAATTGTTTAAATCGGTGATGAAGAAAAATCGCAGATCAAGCCCAATTATATATTTGGACACGGAGTAAATGTAGCTACAATTCTGCATAAAAATTGTTTATATCGGTGATGAAGAAAAATCTACTACTTTTTTACAGTTTATCCAAAACTACAAGTCTCAGGTCAAGTCAAATTATATATTTGGACACGGAATAAATGTAGCTACAATTCTGTATAAAAATTGTTTAAACCGGTGATGTAGAGAAATCTACTACTTTTTTACGGTCCACCCAAAACTTCATTTTCTCAAAAACTACAAGTCGCACTTCGAGTGAAATTATATATGTGATGAAGAAATAAAAATTGTTAATATCGGTGATGAAGAAAATTCTACTACTTTTTTACGGTCTACCCAAAACTTCATTTTCTCTAAAACTACAAGTCGCATTTCATGCCCAATTATATATTTGGACACGGAATAAATGTAGCCACAATTCTGCATAAAAATTGTTTAAATCGGTGATGAAGAAAAATCTACTACTTTTTTACGGTTTATCCAAAACTTCATTTACTCAAAAACTAGAAGTCTCAGGTCAAGTCAAATTATATATTTGGACAAATTATATATGTAGCGACAATTCTGCATAAAAATTGTTTAAATCGGTGATGAAGAGAAATCTACCACTTTTTTACGGTCTACCCAAAACTTCATTTTCTCAAAAACTATAAGTCGCAGTTCAAGCCCAATTATATATTTGGACACTGAGTAAATGTAGCTACAATTCTGCATAAAAATTGTTAAAATCGGTGATGAAGAAAAATCGCAGATCAAGCACAATTATATATTTGGACACGGAGTAAATGTAGCTACAATTCTGCATAAAAATTGTTTATATCGGTGATGAAGAAAAATCTACTACTTTTTTAAGGTTTATCCAAAACTTCATTTTCTCAAAAACTACAAGTCGCACTTCGAGTGAAATTATATATGTGATGAAGAAATAAAAATTGTTTAAATCGGTGATGAAGAAAAATCTACTACTTTTTTACGGTTTATCCAAAACTTCATTTTCTCAAAAACTACAAGTCTCAGGTCAAGTCAAATTATATATTTGGACACATTATATATGTAGCGACAATTCTGCATAAAAATTGTTTAAATCGGTGATGAAGAGAAATCTACCACTTTTTTACGGTCTACCCAAAACTTCATTTTCTCAAAAACTATAAGTCGCAGTTCAAGCCCAATTATATATTTGGACACTGAGTAAATGTAGCTACAATTCTGCATAAAAATTGGTAAAATCGGTGATGAAGAAAAATCCCAGATCAAGCCCAATTATATATTTGGACACGGAGTAAATGTAGCTACAATTCTGCATAAAAATTGTTTATACCGGTGATGAAGAAAAATCGACTACTTTTTTACGGTTTATCCAAAACTTCATTTTCTCAAAAACTACGTCTCAGGTCAAGTCAAATTATATATTTGGACACGGAATAAATGTAGCTACAATTCTGTATAAAAATTGTTTAAATCGGTGATGAAGAAAAATCTACTACTTGACCACTACATCCGAATAGCACTATCTTTGACTCATCTGACCATAAAATATTACGCCACTTACTGGTTGGCCAATCCAAGTGATCCGTTGCAAATTTAAGTCGGCTTTCAATATGTCTTGGTTGTAATAGTGGCTTTCTTCTTGGGCTTCTTCCTGGCAGACCAATATCCTTAAGACATCTTCTAATGGTGGAGGTGTTAACATCAAGTTGAAGGTCTTGTTAAATTTTTGTTGATGTTATAAAAGGATTTTGATCAGTGATCCGTCTAATCTTTCGCACAGTTCTGGTGTCCAACTTACGCTTTCGGCCTCTTGACTCCGGTTTATTTTGCCACTTCTTGAACTTGAACAATCAAACAGTTGTTGTATCTGTCTATAAGATTTCTGACAAAAGTTTTAAAATGAGAGCTCGTTGCTCCGGGCCACAATGTTTTCCCCTGCCCATTTTAGCTGTATTTGAAATAAAACTAATGTTTAATGACGATTTGGGAAATTTAACTTTCCTATTTTACCTCAATAATGCAAAAAAAAAATCTCAGAATTAGAACCCAGTACAAAATAGCGATATTTCCGCAGCGCTGCTTTTATTTTGCACACTTTAAGTGACTCTGCACACATGAAGGTTATAAATGAGTGCATTCAGTGCCTAAAATAGCTGTGCATGTTGACATATAGATGGCGGTTTACGGTCTATCCAAAACTTCATTTTCTCAATATCTATAAGTCGCAGATCAGGCCCTATTATATATTTGGACACTTAGTAAATGTAGCTACAAATCTGCATAAAAATTGTTTAAATCGGTGATGCAGAAAAATCTACTACTTTTGTACGGTTTATCCAAAACTTTATTTTCTCAAAAACTACAAGTCGCAGTTCATGCCCAATTATATATTTGGACACGGAATAAATGTAGCCACAATTCTGCATAAAATTGTTTAAATCGGTGATGAAGTAAATTCTACTACTTTTTTACGGTCTACCCAAAACTTCATTTTCTCAAAAACTACAAGTCTCAGGTCAAGCCCAATTATATATTTGGACACGGACTAAATGTAGCTACAATTCTGCATAAAAATTGTTTAAATCAGTGATGAAGAAAAATCGCAGATCAAGCCCAATTATATATTTGGACACGGAGTAAATGTAGCTACAATTCTGCATAAAAATTGTTTATATCGGTGATGAAGAAAAATCTACTACTTTTTTACAGTTTATCCAAAACTTCATTTTATCAAAAACTACAAGTCTCAGGTCAAGTCAAATTATATATTTGGACACGGAATAAATGTAGCTACAATTCTGTATAAAAATTGTTTAAATCGGTGATGAAGAAAAATCTACTACTTTTTTACGGTCCACCCAAAACTTCATTTTCTCTAAAACTACAAGTCGCACTTGGAGTGAAATTATATATGTGATGAAGAAATAAAAATTGTTAATATCGGTGATGAAGAAAATTCTACTACTTTTTTACGGTCTACCCAAAACTTCATTTTCTCAAAAACTACAAGTCTCAGGTCAAGCCCAATTATATATTTGGACACGGAGTAAATGTAGCTACAATTCTGTATAAAAATTGTTTAAATCGGTGATGAAGAAAAATCTACTACTTGACCACTACATCCGAATAGCACTATCTTTGACTCATCTGACCATAAAATATTACGCCACTTACTGGTTGGCCAATCCAAGTGATCCGTTGCAAATTTAAGTCGGCTTTCAATATGTCTTGGTTGTAATAGTGGCTTTCTTCTTGGGCTTTTTCCTGGCAGACCAATATCCTTAATACATCTTCTAATGGTGGAGGTGTTAACATCAAGTTGAAGGTCTTGTTTAATTTTTGTTGATGTTATAAAAGGATTTTGATCAGTGATCCGTCTAATCTTTCGCACAGTTCTGGTGTCCAACTTACGCTTTCGGCCTCTTGACTCCGGTTTATTTTGTCACTTCTTGAACTTGAACTTGAACAATCAAGCAGTTGTTGTATCTGTCTATAAGATTTCTGACAAAAGTTTTAAAATGAGAGCTCGTTGCTCCGGGCCACAATGTTTTCAACTGCCCATTTTAGCTGTATTTGAAATAAAACTAATGTTTAATGACGATTTGGGAAATTTAACTTTCCTATTTTACCTCAATTATGCAAAAAAAAATCTCAAAATTAGAACCCAGTACAAAATAGCGATATTTCCGCAGCGCTGCTATTATTTTGCACACTTTAAGTGACTTTAGAATACCGTTACCATTATTTACTGTACTGCACACATGAAGGTTATAAATGAGTGCATTCAGTGCCTAAAATAGCTGTGCATGTTGACATATAGATGGCGGTTTACGGTCTATCCAAAACTTCATTTTCTCAATATCTATAAGTCGCAGATCAGGCCCTATTATATATTTGGACACTTAGTAAATGTAGCTACAATTCTGCATAAAAATTGTTTACCGGATGAAGAAAATTCTACTACTTTTTTACGGTCTACCCAAAACTTCATTTTCTCAAAAACTACAAGTCTCAGGTCAAGCCCAATTATATATTTGGACACGGAGTAAATGTAGCTACAATTCTGTAAAAAATTGTTTATATCGGTGATGAAGAAAATTCTACTACTTTTTTACGGTCTATCCAAAACTTCATTTTCTCAAAATCTATGTCGCAGATCAGGCCCTATTATATATTTGGACACTTAGTAAATGAAGCTACAATTCTGCATAAAAATTGTTTATATCGGCGATGAAGAATATTCTACTACTTTTTTACGGTCTACCCAAAACTTCATTTTCTCAAAAACTACAAGTCGCACTTCGAGTGAAATTATATATGTGATGAAGAAATAAAAATTGTTTAAATCGGTGATGAAGAAAAATCTACTACTTTTTTACGGTTTATCCAAAACTTCATTTTCTCAAAAACTACAAGTCTCAGGTCAAGTCAAATTATATATTTGGACAAATTATATATGTAGCGACAATTCTGCATAAAAATTGTTTAAATCGGTGATGAAGAAAAATCGCAGATCAAGCACAATTATATATTTGGACACGGAGTAAATGTAGCTACAATTCTGCATAAAAATTGTTTATATCGGTGATAAAGAAAAATCTACTACTTTTTTACAGTTTATCCAAAACTTCATTTTATCAAAAACTACAAGTCTCAGTTCAAGTCAAATTATATATTTGGACACGGAATAAATGTAGCTACAATTCTGTATAAAAATTGTTTAAATCGGTGATGAAGAAAAATCTACTACTTTTTTACGGTCCACCCAAAACTTCATTTTCTCAAAAACTACAAGTCGCACTTCGAGTGAAATTATATATGTGATGAAGAAATAAAAATTGTTAATATCGGTGATGAAGAAAATTCTACTACTTTTTTACGGTCTACCCAAAACTTCATTTTCTCAAAAACTACAAGTCGCATTTCATGCCCAATTATATATTTGGACACGGAATAAATGTAGCCACAATTCTGCATAAAAATTGTTTAAATCGGTGATGAAGAAAAATCTACTACTTTTTTACGGTTTATCCAAAACTTCATTTTCTCAAAAACTACAAGTCTCAGGTCAAGTCAAATTATATATTTGGACAAATTATATATGTAGCGACAATTCTGCACAAAAATTGTTTAAATCGGTGATGAAGAGAAATCGACCACTTTTTTACGGTCTACCCAAATCTTCATTTTCTCAAAAACTATAAGTCGCAGTTCAAGCCCAATTATATATTTGGACACTGAGTAAATGTAGCTACAATTCTGCATAAAAATTGTTAAAATCGGTGATGAAGAAAAATCGCAGGTCAAGTCAAATTATATATTTGGACACGGAATAAATGTAGCTACAATTCTGTATAAAAATTGTTTAAATCGGTGATGAAGAAAAATCTACTACTTGACCACTACATCCGAATAGCACTATCTTTGACTCATCTGACCATAAAATATTACGCCACTTACTGGTTGGCCAATCCAAGTGATCCGTTGCAAATTTAAGTCGGCTTTCAATATGTCTTGGTTGTAATAGTGGCTTTCTTCTTGGGCTTCTTCCTGGCAGACCAATATCCTTAAGACATCTTCTAATGGTGGAGGTGTTAACATCAAGTTGAAGGTCTTGTTAATTTTTTGTTGATGTTATAAAAGGATTTTGATCAGTGATCCGTCTAATCTTTCGCACAGTTCTGGTGTCCAACTTACGCTTTCGGCCTCTTGACTCCGGTTTATTTTGCCACTTCTTGAACTTGAACAATCAAACAGTTGTTGTATCTGTCTATAAGATTTCTGACAAAAGTTTTAAAATGAGAGCTCGTTGCTCCGGGCCACAATGTTTTCCCCTGCCCATTTTAGCTGTATTTGAAATAAAACTAATGTTTAATGACGATTTGGGAAATTTAACTTTCCTATTTTACCTCAATAATGCAAAAAAAAAATCTCAGAATTAGAACCCAGTACAAAATAGCGATATTTCCGCAGCGCTGCTTTTATTTTGCACACTTTAAGTGACTCTGCACACATGAAGGTTATAAATGAGTGCATTCAGTGCCTAAAATAGCTGTGCATGTTGACATATAGATGGCGGTTTACGGTCTATCCAAAACTTCATTTTCTCAATATCTATAAGTCGCAGATCAGGCCCTATTATATATTTGGACACTTAGTAAATGTAGCTACAAATCTGCATAAAAATTGTTTAAATCGGTGATGCAGAAAAATCTACTACTTTTGTACGGTTTATCCAAAACTTTATTTTCTCAAAAACTACAAGTTTCAGGTCAAGTCAAATTATATATTTGGACACTCAGTAAATGTAGCTACAATTCTGCATAAAAATTGTTTATATCGGAGATGAAGAAAATTCTACTACTTTTTTACGGTCTTCCCAAAACTTCATTTTCTCAAAAACTACAAGCCTCAGGTCAAGCCCAATTATATATTTGGACACGGACTAAATGTAGCTACAATTCTGCATAAAAATTGTTTAAATCAGTGATGAAGAAAAATCGCAGATCAAGCCCAATTATATATTTCGACACGGAGTAAATGTAGCTACAATTCTGTATAAAAATTGTTTAAATCGGTGATGAAGAAAAATCGCAGTTCATGCCCAATTATATATTTGGACACGGAATAAATGTAGCCACAATTCTGCATAAAAATTGTTTATATCGGAGATGAAGAAAATTCTACTACTTTTCTACGGTCTTCCCAAAACTTCATTTTCTCAAAAACTACAAGTCGCAGTTCATGCCCAATTATATATTTGGACACGGAATAAATGTAGCCACAATTCTGCATAAAATTGTTTAAATCGGTGATGAAGAAAAATCTACTACTTTTTTACGGTCCACCCAAAACTTCATTTTCTCTAAAACTACAAGTCGCACTTCGAGTGAAATTATATATGTGATGAAGAAATAAAAATTGTTAATATCGGTGATGAAGAAAATTCTACTACTTTTTTACGGTCTACCCAAAACTTCATTTTCTCAAAAACTACAAGTCTCAGGTCAAGTCAAATTATATATTTGGACACGGAATAAATGTAGCTACAATTCTGTATAAAAATTGTTTAAATCGGTAATGAAGAAAAATCTACTACTTGACCACTACATCCGAATAGCACTATCTTTGACTCATCTGACCATAAAATATTACGCCACTTACTGGTTGGCCAATCCAAGTGATCCGTTGCAAATTTAAGTCGGCTTTCAATATGTCTTGGTTGTAATAGTGGCTTTCTTCTTGGGCTTTTTCCTGGCAGACCAATATCCTTAAGACATCTTCTAATGGTGGAGGTGTTAACATCAAGTTGAAGGTCTTGTTTAATTTTTGTTGATGTTATAAAAGGATTTTGATCAGTGATCCGTCTAATCTTTCGCACAGTTCTGGTGTCCAACTTACGCTTTCGGCCTCTTGACTCCGGTTTATTTTGTCACTTCTTGAACTTGAACTTGAACAATCAAGCAGTTGTTGTATCTGTCTATAAGATTTCTGACAAAAGTTTTAAAATGAGAGCTCGTTGCTCCGGGCCACAATGTTTTCCCCTGCCCATTTTAGCTGTTTAATGACGATTTGGGAAATTTAACTTTCCTATTTTACCTCAATTATGCAAAAAAAAATCTCAAAATTAGAACCCAGTACAAAATAGCGATATTTCCGCAGCGCTGCTATTATTTTGCACACTTTAAGTGACTTTAGAATACCGTTACCATTATTTTCTGTACTGCACACATGAAGGTTATAAATGAGTGCATTCAGTGTCTAAAATAGCTGTGCATGTTGACATATAGATGGCGGTTTACGGTCTATTTAAAACTTCATTTTCTCAATATCTATAAGTCGCAGATCAGGCCCTATTATATATTTGGACACTTAGTAAATGAAGCTACAATTCTGCATAAAAATTGTTTATATCGGCGATGAAGAATATTCTACTACTTTTTTACGGTCTACCCAAAACTTCATTTTCTCAAAAACTACAAGTCGCACTTCGAGTGAAATTATATATGTGAAGAAGAAATAAAAATTGTTTAAATCGGTGATGAAGAAAAATCTACTACTTCTTTACGGTCTACCCAAATCTTCATTTTCTCAAAAACTACAAGTCGCAGATCAAGTCAAATTATATATTTGGACACGTAGGAAATGTAGCTACAATTCTGCATCAAAATTGTTTAAATTGGTGATGAAGAAAAATCTACTACTTTTCTACGGTCCACCCAAATCTTCATTTTCTCAAAAACTACAAGTCAGGTCAAGTCAAATTATATATTTGGACACGGAATAAATGTAGCGACAATTCTGCATAAAAATTGTTTAAATCGGTGATGAAGAAAAATCGCAGATCAAGCCCAATTATATATTTGGACACGGAGTAAATGTAGCTACAATTCTGCATAAAAATTGTTTAAACCGGTGATGAATAAAAATCGCAGATCAAGATCAATTATATATTTGGACACGGAATAAATGTAGCGACAATTCTGCATAAAAGTTGTTTAAATCGGTGATGAAGAAAAATCGACTACTTTTTTACGGTCTCCCAAATCTTCATTTTCTCAAAAACTACAAGTCGCAGTTCAAGCCCAATTATATATTTGGACACGGAGTAAATGTAGCTACAATTCTGCATAAAAATTGTTTAAATCGGTGAAGAAGAAAAATCGCACATCAAGCCCAATTATATATTTGGACACGGAATAAATGTAGCGACAATTCTGCATAAAAGTTGTTTAAATCGGTGATGAAGAAAAATCGACTACTTTTTTACGGTTTATCCAAAACTTCATTTTCTCAAAAACTACAAGTCAGGTCAAGTAAAATTATATATTTGGACACGGAGTAAATGTAGCTACAATTCTGCAGAAAAATTGTTTAAATCGGTGATGAAGAAAAATCGCAGATCAAGCCCAATTATATATTTGGACACGGAGTAAATGTAGCTACAATTCTGCATAAAAATTGTTTAAATCGGTGATGAAGAAAATTCTACTACTTTTTTACGGTCTACCCAAAACTTCATTTTCTCAAAAACTACAAGTCAGGTCAAGTCAAATAATATATTTGGACACGGAGTAAATGTAGCTACAATTCTGCATAAAAATTGTTTTCATCGGTGATGAAGAAAATTCTACTACTTTTTTACGTTCTATCCAAAACTTCATTTGCTCAAAATCAATGTCGCAGATCAAGCCCTATTATATATTTGGACACATAGTACATGTAGCTACAATTCTGCATAAAAATTGTTTATATCGGTGATGAAGAAAATTCTACTACTTTTTTACGGTCTACCCAAAACTTCACGTTCTCAAAAACTACAAGTCGCAGTTCAAGCCCAATTATATATTTGGACACGGAATAAATGTAGCTACAATTCAGGATAAAAATTGTTTAAATCGGTGATGAAGAAAAATCTACTACTTTTTTACGGTTTATCCAAAGCTTCATTTTCTCAAAAACTACAAGTCAGGTCAAGTCAAATTATATATTTGGACACGGAATAAATGTAGCGACAATTCTGCATAAAAATTGTTTAAATCGGTGATGAAGAAAAATCGCAGTTCATGCCCAATTATATATTTGGACACGGAATAAATGTAGCCACAATTCTGCATAAAAATTGTTTATATCGGAGATGAAGAAAATTCTACTACTTTTCTACGGTCTTCCCAAAACTTCATTTTCTCAAAAACTACAAGTCGCAGTTCATGCCCAATTATATATTTGGACACGGAATAAATGTAGCCACAATTCTGCATAAAATTGTTTAAATCGGTGATGAAGAAAAATCGCAGATCAAGCCCAATTATATATTTGGACACGGAGTAAATGTAGCTACAATTCTGCATAAAAATTGTTTATATCGGTGATGAAGAAAAATCTACTACTTTTTTACGGTCCACCCAAAACTTCATTTTCTCTAAAACTACAAGTCGCACTTCGAGTGAAATTATATATGTGATGAAGAAATAAAAATTGTTAATATCGGTGATGAAGAAAATTCTACTACTTTTTTACGGTCTACCCAAAACTTCATTTTCTCAAAAACTACAAGTCTCAGGTCAAGTCAAATTATATATTTGGACACGGAATAAATGTAGCTACAATTCTGCATAAAAATTGTTTAAATCGGTAATGAAGAAAAATCTACTACTTGACCACTACATCCGAATAGCACTATCTTTACTCATCTGACCATAAAATATTACGCCACTTACTGGTTGGCCAATCCAAGTGATCCGTTGCAAATTTAAGTCGGCTTTCAATATGTCTTGGTTGTAATAGTGGCTTTCTTCTTGGGCTTTTTCCTGGCAGACCAATATCCTTAAGACATCTTCTAATTGTGGAGGTGTTAACATCAAGTTGAAGGTCTTGTTTAATTTTTGTTGATGTTATAAAAGGATTTTGATCAGTGATCCGTCTAATCTTTCGCACAGTTCTGGTGTCCAACTTACGCTTTCGGCCTCTTGACTCCGGTTTATTTTGTCACTTCTTGAACTTGAACTTGAACAATCAAGCAGTTGTTGTATCTGTCTATAAGATTTCTGACAAAAGTTTTAAAATGAGAGCTCGTTGCTCCGGGCCACAATGTTTTCCCCTGCCCATTTTAGCTGTTTAATGACGATTTGGGAAATTTAACTTTCCTATTTTACCTCAATTATGCAAAAAAAAATCTCAAAATTAGAACCCAGTACAAAATAGCGATATTTCCGCAGCGCTGCTATTATTTTGCACACTTTAAGTGACTTTAGAATACCGTTACCATTATTTTCTGTACTGCACACATGAAGGTTATAAATGAGTGCATTCAGTGTCTAAAATAGCTGTGCATGTTGACATATAGATGGCGGTTTACGGTCTATTTAAAACTTCATTTTCTCAATATCTATAAGTCGCAGATCAGGCCCTATTATATATTTGGACACTTAGTAAATGAAGCTACAATTCTGCATAAAAATTGTTTATATCGGCGATGAAGAATATTCTACTACTTTTTTACGGTCTACCCAAAACTTCATTTTCTCAAAAACTACAAGTCGCACTTCGAGTGAAATTATATATGTGAAGAAGAAATAAAAATTGTTTAAATCGGTGATGAAGAAAAATCTACTACTTCTTTACGGTCTACCCAAATCTTCATTTTCTCAAAAACTACAAGTCGCAGATCAAGTCAAATTATATATTTGGACACGTAGGAAATGTAGCTACAATTCTGCATCAAAATTGTTTAAATTGGTGATGAAGAAAAATCTACTACTTTTCTACGGTCCACCCAAATCTTCATTTTCTCAAAAACTACAAGTCAGGTCAAGTCAAATTATATATTTGGACACGGAATAAATGTAGCGACAATTCTGCATAAAAATTGTTTAAATCGGTGATGAAGAAAAATCGCAGATCAAGCCCAATTATATATTTGGACACGGAGTAAATGTAGCTACAATTCTGCATAAAAATTGTTTAAACCGGTGATGAATAAAAATCGCAGATCAAGATCAATTATATATTTGGACACGGAATAAATGTAGCGACAATTCTGCATAAAAGTTGTTTAAATCGGTGATGAAGAAAAATCGACTACTTTTTTACGGTCTCCCAAATCTTCATTTTCTCAAAAACTACAAGTCGCAGTTCAAGCCCAATTATATATTTGGACACGGAGTAAATGTAGCTACAATTCTGCATAAAAATTGTTTAAATCGGTGAAGAAGAAAAATCGCACATCAAGCCCAATTATATATTTGGACACGGAATAAATGTAGCGACAATTCTGCATAAAAGTTGTTTAAATCGGTGATGAAGAAAAATCGACTACTTTTTTACGGTTTATCCAAAACTTCATTTTCTCAAAAACTACAAGTCAGGTCAAGTAAAATTATATATTTGGACACGGAGTAAATGTAGCTACAATTCTGCAGAAAAATTGTTTAAATCGGTGATGAAGAAAAATCGCAGATCAAGCCCAATTATATATTTGGACACGGAGTAAATGTAGCTACAATTCTGCATAAAAATTGTTTAAATCGGTGATGAAGAAAATTCTACTACTTTTTTACGGTCTACCCAAAACTTCATTTTCTCAAAAACTACAAGTCAGGTCAAGTCAAATAATATATTTGGACACGGAGTAAATGTAGCTACAATTCTGCATAAAAATTGTTTTCATCGGTGATGAAGAAAATTCTACTACTTTTTTACGTTCTATCCAAAACTTCATTTGCTCAAAATCAATGTCGCAGATCAAGCCCTATTATATATTTGGACACATAGTACATGTAGCTACAATTCTGCATAAAAATTGTTTATATCGGTGATGAAGAAAATTCTACTACTTTTTTACGGTCTACCCAAAACTTCACGTTCTCAAAAACTACAAGTCGCAGTTCAAGCCCAATTATATATTTGGACACGGAATAAATGTAGCTACAATTCAGGATAAAAATTGTTTAAATCGGTGATGAAGAAAAATCTACTACTTTTTTACGGTTTATCCAAAGCTTCATTTTCTCAAAAACTACAAGTCAGGTCAAGTCAAATTATATATTTGGACACGGAATAAATGTAGCGACAATTCTGCATAAAAATTGTTTAAATCGGTGATGAAGAAAAATCGCAGTTCATGCCCAATTATATATTTGGACACGGAATAAATGTAGCCACAATTCTGCATAAAAATTGTTTATATCGGAGATGAAGAAAATTCTACTACTTTTCTACGGTCTTCCCAAAACTTCATTTTCTCAAAAACTACAAGTCGCAGTTCATGCCCAATTATATATTTGGACACGGAATAAATGTAGCCACAATTCTGCATAAAATTGTTTAAATCGGTGATGAAGAAAAATCGCAGATCAAGCCCAATTATATATTTGGACACGGAGTAAATGTAGCTACAATTCTGCATAAAAATTGTTTATATCGGTGATGAAGAAAAATCTACTACTTTTTTACGGTCCACCCAAAACTTCATTTTCTCTAAAACTACAAGTCGCACTTCGAGTGAAATTATATATGTGATGAAGAAATAAAAATTGTTAATATCGGTGATGAAGAAAATTCTACTACTTTTTTACGGTCCACCCAAATCTTCATTTTCTCAAAAACTACAAGTCGCAGATCAAGTCAAATTATATATTTGGACACGTAGGAAATGTAGCTACAATTCTGCATCAAAATTGTTCAAATCGGTGATGAAGAAAAATCTACTACTTTTTTACGTTCTACCCAAATCTTCATTTTCTCAAAAACTACAAGTCGCAGATCAAGTCAAATTATATATTTGGACACATAGGAAATGTAGCTACAATTCTGCATCAAAATTGTTCAAATCGGTGATGAAGAAAAATCTACTACTTTTTTACGGTCCCCCCCAACCTTCATTTTCTCAAAAACTACAAGTCGCAGATCAAGTCAAATTATATATTTGGACACGTAGGAAATGTAGCTACAATTCTGCATCAAAATTGTTTAAATTGGTGATGAAGAAAAATCTACTACTTTTCTACGGTCCACCCAAATCTTCATTTTCTCAAAAACTACAAGTCAGGTCAAGTCAAATTATATATTTGGACACGGAATAAATGTAGCGACAATTCTGCATAAAAATTGTTTAAATCGGTGATGAAGAAAAATCGCAGATCAAGCCCAATTATATATTTGGACACGGAGTAAATGTAGCTACAATTCTGCATAAAAATTGTTTAAATCGGACCAATTATATATTTGGACACGGAGTAAATGTAGCTACAATTCTGCATAAAAATTGTTTAAATCGGTGATGAATAAAAATCGCAGATCAAGATCAATTATATATTTGGACACGGAATAAATGTAGCGACAATTCTGCATAAAAGTTGTTTAAATCGGTGATGAAGAAAAATCGACTACTTTTTTACGGTCTCCCAAATCTTCATTTTCTCAAAAACTACAAGTCGCAGTTCAAGCCCAATTATATATTTGGACACGGAGTAAATGTAGCTACAATTCTGTATAAAAATTGTTTAAATCGGTGAAGAAGAAAAATCGCACATCAAGCCCAATTATATATTTGGACACGGAATAAATGTAGCGACAATTCTGCATAAAAGTTGTTTAAATCGGTGATGAAGAAAAATCGACTACTTTTTTACGGTTTATCCAAAACTTCATTTTCTCAAAAACTACAAGTCAGGTCAAGTAAAATTATATATTTGGACACGGAGTAAATGTAGCTACAATTCTGCATGAAAATTGTTTAAATCGGTGATGAAGAAAAATCTACTACTTTTTTACTGTTTATCCAAAACTTCATTTTCTCAAAAACTACAAGTCTCAGGTCAAGTCAAATTATATATTTGGACACCAAATAAATGTAGCGACAATTCTGCATAAAAATTGTTTAAATCGGTGGTGAAGAAAAATCGAATCCTTTTTTACGGTCTACCCAAATCTTCATTTTCTTAAAAACTACAAGTCGCAGTTCATGCCCAATTATATATTTGGACACGGAGTAAATGTAACTACAATTCTGCATGAAAATTGTTTAAATCGGTGATGAAGAAAAATCTACTACTTTTTTACGGTTTATCCAAAACTTCATTTTCTCAAAAACTACAAGTCAGGTCAAGTCAAATTATATATTTGGACACGGAATAAATGTAGCGACAATTCTGCATAAAAATTGTTTAAATCGGTGGTGAAGAAAAATCGAATCCTTTTTTACGGTCTACCCAAATCTTCATTTTCTTAAAAACTACAAGTCGCAGTTCATGCCCAATTATATATTTGGACACGGAGTAAATGTAACTACAATTCTGCATGAAAATTGTTTAAATCGGTGATGAAGAAAAATCTACTACTTTTTTACTGTTTATCCAAAACTTCATTTTCTCAAAAACTACAAGTCTCAGGTCAAGTCAAATTATATATTTGGACACCAAATAAATGTAGCGACAATTCTGCATAAAAATTGTTTAAATCGGTGGTGAAGAAAAATCGAATCCTTTTTTACGGTCTACCCAAATCTTCATTTTCTTAAAAACTACAAGTCGCAGTTCATGCCCAATTATATATTTGGACACGGAGTAAATGTAACTACAATTCTGCATGAAAATTGTTTAAATCGGTGATGAAGAAAAATCTACTACTTTTTTACGGTTTATCCAAAACTTCATTTTCTCAAAAACTACAAGTCAGGTCAAGTCAAATTATATATTTGGACACGGAATAAATGTAGCGACAATTCTGCATAAAAATTGTTTAAATCGGTGGTGAAGAAAAATCGAATCCTTTTTTACGGTCTACCCAAATCTTCATTTTCTTAAAAACTACAAGTCGCAGTTCATGCCCAATTATATATTTGGACACGGAGTAAATGTAGCTACAATTCTGCATAAAAATAGTTTACATCGGTGATGAAGAAAATTCTACTCCTTTTTTACCGTCTACCCAAAACATCATTTTCTCAAAATCGATGTCGCAGATCAGGCCCTATTATATATTTGGACACATAGTAAATGTAGCTACAATTCTGCATGAATATTGTTTAAATCGGTGATGAAGAAAAATCTACTACTTTTTTACGGTTTATCCAAAACTTCATTTTCTCAAAAACTACAAGTCAGGTCAAGTCAAATAATATATTTGGACACGGAGTAAATGTAGCTACAATTCTGCATAAAAATTGTTTTCATCTTTGATGAAGAAAATTCTACTACTTTTTTACGTTCTATCCAAAACTTCATTTTCTCAAAATCAATGTCGCAGATCTAGCCCTATTGTATATTTGGACACTTAGTAAATGTAGCTACAATTCTGCATAAAAATTGTTTAAATTGGTGATGAAGAAAAATCTACTACTTTTTTACGGTTTATCCAAAACTTCATTTTCTCAAAATCGATGTCACAGATCAGGCCCTATTATATATTTGGACACATAGTAAATGTAGCTACAATTCTGCATAAAAATTGTTTATATCGGTGATGAAGAAAATTTTACTACTTTTTTACGGTCTACCCAAAACTTCACGTTCTCAAAAACTACAAGTCGCAGTTCAAGCCCAATTATATATTTGGACACGGAATAAATGTAGCTACAATTCTGCATAAAAATTGTTTAAATCGGTGATGAAGAAAATTCTACTACTTTTTTACGGTCTACCCAAAACTTGATTTTCTCAAAAACTACAAGTCGCAGATCAAGTCAAATTATATATTTGGACACGTAGGAAATGTAGCTACAATTCTGCATCAAAATTGTTCAAATCGGTGATGAAGAAAAATCTGCTACTTTTTTACGGTCTACCCAAAACTTGATTTTCTCAAAAACTACAAGTCGCAGATCAAGTCAAATTATATATTTGGACACGTAGGAAATGTAGCTACAATTCTGCATCAAAATTGTTCAAATCGGTGATGAAGAAAAATCTGCTACTTTTTTACGGTCTACCCAAATATTCACTTTCTCAAAAACTACAAGTCGCAGATCAAGTCAAATTATATATTTGGACACGTAGGAAATGTAGCTACAATTCTGCATCAAAATTGTTTAAATCGGTGATGAAGAAAAATCTACTACTTTTTTACGGTCCACCCAAATCTTCATTTTCTCAAAAACTACAAGTCGCAGATCAAGTCAAATTATATATTTGGACACGTAGGAAATGTAGCTACAATTCTGCATCAAAATTGTTCAAATCGGTGATGAAGAAAAATCTACTACTTTTTTACGTTCTACCCAAATCTTCATTTTCTCAAAAACTACAAGTCGCAGATCAAGTCAAATTATATATTTGAACACATAGGAAATGTAGCTACAATTCTGCATCAAAATTGTTCAAATCGGTGATGAAGAAAAATCTACTACTTCTTTACGGTCTACCCAAATCTTCATTTTCTCAAAAACTACAAGTCGCAGATCAAGTCAAATTATATATTTGGACACGTAGGAAATGTAGCTACAATTCTGCATCAAAATTGTTTAAATTGGTGATGAAGAAAAATCTACTACTTTTCTACGGTCCACCCAAATCTTCATTTTCTCAAAAACTACAAGTCAGGTCAAGTCAAATTATATATTTGGACACGGAATAAATGTAGCGACAATTCTGCATAAAAATTGTTTAAATCGGTGATGAAGAAAAATCGCAGATCAAGCCCAATTATATATTTGGACACGGAGTAAATGTAGCTACAATTCTGCATAAAAATTGTTTAAATCGGACCAATTATATATTTGGACACGGAGTAAATGTAGCTACAATTCTGCATAAAAATTGTTTAAATCCGTGATGAATAAAAATCCCAGATCAAGATCAATTATATATTTGGACACGGAATAAATGTAGCGACAATTCTGCATAAAAGTTGTTTAAATCGGTGATGAAGAAAAATCGACTTTTTTACGGTCTCCCAAATCTTCATTTTCTCAAAAACTACAAGTCGCAGTTCAAGCCCAATTATATATTTGGACACGGAGTAAATGTAGCTACAATTCTGCATAAAAATTGTTTAAATCGGTGAAGAAGAAAAATCGCACATCAAGCCCAATTATATATTTGGACACGGAATAAATGTAGCGACAATTCTGTATAAAAGTTGTTTAAATCGGTGATGAAGAAAAATCGACTACTTTTTTACGGTTTATCCAAAACTTCATTTTCTCAAAAACTACAAGTCAGGTCAAGTAAAATTATATATTTGGACACGGAGTAAATGTAGCTACAATTCTGCAGAAAAATTGTTTAAATCGGTGATGAAGAAAAATCGCAGATCAAGTCAAATTATATATTTGGACACGGAATAAATGTAGCGACAATTCTGCATAAAAATTGTTTAAATCGGTGGTGAAGAAAAATCGAATCCTTTTTTACGGTCTACCCAAATCTTCATTTTCTTAAAAACTACAAGTCGCAGTTCATGCCCAATTATATATTTGGACACGTAGGAAATGTAGCTACAATTCTGCATCAAAATTGTTCAAATCGGTGATGAAGAAAAAACTGCTACTTTTTTACGGTCTACCCAAAACTTGATTTTCTCAAAAACTACAAGTCGCAGATCAAGTCAAATTATATATTTGGACACGTAGGAAATGTAGCTACAATTCTGAATCAAAATTGTTCAAATCGGTGATGAAGAAAAATCTGCTACTTTTTTACGGTCTACCCAAATATTCACTTTCTCAAAAACTACAAGTCGCAGATCAAGTCAAATTATATATTTGGACACGTAGGAAATGTAGCTACAATTCTGCATCAAAATTGTTTAAATCGGTGATGAAGAAAAATCTACTACTTTTTTACGGTCCCCCCAAACCTTCATTTTCTCAAAAACTACAAGTCGCAGATCAAGTCAAATTATATATTTGGACACGTAGGAAATGTAGCTACAATTCTGCATCAAAATTGTTTAAATCGGTGATGAAGAAAAATCTACTACTTCTTTACGGTCTACCCAAATCTTCATTTTCTCAAAAACTACAAGTCGCAGATCAAGTCAAATTATATATTTGGACACGTAGGAAATGTAGCTACAATTCTGCATCAAAATTGTTTAAATTGGTGATGAAGAAAAATCTACTACTTTTCTACGGTCCACCCAAATCTTCATTTTCTCAAAAACTACAAGTCAGGTCAAGTCAAATTATATATTTGGACACGGAATAAATGTAGCGACAATTCTGCATAAAAATTGTTTAAATCGGTGATGAAGAAAAATCGCAGATCAAGCCCAATTATATATTTGGACACGGAATAAATGTAGCGACAATTCTGCATAAAAGTTGTTTAAATCGGTGATGAAGAAAAATCGACTACTTTTTTACGGTTTATCCAAAACTTCATTTTCTCAAAAACTACAAGTCAGGTCAAGTAAAATTATATATTTGGACACGGAGTAAATGTAGCTACAATTCTGCAGAAAAATTGTTTAAATCGGTGATGAAGAAAAATCGCAGATCAAGCCCAATTATATATTTGGACACGTAGGAAATGTAGCTACAATTCTGCATAAAAATTGTTTAAATCGGACCAATTATATATTTGGACACGGAGTAAATGTAGCTACAATTCTGCATAAAAATTGTTTAAATCGGTGATGAATAAAAATCGCAGATCAAGATCAATTATATATTTGGACACGGAATAAATGTAGCGACAATTCTGCATAAAAGTTGTTTAAATCGGTGATGAAGAAAAATCGACTACTTTTTTACGGTCTCCCAAATCTTCATTTTCTCAAAAACTACAAGTCGCAGTTCAAGCCCAATTATATATTTGGACACGGAGTAAATGTAGCTACAATTCTGCATAAAAGTTGTTTAAATCGGTGATGAAGAAAAATCGACTACTTTTTTACGGTTTATCCAAAACTTCATTTTCTCAAAAACTACAAGTCAGGTCAAGTAAAATTATATATTTGGACACGGAGTAAATGTAGCTACAATTCTGCATAAAAATTGTTTAAATCGGTGAAGAAGAAAAATCGCACATCAAGCCCAATTATATATTTGGACACGGAATAAATGTAGCGACAATTCTGCATAAAAGTTGTTTAAATCGGTGATGAAGAAAAATCGACTACTTTTTTACGGTTTATCCAAAACTTCATTTTCTCAAAAACTACAAGTCAGGTCAAGTAAAATTATATATTTGGACACGGAGTAAATGTAGCTACAATTCTGCAGAAAAATTGTTTAAATCGGTGATGAAGAAAAATCGCAGATCAAGCCCAATTATATATTTGGACACGGAGTAAATGTAGCTACAATTCTGCATAAAAATTGTTTAAATCGGTGATGAAGAAAATTCTACTACTTTTTTACGGTCTACCCAAAACTTCATTTTCTCAAAAACTACAAGTCAGGTCAAGTCAAATAATATATTTGGACACGGAGTAAATGTAGCTACAATTCTGCATAAAAATTGTTTTCATCGGTGATGAAGAAAATTCTACTACTTTTTTACGTTCTATCCAAAACTTCATTTTCTCAAAATCAATGTCGCAGATCAAGCCCTATTATATATTTGGACACATAGTAAATGTAGCTACAATTCTGCATAAAAATTGTTTATATCGGTGATGAAGAAAATTCTACTACTTTTTTACGGTCTACCCAAAACTTCACGTTCTCAAAAACTACAAGTCGCAGTTCAAGCCCAATTATATATTTGGACACGGAATAAATGTAGCTACAATTCAGGATAAAAATTGTTTAAATCGGTGATGAAGAAAAATCTACTACTTTTTTACGGTTTATCCAAAACTTCATTTTCTCAAAAACTACAAGTCAGGTCAAGTCAAATTATATATTTGGACACGGAATAAATGTAGCGACAATTCTGCATAAAAATTGTTTAAATCGGTGGTGAAGAAAAATCGAATCCTTTTTTACGGTCTACCCAAATCTTCATTTTCTTAAAAACTACAAGTCGCAGTTCATGCCCAATTATATATTTGGACACGGAGTAAATGTAACTACAATTCTGCATGAAAATTGTTTAAATCGGTGATGAAGAAAAATCTACTACTTTTTTACGGTTTATCCAAAACTTCATTTTCTCAAAAACTACAAGTCAGGTCAAGTCAAATTATATATTTGGACACGGAATAAATGTAGCGACAATTCTGCATAAAAATTGTTTAAATCGGTGGTGAAGAAAAATCGAATCCTTTTTTACGGTCTACCCAAATCTTCATTTTCTTAAAAACTACAAGTCGCAGTTCATGCCCAATTATATATTTGGACACGTAGGAAATGTAGCTACAATTCTGCATCAAAATTGTTCAAATCGGTGATGAAGAAAAATCTGCTACTTTTTTACGGTCTTCCCAAAACTTGATTTTCTCAAAAACTACAAGTCGCAGATCAAGTCAAATTATATATTTGGACACGTAGGAAATGTAGCTACAATTCTGAATCAAAATTGTTCAAATCGGTGATGAAGAAAAATCTGCTACTTTTTTACGGTCTACCCAAATATTCACTTTCTCAAAAACTACAAGTCGCAGATCAAGTCAAATTATATATTTGGACACGTAGGAAATGTAGCTACAATTCTGCATCAAAATTGTTTAAATTGGTGATGAAGAAAAATCTACTACTTTTCTACGGTCCACCCAAATCTTCATTTTCTCAAAAACTACAAGTCAGGTCAAGTCAAATTATATATTTGGACACGTAGGAAATGTAGCTACAATTCTGCATAAAAATAGTTTACATCGGTGATGAAGAAAATTCTACTCCTTTTTTACCGTCTACCCAAAACATCATTTTCTCAAAATCGATGTCGCAGATCAGGCCCTATTATATATTTGGACACATAGTAAATGTAGCTACAATTCTGCATGAATATTGTTTAAATCGGTGATGAAGAAAAATCTACTACTTTTTTACGGTTTATCCAAAACTTCATTTTCTCAAAAACTACAAGTCAGGTCAAGTCAAATAATATATTTGGACACGGAGTAAATGTAGCTACAATTCTGCATAAAAATTGTTTTCATCTTTGATGAAGAAAATTCTACTACTTTTTTACGTTCTATCCAAAACTTCATTTTCTCAAAATCAATGTCGCAGATCTAGCCCTATTGTATATTTGGACACTTAGTAAATGTAGCTACAATTCTGCATAAAAATTGTTTAAATTGGTGATGAAGAAAAATCTACTACTTTTTTACGGTTTATCCAAAACTTCACGTTCTCAAAAACTACAAGTCGCAGTTCAAGCCCAATTATATATTTGGACACGGAATAAATGTAGCTACAATTCTGCATAAAAATTGTTTAAATCGGACCAATTATATATTTGGACACGGAGTAAATGTAGCTACAATTCTGCATAAAAATTGTTTAAATCGGTGATGAATAAAAATCGCAGATCAAGATCAATTATATATTTGGACACGGAATAAATGTAGCGACAATTCTGCATAAAAGTTGTTTAAATCGGTGATGAAGAAAAATCGACTACTTTTTTACGGTCTCCCAAATCTTCATTTTCTCAAAAACTACAAGTCGCAGTTCAAGCCCAATTATATATTTGGACACGGAGTAAATGTAGCTACAATTCTGCATAAAAATTGTTTAAATCGGTGAAGAAGAAAAATCGCACATCAAGCCCAATTATATATTTGGACACGGAATAAATGTAGCGACAATTCTGCATAAAAGTTGTTTAAATCGGTGATGAAGAAAAATCGACTACTTTTTTACGGTTTATCCAAAACTTCATTTTCTCAAAAACTACAAGTCAGGTCAAGTAAAATTATATATTTGGACACGGAGTAAATGTAGCTACAATTCTGCAGAAAAATTGTTTAAATCGGTGATGAAGAAAAATCGCAGATCAAGCCCAATTATATATTTGGACACGGAGTAAATGTAGCTACAATTCTGCATAAAAATTGTTTAAATCGGTGATGAAGAAAATTCTACTACTTTTTTACGGTCTACCCAAAACTTCATTTTCTCAAAAACTACAAGTCAGGTCAAGTCAAATAATATATTTGGACACGGAGTAAATGTAGCTACAATTCTGCATAAAAATTGTTTTCATCGGTGATGAAGAAAATTCTACTACTTTTTTACGTTCTATCCAAAACTTCATTTTCTCAAAATCAATGTCGCAGATCAAGCCCTATTATATATTTGGACACATAGTAAATGTAGCTACAATTCTGCATAAAAATTGTTTATATCGGTGATGAAGAAAATTCTACTACTTTTTTACGGTCTACCCAAAACTTCACGTTCTCAAAAACTACAAGTCGCAGTTCAAGCCCAATTATATATTTGGACACGGAATAAATGTAGCTACAATTCAGGATAAAAATTGTTTAAATCGGTGATGAAGAAAAATCTACTACTTTTTTACGGTTTATCCAAAACTTCATTTTCTCAAAAACTACAAATCAGGTCAAGTCAAATTATATATTTGGACACGGAATAAATGTAGCGACAATTCTGCATAAAAATTGTTTAAATCGGTGGTGAAGAAAAATCGAATCCTTTTTTACGGTCTACCCAAATCTTCATTTTCTTAAAAACTACAAGTCGCAGTTCATGCCCAATTATATATTTGGACACGGAGTAAATGTAACTACAATTCTGCATGAAAATTGTTTAAATCGGTGATGAAGAAAAATCTACTACTTTTTTACGGTTTATCCAAAACTTCATTTTCTCAAAAACTACAAGTCAGGTCAAGTCAAATTATATATTTGGACACGGAATAAATGTAGCGACAATTCTGCATAAAAATTGTTTAAATCGGTGGTGAAGAAAAATCGAATCCTTTTTTACGGTCTACCCAAATCTTCATTTTCTTAAAAACTACAAGTCGCAGTTCATGCCCAATTATATATTTGGACACGTAGGAAATGTAGCTACAATTCTGCATCAAAATTGTTCAAATCGGGGATGAAGAAAAATCTGCTACTTTTTTACGGTCTACCCAAAACTTGATTTTCTCAAAAACTACAAGTCGCAGATCAAGTCAAATTATATATTTGGACACGTAGGAAATGTAGCTACAATTCTGCATCAAAATTGTTCAAATCGGTGATGAAGAAAAATCTGCTACTTTTTTACGGTCTACCCAAATATTCACTTTCTCAAAAACTACAAGTCGCAGATCAAGTCAAATTATATATTTGGACACGTAGGAAATGTAGCTACAATTCTGCATCAAAATTGTTTAAATCGGTGATGAAGAAAAATCTACTACTTTTTTACGGTCCACCCAAATCTTCATTTTCTCAAAAACTACAAGTCGCAGATCAAGTCAAATTATATATTTGGACACGTAGGAAATGTAGCTACAATTCTGCATCAAAATTGTTTAAATCGGTGATGAAGAAAAATCTACTACTTTTTTACGGTTTATCCAAAACTTCATTTTCTCAAAAACTACAAGTCTCAGGTCAAGTCAAATTATATATTTGGACACGGAATAAATGTAGCGACAATTCTGCATAAAAATTGTTTAAATCGGTGGTGAAGAAAAATCGAATCCTTTTTTACGGTCTACCCAAATCTTCATTTTCTTAAAAACTACAAGTCGCAGTTCATGCCCAATTATATATTTGGACACGGAGTAAATGTAACTACAATTCTGCATGAAAATTGTTTAAATCGGTGATGAAGAAAAATCTACTACTTTTTTACGGTTTATCCAAAACTTCATTTTCTCAAAAACTACAAGTCAGGTCAAGTCAAATTATATATTTGGACACGGAATAAATGTAGCGACAATTCTGCATAAAATCGAATCCTTTTTTACGGTCTACCCAAATCTTCATTTTCTTAAAAACTACAAGTCGCAGTTCATGCCCAATTATATATTTGGACACGGAGTAAATGTAGCTACAATTCTGCATAAAAATAGTGTACATCGGTGATGAAGAAAATTCTACTCCTTTTTTACCGTCTACCCAAAACATCATTTTCTCAAAATCGATGTCGCAGATCAGGCCCTATTATATATTTGGACACATAGTAAATGTAGCTACAATTCTGCATGAATATTGTTTAAATCGGTGATGAAGAAAAATCTACTACTTTTTTACGGTTTATCCAAAACTTCATTTTCTCAAAAACTACAAGTCAGGTCAAGTCAAATAATATATTTGGACACGGAGTAAATGTAGCTACAATTCTGCATAAAAATTGTTTTCATCTTTGATGAAGAAAATTCTACTACTTTTTTACGTTCTATCCAAAACTTCATTTTCTCAAAATCAATGTCGCAGATCTAGCCCTATTGTATATTTGGACACTTAGTAAATGTAGCTACAATTCTGCATAAAAATTGTTTAAATTGGTGATGAAGAAAAATCTACTACTTTTTTACGGTTTATCCAAAACTTCATTTTCTCAAAATCGATGTCACAGATCAGGCCCTATTATATATTTGGACACATAGTAAATGTAGCTACAATTCTGAATAAAAATTGTTTATATCGGTGATGAAGAAAATTTTACTACTTTTTTACGGTCTACCCAAAACTTCACGTTCTCAAAAACTACAAGTCGCAGTTCAAGCCCAATTATATATTTGGACACGGAATAAATGTAGCTACAATTCTGCATAAAAATTGTTTAAATCGGTGATGAAGAAAATTCTACTACTTTTTTACGGTCTACCCAAAACTTGATTTTCTCAAAAACTACAAGTCGCAGATCAAGTCAAATTATATATTTGGACACGTAGGAAATGTAGCTACAATTCTGCATCAAAATTGTTCAAATCGGTGATGAAGAAAAATCTGCTACTTTTTTACGGTCTACCCAAAACTTGATTTTCTCAAAAACTACAAGTCGCAGATCAAGTCAAATTATATATTTGGACACGTAGGAAATGTAGCTACAATTCTGCATCAAAATTGTTCAAATCGGTGATGAAGAAAAATCTGCTACTTTTTTACGGTCTACCCAAATATTCACTTTCTCAAAAACTACAAGTCGCAGATCAAGTCAAATTATATATTTGGACACGTAGGAAATGTAGCTACAATTCTGCATAAAAATTGTTTAAATCGGTGATGAAGAAAAATCGCAGATCAAGCCCAATTATATATTTGGACACGTAGGAAATGTAGCTACAATTCTGCATAAAAATTGTTTAAATTGGTGATGAAGAAAAATCTACTACTTTTTTACGGTTTATCCAAAACTTCATTTTCTCAAAATCGATGTCACAGATCAGGCCCTATTATATATTTGGACACATAGTAAATGTAGCTACAATTCTGCATAAAAATTGTTTATATCGGTGATGAAGAAAATTTTACTACTTTTTTACGGTCTACCCAAAACTTCACGTTCTCAAAAACTACAAGTCGCAGTTCAAGTCAAATTATATATTTGGACACGGAATAAATGTAGCGACAATTCTGCATAAAAATTGTTTAAATCGGTGATGAAGAAAAATCGCAGATCAAGCCCAATTATATATTTGGACACGGAGTAAATGTAGCTACAATTCTGCATAAAAATTGTTTAAATCGGACCAATTATATATTTGGACACGGAGTAAATGTAGCTACAATTCTGCATAAAAATTGTTTAAATCGGTGATGAATAAAAATCGCAGATCAAGATCAATTATATATTTGGACACGGAATAAATGTAGCGACAATTCTGCATAAAAGTTGTTTAAATCGGTGATGAAGAAAAATCGACTACTTTTTTACGGTCTCCCAAATCTTCATTTTCTCAAAAACTACAAGTCGCAGTTCAACCCCATTTATATATTTGGACACGGAGTAAATGTAGCTACAATTCTGCATAAAAATTGTTTAAATCGGTGAAGAAGAAAAATCGCACATCAAGCCCAATTATATATTTGGACACGGAATAAATGTAGCGACAATTCTGCATAAAAGTTGTTTAAATCGGTGATGAAGAAAAATCGACTACTTTTTTACGGTTTATCCAAAACTTCATTTTCTCAAAAACTACAAGTCAGGTCAAGTAAAATTATATATTTGGACACGGAGTAAATGTAGCTACAATTCTGCAGAAAAATTGTTTAAATCGGTGATGAAGAAAAATCGCAGATCAAGCCCAATTATATATTTGGACACGGAGTAAATGTAGCTACAATTCTGCATAAAAATTGTTTAAATCGGTGATGAAGAAAATTCTACTACTTTTTTACGGTCTACCCAAAACTTCATTTTCTCAAAAACTACAAGTCAGGTCAAGTCAAATAATATATTTGGACACGGAGTAAATGTAGCTACAATTCTGCATAAAAATTGTTTTCATCGGTGATGAAGAAAATTCTACTACTTTTTTACGGTCTACCCAAAACTTCACGTTCTCAAAAACTACAAGTCGCAGTTCAAGCCCAATTATATATTTGGACACGGAATAAATGTAGCTACAATTCAGGATAAAAATTGTTTAAATCGGTGATGAAGAAAAATCTACTACTTTTTTACGGTTTATCCAAAACTTCATTTTCTCAAAAACTACAAATCAGGTCAAGTCAAATTATATATTTGGACACGGCCAATTATATATTTGGACACGGAGTAAATGTAACTACAATTCTGCATGAAAATTGTTTAAATCGGTGATGAAGAAAAATCTACTACTTTTTTACGGTTTATCCAAAACTTCATTTTCTCAAAAACTACAAGTCAGGTCAAGTCAAATTATATATTTGGACACGGAATAAATGTAGCGACAATTCTGCATAAAAATTGTTTAAATCGGTGGTGAAGAAAAATCGAATCCTTTTTTACGGTCTACCCAAATCTTCATTTTCTTAAAAACTACAAGTCGCAGTTCATGCCCAATTATATATTTGGACACGTAGGAAATGTAGCTACAATTCTGCATCAAAATTGTTCAAATCGGGGATGAAGAAAAATCTGCTACTTTTTTACGGTCTACCCAAAACTTGATTTTCTCAAAAACTACAAGTCGCAGATCAAGTCAAATTATATATTTGGACACGTAGGAAATGTAGCTACAATTCTGCATCAAAATTATTCAAATCGGTGATGAAGAAAAATCTGCTACTTTTTTACGGTCTACCCAAATATTCACTTTCTCAAAAACTACAAGTCGCAGATCAAGTCAAATTATATATTTGGACACGTAGGAAATGTAGCTACAATTCTGCATCAAAATTGTTCAAATCGGTGATGAAGAAAAATCTGCTACTTTTTTACGGTCTACCCAAAACTTGATTTTCTCAAAAACTACAAGTCGCAGATCAAGTCAAATTATATATTTGGACACGTAGGAAATGTAGCTACAATTCTGCATCAAAATTGTTCAAATCGGTGATGAAGAAAAATCTGCTACTTTTTTACGGTCTACCCAAATATTCACTTTCTCAAAAACTACAAGTCGCAGATCAAGTCAAATTATATATTTGGACACGTAGGAAATGTAGCTACAATTCTGCATAAAAATTGTTTAAATCGGTGATGAAGAAAAATCGCAGATCAAGCCCAATTATATATTTGGACACGTAGGAAATGTAGCTACAATTCTGCATAAAAATTGTTTAAATTGGTGATGAAGAAAAATCTACTACTTTTTTACGGTTTATCCAAAACTTCATTTTCTCAAAATCGATGTCACAGATCAGGCCCTATTATATATTTGGACACATAGTAAATGTAGCTACAATTCTGCATAAAAATTGTTTATATCGGTGATGAAGAAAATTTTACTACTTTTTTACGGTCTACCCAAAACTTCACGTTCTCAAAAACTACAAGTCGCAGTTCAAGTCAAATTATATATTTGGACACGGAATAAATGTAGCGACAATTCTGCATAAAAATTGTTTAAATCGGTGATGAAGAAAAATCGCAGATCAAGCCCAATTATATATTTGGACACGGAGTAAATGTAGCTACAATTCTGCATAAAAATTGTTTAAATCGGACCAATTATATATTTGGACACGGAGTAAATGTAGCTACAATTCTGCATAAAAATTGTTTAAATCGGTGATGAATAAAAATCGCAGATCAAGATCAATTATATATTTGGACACGGAATAAATGTAGCGACAATTCTGCATAAAAGTTGTTTAAATCGGTGATGAAGAAAAATCGACTACTTTTTTACGGTCTCCCAAATCTTCATTTTCTCAAAAACTACAAGTCGCAGTTCAACCCCATTTATATATTTGGACACGGAGTAAATGTAGCTACAATTCTGCATAAAAATTGTTTAAATCGGTGAAGAAGAAAAATCGCACATCAAGCCCAATTATATATTTGGACACGGAATAAATGTAGCGACAATTCTGCATAAAAGTTGTTTAAATCGGTGATGAAGAAAAATCGACTACTTTTTTACGGTTTATCCAAAACTTCATTTTCTCAAAAACTACAAGTCAGGTCAAGTAAAATTATATATTTGGACACGGAGTAAATGTAGCTACAATTCTGCAGAAAAATTGTTTAAATCGGTGATGAAGAAAAATCGCAGATCAAGCCCAATTATATATTTGGACACGGAGTAAATGTAGCTACAATTCTGCATAAAAATTGTTTAAATCGGTGATGAAGAAAAATCGCAGATCAGGCCCTATTATATATTTGGACACATAGTAAATGTAGCTACAATTCTGCATGAATATTGTTTAAATCGGTGATGAAGAAAAATCTACTACTTTTTTACGGTTTATCCAAAACTTCATTTTCTCAAAAACTACAAGTCAGGTCAAGTCAAATAATATATTTGGACACGGAGTAAATGTAGCTACAATTCTGCATAAAAATTGTTTTCATCTTTGATGAAGAAAATTCTACTACTTTTTTACGTTCTATCCAAAACTTCATTTTCTCAAAATCAATGTCGCAGATCTAGCCCTATTGTATATTTGGACACTTAGTAAATGTAGCTACAATTCTGCATAAAAATTGTTTAAATTGGTGATGAAGAAAAATCTACTACTTTTTTACGGTTTATCCAAAACTTCATTTTCTCAAAATCGATGTCACAGATCAGGCCCTATTATATATTTGGACACATAGTAAATGTAGCTACAATTCTGAATAAAAATTGTTTATATCGGTGATGAAGAAAATTTTACTACTTTTTTACGGTCTACCCAAAACTTCACGTTCTCAAAAACTACAAGTCGCAGTTCAAGCCCAATTATATATTTGGACACGGAATAAATGTAGCTACAATTCTGCATAAAAATTGTTTAAATCGGTGATGAAGAAAATTCTACTACTTTTTTACGGTCTACCCAAAACTTGATTTTCTCAAAAACTACAAGTCGCAGATCAAGTCAAATTATATATTTGGACACGTAGGAAATGTAGCTACAATTCTGCATCAAAATTGTTCAAATCGGTGATGAAGAAAAATCTGCTACTTTTTTACGGTCTACCCAAAACTTGATTTTCTCAAAAACTACAAGTCGCAGATCAAGTCAAATTATATATTTGGACACGTAGGAAATGTAGCTACAATTCTGCATCAAAATTGTTCAAATCGGTGATGAAGAAAAATCTGCTACTTTTTTACGGTCTACCCAAATATTCACTTTCTCAAAAACTACAAGTCGCAGATCAAGTCAAATTATATATTTGGACACGTAGGAAATGTAGCTACAATTCTGCATAAAAATTGTTTAAATCGGTGATGAAGAAAAATCGCAGATCAAGCCCAATTATATATTTGGACACGTAGGAAATGTAGCTACAATTCTGCATAAAAATTGTTTAAATTGGTGATGAAGAAAAATCTACTACTTTTTTACGGTTTATCCAAAACTTCATTTTCTCAAAATCGATGTCACAGATCAGGCCCTATTATATATTTGGACACATAGTAAATGTAGCTACAATTCTGCATAAAAATTGTTTATATCGGTGATGAAGAAAATTTTACTACTTTTTTACGGTCTACCCAAAACTTCACGTTCTCAAAAACTACAAGTCGCAGTTCAAGTCAAATTATATATTTGGACACGGAATAAATGTAGCGACAATTCTGCATAAAAATTGTTTAAATCGGTGATGAAGAAAAATCCCAGATCAAGCCCAATTATATATTTGGACACGGAGTAAATGTAGCTACAATTCTGCATAAAAATTGTTTAAATCGGACCAATTATATATTTGGACACGGAGTAAATGTAGCTACAATTCTGCATAAAAATTGTTTAAATCGGTGATGAATAAAAATCGCAGATCAAGATCAATTATATATTTGGACACGGAATAAATGTAGCGACAATTCTGCATAAAAGTTGTTTAAATCGGTGATGAAGAAAAATCGACTACTTTTTTACGGTCTCCCAAATCTTCATTTTCTCAAAAACTACAAGTCGCAGTTCAACCCCATTTATATATTTGGACACGGAGTAAATGTAGCTACAATTCTGCATAAAAATTGTTTAAATCGGTGAAGAAGAAAAATCGCACATCAAGCCCAATTATATATTTGGACACGGAATAAATGTAGCGACAATTCTGCATAAAAGTTGTTTAAATCGGTGATGAAGAAAAATCGACTACTTTTTTACGGTTTATCCAAAACTTCATTTTCTCAAAAACTACAAGTCAGGTCAAGTAAAATTATATATTTGGACACGGAGTAAATGTAGCTACAATTCTGCAGAAAAATTGTTTAAATCGGTGATGAAGAAAAATCGCAGATCAAGCCCAATTATATATTTGGACACGGAGTAAATGTAGCTACAATTCTGCATAAAAATTGTTTAAATCGGTGATGAAGAAAATTCTACTACTTTTTTACGGTCTACCCAAAACTTCATTTTCTCAAAAACTACAAGTCAGGTCAAGTCAAATAATATATTTGGACACGGAGTAAATGTAGCTACAATTCTGCATAAAAATTGTTTTCATCGGTGATGAAGAAAATTCTACTACTTTTTTACGGTCTACCCAAAACTTCACGTTCTCAAAAACTACAAGTCGCAGTTCAAGCCCAATTATATATTTGGACACGGAATAAATGTAGCTACAATTCAGGATAAAAATTGTTTAAATCGGTGATGAAGAAAAATCTACTACTTTTTTACGGTTTATCCAAAACTTCATTTTCTCAAAAACTACAAATCAGGTCAAGTCAAATTATATATTTGGACACGGCCAATTATATATTTGGACACGGAGTAAATGTAACTACAATTCTGCATGAAAATTGTTTAAATCGGTGATGAAGAAAAATCTACTACTTTTTTACGGTTTATCCAAAACTTCATTTTCTCAAAAACTACAAGTCAGGTCAAGTCAAATTATATATTTGGACACGGAATAAATGTAGCGACAATTCTGCATAAAAATTGTTTAAATCGGTGGTGAAGAAAAATCGAATCCTTTTTTACGGTCTACCCAAATCTTCATTTTCTTAAAAACTACAAGTCGCAGTTCATGCCCAATTATAGATTTGGACACGTAGGAAATGTAGCTACAATTCTGCATCAAAATTGTTCAAATCGGGGATGAAGAAAAATCTGCTACTTTTTTACGGTCTACCCAAAACTTGATTTTCTCAAAAACTACAAGTCGCAGATCAAGTCAAATTATATATTTGGACACGTAGGAAATGTAGCTACAATTCTGCATCAAAATTATTCAAATCGGTGATGAAGAAAAATCTGCTACTTTTTTACGGTCTACCCAAATATTCACTTTCTCAAAAACTACAAGTCGCAGATCAAGTCAAATTATATATTTGGACACGTAGGAAATGTAGCTACAATTCTGCATCAAAATTGTTTAAATCGGTGATGAAGAAAAATCTACTACTTTTTTACGGTCCACCCAAATCTTCATTTTCTCAAAAACTACAAGTCGCAGATCAAGTCAAATTATATATTTGGACACGTAGGAAATGTAGCTACAATTCTGCATCAAAATTGTTTAAATCGGTGATGAAGAAAAATCTACTACTTTTTTACGGTTTATCCAAAACTTCATTTTCTCAAAAACTACAAGTCTCAGGTCAAGTCAAATTATATATTTGGACACGGAATAAATGTAGCGACAATTCTGCATAAAAATTGTTTAAATCGGTGGTGAAGAAAAATCGAATCCTTTTTTACGGTCTACCCAAATCTTCATTTTCTTAAAAACTACAAGTCGCAGTTCATGCCCAATTATATATTTGGACACGGAGTAAATGTAACTACAATTCTGCATGAAAATTGTTTAAATCGGTGATGAAGAAAAATCTACTACTTTTTTACGGTTTATCCAAAACTTCATTTTCTCAAAAACTACAAGTCAGGTCAAGTCAAATTATATATTTGGACACGGAATAAATGTAGCGACAATTCTGCATAAAATCGAATCCTTTTTTACGGTCTACCCAAATCTTCATTTTCTTAAAAACTACAAGTCGCAGTTCATGCCCAATTATATATTTGGACACGGAGTAAATGTAGCTACAATTCTGCATAAAAATAGTGTACATCGGTGATGAAGAAAATTCTACTCCTTTTTTACCGTCTACCCAAAACATCATTTTCTCAAAATCGATGTCGCAGATCAGGCCCTATTATATATTTGGACACATAGTAAATGTAGCTACAATTCTGCATGAATATTGTTTAAATCGGTGATGAAGAAAAATCTACTACTTTTTTACGGTTTATCCAAAACTTCATTTTCTCAAAAACTACAAGTCAGGTCAAGTCAAATAATATATTTGGACACGGAGTAAATGTAGCTACAATTCTGCATAAAAATTGTTTTCATCTTTGATGAAGAAAATTCTACTACTTTTTTACGTTCTATCCAAAACTTCATTTTCTCAAAATCAATGTCGCAGATCTAGCCCTATTGTATATTTGGACACTTAGTAAATGTAGCTACAATTCTGCATAAAAATTGTTTAAATTGGTGATGAAGAAAAATCTACTACTTTTTTACGGTTTATCCAAAACTTCATTTTCTCAAAATCGATGTCACAGATCAGGCCCTATTATATATTTGGACACATAGTAAATGTAGCTACAATTCTGAATAAAAATTGTTTATATCGGTGATGAAGAAAATTTTACTACTTTTTTACGGTCTACCCAAAACTTCACGTTCTCAAAAACTACAAGTCGCAGTTCAAGCCCAATTATATATTTGGACACGGAATAAATGTAGCTACAATTCTGCATAAAAATTGTTTAAATCGGTGATGAAGAAAATTCTACTACTTTTTTACGGTCTACCCAAAACTTGATTTTCTCAAAAACTACAAGTCGCAGATCAAGTCAAATTATATATTTGGACACGTAGGAAATGTAGCTACAATTCTGCATCAAAATTGTTCAAATCGGTGATGAAGAAAAATCTGCTACTTTTTTACGGTCTACCCAAAACTTGATTTTCTCAAAAACTACAAGTCGCAGATCAAGTCAAATTATATATTTGGACACGTAGGAAATGTAGCTACAATTCTGCATCAAAATTGTTCAAATCGGTGATGAAGAAAAATCTGCTACTTTTTTACGGTCTACCCAAATATTCACTTTCTCAAAAACTACAAGTCGCAGATCAAGTCAAATTATATATTTGGACACGTAGGAAATGTAGCTACAATTCTGCATAAAAATTGTTTAAATCGGTGATGAAGGAAAATCGCAGATCAAGCCCAATTATATATTTGGACACGGAGTAAATGTAGCTACAATTCTGCATAAAAATTGTTTAAATCGGACCAATTATATATTTGGACACGGAGTAAATGTAGCTACAATTCTGCATAAAAATTGTTTAAATCGGTGATGAATAAAAATCGCAGATCAAGATCAATTATATATTTGGACACGGAATAAATGTAGCGACAATTCTGCATAAAAGTTGTTTAAATCGGTGATGAAAAAAAATCGACTACTTTTTTACGGTCTCCCAAATCTTCATTTTCTCAAAAACTACAAGTCGCAGTTCAAGCCCAATTATATATTTGGACACGGAGTAAATGTAGCTACAATTCTGCAGAAAAATTGTTTAAATCGGTGATGAAGAAAAATCGCAGATCAAGCCCAATTATATATTTGGACACGGAGTAAATGTAGCTACAATTCTGCATAAAAATTGTTTAAATCTGTGATGAAGAAAATTCTACTACTTTTTTACGGTCTACCCAAAACTTCATTTTCTCAAAAACTACAAGTCAGGTCAAGTCAAATAATATATTTGGACACGGAGTAAATGTAGCTACAATTCTGCATAAAAATTGTTTTCATCGGTGATGAAGAAAATTCTACTACTTTTTTACGTTCTATCCAAAACTTCATTTTCTCAAAATCAATGTCGCAGATCAAGCCCTATTATATATTTGGACACATAGTAAATGTAGCTACAATTCTGCATAAAAATTGTTTATATCGGTGATGAAGAAAATTCTACTACTTTTTTACGGTCTACCCAAAACTTCACGTTCTCAAAAACTACAAGTCGCAGTTCAAGCCCAATTATATATTTGGACACGGAATAAATGTAGCTACAATTCAGGATAAAAATTGTTTAAATCGGTGATGAAGAAAAATCTACTACTTTTTTACGGTTTATCCAAAACTTCATTTTCTCAAAAACTACAAGTCAGGTCAAGTCAAATTATATATTTGGACACGGAATAAATGTAGCGACAATTCTGCATAAAAATTGTTTAAATCGGTGGTGAAGAAAAATCGAATCCTTTTTTACGGTCTACCCAAATCTTCATTTTCTTAAAAACTACAAGTCGCAGTTCATGCCCAATTATTTATTTGGACACGTAGGAAATGTAGCTACAATTCTGCATCAAAATTGTTCAAATCGGTGATGAAGAAAAATCTGCTACTTTTTTACGGTCTACCCAAAACTTGATTTTCTCAAAAACTACAAGTCGCAGATCAAGTCAAATTATATATTTGGACACGTAGGAAATGTAGCTACAATTCTGAATCAAAATTGTTCAAATCGGTGATGAAGAAAAATCTGCTACTTTTTTACGGTCTACCCAAATATTCACTTTCTCAAAAACTACAAGTCGCAGATCAAGTCAAATTATATATTTGGACACGTAGGAAATGTAGCTACAATTCTGCATCAAACTTGTTTAAATCGGTGATGAAGAAAAATCTACTACTTTTTTACGGTCCCCCCAAACCTTCATTTTCTCAAAAACTACAAGTCGCAGATCAAGTCAAATTATATATTTGGACACGTAGGAAATGTAGCTACAATTCTGCATCAAAATTGTTTAAATCGGTGATGAAGAAAAATCTACTACTTCTTTACGGTCTACCCAAATCTTCATTTTCTCAAAAACTACAAGTCGCAGATCAAGTCAAATTATATATTTGGACACGTAGGAAATGTAGCTACAATTCTGCATCAAAATTGTTTAAATTGGTGATGAAGAAAAATCTACTACTTTTCTACGGTCCACCCAAATCTTCATTTTCTCAAAAACTACAAGTCAGGTCAAGTCAAATTATATATTTGGACACGGAATAAATGTAGCGACAATTCTGCATAAAAATTGTTTAAATCGGTGATGAAGAAAAATCGCAGATCAAGCCCAATTATATATTTGGACACGGAGTAAATGTAGCTACAATTCTGCATAAAAATTGTTTAAATCGGACCAATTATATATTTGGACACGGAGTAAATGTAGCTACAATTCTGCATAAAAATTGTTTAAATCGGTGATGAATAAAAATCGCAGATCAAGATCAATTATATATTTGGACACGGAATAAATGTAGCGAAAATTCTGCATAAAAGTTGTTTAAATCGGTGATGAAGAAAAATCGACTACTTTTTTACGGTCTCCCAAATCTTCATTTTCTCAAAAACTACAAGTCGCAGTTCAAGCCTAATTATATATTTGGACACGGAGTAAATGTAGCTACAATTCTGCATAAAAATTGTTTAAATCGGTGAAGAAGAAAAATCGCACATCAAGCCCAATTATATATTTGGACACGGAATAAATGTAGCGACAATTCTGCATAAAAGTTGTTTAAATCGGTGATGAAGAAAAATCGACTACTTTTTTACGGTTTATCCAAAACTTCATTTTCTCAAAAACTACAAGTCAGGTCAAGTAAAATTATATATTTGGACACGGAGTAAATGTAGCTACAATTCTGCAGAAAAATTGTTTAAATCGGTGATGAAGAAAAATCGCAGATCAAGCCCAATTATATATTTGGACACGGAGTAAATGTAGCTACAATTCTGCATAAAAATTGTTTAAATCGGTGATGAAGAAAATTCTACTACTTTTTTACGGTCTACCCAAAACTTCATTTTCTCAAAAACTACAAGTCAGGTCAAGTCAAATAATATATTTGGACACGGAGTAAATGTAGCTACAATTCTGCATAAAAATTGTTTTCATCGGTGATGAAGAAAATTCTACTACTTTTTTACGTTCTATCCAAAACTTCATTTTCTCAAAATCAATGTCGCAGATCAAGCCCTATTATATATTTGGACACATAGTAAATGTAGCTACAATTCTGCATAAAAATTGTTTATATCGGTGATGAAGAAAATTCTACTACTTTTTTACGGTCTACCCAAAACTTCACGTTCTCAAAAACTACAAGTCGCAGTTCAAGCCCAATTATATATTTGGACACGGAATAAATGTAGCTACAATTCAGGATAAAAATTGTTTAAATCGGTGATGAAGAAAAATCTACTACTTTTTTACGGTTTATCCAAAACTTCATTTTCTCAAAAACTACAAGTCAGGTCAAGTCAAATTATATATTTGGACACGGAATAAATGTAGCGACAATTCTGCATAAAAATTGTTTAAATCGGTGGTGAAGAAAAATCGAATCCTTTTTTACGGTCTACCCAAATCTTCATTTTCTTAAAAACTACAAGTCGCAGTTCATGCCCAATTATATATTTGGACACGGAGTAAATGTAACTACAATTCTGCATGAAAATTGTTTAAATCGGTGATGAAGAAAAATCTACTACTTTTTTACGGTTTATCCAAAACTTCATTTTCTCAAAAACTACAAGTCTCAGGTCAAGTCAAATTATATATTTGGACACGGAATAAATGTAGCGACAATTCTGCATAAAAATTGTTTAAATCGGTGGTGAAGAAAAATCGAATCCTTTTTTACGGTCTACCCAAATCTTCATTTTCTTAAAAACTACAAGTCGCAGTTCATGCCCAATTATATATTTGGACACGGAGTAAATGTAACTACAATTCTGCATGAAAATTGTTTAAATCGGTGATGAAGAAAATTCTACTACTTTTTTACGGTCTACCCAAAACTTCACGTTCTCAAAAACTACAAGTCGCAGTTCAAGCCCAATTATATATTTGGACACGGAATAAATGTAGCTACAATTCAGGATAAAAATTGTTTAAATCGGTGATGAAGAAAAATCTACTACTTTTTTACGGTTTATCCAAAACTTCATTTTCTCAAAAACTACAAGTCTCAGGTCAAGTCAAATTATATATTTGGACACGGAATAAATGTAGCGACAATTCTGCATAAAAATTGTTTAAATCGGTGATGAAGAAAAATCTACTACTTTTTTACGGTTTATCCAAAACTTCATTTTCTCAAAAACTACAAGTCTCAGGTCAAGTCAAATTATATATTTGGACACGGAATAAATGTAGCGACAATTCTGCATAAAAATTGTTTAAATCGGTGGTGAAGAAAAATCGAATCCTTTTTTACGGTCTACCCAAAACTTGATTTTCTCAAAAACTACAAGTCGCAGATCAAGTCAAATTATATATTTGGACACGTAGGAAATGTAGCTACAATTCTGCATCAAAATTGTTCAAATCGGTGATGAAGAAAAATCTGCTACTTTTTTACGGTCTACCCAAAACTTGATTTTCTCAAAAACTACAAGTCGCAGATCAAGTCAAATTATATATTTGGACACGTAGGAAATGTAGCTACAATTCTGCATCAAAATTGTTTAAATCGGTGATGAAGAAAAATCTACTACTTCTTTACGGTCTACCCAAATCTTCATTTTCTCAAAAACTACAAGTCGCAGATCAAGTCAAATTATATATTTGGACACGTAGGAAATGTAGCTACAATTCTGCATCAAAATTGTTTAAATTGGTGATGAAGAAAAATCTACTACTTTTCTACGGTCCACCCAAATCTTCATTTTCTCAAAAACTACAAGTCAGGTCAAGTCAAATTATATATTTGGACACGGAATAAATGTAGCGACAATTCTGCATAAAAATTGTTTAAATCGGTGATGAAGAAAAATCCCAGATCAAGCCCAATTATATATTTGGACACGGAGTAAATGTAGCTACAATTCTGCATAAAAATTGTTTAAATCGGACCAATTATATATTTGGACACGGAGTAAATGTAGCTACAATTCTGCATAAAAATTGTTTAAATCGGTGATGAATAAAAATCGCAGATCAAGATCAATTATATATTTGGACACGGAATAAATGTAGCGACAATTCTGCATAAAAGTTGTTTAAATCGGTGATGAAAAAAAATCGACTACTTTTTTACGGTCTCCCAAATCTTCATTTTCTCAAAAACTACAAGTCGCAGTTCAAGCCCAATTATATATTTGGACACGGAGTAAATGTAGCTACAATTCTGCAGAAAAATTGTTTAAATCGGTGATGAAGAAAAATCGCAGATCAAGCCCAATTATATATTTGGACACGGAGTAAATGTAGGTACAATTCTGCATAAAAATTGTTTAAATCGGTGATGAAGAAAATTCTACTACTTTTTTACGGTCTACCCAAAACTTCATTTTCTCAAAAACTACAAGTCAGGTCAAGTCAAATAATATATTTGGACACGGAGTAAATGTAGCTACAATTCTGCATAAAAATTGTTTTCATCGGTGATGAAGAAAATTCTACTACTTTTTTACGTTCTATCCAAAACTTCATTTTCTCAAAATCAATGTTGCAGATCAAGCCCTATTATATATTTGGACACATAGTAAATGTAGCTACAATTCTGCATAAAAATTGTTTATATCGGTGATGAAGAAAATTCTACTACTTTTTTACGGTCTACCCAAAACTTCACGTTCTCAAAAACTACAAGTCGCAGTTCAAGCCCAATTATATATTTGGACACGGAATAAATGTAGCTACAATTCAGGATAAAAATTGTTTAAATCGGTGATGAAGAAAAATCTACTACTTTTTTACGGTTTATCCAAAACTTCATTTTCTCAAAAACTACAAGTCAGGTCAAGTCAAATTATATATTTGGACACGGAATAAATGTAGCGACAATTCTGCATAAAAATTGTTTAAATCGGTGGTGAAGAAAAATCGAATCCTTTTTTACGGTCTACCCAAATCTTCATTTTCTTAAAAACTACAAGTCGCAGTTCATGCCCAATTATTTATTTGGACACGTAGGAAATGTAGCTACAATTCTGCATGAATATTGTTTAAATCGGTGATGAAGAAAAATCTACTACTTTTTTACGGTTTATCCAAAACTTCATTTTCTCAAAATCGATGTCACAGATCAGGCCCTATTATATATTTGGACACATAGTAAATGTAGCTACAATTCTGCATAAAAATTGTTTATATCGGTGATGAAGAAAAATCTACTACTTTTTTACGGTTTATCCAAAACTTCATTTTCTCAAAAACTACAAGTCATGTCAAGTCAAATAATATATTTGGACACGGAGTAAATGTAGCTACAATTCTGCATAAAAATTGTTTTCATCGGTGATGAAGAAAATTCTACTACTTTTTTACGGTTTATCCAAAACTTCATTTTCTCAAAATCTGTGTCGCAGATCGGGCCCTATTATATATTTGGACACTTAGTAAATGTAGCTACAATTCTGCATGAATATTGTTTAAATCGGTGATGAAGAAAAATCTACTACTTTTTTACGGTTTATCCAAAACTTCATTTTCTCAAAAACTAGAAGTCAGGTCAAGTCAAATAATATATTTGGACACGGAGTAAATGTAGCTACAATTCTGCATAAAAATTGTTTTCATCTTTGATGAAGAAAATTCTACTACTTTTTTACGTTCTATCCAAAACTTCATTTTCTCAAAATCAATGTCGCAGATCTAGCCCTATTGTATATTTGGACACTTAGTAAATGTAGCTACAATTCTGCATGAATATTGTTTAAATCGGTGATGAAGAAAAATCTACTACTTTTTTACGGTTTATCCAAAACTTCATTTTCTCAAAAACTACAAGTCAGGTCAAGTCAAATAATATATTTGGACACGGAGTAAATGTAGCTACAATTCTGCATAAAAATTGTTTTCATCTTTGATGAAGAAAATTCTACTACTTTTTTACGTTCTATCCAAAACTTCATTTTCTCAAAATCAATGTCGCAGATCTAGCCCTATTGTATATTTGGACACTTAGTAAATGTAGCTACAATTCTGCATAAAAATTGTTTAAATTGGTGATGAAGAAAAATCTACTACTTTTTTACGGTTTATCCAAAACTTCATTTTCTCAAAATCGATGTCACAGATCAGGCCCTATTATATATTTGGACACATAGTAAATGTAGCTACAATTCTGCATAAAAATTGTTTATATCGGTGATGAAGAAAATTTTACTACTTTTTTACGGTCTACCCAAAACTTCACGTTCTCAAAAACTACAAGTCGCAGTTCAAGCCCAATTATATATTTGGACACGGAATAAATGTAGCTACAATTCTGCATAAAAATTGTTTAAATCGGTGATGAAGAAAATTCTACTACTTTTTTACGGTCTACCCAAAACTTGATTTTCTCAAAAACTACAAGTCGCAGATCAAGTCAAATTATATATTTGGACACGTAGGAAATGTAGCTACAATTCTGCATCAAAATTGTTCAAATCGGTGATGAAGAAAAATCTGCTACTTTTTTACGGTCTACCCAAAACTTGATTTTCTCAAAAACTACAAGTCGCAGATCAAGTCAAATTATATATTTGGACACGTAGGAAATGTAGCTACAATTCTGCATCAAAATTGTTCAAATCGGTGATGAAGAAAAATCTGCTACTTTTTTACGGTCTACCCAAATATTCACTTTCTCAAAAACTACAAGTCGCAGATCAAGTCAAATTATATATTTGGACACGTAGGAAATGTAGCTACAATTCTGCATCAAAATTGTTTAAATCGGTGATGAAGAAAAATCTACTACTTCTTTACGGTCTACCCAAATCTTCATTTTCTCAAAAACTACAAGTCGCAGATCAAGTCAAATTATATATTTGGACACGTAGGAAATGTAGCTACAATTCTGCATCAAAATTGTTTAAATTGGTGATGAAGAAAAATCTACTACTTTTCTACGGTCCACCCAAATCTTCATTTTCTCAAAAACTACAAGTCAGGTCAAGTCAAATTATATATTTGGACACGGAATAAATGTAGCGACAATTCTGCATAAAAATTGTTTAAATCGGTGATGAAGAAAAATCGCAGATCAAGCCCAATTATATATTTGGACACGGAGTAAATGTAGCTACAATTCTGCATAAAAATTGTTTAAATCGGACCAATTATATATTTGGACACGGAGTAAATGTAGCTACAATTCTGCATAAAAATTGTTTAAATCGGTGATGAATAAAAATCGCAGATCAAGATCAATTATATATTTGGACACGGAATAAATGTAGCGACAATTCTGCATAAAAGTTGTTTAAATCGGTGATGAAAAAAAATCGACTACTTTTTTACGGTCTCCCAAATCTTCATTTTCTCAAAAACTACAAGTCGCAGTTCAAGCCCAATTATATATTTGGACACGGAGTAAATGTAGCTACAATTCTGCAGAAAAATTGTTTAAATCGGTGATGAAGAAAAATCGCAGATCAAGCCCAATTATATATTTGGACACGGAGTAAATGTAGCTACAATTCTGCATAAAAATTGTTTAAATCGGTGATGAAGAAAATTCTACTACTTTTTTACGGTCTACCCAAAACTTCATTTTCTCAAAAACTACAAGTCAGGTCAAGTCAAATAATATATTTGGACACGGAGTAAATGTAGCTACAATTCTGCATAAAAATTGTTTTCATCGGTGATGAAGAAAATTCTACTACTTTTTTACGTTCTATCCAAAACTTCATTTTCTCAAAATCAATGTCGCAGATCAAGCCCTATTATATATTTGGACACATAGTAAATGTAGCTACAATTCTGCATAAAAATTGTTTATATCGGTGATGAAGAAAATTCTACTACTTTTTTACGGTCTACCCAAAACTTCACGTTCTCAAAAACTACAAGTCGCAGTTCAAGCCCAATTATATATTTGGACACGGAATAAATGTAGCTACAATTCAGGATAAAAATTGTTTAAATCGGTGATGAAGAAAAATCTACTACTTTTTTACGGTTTATCCAAAACTTCATTTTCTCAAAAACTACAAGTCAGGTCAAGTCAAATTATATATTTGGACACGGAATAAATGTAGCGACAATTCTGCATAAAAATTGTTTAAATCGGTGGTGAAGAAAAATCGAATCCTTTTTTACGGTCTACCCAAATCTTCATTTTCTTAAAAACTACAAGTCGCAGTTCATGCCCAATTATTTATTTGGACACGTAGGAAATGTAGCTACAATTCTGCATCAAAATTGTTCAAATCGGTGATGAAGAAAAATCTGCTACTTTTTTACGGTCTACCCAAAACTTGATTTTCTCAAAAACTACAAGTCGCAGATCAAGTCAAATTATATATTTGGACACGTAGGAAATGTAGCTACAATTCTGAATCAAAATTGTTCAAATCGGTGATGAAGAAAAATCTGCTACTTTTTTACGGTCTACCCAAATATTCACTTTCTCAAAAACTACAAGTCGCAGATCAAGTCAAATTATATATTTGGACACGTAGGAAATGTAGCTACAATTCTGCATCAAACTTGTTTAAATCGGTGATGAAGAAAAATCTACTACTTTTTTACGGTCCCCCCAAACCTTCATTTTCTCAAAAACTACAAGTCGCAGATCAAGTCAAATTATATATTTGGACACGTAGGAAATGTAGCTACAATTCTGCATAAAAATTGTTTATATCGGTGATGAAGAAAATTCTACTACTTTTTTACGGTCTACCCAAAACTTCACGTTCTCAAAAACTACAAGTCGCAGTTCAAGCCCAATTATATATTTGGACACGGAATAAATGTAGCTACAATTCAGGATAAAAATTGTTTAAATCGGTGATGAAGAAAAATCTACTACTTTTTTACGGTTTATCCAAAACTTCATTTTCTCAAAAACTACAAGTCAGGTCAAGTCAAATTATATATTTGGACACGGAATAAATGTAGCGACAATTCTGCATAAAAATTGTTTAAATCGGTGGTGAAGAAAAATCGAATCCTTTTTTACGGTCTACCCAAATCTTCATTTTCTTAAAAACTACAAGTCGCAGTTCATGCCCAATTATTTATTTGGACACGTAGGAAATGTAGCTACAATTCTGCATGAATATTGTTTAAATCGGTGATGAAGAAAAATCTACTACTTTTTTACGGTTTATCCAAAACTTCATTTTCTCAAAATCGATGTCACAGATCAGGCCCTATTATATATTTGGACACATAGTAAATGTAGCTACAATTCTGCATAAAAATTGTTTATATCGGTGATGAAGAAAAATCTACTACTTTTTTACGGTTTATCCAAAACTTCATTTTCTCAAAAACTACAAGTCATGTCAAGTCAAATAATATATTTGGACACGGAGTAAATGTAGCTACAATTCTGCATAAAAATTGTTTTCATCGGTGATGAAGAAAATTCTACTACTTTTTTACGGTTTATCCAAAACTTCATTTTCTCAAAATCTGTGTCGCAGATCGGGCCCTATTATATATTTGGACACTTAGTAAATGTAGCTACAATTCTGCATGAATATTGTTTAAATCGGTGATGAAGAAAAATCTACTACTTTTTTACGGTTTATCCAAAACTTCATTTTCTCAAAATCGATGTCGCAGATCAGGCCCTATTATATATTTGGACACATAGTAAATGTAGCTACAATTCTGCATGAATATTGTTTAAATCGGTGATGAAGAAAAATCTACTACTTTTTTACGGTTTATCCAAAACTTCATTTTCTCAAAAACTAGAAGTCAGGTCAAGTCAAATAATATATTTGGACACGGAGTAAATGTAGCTACAATTCTGCATAAAAATTGTTTTCATCTTTGATGAAGAAAATTCTACTACTTTTTTACGTTCTATCCAAAACTTCATTTTCTCAAAATCAATGTCGCAGATCTAGCCCTATTGTATATTTGGACACTTAGTAAATGTAGCTACAATTCTGCATGAATATTGTTTAAATCGGTGATGAAGAAAAATCTACTACTTTTTTACGGTTTATCCAAAACTTCATTTTCTCAAAAACTACAAGTCAGGTCAAGTCAAATAATATATTTGGACACGGAGTAAATGTAGCTACAATTCTGCATAAAAATTGTTTTCATCTTTGATGAAGAAAATTCTACTACTTTTTTACGTTCTATCCAAAACTTCATTTTCTCAAAATCAATGTCGCAGATCTAGCCCTATTGTATATTTGGACACTTAGTAAATGTAGCTACAATTCTGCATAAAAATTGTTTAAATTGGTGATGAAGAAAAATCTACTACTTTTTTACGGTTTATCCAAAACTTCATTTTCTCAAAATCGATGTCACAGATCAGGCCCTATTATATATTTGGACACATAGTAAATGTAGCTACAATTCTGCATAAAAATTGTTTATATCGGTGATGAAGAAAATTTTACTACTTTTTTACGGTCTACCCAAAACTTCACGTTCTCAAAAACTACAAGTCGCAGTTCAAGCCCAATTATATATTTGGACACGGAATAAATGTAGCTACAATTCTGCATAAAAATTGTTTAAATCGGTGATGAAGAAAATTCTACTACTTTTTTACGGTCTACCCAAAACTTGATTTTCTCAAAAACTACAAGTCGCAGATCAAGTCAAATTATATATTTGGACACGTAGGAAATGTAGCTACAATTCTGCATCAAAATTGTTCAAATCGGTGATGAAGAAAAATCTGCTACTTTTTTACGGTCTACCCAAAACTTGATTTTCTCAAAAACTACAAGTCGCAGATCAAGTCAAATTATATATTTGGACACGTAGGAAATGTAGCTACAATTCTGCATCAAAATTGTTCAAATCGGTGATGAAGAAAAATCTGCTACTTTTTTACGGTCTACCCAAATATTCACTTTCTCAAAAACTACAAGTCGCAGATCAAGTCAAATTATATATTTGGACACGTAGGAAATGTAGCTACAATTCTGCATCAAAATTGTTTAAATCGGTGATGAAGAAAAATCTACTACTTCTTTACGGTCTACCCAAATCTTCATTTTCTCAAAAACTACAAGTCGCAGATCAAGTCAAATTATATATTTGGACACGTAGGAAATGTAGCTACAATTCTGCATCAAAATTGTTTAAATTGGTGATGAAGAAAAATCTACTACTTTTCTACGGTCCACCCAAATCTTCATTTTCTCAAAAACTACAAGTCAGGTCAAGTCAAATTATATATTTGGACACGGAATAAATGTAGCGACAATTCTGCATAAAAATTGTTTAAATCGGTGATGAAGAAAAATCGCAGATCAAGCCCAATTATATATTTGGACACGGAGTAAATGTAGCTACAATTCTGCATAAAAATTGTTTAAATCGGACCAATTATATATTTGGACACGGAGTAAATGTAGCTACAATTCTGCATAAAAATTGTTTAAATCGGTGATGAATAAAAATCGCAGATCAAGATCAATTATATATTTGGACACGGAATAAATGTAGCGACAATTCTGCATAAAAGTTGTTTAAATCGGTGATGAAAAAAAATCGACTACTTTTTTACGGTCTCCCAAATCTTCATTTTCTCAAAAACTACAAGTCGCAGTTCAAGCCCAATTATATATTTGGACACGGAGTAAATGTAGCTACAATTCTGCAGAAAAATTGTTTAAATCGGTGATGAAGAAAAATCGCAGATCAAGCCCAATTATATATTTGGACACGGAGTAAATGTAGCTACAATTCTGCATAAAAATTGTTTAAATCGGTGATGAAGAAAATTCTACTACTTTTTTACGGTCTACCCAAAACTTCATTTTCTCAAAAACTACAAGTCAGGTCAAGTCAAATAATATATTTGGACACGGAGTAAATGTAGCTACAATTCTGCATAAAAATTGTTTTCATCGGTGATGAAGAAAATTCTACTACTTTTTTACGTTCTATCCAAAACTTCATTTTCTCAAAATCAATGTCGCAGATCAAGCCCTATTATATATTTGGACACATAGTAAATGTAGCTACAATTCTGCATAAAAATTGTTTATATCGGTGATGAAGAAAATTCTACTACTTTTTTACGGTCTACCCAAAACTTCACGTTCTCAAAAACTACAAGTCGCAGTTCAAGCCCAATTATATATTTGGACACGGAATAAATGTAGCTACAATTCAGGATAAAAATTGTTTAAATCGGTGATGAAGAAAAATCTACTACTTTTTTACGGTTTATCCAAAACTTCATTTTCTCAAAAACTACAAGTCAGGTCAAGTCAAATTATATATTTGGACACGGAATAAATGTAGCGACAATTCTGCATAAAAATTGTTTAAATCGGTGGTGAAGAAAAATCGAATCCTTTTTTACGGTCTACCCAAATCTTCATTTTCTTAAAAACTACAAGTCGCAGTTCATGCCCAATTATTTATTTGGACACGTAGGAAATGTAGCTACAATTCTGCATCAAAATTGTTCAAATCGGTGATGAAGAAAAATCTGCTACTTTTTTACGGTCTACCCAAAACTTGATTTTCTCAAAAACTACAAGTCGCAGATCAAGTCAAATTATATATTTGGACACGTAGGAAATGTAGCTACAATTCTGAATCAAAATTGTTCAAATCGGTGATGAAGAAAAATCTGCTACTTTTTTACGGTCTACCCAAATATTCACTTTCTCAAAAACTACAAGTCGCAGATCAAGTCAAATTATATATTTGGACACGTAGGAAATGTAGCTACAATTCTGCATCAAACTTGTTTAAATCGGTGATGAAGAAAAATCTACTACTTTTTTACGGTCCCCCCAAACCTTCATTTTCTCAAAAACTACAAGTCGCAGATCAAGTCAAATTATATATTTGGACACGTAGGAAATGTAGCTACAATTCTGCATAAAAATTGTTTAAATCGGACCAATTATATTTGGACACGGAATAAATGTAGCTACAATTCAGGATAAAAATTGTTTAAATCGGTGATGAAGAAAAATCGACTACTTTTTTACGGTTTATCCAAAACTTCATTTTCTCAAAAACTACAAGTCAGGTCAAGTAAAATTATATATTTGGACACGGAGTAAATGTAGCTACAATTCTGCAGAAAAATTGTTTAAATCGGTGATGAAGAAAAATCGCAGATCAAGCCCAATTATATATTTGGACACGGAGTAAATGTAGCTACAATTCTGCATAAAAATTGTTTAAATCGGTGATGAAGAAAATTCTACTACTTTTTTACGGTCTACCCAAAACTTCATTTTCTCAAAAACTACAAGTCAGGTCAAGTCAAATAATATATTTGGACACGGAGTAAATGTAGCTACAATTCTGCATAAAAATTGTTTTCATCGGTGATGAAGAAAATTCTACTACTTTTTTACGTTCTATCCAAAACTTCATTTTCTCAAAATCAATGTCGCAGATCAAGCCCTATTATATATTTGGACACATAGTAAATGTAGCTACAATTCTGCATAAAAATTGTTTATATCGGTGATGAAGAAAATTCTACTACTTTTTTACGGTCTACCCAAAACTTCACGTTCTCAAAAACTACAAGTCGCAGTTCAAGCCCAATTATATATTTGGACACGGAATAAATGTAGCTACAATTCAGGATAAAAATTGTTTAAATCGGTGATGAAGAAAAATCTACTACTTTTTTACGGTTTATCCAAAACTTCATTTTCTCAAAAACTACAAGTCAGGTCAAGTCAAATTATATATTTGGACACGGAATAAATGTAGCGACAATTCTGCATAAAAATTGTTTAAATCGGTGGTGAAGAAAAATCGAATCCTTTTTTACGGTCTACCCAAATCTTCATTTTCTTAAAAACTACAAGTCGCAGTTCATGCCCAATTATATATTTGGACACGGAGTAAATGTAACTACAATTCTGCATGAAAATTGTTTAAATCGGTGATGAAGAAAATTCTACTACTTTTTTACGGTCTACCCAAAACTTCACGTTCTCAAAAACTACAAGTCGCAGTTCAAGCCCAATTATATATTTGGACACGGAATAAATGTAGCTACAATTCAGGATAAAAATTGTTTAAATCGGTGATGAAGAAAAATCTACTACTTTTTTACGGTTTATCCAAAACTTCATTTTCTCAAAAACTACAAGTCAGGTCAAGTCAAATTATATATTTGGACACGGAATAAATGTAGCGACAATTCTGCATAAAAATTGTTTAAATCGGTGATGAAGAAAAATCTACTACTTTTTTACGGTTTATCCAAAACTTCATTTTCTCAAAAACTACAAGTCAGGTCAAGTCAAATTATATATTTGGACACGGAATAAATGTAGCGACAATTCTGCATAAAAATTGTTTAAAACGGTGGTGAAGAAAATTCTACTACTTTTTTACGGTCTACCCAAATCTTCATTTTCTTAAAAACTACAAGTCGCAGTTCATGCCCAATTATATATTTGGACACGTAGGAAATGTAGCTACAATTCTGCATCAAAATTGTTCAAATCGGTGATGAAGAAAAATCTGCTACTTTTTTACGGTCTACCCAAAACTTGATTTTCTCAAAAACTACAAGTCGCAGATCAAGTCAAATTATATATTTGGATACGTAGGAAATGTAGCTACAATTCTGTATCAAAATTGTTCAAATCGGTGATGAAGAAAAATCTGCTACTTTTTTACGGTCTACCCAAATATTCACTTTCTCAAAAACTACAAGTCGCAGATCAAGTCAAATTATATATTTGGACACGTAGGAAATGTAGCTACAATTCTGCATCAAAATTGTTTAAATCGGTGATGAAGAAAAATCTACTACTTTTTTACGGTCCACCCAAATCTTCATTTTCTCAAAAACTACAAGTCGCAGATCAAGTCAAATTATATATTTGGACACGTAGGAAATGTAGCTACAATTCTGCATCAAAATTGTTCAAATCGGTGATGAAGAAAAATCTACTACTTTTTTACGTTCTACCCAAATCTTCATTTTCTCAAAAACTACAAGTCGCAGATCAAGTCAAATTATATATTTGGACACGTAGGAAATGTAGCTACAATTCTGCATCAAAATTGTTTAAATCGGTGATGAAGAAAAATCTACTACTTTTTTACGGTCCACCCAAATCTTCATTTTCTCAAAAACTACAAGTCGCAGATCAAGTCAAATTATATATTTGGACACGTAGGAAATGTAGCTACAATTCTGCATCAAAATTGTTCAAATCGGTGATGAAGAAAAATCTACTACTTTTTTACGTTCTACCCAAATCTTCATTTTCTCAAAAACTACAAGTCGCAGATCAAGTCAAATTATATATTTGGACACGTAGGAAATGTAGCTACAATTCTGCATCAAAATTGTTTAAATTGGTGATGAAGAAAAATCTACTACTTTTCTACGGTCCACCCAAATCTTCATTTTCTCAAAAACTACAAGTCAGGTCAAGTCAAATTATATATTTGGACACGGAATAAATGTAGCGACAATTCTGCATAAAAATTGTTTAAATCGGTGATGAAGAAAAATCGCAGATCAAGCCCAATTATATATTTGGACACGGAGTAAATGTAGCTACAATTCTGCATAAAAATTGTTTAAATCGGACCAATTATATATTTGGACACGGAGTAAATGTAGCTACAATTCTGCATAAAAATTGTTTAAATCGGTGATGAATAAAAATCGCAGATCAAGATCAATTATATATTTGGACACGGAATAAATGTAGCGACAATTCTGCATAAAAGTTGTTTAAATCGGTGATGAAGAAAAATCGACTACTTTTTTACGGTCTCCCAAATCTTCATTTTCTCAAAAACTACAAGTCGCAGTTCAAGCCCAATTATATATTTGGACACGGAGTAAATGTAGCTACAATTCTGCATAAAAATTGTTTAAATCGGTGAAGAAGAAAAATCGCACATCAAGCCCAATTATATATTTGGACACGGAATAAATGTAGCGACAATTCTGCATAAAAGTTGTTTAAATCGGTGATGAAGAAAAATCGACTACTTTTTTACGGTTTATCCAAAACTTCATTTTCTCAAAAACTACAAGTCAGGTCAAGTAAAATTATATATTTGGACACGGAGTAAATGTAGCTACAATTCTGCAGAAAAATTGTTTAAATCGGTGATGAAGAAAAATCGCAGATCAAGCCCAATTATATATTTGGACACGGAGTAAATGTAGCTACAATTCTGCATAAAAAACGGTCTACCCAAAACTTCATTTTCTCAAAAACTACAAGTCAGGTCAAGTCAAATAATATATTTGGACACGGAGTAAATGTAGCTACAATTCTGCATAAAAATTGTTTTCATCGGTGATGAAGAAAATTCTACTACTTTTTTACGTTCTATCCAAAACTTCATTTTCTCAAAATCAATGTCGCAGATCAAGCCCTATTATATATTTGGACACATAGTAAATGTAGCTACAATTCTGCATAAAAATTGTTTAAATCGGTGATGAAGAAAAATCTACTACTTTTTTACGGTTTATCCAAAACTTCATTTTCTCAAAAACTAGAAGTCAGGTCAAGTCAAATAATATATTTGGACACGGAGTAAATGTAGCTACAATTCTGCATAAAAATTGTTTTCATCTTTGATGAAGAAAATTCTACTACTTTTTTACGTTCTATCCAAAACTTCATTTTCTCAAAATCAATGTCGCAGATCTAGCCCTATTGTATATTTGGACACTTAGTAAATGTAGCTACAATTCTGCATAAAAATTGTTTAAATTGGTGATGAAGAAAAATCTACTACTTTTTTACGGTTTATCCAAAACTTCATTTTCTCAAAAACTACAAGTCAGGTCAAGTAAAATTATATATTTGGACACGGAGTAAATGTAGCTACAATTCTGCAGAAAAATTGTTTAAATCGGTGATGAAGAAAAATCGCAGATCAAGCCCAATTATATATTTGGACACGGAGTAAATGTAGCTACAATTCTGCATAAAAAACGGTCTACCCAAAACTTCATTTTCTCAAAAACTACAAGTCAGGTCAAGTCAAATAATATATTTGGACACGGAGTAAATGTAGCTACAATTCTGCATAAAAATTGTTTTCATCGGTGATGAAGAAAATTCTACTACTTTTTTACGTTCTATCCAAAACTTCATTTTCTCAAAATCAATGTCGCAGATCAAGCCCTATTATATATTTGGACACATAGTAAATGTAGCTACAATTCTGCATAAAAATTGTTTAAATCGGTGATGAAGAAAAATCTACTACTTTTTTACGGTTTATCCAAAACTTCATTTTCTCAAAAACTAGAAGTCAGGTCAAGTCAAATAATATATTTGGACACGGAGTAAATGTAGCTACAATTCTGCATAAAAATTGTTTTCATCTTTGATGAAGAAAATTCTACTACTTTTTTACGTTCTATCCAAAACTTCATTTTCTCAAAATCAATGTCGCAGATCTAGCCCTATTGTATATTTGGACACTTAGTAAATGTAGCTACAATTCTGCATAAAAATTGTTTAAATTGGTGATGAAGAAAAATCTACTACTTTTTTACGGTTTATCCAAAACTTCATTTTCTCAAAATCGATGTCACAGATCAGGCCCTATTATATATTTGGACACATAGTAAATGTAGCTACAATTCTGCATAAAAATTGTTTATATCGGTGATGAAGAAAATTTTACTACTTTTTTACGGTCTACCCAAAACTTCACGTTCTCAAAAACTACAAGTCGCAGTTCAAGCCCAATTATATATTTGGACACGGAATAAATGTAGCTACAATTCTGCATAAAAATTGTTTAAATCGGTGATGAAGAAAATTCTACTACTTTTTTACGGTCTACCCAAAACTTGATTTTCTCAAAAACTACAAGTCGCAGATCAAGTCAAATTATATATTTGGACACGTAGGAAATGTAGCTACAATTCTGCATCAAAATTGTTCAAATCGGTGATGAAGAAAAATCTGCTACTTTTTTACGGTCTACCCAAAACTTGATTTTCTCAAAAACTACAAGTCGCAGATCAAGTCAAATTATATATTTGGACACGTAGGAAATGTAGCTACAATTCTGCATCAAAATTGTTCAAATCGGTGATGAAGAAAAATCTGCTACTTTTTTACGGTCTACCCAAATATTCACTTTCTCAAAAACTACAAGTCGCAGATCAAGTCAAATTATATATTTGGACACGTAGGAAATGTAGCTACAATTCTGCATCAAAATTGTTTAAATCGGTGATGAAGAAAAATCTACTACTTCTTTACGGTCTACCCAAATCTTCATTTTCTCAAAAACTACAAGTCGCAGATCAAGTCAAATTATATATTTGGACACGTAGGAAATGTAGCTACAATTCTGCATCAAAATTGTTTAAATTGGTGATGAAGAAAAATCTACTACTTTTCTACGGTCCACCCAAATCTTCATTTTCTCAAAAACTACAAGTCAGGTCAAGTCAAATTATATATTTGGACACGGAATAAATGTAGCGACAATTCTGCATAAAAATTGTTTAAATCGGTGATGAAGAAAAATCGCAGATCAAGCCCAATTATATATTTGGACACGGAGTAAATGTAGCTACAATTCTGCATAAAAATTGTTTAAATCGGACCAATTATATATTTGGACACGGAGTAAATGTAGCTACAATTCTGCATAAAAATTGTTTAAATCGGTGATGAATAAAAATCGCAGATCAAGATCAATTATATATTTGGACACGGAATAAATGTAGCGACAATTCTGCATAAAAGTTGTTTAAATCGGTGATGAAAAAAAATCGACTACTTTTTTACGGTCTCCCAAATCTTCATTTTCTCAAAAACTACAAGTCGCAGTTCAAGCCCAATTATATATTTGGACACGGAGTAAATGTAGCTACAATTCTGCAGAAAAATTGTTTAAATCGGTGATGAAGAAAAATCGCAGATCAAGCCCAATTATATATTTGGACACGGAGTAAATGTAGCTACAATTCTGCATAAAAATTGTTTAAATCGGTGATGAAGAAAATTCTACTACTTTTTTACGGTCTACCCAAAACTTCATTTTCTCAAAAACTACAAGTCAGGTCAAGTCAAATAATATATTTGGACACGGAGTAAATGTAGCTACAATTCTGCATAAAAATTGTTTTCATCGGTGATGAAGAAAATTCTACTACTTTTTTACGTTCTATCCAAAACTTCATTTTCTCAAAATCAATGTCGCAGATCAAGCCCTATTATATATTTGGACACATAGTAAATGTAGCTACAATTCTGCATAAAAATTGTTTATATCGGTGATGAAGAAAATTCTACTACTTTTTTACGGTCTACCCAAAACTTCACGTTCTCAAAAACTACAAGTCGCAGTTCAAGCCCAATTATATATTTGGACACGGAATAAATGTAGCTACAATTCAGGATAAAAATTGTTTAAATCGGTGATGAAGAAAAATCTACTACTTTTTTACGGTTTATCCAAAACTTCATTTTCTCAAAAACTACAAGTCAGGTCAAGTCAAATTATATATTTGGACACGGAATAAATGTAGCGACAATTCTGCATAAAAATTGTTTAAATCGGTGGTGAAGAAAAATCGAATCCTTTTTTACGGTCTACCCAAATCTTCATTTTCTTAAAAACTACAAGTCGCAGTTCATGCCCAATTATTTATTTGGACACGTAGGAAATGTAGCTACAATTCTGCATCAAAATTGTTCAAATCGGTGATGAAGAAAAATCTGCTACTTTTTTACGGTCTACCCAAAACTTGATTTTCTCAAAAACTACAAGTCGCAGATCAAGTCAAATTATATATTTGGACACGTAGGAAATGTAGCTACAATTCTGAATCAAAATTGTTCAAATCGGTGATGAAGAAAAATCTGCTACTTTTTTACGGTCTACCCAAATATTCACTTTCTCAAAAACTACAAGTCGCAGATCAAGTCAAATTATATATTTGGACACGTAGGAAATGTAGCTACAATTCTGCATCAAACTTGTTTAAATCGGTGATGAAGAAAAATCTACTACTTTTTTACGGTCCCCCCAAACCTTCATTTTCTCAAAAACTACAAGTCGCAGATCAAGTCAAATTATATATTTGGACACGTAGGAAATGTAGCTACAATTCTGCATAAAAATTGTTTAAATCGGACCAATTATATTTGGACACGGAATAAATGTAGCTACAATTCAGGATAAAAATTGTTTAAATCGGTGATGAAGAAAAATCGACTACTTTTTTACGGTTTATCCAAAACTTCATTTTCTCAAAAACTACAAGTCAGGTCAAGTAAAATTATATATTTGGACACGGAGTAAATGTAGCTACAATTCTGCAGAAAAATTGTTTAAATCGGTGATGAAGAAAAATCGCAGATCAAGCCCAATTATATATTTGGACACGGAGTAAATGTAGCTACAATTCTGCATAAAAATTGTTTAAATCGGTGATGAAGAAAATTCTACTACTTTTTTACGGTCTACCCAAAACTTCATTTTCTCAAAAACTACAAGTCAGGTCAAGTCAAATAATATATTTGGACACGGAGTAAATGTAGCTACAATTCTGCATAAAAATTGTTTTCATCGGTGATGAAGAAAATTCTACTACTTTTTTACGTTCTATCCAAAACTTCATTTTCTCAAAATCAATGTCGCAGATCAAGCCCTATTATATATTTGGACACATAGTAAATGTAGCTACAATTCTGCATAAAAATTGTTTATATCGGTGATGAAGAAAATTCTACTACTTTTTTACGGTCTACCCAAAACTTCACGTTCTCAAAAACTACAAGTCGCAGTTCAAGCCCAATTATATATTTGGACACGGAATAAATGTAGCTACAATTCAGGATAAAAATTGTTTAAATCGGTGATGAAGAAAAATCTACTACTTTTTTACGGTTTATCCAAAACTTCATTTTCTCAAAAACTACAAGTCAGGTCAAGTCAAATTATATATTTGGACACGGAATAAATGTAGCGACAATTCTGCATAAAAATTGTTTAAATCGGTGGTGAAGAAAAATCGAATCCTTTTTTACGGTCTACCCAAATCTTCATTTTCTTAAAAACTACAAGTCGCAGTTCATGCCCAATTATATATTTGGACACGGAGTAAATGTAACTACAATTCTGCATGAAAATTGTTTAAATCGGTGATGAAGAAAAATCTACTACTTTTTTACGGTTTATCCAAAACTTCATTTTCTCAAAAACTACAAGTCAGGTCAAGTCAAATTATATATTTGGACACGGAATAAATGTAGCGACAATTCTGCATAAAAATTGTTTAAATCGGTGGTGAAGAAAAATCGAATCCTTTTTTACGGTCTACCCAAATCTTCATTTTCTTAAAAACTACAAGTCGCAGTTCATGCCCAATTATATATTTGGACACGGAGTAAATGTAACTACAATTCTGCATGAAAATTGTTTAAATCGGTGATGAAGAAAATTCTACTACTTTTTTACGGTCTACCCAAAACTTCACGTTCTCAAAAACTACAAGTCGCAGTTCAAGCCCAATTATATATTTGGACACGGAATAAATGTAGCTACAATTCAGGATAAAAATTGTTTAAATCGGTGATGAAGAAAAATCTACTACTTTTTTACGGTTTATCCAAAACTTCATTTTCTCAAAAACTACAAGTCAGGTCAAGTCAAATTATATATTTGGACACGGAATAAATGTAGCGACAATTCTGCATAAAAATTGTTTAAATCGGTGATGAAGAAAAATCTACTACTTTTTTACGGTTTATCCAAAACTTCATTTTCTCAAAAACTACAAGTCAGGTCAAGTCAAATTATATATTTGGACACGGAATAAATGTAGCGACAATTCTGCATAAAAATTGTTTAAAACGGTGGTGAAGAAAATTCTACTACTTTTTTACGGTCTACCCAAATCTTCATTTTCTTAAAAACTACAAGTCGCAGTTCATGCCCAATTATATATTTGGACACGTAGGAAATGTAGCTACAATTCTGCATCAAAATTGTTCAAATCGGTGATGAAGAAAAATCTGCTACTTTTTTACGGTCTACCCAAAACTTGATTTTCTCAAAAACTACAAGTCGCAGATCAAGTCAAATTATATATTTGGATACGTAGGAAATGTAGCTACAATTCTGTATCAAAATTGTTCAAATCGGTGATGAAGAAAAATCTGCTACTTTTTTACGGTCTACCCAAATATTCACTTTCTCAAAAACTACAAGTCGCAGATCAAGTCAAATTATATATTTGGACACGTAGGAAATGTAGCTACAATTCTGCATCAAAATTGTTTAAATCGGTGATGAAGAAAAATCTACTACTTTTTTACGGTCCACCCAAATCTTCATTTTCTCAAAAACTACAAGTCGCAGATCAAGTCAAATTATATATTTGGACACGTAGGAAATGTAGCTACAATTCTGCATCAAAATTGTTCAAATCGGTGATGAAGAAAAATCTACTACTTTTTTACGTTCTACCCAAATCTTCATTTTCTCAAAAACTACAAGTCGCAGATCAAGTCAAATTATATATTTGGACACGTAGGAAATGTAGCTACAATTCTGCATCAAAATTGTTTAAATCGGTGATGAAGAAAAATCTACTACTTTTTTACGGTCCACCCAAATCTTCATTTTCTCAAAAACTACAAGTCGCAGATCAAGTCAAATTATATATTTGGACACGTAGGAAATGTAGCTACAATTCTGCATCAAAATTGTTCAAATCGGTGATGAAGAAAAATCTACTACTTTTTTACGTTCTACCCAAATCTTCATTTTCTCAAAAACTACAAGTCGCAGATCAAGTCAAATTATATATTTGGACACGTAGGAAATGTAGCTACAATTCTGCATCAAAATTGTTTAAATTGGTGATGAAGAAAAATCTACTACTTTTCTACGGTCCACCCAAATCTTCATTTTCTCAAAAACTACAAGTCAGGTCAAGTCAAATTATATATTTGGACACGGAATAAATGTAGCGACAATTCTGCATAAAAATTGTTTAAATCGGTGATGAAGAAAAATCGCAGATCAAGCCCAATTATATATTTGGACACGGAGTAAATGTAGCTACAATTCTGCATAAAAATTGTTTAAATCGGACCAATTATATATTTGGACACGGAGTAAATGTAGCTACAATTCTGCATAAAAATTGTTTAAATCGGTGATGAATAAAAATCGCAGATCAAGATCAATTATATATTTGGACACGGAATAAATGTAGCGACAATTCTGCATAAAAGTTGTTTAAATCGGTGATGAAGAAAAATCGACTACTTTTTTACGGTCTCCCAAATCTTCATTTTCTCAAAAACTACAAGTCGCAGTTCAAGCCCAATTATATATTTGGACACGGAGTAAATGTAGCTACAATTCTGCATAAAAATTGTTTAAATCGGTGAAGAAGAAAAATCGCACATCAAGCCCAATTATATATTTGGACACGGAATAAATGTAGCGACAATTCTGCATAAAAGTTGTTTAAATCGGTGATGAAGAAAAATCGACTACTTTTTTACGGTTTATCCAAAACTTCATTTTCTCAAAAACTACAAGTCAGGTCAAGTAAAATTATATATTTGGACACGGAGTAAATGTAGCTACAATTCTGCAGAAAAATTGTTTAAATCGGTGATGAAGAAAAATCGCAGATCAAGCCCAATTATATATTTGGACACGGAGTAAATGTAGCTACAATTCTGCATAAAAAACGGTCTACCCAAAACTTCATTTTCTCAAAAACTACAAGTCAGGTCAAGTCAAATAATATATTTGGACACGGAGTAAATGTAGCTACAATTCTGCATAAAAATTGTTTTCATCGGTGATGAAGAAAATTCTACTACTTTTTTACGTTCTATCCAAAACTTCATTTTCTCAAAATCAATGTCGCAGATCAAGCCCTATTATATATTTGGACACATAGTAAATGTAGCTACAATTCTGCATAAAAATTGTTTAAATCGGTGATGAAGAAAAATCTACTACTTCTTTACGGTCTACCCAAATCTTCATTTTCTCAAAAACTACAAGTCGCAGATCAAGTCAAATTATATATTTGGACACGTAGGAAATGTAGCTACAATTCTGCATCAAAATTGTTTAAATCGGTGATGAAGAAAAATCTACTACTTCTTTACGGTCTACCCAAATCTTCATTTTCTCAAAAACTACAAGTCGCAGATCAAGTCAAATTATATATTTGGACACGTAGGAAATGTAGCTACAATTCTGCATCAAAATTGTTTAAATTGGTGATGAAGAAAAATCTACTACTTTTCTACGGTCCACCCAAATCTTCATTTTCTCAAAAACTACAAGTCAGGTCAAGTCAAATTATATATTTGGACACGGAATAAATGTAGCGACAATTCTGCATAAAAATTGTTTAAATCGGTGATGAAGAAAAATCGCAGATCAAGCCCAATTATATATTTGGACACGGAGTAAATGTAGCTACAATTCTGCATAAAAATTGTTTAAATCGGACCAATTATATATTTGGACACGGAGTAAATGTAGCTACAATTCTGCATAAAAATTGTTTAAATCGGTGATGAATAAAAATCGCAGATCAAGATCAATTATATATTTGGACACGGAATAAATGTAGCGACAATTCTGCATAAAAGTTGTTTAAATCGGTGATGAAGAAAAATCGACTACTTTTTTACGGTCTCCCAAATCTTCATTTTCTCAAAAACTACAAGTCGCAGTTCAAGCCCAATTATATATTTGGACACGGAGTAAATGTAGCTACAATTCTGCATAAAAATTGTTTAAATCGGTGAAGAAGAAAAATCGCACATCAAGCCCAATTATATATTTGGACACGGAATAAATGTAGCGACAATTCTGCATAAAAGTTGTTTAAATCGGTGATGAAGAAAAATCGACTACTTTTTTACGGTTTATCCAAAACTTCATTTTCTCAAAAACTACAAGTCAGGTCAAGTAAAATTATATATTTGGACACGGAGTAAATGTAGCTACAATTCTGCAGAAAAATTGTTTAAATCGGTGATGAAGAAAAATCGCAGATCAAGCCCAATTATATATTTGGACACGGAGTAAATGTAGCTACAATTCTGCATAAAAAACGGTCTACCCAAAACTTCATTTTCTCAAAAACTACAAGTCAGGTCAAGTCAAATAATATATTTGGACACGGAGTAAATGTAGCTACAATTCTGCATAAAAATTGTTTTCATCGGTGATGAAGAAAATTCTACTACTTTTTTACGTTCTATCCAAAACTTCATTTTCTCACAATCAATGTCGCAGATCAAGCCCTATTATATATTTGGACACATAGTAAATGTAGCTACAATTCTGCATAAAAATTGTTTATATCGGTGATGAAGAAAATTCTACTACTTTTTTACGGTCTACCCAAAACTTCACGTTCTCAAAAACTACAAGTCGCAGTTCAAGCCCAATTATATATTTGGACACGGAATAAATGTAGCTACAATTCAGGATAAAAATTGTTTAAATCGGTGATGAAGAAAAATCTACTACTTTTTTACGGTTTATCCAAAACTTCATTTTCTCAAAAACTACAAGTCAGGTCAAGTCAAATTATATATTTGGACACGGAATAAATGTAGCGACAATTCTGCATAAAAATTGTTTAAATCGGTGGTGAAGAAAAATCGAATCCTTTTTTACGGTCTACCCAAATCTTCATTTTCTTAAAAACTACAAGTCGCAGTTCATGCCCAATTATATATTTGGACACGGAGTAAATGTAACTACAATTCTGCATGAAAATTGTTTAAATCGGTGATGAAGAAAAATCTACTACTTTTTTACGGTTTATCCAAAACTTCATTTTCTCAAAAACTACAAGTCAGGTCAAGTCAAATTATATATTTGGACACGGAATAAATGTAGCGACAATTCTGCATAAAAATTGTTTAAATCGGTGGTGAAGAAAAATCGAATCCTTTTTTACGGTCTACCCAAATCTTCATTTTCTTAAAAACTACAAGTCGCAGTTCATGCCCAATTATTTATTTGGACACGTAGGAAATGTAGCTACAATTCTGCATCAAAATTGTTCAAATCGGTGATGAAGAAAAATCTGCTACTTTTTTACGGTCTACCCAAAACTTGATTTTCTCAAAAACTACAAGTCGCAGATCAAGTCAAATTATATATTTGGACACGTAGGAAATGTAGCTACAATTCTGAATCAAAATTGTTCAAATCGGTGATGAAGAAAAATCTGCTACTTTTTTACGGTCTACCCAAATATTCACTTTCTCAAAAACTACAAGTCGCAGATCAAGTCAAATTATATATTTGGACACGTAGGAAATGTAGCTACAATTCTGCATCAAAATTGTTTAAATCGGTGATGAAGAAAAATCTACTACTTTTTTACGGTCCCCCCCAAACCTTCATTTTCTCAAAAACTACAAGTCGCAGATCAAGTCAAATTATATATTTGGACACGTAGGAAATGTAGCTACAATTCTGCATCAAAATTGTTTAAATCGGTGATGAAGAAAAATCTACTACTTCTTTACGGTCTACCCAAATCTTCATTTTCTCAAAAACTACAAGTCGCAGTTCAAGCCCAATTATATATTTGGACACGGAATAAATGTAGCTACAATTCAGGATAAAAATTGTTTAAATCGGTGATGAAGAAAAATCTACTACTTTTTTACGGTTTATCCAAAACTTCATTTTCTCAAAAACTACAAGTCAGGTCAAGTCAAATTATATATTTGGACACGGAATAAATGTAGCGACAATTCTGCATAAAAATTGTTTAAATCGGTGGTGAAGAAAAATCGAATCCTTTTTTACGGTCTACCCAAATCTTCATTTTCTTAAAAACTACAAGTCGCAGTTCATGCCCAATTATATATTTGGACACGGAGTAAATGTAACTACAATTCTGCATGAAAATTGTTTAAATCGGTGATGAAGAAAAATCTACTACTTTTTTACGGTTTATCCAAAACTTCATTTTCTCAAAAACTACAAGTCAGGTCAAGTCAAATTATATATTTGGACACGGAATAAATGTAGCGACAATTCTGCATAAAAATTGTTTAAATCGGTGGTGAAGAAAAATCGAATCCTTTTTTACGGTCTACCCAAATCTTCATTTTCTTAAAAACTACAAGTCGCAGTTCATGCCCAATTATTTATTTGGACACGTAGGAAATGTAGCTACAATTCTGCATCAAAATTGTTCAAATCGGTGATGAAGAAAAATCTGCTACTTTTTTACGGTCTACCCAAAACTTGATTTTCTCAAAAACTACAAGTCGCAGATCAAGTCAAATTATATATTTGGACACGTAGGAAATGTAGCTACAATTCTGCATCAAAATTGTTCAAATCGGTGATGAAGAAAAATCTGCTACTTTTTTACGGTCTACCCAAATATTCACTTTCTCAAAAACTACTAGTCGCAGATCAAGTCAAATTATATATTTGGACACGTAGGAAATGTAGCTACAATTCTGCATCAAAATTGTTTAAATCGGTGATGAAGAAAAATCTACTACTTCTTTACGGTCTACCCAAATCTTCATTTTCTCAAAAACTACAAGTCGCAGATCAAGTCAAATTATATATTTGGACACGTAGGAAATGTAGCTACAATTCTGCATCAAAATTGTTTAAATTGGTGATGAAGAAAAATCTACTACTTTTCTACGGTCCACCCAAATCTTCATTTTCTCAAAAACTACAAGTCAGGTCAAGTCAAATTATATATTTGGACACGGAATAAATGTAGCGACAATTCTGCATAAAAATTGTTTAAATCGGTGATGAAGAAAAATCGCAGATCAAGCCCAATTATATATTTGGACACGGAGTAAATGTAGCTACAATTCTGCATAAAAATTGTTTAAATCGGACCAATTATATATTTGGACACGGAGTAAATGTAGCTACAATTCTGCATAAAAATTGTTTAAATCGGTGATGAATAAAAATCGCAGATCAAGATCAATTATATATTTGGACACGGAATAAATGTAGCGACAATTCTGCATAAAAGTTGTTTAAATCGGTGATGAAGAAAAATCGACTACTTTTTTACGGTCTCCCAAATCTTCATTTTCTCAAAAACTACAAGTCGCAGTTCAAGCCCAATTATATATTTGGACACGGAGTAAATGTAGCTACAATTCTGCATAAAAATTGTTTAAATCGGTGAAGAAGAAAAATCGCACATCAAGCCCAATTATATATTTGGACACGGAATAAATGTAGCGACAATTCTGCATAAAAGTTGTTTAAATCGGTGATGAAGAAAAATCGACTACTTTTTTACGGTTTATCCAAAACTTCATTTTCTCAAAAACTACAAGTCAGGTCAAGTAAAATTATATATTTGGACACGGAGTAAATGTAGCTACAATTCTGCAGAAAAATTGTTTAAATCGGTGATGAAGAAAAATCGCAGATCAAGCCCAATTATATATTTGGACACGGAGTAAATGTAGCTACAATTCTGCATAAAAAACGGTCTACCCAAAACTTCATTTTCTCAAAAACTACAAGTCAGGTCAAGTCAAATAATATATTTGGACACGGAGTAAATGTAGCTACAATTCTGCATAAAAATTGTTTTCATCGGTGATGAAGAAAATTCTACTACTTTTTTACGTTCTATCCAAAACTTCATTTTCTCAAAATCAATGTCGCAGATCAAGCCCTATTATATATTTGGACACATAGTAAATGTAGCTACAATTCTGCATAAAAATTGTTTAAATCGGTGATGAAGAAAAATCTACTACTTCTTTACGGTCTACCCAAATCTTCATTTTCTCAAAAACTACAAGTCGCAGATCAAGTCAAATTATATATTTGGACACGTAGGAAATGTAGCTACAATTCTGCATCAAAATTGTTTAAATCGGTGATGAAGAAAAATCTACTACTTCTTTACGGTCTACCCAAATCTTCATTTTCTCAAAAACTACAAGTCGCAGATCAAGTCAAATTATATATTTGGACACGTAGGAAATGTAGCTACAATTCTGCATCAAAATTGTTTAAATTGGTGATGAAGAAAAATCTACTACTTTTCTACGGTCCACCCAAATCTTCATTTTCTCAAAAACTACAAGTCAGGTCAAGTCAAATTATATATTTGGACACGGAATAAATGTAGCGACAATTCTGCATAAAAATTGTTTAAATCGGTGATGAAGAAAAATCGCAGATCAAGCCCAATTATATATTTGGACACGGAGTAAATGTAGCTACAATTCTGCATAAAAATTGTTTAAATCGGACCAATTATATATTTGGACACGGAGTAAATGTAGCTACAATTCTGCATAAAAATTGTTTAAATCGGTGATGAATAAAAATCGCAGATCAAGATCAATTATATATTTGGACACGGAATAAATGTAGCGACAATTCTGCATAAAAGTTGTTTAAATCGGTGATGAAGAAAAATCGACTACTTTTTTACGGTCTCCCAAATCTTCATTTTCTCAAAAACTACAAGTCGCAGTTCAAGCCCAATTATATATTTGGACACGGAGTAAATGTAGCTACAATTCTGCATAAAAATTGTTTAAATCGGTGAAGAAGAAAAATCGCACATCAAGCCCAATTATATATTTGGACACGGAATAAATGTAGCGACAATTCTGCATAAAAGTTGTTTAAATCGGTGATGAAGAAAAATCGACTACTTTTTTACGGTTTATCCAAAACTTCATTTTCTCAAAAACTACAAGTCAGGTCAAGTAAAATTATATATTTGGACACGGAGTAAATGTAGCTACAATTCTGCAGAAAAATTGTTTAAATCGGTGATGAAGAAAAATCGCAGATCAAGCCCAATTATATATTTGGACACGGAGTAAATGTAGCTACAATTCTGCATAAAAAACGGTCTACCCAAAACTTCATTTTCTCAAAAACTACAAGTCAGGTCAAGTCAAATAATATATTTGGACACGGAGTAAATGTAGCTACAATTCTGCATAAAAATTGTTTTCATCGGTGATGAAGAAAATTCTACTACTTTTTTACGTTCTATCCAAAACTTCATTTTCTCACAATCAATGTCGCAGATCAAGCCCTATTATATATTTGGACACATAGTAAATGTAGCTACAATTCTGCATAAAAATTGTTTATATCGGTGATGAAGAAAATTCTACTACTTTTTTACGGTCTACCCAAAACTTCACGTTCTCAAAAACTACAAGTCGCAGTTCAAGCCCAATTATATATTTGGACACGGAATAAATGTAGCTACAATTCAGGATAAAAATTGTTTAAATCGGTGATGAAGAAAAATCTACTACTTTTTTACGGTTTATCCAAAACTTCATTTTCTCAAAAACTACAAGTCAGGTCAAGTCAAATTATATATTTGGACACGGAATAAATGTAGCGACAATTCTGCATAAAAATTGTTTAAATCGGTGGTGAAGAAAAATCGAATCCTTTTTTACGGTCTACCCAAATCTTCATTTTCTTAAAAACTACAAGTCGCAGTTCATGCCCAATTATATATTTGGACACGGAGTAAATGTAACTACAATTCTGCATGAAAATTGTTTAAATCGGTGATGAAGAAAAATCTACTACTTTTTTACGGTTTATCCAAAACTTCATTTTCTCAAAAACTACAAGTCAGGTCAAGTCAAATTATATATTTGGACACGGAATAAATGTAGCGACAATTCTGCATAAAAATTGTTTAAATCGGTGGTGAAGAAAAATCGAATCCTTTTTTACGGTCTACCCAAATCTTCATTTTCTTAAAAACTACAAGTCGCAGTTCATGCCCAATTATTTATTTGGACACGTAGGAAATGTAGCTACAATTCTGCATCAAAATTGTTCAAATCGGTGATGAAGAAAAATCTGCTACTTTTTTACGGTCTACCCAAAACTTGATTTTCTCAAAAACTACAAGTCGCAGATCAAGTCAAATTATATATTTGGACACGTAGGAAATGTAGCTACAATTCTGAATCAAAATTGTTCAAATCGGTGATGAAGAAAAATCTGCTACTTTTTTACGGTCTACCCAAATATTCACTTTCTCAAAAACTACAAGTCGCAGATCAAGTCAAATTATATATTTGGACACGTAGGAAATGTAGCTACAATTCTGCATCAAAATTGTTTAAATCGGTGATGAAGAAAAATCTACTACTTTTTTACGGTCCCCCCCAAACCTTCATTTTCTCAAAAACTACAAGTCGCAGATCAAGTCAAATTATATATTTGGACACGTAGGAAATGTAGCTACAATTCTGCATCAAAATTGTTTAAATCGGTGATGAAGAAAAATCTACTACTTCTTTACGGTCTACCCAAATCTTCATTTTCTCAAAAACTACAAGTCGCAGATCAAGTCAAATTATATATTTGGACACGTAGGAAATGTAGCTACAATTCTGCATCAAAATTGTTTAAATTGGTGATGAAGAAAAATCTACTACTTTTCTACGGTCCACCCAAATCTTCATTTTCTCAAAAACTACAAGTCAGGTCAAGTCAAATTATATATTTGGACACGGAATAAATGTAGCGACAATTCTGCATAAAAATTGTTTAAATCGGTGATGAAGAAAAATCGCAGATCAAGCCCAATTATATATTTGGACACGGAGTAAATGTAGCTACAATTCTGCATAAAAATTGTTTAAATCGGACCAATTATATATTTGGACACGGAGTAAATGTAGCTACAATTCTGCATAAAAATTGTTTAAATCGGTGATGAATAAAAATCGCAGATCAAGATCAATTATATATTTGGACACGGAATAAATGTAGCGACAATTCTGCATAAAAGTTGTTTAAATCGGTGATGAAGAAAAATCGACTACTTTTTTACGGTCTCCCAAATCTTCATTTTCTCAAAAACTACAAGTCGCAGTTCAAGCCCAATTATATATTTGGACACGGAATAAATGTAGCGACAATTCTGCATAAAAATTGTTTAAATCGGTGGTGAAGAAAAATCGAATCCTTTTTTACGGTCTACCCAAATCTTCATTTTCTTAAAAACTACAAGTCGCAGTTCATGCCCAATTATTTATTTGGACACGTAGGAAATGTAGCTACAATTCTGCATCAAAATTGTTCAAATCGGTGATGAAGAAAAATCTGCTACTTTTTTACGGTCTACCCAAAACTTGATTTTCTCAAAAACTACAAGTCGCAGATCAAGTCAAATTATATATTTGGACACGTAGGAAATGTAGCTACAATTCTGAATCAAAATTGTTCAAATCGGTGATGAAGAAAAATCTGCTACTTTTTTACGGTCTACCCAAATATTCACTTTCTCAAAAACTACAAGTCGCAGATCAAGTCAAATTATATATTTGGACACGTAGGAAATGTAGCTACAATTCTGCATCAAAATTGTTTAAATCGGTGATGAAGAAAAATCTACTACTTTTTTACGGTCCCCCCCAAACCTTCATTTTCTCAAAAACTACAAGTCGCAGATCAAGTCAAATTATATATTTGGACACGTAGGAAATGTAGCTACAATTCTGCATCAAAATTGTTTAAATCGGTGATGAAGAAAAATCTACTACTTCTTTACGGTCTACCCAAATCTTCATTTTCTCAAAAACTACAAGTCGCAGTTCAAGCCCAATTATATATTTGGACACGGAATAAATGTAGCTACAATTCAGGATAAAAATTGTTTAAATCGGTGATGAAGAAAAATCTACTACTTTTTTACGGTTTATCCAAAACTTCATTTTCTCAAAAACTACAAGTCAGGTCAAGTCAAATTATATATTTGGACACGGAATAAATGTAGCGACAATTCTGCATAAAAATTGTTTAAATCGGTGGTGAAGAAAAATCGAATCCTTTTTTACGGTCTACCCAAATCTTCATTTTCTTAAAAACTACAAGTCGCAGTTCATGCCCAATTATATATTTGGACACGGAGTAAATGTAACTACAATTCTGCATGAAAATTGTTTAAATCGGTGATGAAGAAAAATCTACTACTTTTTTACGGTTTATCCAAAACTTCATTTTCTCAAAAACTACAAGTCAGGTCAAGTCAAATTATATATTTGGACACGGAATAAATGTAGCGACAATTCTGCATAAAAATTGTTTAAATCGGTGGTGAAGAAAAATCGAATCCTTTTTTACGGTCTACCCAAATCTTCATTTTCTTAAAAACTACAAGTCGCAGTTCATGCCCAATTATTTATTTGGACACGTAGGAAATGTAGCTACAATTCTGCATCAAAATTGTTCAAATCGGTGATGAAGAAAAATCTGCTACTTTTTTACGGTCTACCCAAAACTTGATTTTCTCAAAAACTACAAGTCGCAGATCAAGTCAAATTATATATTTGGACACGTAGGAAATGTAGCTACAATTCTGCATCAAAATTGTTCAAATCGGTGATGAAGAAAAATCTGCTACTTTTTTACGGTCTACCCAAATATTCACTTTCTCAAAAACTACTAGTCGCAGATCAAGTCAAATTATATATTTGGACACGTAGGAAATGTAGCTACAATTCTGCATCAAAATTGTTTAAATCGGTGATGAAGAAAAATCTACTACTTCTTTACGGTCTACCCAAATCTTCATTTTCTCAAAAACTACAAGTCGCAGATCAAGTCAAATTATATATTTGGACACGTAGGAAATGTAGCTACAATTCTGCATCAAAATTGTTTAAATTGGTGATGAAGAAAAATCTACTACTTTTCTACGGTCCACCCAAATCTTCATTTTCTCAAAAACTACAAGTCAGGTCAAGTCAAATTATATATTTGGACACGGAATAAATGTAGCGACAATTCTGCATAAAAATTGTTTAAATCGGTGATGAAGAAAAATCGCAGATCAAGCCCAATTATATATTTGGACACGGAGTAAATGTAGCTACAATTCTGCATAAAAATTGTTTAAATCGGACCAATTATATATTTGGACACGGAGTAAATGTAGCTACAATTCTGCATAAAAATTGTTTAAATCGGTGATGAATAAAAATCGCAGATCAAGATCAATTATATATTTGGACACGGAATAAATGTAGCGACAATTCTGCATAAAAGTTGTTTAAATCGGTGATGAAGAAAAATCGACTACTTTTTTACGGTCTCCCAAATCTTCATTTTCTCAAAAACTACAAGTCGCAGTTCAAGCCCAATTATATATTTGGACACGGAGTAAATGTAGCTACAATTCTGCATAAAAATTGTTTAAATCGGTGAAGAAGAAAAATCGCACATCAAGCCCAATTATATATTTGGACACGGAATAAATGTAGCGACAATTCTGCATAAAAGTTGTTTAAATCGGTGATGAAGAAAAATCGACTACTTTTTTACGGTTTATCCAAAACTTCATTTTCTCAAAAACTACAAGTCAGGTCAAGTAAAATTATATATTTGGACACGGAGTAAATGTAGCTACAATTCTGCAGAAAAATTGTTTAAATCGGTGATGAAGAAAAATCGCAGATCAAGCCCAATTATATATTTGGACACGGAGTAAATGTAGCTACAATTCTGCATAAAAAACGGTCTACCCAAAACTTCATTTTCTCAAAAACTACAAGTCAGGTCAAGTCAAATAATATATTTGGACACGGAGTAAATGTAGCTACAATTCTGCATAAAAATTGTTTTCATCGGTGATGAAGAAAATTCTACTACTTTTTTACGTTCTATCCAAAACTTCATTTTCTCAAAATCAATGTCGCAGATCAAGCCCTATTATATATTTGGACACATAGTAAATGTAGCTACAATTCTGCATAAAAATTGTTTAAATCGGTGATGAAGAAAAATCTACTACTTCTTTACGGTCTACCCAAATCTTCATTTTCTCAAAAACTACAAGTCGCAGATCAAGTCAAATTATATATTTGGACACGTAGGAAATGTAGCTACAATTCTGCATCAAAATTGTTTAAATCGGTGATGAAGAAAAATCTACTACTTCTTTACGGTCTACCCAAATCTTCATTTTCTCAAAAACTACAAGTCGCAGATCAAGTCAAATTATATATTTGGACACGTAGGAAATGTAGCTACAATTCTGCATCAAAATTGTTTAAATTGGTGATGAAGAAAAATCTACTACTTTTCTACGGTCCACCCAAATCTTCATTTTCTCAAAAACTACAAGTCAGGTCAAGTCAAATTATATATTTGGACACGGAATAAATGTAGCGACAATTCTGCATAAAAATTGTTTAAATCGGTGATGAAGAAAAATCGCAGATCAAGCCCAATTATATATTTGGACACGGAGTAAATGTAGCTACAATTCTGCATAAAAATTGTTTAAATCGGACCAATTATATATTTGGACACGGAGTAAATGTAGCTACAATTCTGCATAAAAATTGTTTAAATCGGTGATGAATAAAAATCGCAGATCAAGATCAATTATATATTTGGACACGGAATAAATGTAGCGACAATTCTGCATAAAAGTTGTTTAAATCGGTGATGAAGAAAAATCGACTACTTTTTTACGGTCTCCCAAATCTTCATTTTCTCAAAAACTACAAGTCGCAGTTCAAGCCCAATTATATATTTGGACACGGAGTAAATGTAGCTACAATTCTGCATAAAAATTGTTTAAATCGGTGAAGAAGAAAAATCGCACATCAAGCCCAATTATATATTTGGACACGGAATAAATGTAGCGACAATTCTGCATAAAAGTTGTTTAAATCGGTGATGAAGAAAAATCGACTACTTTTTTACGGTTTATCCAAAACTTCATTTTCTCAAAAACTACAAGTCAGGTCAAGTAAAATTATATATTTGGACACGGAGTAAATGTAGCTACAATTCTGCAGAAAAATTGTTTAAATCGGTGATGAAGAAAAATCGCAGATCAAGCCCAATTATATATTTGGACACGGAGTAAATGTAGCTACAATTCTGCATAAAAAACGGTCTACCCAAAACTTCATTTTCTCAAAAACTACAAGTCAGGTCAAGTCAAATAATATATTTGGACACGGAGTAAATGTAGCTACAATTCTGCATAAAAATTGTTTTCATCGGTGATGAAGAAAATTCTACTACTTTTTTACGTTCTATCCAAAACTTCATTTTCTCACAATCAATGTCGCAGATCAAGCCCTATTATATATTTGGACACATAGTAAATGTAGCTACAATTCTGCATAAAAATTGTTTATATCGGTGATGAAGAAAATTCTACTACTTTTTTACGGTCTACCCAAAACTTCACGTTCTCAAAAACTACAAGTCGCAGTTCAAGCCCAATTATATATTTGGACACGGAATAAATGTAGCTACAATTCAGGATAAAAATTGTTTAAATCGGTGATGAAGAAAAATCTACTACTTTTTTACGGTTTATCCAAAACTTCATTTTCTCAAAAACTACAAGTCAGGTCAAGTCAAATTATATATTTGGACACGGAATAAATGTAGCGACAATTCTGCATAAAAATTGTTTAAATCGGTGGTGAAGAAAAATCGAATCCTTTTTTACGGTCTACCCAAATCTTCATTTTCTTAAAAACTACAAGTCGCAGTTCATGCCCAATTATATATTTGGACACGGAGTAAATGTAACTACAATTCTGCATGAAAATTGTTTAAATCGGTGATGAAGAAAAATCTACTACTTTTTTACGGTTTATCCAAAACTTCATTTTCTCAAAAACTACAAGTCAGGTCAAGTCAAATTATATATTTGGACACGGAATAAATGTAGCGACAATTCTGCATAAAAATTGTTTAAATCGGTGGTGAAGAAAAATCGAATCCTTTTTTACGGTCTACCCAAATCTTCATTTTCTTAAAAACTACAAGTCGCAGTTCATGCCCAATTATTTATTTGGACACGTAGGAAATGTAGCTACAATTCTGCATCAAAATTGTTCAAATCGGTGATGAAGAAAAATCTGCTACTTTTTTACGGTCTACCCAAAACTTGATTTTCTCAAAAACTACAAGTCGCAGATCAAGTCAAATTATATATTTGGACACGTAGGAAATGTAGCTACAATTCTGAATCAAAATTGTTCAAATCGGTGATGAAGAAAAATCTGCTACTTTTTTACGGTCTACCCAAATATTCACTTTCTCAAAAACTACAAGTCGCAGATCAAGTCAAATTATATATTTGGACACGTAGGAAATGTAGCTACAATTCTGCATCAAAATTGTTTAAATCGGTGATGAAGAAAAATCTACTACTTTTTTACGGTCCCCCCCAAACCTTCATTTTCTCAAAAACTACAAGTCGCAGATCAAGTCAAATTATATATTTGGACACGTAGGAAATGTAGCTACAATTCTGCATCAAAATTGTTTAAATCGGTGATGAAGAAAAATCTACTACTTCTTTACGGTCTACCCAAATCTTCATTTTCTCAAAAACTACAAGTCGCAGATCAAGTCAAATTATATATTTGGACACGTAGGAAATGTAGCTACAATTCTGCATCAAAATTGTTTAAATTGGTGATGAAGAAAAATCTACTACTTTTCTACGGTCCACCCAAATCTTCATTTTCTCAAAAACTACAAGTCAGGTCAAGTCAAATTATATATTTGGACACGGAATAAATGTAGCGACAATTCTGCATAAAAATTGTTTAAATCGGTGATGAAGAAAAATCGCAGATCAAGCCCAATTATATATTTGGACACGGAGTAAATGTAGCTACAATTCTGCATAAAAATTGTTTAAATCGGACCAATTATATATTTGGACACGGAGTAAATGTAGCTACAATTCTGCATAAAAATTGTTTAAATCGGTGATGAATAAAAATCGCAGATCAAGATCAATTATATATTTGGACACGGAATAAATGTAGCGACAATTCTGCATAAAAGTTGTTTAAATCGGTGATGAAGAAAAATCGACTACTTTTTTACGGTCTCCCAAATCTTCATTTTCTCAAAAACTACAAGTCGCAGTTCAAGCCCAATTATATATTTGGACACGGAGTAAATGTAGCTACAATTCTGCATAAAAATTGTTTAAATCGGTGAAGAAGAAAAATCGCACATCAAGCCCAATTATATATTTGGACACGGAATAAATGTAGCGACAATTCTGCATAAAAGTTGTTTAAATCGGTGATGAAGAAAAATCGACTACTTTTTTACGGTTTATCCAAAACTTCATTTTCTCAAAAACTACAAGTCAGGTCAAGTAAAATTATATATTTGGACACGGAGTAAATGTAGCTACAATTCTGCAGAAAAATTGTTTAAATCGGTGATGAAGAAAAATCGCAGATCAAGCCAAATTATATATTTGGACACGGAGTAAATGTAGCTACAATTCTGCATAAAAATTGTTTAAATCGGTGATGAAGAAAATTCTACTACTTTTTTACGGTCTACCCAAAACTTCATTTTCTCAAAAACTACAAGTCAGGTCAAGTCAAATAATATATTTGGACACGGAGTAAATGTAGCTACAATTCTGCATAAAAATTGTTTTCATCGGTGATGAAGAAAATTCTACTACTTTTTTACGTTCTATCCAAAACTTCATTTTCTCAAAATCAATGTCGCAGATCAAGCCCTATTATATATTTGGACACATAGTAAATGTAGCTACAATTCTGCATAAAAATTGTTTATATCGGTGATGAAGAAAATTCTACTACTTTTTTACGGTCTACCCAAAACTTCACGTTCTCAAAAACTACAAGTCGCAGTTCAAGCCCAATTATATATTTGGACACGGAATAAATGTAGCTACAATTCAGGATAAAAATTGTTTAAATCGGTGATGAAGAAAAATCTACTACTTTTTTACGGTTTATCCAAAACTTCATTTTCTCAAAAACTACAAGTCAGGTCAAGTCAAATTATATATTTGGACACGGAATAAATGTAGCGACAATTCTGCATAAAAATTGTTTAAATCGGTGGTGAAGAAAAATCGAATCCTTTTTTACGGTCTACCCAAATCTTCATTTTCTTAAAAACTACAAGTCGCAGTTCATGCCCAATTATATATTTGGACACGGAGTAAATGTAACTACAATTCTGCATGAAAATTGTTTAAATCGGTGATGAAGAAAAATCTACTACTTTTTTACGGTTTATCCAAAACTTCATTTTCTCAAAAACTACAAGTCTCAGGTCAAGTCAAATTATATATTTGGACACGGAATAAATGTAGCGACAATTCTGCATAAAAATTGTTTAAATCGGTGGTGAAGAAAAATCGAATCCTTTTTTACGGTCTACCCAAATCTTCATTTTCTTAAAAACTACAAGTCGCAGTTCATGCCCAATTATATATTTGGACACGGAGTAAATGTAACTACAATTCTGCATGAAAATTGTTTAAATCGGTGATGAAGAAAATTCTACTACTTTTTTACGGTCTACCCAAAACTTCACGTTCTCAAAAACTACAAGTCGCAGTTCAAGCCCAATTATATATTTGGACACGGAATAAATGTAGCTACAATTCAGGATAAAAATTGTTTAAATCGGTGATGAAGAAAAATCTACTACTTTTTTACGGTTTATCCAAAACTTCATTTTCTCAAAAACTACAAGTCAGGTCAAGTCAAATTATATATTTGGACACGGAATAAATGTAGCGACAATTCTGCATAAAAATTGTTTAAATCGGTGATGAAGAAAAATCTACTACTTTTTTACGGTTTATCCAAAACTTCATTTTCTCAAAAACTACAAGTCAGGTCAAGTCAAATTATATATTTGGACACGGAATAAATGTAGCGACAATTCTGCATAAAAATTGTTTAAATCGGTGGTGAAGAAAAATCGAATCCTTTTTTACGGTCTACCCAAATCTTCATTTTCTTAAAAACTACAAGTCGCAGTTCATGCCCAATTATATATTTGGACACGTAGGAAATGTAGCTACAATTCTGCATCAAAATTGTTCAAATCGGTGATGAAGAAAAATCTGCTACTTTTTTACGGTCTACCCAAAACTTGATTTTCTCAAAAACTACAGGTCGCAGATCAAGTCAAATTATATATTTGGATACGTAGGAAATGTAGCTACAATTCTGAATCAAAATTGTTCAAATCGGTGATGAAGAAAAATCTGCTACTTTTTTACGGTCTACCCAAATATTCACTTTCTCAAAAACTTCAAGTCGCAGATCAAGTCAAATTATATATTTGGACACGTAGGAAATGTAGCTACAATTCTGCATCAAAATTGTTTAAATCGGTGATGAAGAAAAATCTACTACTTTTTTACGGTCCACCCAAATCTTCATTTTCTCAAAAACTACAAGTCGCAGATCAAGTCAAATTATATATTTGGACACGTAGGAAATGTAGCTACAATTCTGCATCAAAATTGTTCAAATCGGTGATGAAGAAAAATCTACTACTTTTATACGTTCTACCCAAATCTTCATTTTCTCAAAAACTACAAGTCGCAGATCAAGTCAAATTATATATTTGGACACATAGGAAATGTAGCTACAATTCTGCATCAAAATTGTTCAAATCGGTGATGAAGAAAAATCTACTACTTTTTTACGGTCCCCCCAAACCTTCATTTTCTCAAAAACTACAAGTCGCAGATCAAGTCAAATTATATATTTGGACACGTAGGAAATGTAGCTACAATTCTGCATCAAAATTGTTTAAATCGGTGATGAAGAAAAATCTACTACTTCTTTACGGTCTACCCAAATCTTCATTTTCTCAAAAACTACAAGTCGCAGATCAAGTCAAATTATATATTTGGACACGTAGGAAATGTAGCTACAATTCTGCATCAAAATTGTTTAAATTGGTGATGAAGAAAAATCTACTACTTTTCTACGGTCCACCCAAATCTTCATTTTCTCAAAAACTACAAGTCAGGTCAAGTCAAATTATATATTTGGACACGGAATAAATGTAGCGACAATTCTGCATAAAAATTGTTTAAATCGGTGATGAAGAAAAATCGCAGATCAAGCCCAATTATATATTTGGACACGGAGTAAATGTAGCTACAATTCTGCATAAAAATTGTTTAAATCGGACCAATTATATATTTGGACACGGAGTAAATGTAGCTACAATTCGGTGATGAATAAAAATCGCAGATCAAGATCAATTATATATTTGGACACGGAATAAATGTAGCGACAATTCTGCATAAAAGTTGTTTAAATCGGTGATGAAGAAAAATCGACTACTTTTTTACGGTCTAACAAATCTTCATTTTCTCAAAAACTACAAGTCGCAGTTCAAGCCCAATTATATATTTGGACACGGAGTAAATGTAGCTACAATTCTGCATAAAAATTGTTTAAATCGGTGAAGAAGAAAAATCGCACATCAAGCCCTATTATATATTTGGACACATAGTAAATGTAGCTACAATTCTGCATAAAAATTGTTTATATCGGTGATGAAGAAAATTCTACTACTTTTTTACGGTCTACCCAAAACTTCACGTTCTCAAAAACTACAAGTCGCAGTTCAAGCCCAATTATATATTTGGACACGGAATAAATGTAGCTACAATTCAGGATAAAAATTGTTTAAATCGGTGATGAAGAAAAATCTACTACTTTTTTACGGTTTATCCAAAACTTCATTTTCTCAAAAACTACAAGTCAGGTCAAGTCAAATTATATATTTGGACACGGAATAAATGTAGCGACAATTCTGCATAAAAATTGTTTAAATCGGTGGTGAAGAAAAATCGAATCCTTTTTTACGGTCTACCCAAATCTTCATTTTCTTAAAAACTACAAGTCGCAGTTCATGCCCAATTATATATTTGGACACGGAGTAAATGTAACTACAATTCTGCATGAAAATTGTTTAAATCGGTGATGAAGAAAAATCTACTACTTTTTTACGGTTTATCCAAAACTTCATTTTCTCAAAAACTACAAGTCTCAGGTCAAGTCAAATTATATATTTGGACACGGAATAAATGTAGCGACAATTCTGCATAAAAATTGTTTAAATCGGTGGTGAAGAAAAATCGAATCCTTTTTTACGGTCTACCCAAATCTTCATTTTCTTAAAAACTACAAGTCGCAGTTCATGCCCAATTATATATTTGGACACGGAGTAAATGTAACTACAATTCTGCATGAAAATTGTTTAAATCGGTGATGAAGAAAATTCTACTACTTTTTTACGGTCTACCCAAAACTTCACGTTCTCAAAAACTACAAGTCGCAGTTCAAGCCCAATTATATATTTGGACACGGAATAAATGTAGCTACAATTCAGGATAAAAATTGTTTAAATCGGTGATGAAGAAAAATCTACTACTTTTTTACGGTTTATCCAAAACTTCATTTTCTCAAAAACTACAAGTCAGGTCAAGTCAAATTATATATTTGGACACGGAATAAATGTAGCGACAATTCTGCATAAAAATTGTTTAAATCGGTGATGAAGAAAAATCTACTACTTTTTTACGGTTTATCCAAAACTTCATTTTCTCAAAAACTACAAGTCAGGTCAAGTCAAATTATATATTTGGACACGGAATAAATGTAGCGACAATTCTGCATAAAAATTGTTTAAATCGGTGGTGAAGAAAAATCGAATCCTTTTTTACGGTCTACCCAAATCTTCATTTTCTTAAAAACTACAAGTCGCAGTTCATGCCCAATTATATATTTGGACACGTAGGAAATGTAGCTACAATTCTGCATCAAAATTGTTCAAATCGGTGATGAAGAAAAATCTGCTACTTTTTTACGGTCTACCCAAAACTTGATTTTCTCAAAAACTACAAGTCGCAGATCAAGTCAAATTATATATTTGGTTACGTAGGAAATGTAGCTACAATTCTGAATCAAAATTGTTCAAATCGGTGATGAAGAAAAATCTGCTACTTTTTTACGGTCTACCCAAATATTCACTTTCTCAAAAACTACAAGTCGCAGATCAAGTCAAATTATATATTTGGACACGTAGGAAATGTAGCTACAATTCTGCATCAAAATTGTTTAAATCGGTGATGAAGAAAAATCTACTACTTTTTTACGGTCCACCCAAATCTTCATTTTCTCAAAAACTACAAGTCGCAGATCAAGTCAAATTATATATTTGGACACGTAGGAAATGTAGCTACAATTCTGCATCAAAATTGTTCAAATCGGTGATGAAGAAAAATCTACTACTTTTTTACGTTCTACCCAAATCTTCATTTTCTCAAAAACTACAAGTCGCAGATCAAGTCAAATTATATATTTGGACACATAGGAAATGTAGCTACAATTCTGCATCAAAATTGTTCAAATCGGTGATGAAGAAAAATCTACTACTTTTTTACGGTCCCCCCAAACCTTCATTTTCTCAAAAACTACAAGTCGCAGATCAAGTCAAATTATATATTTGGACACGTAGGAAATGTAGCTACAATTCTGCATCAAAATTGTTTAAATCGGTGATGAAGAAAAATCTACTACTTCTTTACGGTCTACCCAAATCTTCATTTTCTCAAAAACTACAAGTCGCAGATCAAGTCAAATTATATATTTGGACACGTAGGAAATGTAGCTACAATTCTGCATCAAAATTGTTTAAATTGGTGATGAAGAAAAATCTACTACTTTTCTACGGTCCACCCAAATCTTCATTTTCTCAAAAACTACAAGTCAGGTCAAGTCAAATTATATATTTGGACACGGAATAAATGTAGCGACAATTCTGCATAAAAATTGTTTAAATCGGTGATGAAGAAAAATCGCAGATCAAGCCCAATTATATATTTGGACACGGAGTAAATGTAGCTACAATTCTGCATAAAAATTGTTTAAATCGGACCAATTATATATTTGGACACGGAGTAAATGTAGCTACAATTCTGCATAAAAATTGTTTAAATCGGTGATGAATAAAAATCGCAGATCAAGATCAATTATATATTTGGACACGGAATAAATGTAGCGACAATTCTGCATAAAAGTTGTTTAAATCGGTGATGAAGAAAAATCGACTACTTTTTTACGGTCTCCCAAATCTTCATTTTCTCAAAAACTACAAGTCGCAGTTCAAGCCCAATTATATATTTGGACACGGAGTAAATGTAGCTACAATTCTGCATAAAAAACGGTCTACCCAAAACTTCATTTTCTCAAAAACTACAAGTCAGGTCAAGTCAAATAATATATTTGGACACGGAGTAAATGTAGCTACAATTCTGCATAAAAATTGTTTTCATCGGTGATGAAGAAAATTCTACTACTTTTTTACGTTCTATCCAAAACTTCATTTTCTCAAAATCAATGTCGCAGATCAAGCCCTATTATATATTTGGACACATAGTAAATGTAGCTACAATTCTGCATAAAAATTGTTTATATCGGTGATGAAGAAAATTCTACTACTTTTTTACGGTCTACCCAAAACTTCACGTTCTCAAAAACTACAAGTCGCAGTTCAAGCCCAATTATATATTTTTACACGGAATAAATGTAGCTACAATTCAGGATAAAAATTGTTTAAATCGGTGATGAAGAAAAATCTACTACTTTTTTACGGTTTATCCAAAACTTCATTTTCTCAAAAACTACAAGTCAGGTCAAGTCAAATTATATATTTGGACACGGAATAAATGTAGCGACAATTCTGCATAAAAATTGTTTAAATCGGTGGTGAAGAAAAATCTAATCCTTTTTTACGGTCTACCCAAATCTTCATTTTCTTAAAAACTACAAGTCGCAGTTCATGCCCATTTATATATTTGGACACGGAGTAAATGTAACTACAATTCTGCATGAAAATTGTTTAAATCGGTGATGAAGAAAAATCTACTACTTTTTTACGGTTTATCCAAAACTTCATTTTCTCAAAAACTACAAGTCAGGTCAAGTCAAATTATATATTTGGACACGGAATAAATGTAGCGACAATTCTGCATAAAAGTTGTTTAAATCGGTGATGAAGAAAAATCGACTACTTTTTTACGGTCTCCCAAATCTTCATTTTCTCAAAAACTACAAGTCGCAGTTCAAGCCCAATTATATATTTGGACACGGAGTAAATGTAGCTACAATTCTGCATAAAAATTGTTTAAATCGGTGAAGAAGAAAAATCGCACATCAAGCCCAATTATATATTTGGACACGGAATAAATGTAGCGACAATTCTGCATAAAAGTTGTTTAAATCGGTGATGAAGAAAAATCGACTACTTTTTTACGGTTTATCCAAAACTTCATTTTCTCAAAAACTACAAGTCAGGTCAAGTAAAATTATATATTTGGACACGGAGTAAATGTAGCTACAATTCTGCAGAAAAATTGTTTAAATCGGTGATGAAGAAAAATCGCAGATCAAGCCAAATTATATATTTGGACACGGAGTAAATGTAGCTACAATTCTGCATAAAAATTGTTTAAATCGGTGATGAAGAAAATTCTACTACTTTTTTACGGTCTACCCAAAACTTCATTTTCTCAAAAACTACAAGTCAGGTCAAGTCAAATAATATATTTGGACACGGAGTAAATGTAGCTACAATTCTGCATAAAAATTGTTTTCATCGGTGATGAAGAAAATTCTACTACTTTTTTACGTTCTATCCAAAACTTCATTTTCTCAAAATCAATGTCGCAGATCAAGCCCTATTATATATTTGGACACATAGTAAATGTAGCTACAATTCTGCATAAAAATTGTTTATATCGGTGATGAAGAAAATTCTACTACTTTTTTACGGTCTACCCAAAACTTCACGTTCTCAAAAACTACAAGTCGCAGTTCAAGCCCAATTATATATTTGGACACGGAATAAATGTAGCTACAATTCAGGATAAAAATTGTTTAAATCGGTGATGAAGAAAAATCTACTACTTTTTTACGGTTTATCCAAAACTTCATTTTCTCAAAAACTACAAGTCAGGTCAAGTCAAATTATATATTTGGACACGGAATAAATGTAGCGACAATTCTGCATAAAAATTGTTTAAATCGGTGGTGAAGAAAAATCGAATCCTTTTTTACGGTCTACCCAAATCTTCATTTTCTTAAAAACTACAAGTCGCAGTTCATGCCCAATTATATATTTGGACACGGAGTAAATGTAACTACAATTCTGCATGAAAATTGTTTAAATCGGTGATGAAGAAAAATCTACTACTTTTTTACGGTTTATCCAAAACTTCATTTTCTCAAAAACTACAAGTCTCAGGTCAAGTCAAATTATATATTTGGACACGGAATAAATGTAGCGACAATTCTGCATAAAAATTGTTTAAATCGGTGGTGAAGAAAAATCGAATCCTTTTTTACGGTCTACCCAAATCTTCATTTTCTTAAAAACTACAAGTCGCAGTTCATGCCCAATTATATATTTGGACACGGAGTAAATGTAACTACAATTCTGCATGAAAATTGTTTAAATCGGTGATGAAGAAAATTCTACTACTTTTTTACGGTCTACCCAAAACTTCACGTTCTCAAAAACTACAAGTCGCAGTTCAAGCCCAATTATATATTTGGACACGGAATAAATGTAGCTACAATTCAGGATAAAAATTGTTTAAATCGGTGATGAAGAAAAATCTACTACTTTTTTACGGTTTATCCAAAACTTCATTTTCTCAAAAACTACAAGTCAGGTCAAGTCAAATTATATATTTGGACACGGAATAAATGTAGCGACAATTCTGCATAAAAATTGTTTAAATCGGTGATGAAGAAAAATCTACTACTTTTTTACGGTTTATCCAAAACTTCATTTTCTCAAAAACTACAAGTCAGGTCAAGTCAAATTATATATTTGGACACGGAATAAATGTAGCGACAATTCTGCATAAAAATTGTTTAAATCGGTGGTGAAGAAAAATCGAATCCTTTTTTACGGTCTACCCAAATCTTCATTTTCTTAAAAACTACAAGTCGCAGTTCATGCCCAATTATATATTTGGACACGTAGGAAATGTAGCTACAATTCTGCATCAAAATTGTTCAAATCGGTGATGAAGAAAAATCTGCTACTTTTTTACGGTCTACCCAAAACTTGATTTTCTCAAAAACTACAGGTCGCAGATCAAGTCAAATTATATATTTGGATACGTAGGAAATGTAGCTACAATTCTGAATCAAAATTGTTCAAATCGGTGATGAAGAAAAATCTGCTACTTTTTTACGGTCTACCCAAATATTCACTTTCTCAAAAACTTCAAGTCGCAGATCAAGTCAAATTATATATTTGGACACGTAGGAAATGTAGCTACAATTCTGCATCAAAATTGTTTAAATCGGTGATGAAGAAAAATCTACTACTTTTTTACGGTCCACCCAAATCTTCATTTTCTCAAAAACTACAAGTCGCAGATCAAGTCAAATTATATATTTGGACACGTAGGAAATGTAGCTACAATTCTGCATCAAAATTGTTCAAATCGGTGATGAAGAAAAATCTACTACTTTTATACGTTCTACCCAAATCTTCATTTTCTCAAAAACTACAAGTCGCAGATCAAGTCAAATTATATATTTGGACACATAGGAAATGTAGCTACAATTCTGCATCAAAATTGTTCAAATCGGTGATGAAGAAAAATCTACTACTTTTTTACGGTCCCCCCAAACCTTCATTTTCTCAAAAACTACAAGTCGCAGATCAAGTCAAATTATATATTTGGACACGTAGGAAATGTAGCTACAATTCTGCATCAAAATTGTTTAAATCGGTGATGAAGAAAAATCTACTACTTCTTTACGGTCTACCCAAATCTTCATTTTCTCAAAAACTACAAGTCGCAGATCAAGTCAAATTATATATTTGGACACGTAGGAAATGTAGCTACAATTCTGCATCAAAATTGTTTAAATTGGTGATGAAGAAAAATCTACTACTTTTCTACGGTCCACCCAAATCTTCATTTTCTCAAAAACTACAAGTCAGGTCAAGTCAAATTATATATTTGGACACGGAATAAATGTAGCGACAATTCTGCATAAAAATTGTTTAAATCGGTGATGAAGAAAAATCGCAGATCAAGCCCAATTATATATTTGGACACGGAGTAAATGTAGCTACAATTCTGCATAAAAATTGTTTAAATCGGACCAATTATATATTTGGACACGGAGTAAATGTAGCTACAATTCGGTGATGAATAAAAATCGCAGATCAAGATCAATTATATATTTGGACACGGAATAAATGTAGCGACAATTCTGCATAAAAGTTGTTTAAATCGGTGATGAAGAAAAATCGACTACTTTTTTACGGTCTAACAAATCTTCATTTTCTCAAAAACTACAAGTCGCAGTTCAAGCCCAATTATATATTTGGACACGGAGTAAATGTAGCTACAATTCTGCATAAAAATTGTTTAAATCGGTGAAGAAGAAAAATCGCACATCAAGCCCTATTATATATTTGGACACATAGTAAATGTAGCTACAATTCTGCATAAAAATTGTTTATATCGGTGATGAAGAAAATTCTACTACTTTTTTACGGTCTACCCAAAACTTCACGTTCTCAAAAACTACAAGTCGCAGTTCAAGCCCAATTATATATTTGGACACGGAATAAATGTAGCTACAATTCAGGATAAAAATTGTTTAAATCGGTGATGAAGAAAAATCTACTACTTTTTTACGGTTTATCCAAAACTTCATTTTCTCAAAAACTACAAGTCAGGTCAAGTCAAATTATATATTTGGACACGGAATAAATGTAGCGACAATTCTGCATAAAAATTGTTTAAATCGGTGGTGAAGAAAAATCGAATCCTTTTTTACGGTCTACCCAAATCTTCATTTTCTTAAAAACTACAAGTCGCAGTTCATGCCCAATTATATATTTGGACACGGAGTAAATGTAACTACAATTCTGCATGAAAATTGTTTAAATCGGTGATGAAGAAAAATCTACTACTTTTTTACGGTTTATCCAAAACTTCATTTTCTCAAAAACTACAAGTCTCAGGTCAAGTCAAATTATATATTTGGACACGGAATAAATGTAGCGACAATTCTGCATAAAAATTGTTTAAATCGGTGGTGAAGAAAAATCGAATCCTTTTTTACGGTCTACCCAAATCTTCATTTTCTTAAAAACTACAAGTCGCAGTTCATGCCCAATTATATATTTGGACACGGAGTAAATGTAACTACAATTCTGCATGAAAATTGTTTAAATCGGTGATGAAGAAAATTCTACTACTTTTTTACGGTCTACCCAAAACTTCACGTTCTCAAAAACTACAAGTCGCAGTTCAAGCCCAATTATATATTTGGACACGGAATAAATGTAGCTACAATTCAGGATAAAAATTGTTTAAATCGGTGATGAAGAAAAATCTACTACTTTTTTACGGTTTATCCAAAACTTCATTTTCTCAAAAACTACAAGTCAGGTCAAGTCAAATTATATATTTGGACACGGAATAAATGTAGCGACAATTCTGCATAAAAATTGTTTAAATCGGTGATGAAGAAAAATCTACTACTTTTTTACGGTTTATCCAAAACTTCATTTTCTCAAAAACTACAAGTCAGGTCAAGTCAAATTATATATTTGGACACGGAATAAATGTAGCGACAATTCTGCATAAAAATTGTTTAAATCGGTGGTGAAGAAAAATCGAATCCTTTTTTACGGTCTACCCAAATCTTCATTTTCTTAAAAACTACAAGTCGCAGTTCATGCCCAATTATATATTTGGACACGTAGGAAATGTAGCTACAATTCTGCATCAAAATTGTTCAAATCGGTGATGAAGAAAAATCTGCTACTTTTTTACGGTCTACCCAAAACTTGATTTTCTCAAAAACTACAAGTCGCAGATCAAGTCAAATTATATATTTGGTTACGTAGGAAATGTAGCTACAATTCTGAATCAAAATTGTTCAAATCGGTGATGAAGAAAAATCTGCTACTTTTTTACGGTCTACCCAAATATTCACTTTCTCAAAAACTACAAGTCGCAGATCAAGTCAAATTATATATTTGGACACGTAGGAAATGTAGCTACAATTCTGCATCAAAATTGTTTAAATCGGTGATGAAGAAAAATCTACTACTTTTTTACGGTCCACCCAAATCTTCATTTTCTCAAAAACTACAAGTCGCAGATCAAGTCAAATTATATATTTGGACACGTAGGAAATGTAGCTACAATTCTGCATCAAAATTGTTCAAATCGGTGATGAAGAAAAATCTACTACTTTTTTACGTTCTACCCAAATCTTCATTTTCTCAAAAACTACAAGTCGCAGATCAAGTCAAATTATATATTTGGACACATAGGAAATGTAGCTACAATTCTGCATCAAAATTGTTCAAATCGGTGATGAAGAAAAATCTACTACTTTTTTACGGTCCCCCCAAACCTTCATTTTCTCAAAAACTACAAGTCGCAGATCAAGTCAAATTATATATTTGGACACGTAGGAAATGTAGCTACAATTCTGCATCAAAATTGTTTAAATCGGTGATGAAGAAAAATCTACTACTTCTTTACGGTCTACCCAAATCTTCATTTTCTCAAAAACTACAAGTCGCAGATCAAGTCAAATTATATATTTGGACACGTAGGAAATGTAGCTACAATTCTGCATCAAAATTGTTTAAATTGGTGATGAAGAAAAATCTACTACTTTTCTACGGTCCACCCAAATCTTCATTTTCTCAAAAACTACAAGTCAGGTCAAGTCAAATTATATATTTGGACACGGAATAAATGTAGCGACAATTCTGCATAAAAATTGTTTAAATCGGTGATGAAGAAAAATCGCAGATCAAGCCCAATTATATATTTGGACACGGAGTAAATGTAGCTACAATTCTGCATAAAAATTGTTTAAATCGGACCAATTATATATTTGGACACGGAGTAAATGTAGCTACAATTCTGCATAAAAATTGTTTAAATCGGTGATGAATAAAAATCGCAGATCAAGATCAATTATATATTTGGACACGGAATAAATGTAGCGACAATTCTGCATAAAAGTTGTTTAAATCGGTGATGAAGAAAAATCGACTACTTTTTTACGGTCTCCCAAATCTTCATTTTCTCAAAAACTACAAGTCGCAGTTCAAGCCCAATTATATATTTGGACACGGAGTAAATGTAGCTACAATTCTGCATAAAAAACGGTCTACCCAAAACTTCATTTTCTCAAAAACTACAAGTCAGGTCAAGTCAAATAATATATTTGGACACGGAGTAAATGTAGCTACAATTCTGCATAAAAATTGTTTTCATCGGTGATGAAGAAAATTCTACTACTTTTTTACGTTCTATCCAAAACTTCATTTTCTCAAAATCAATGTCGCAGATCAAGCCCTATTATATATTTGGACACATAGTAAATGTAGCTACAATTCTGCATAAAAATTGTTTATATCGGTGATGAAGAAAATTCTACTACTTTTTTACGGTCTACCCAAAACTTCACGTTCTCAAAAACTACAAGTCGCAGTTCAAGCCCAATTATATATTTTTACACGGAATAAATGTAGCTACAATTCAGGATAAAAATTGTTTAAATCGGTGATGAAGAAAAATCTACTACTTTTTTACGGTTTATCCAAAACTTCATTTTCTCAAAAACTACAAGTCAGGTCAAGTCAAATTATATATTTGGACACGGAATAAATGTAGCGACAATTCTGCATAAAAATTGTTTAAATCGGTGGTGAAGAAAAATCTAATCCTTTTTTACGGTCTACCCAAATCTTCATTTTCTTAAAAACTACAAGTCGCAGTTCATGCCCATTTATATATTTGGACACGGAGTAAATGTAACTACAATTCTGCATGAAAATTGTTTAAATCGGTGATGAAGAAAAATCTACTACTTTTTTACGGTTTATCCAAAACTTCATTTTCTCAAAAACTACAAGTCAGGTCAAGTCAAATTATATATTTGGACACGGAATAAATGTAGCGACAATTCTGCATAAAAATTGTTTAAATCGGTGGTGAAGAAAAATCGAATCCTTTTTTACGGTCTACCCAAATCTTCATTTTCTTAAAAACTACAAGTCGCAGTTCATGCCCAATTATATATTTGGACACGGAGTAAATGTAGCTACAATTCTGCATAAAAATAGTTTACATCGGTGATGAAGAAAATTCTACTCCTTTTTTACCGTCTACCCAAAACATCATTTTCTCAAAATCGATGTCGCAGATCAGGCCCTATTATATATTTGGACACATAGTAAATGTAGCTACAATTTTGCATGAATATTGTTTAAATCGGTGATGAAGAAAAATCTACTACTTTTTTACGGTTTATCCAAAACTTCATTTTCTCAAAAACTACAAGTCAGGTCAAGTCAAATAATATATTTGGACACGGAGTAAATGTAGCTACAATTCTGCATAAAAATTGTTTTCATCTTTGATGAAGAAAATTCTACTACTTTTTTACGTTCTATCCAAAACTTCATTTTCTCAAAATCAATGTCGCAGATCTAGCCCTATTGTATATTTGGACACTTAGTAAATGTAGCTACAATTCTGCATAAAAATTGTTTAAATTGGTGATGAAGAAAAATCTACTACTTTTTTACGGTTTATCCAAAACTTCATTTTCTCAAAATCGATGTCACAGATCAGGCCCTATTATATATTTGGACACATAGTAAATGTAGCTACAATTCTGCATAAAAATTGTTTATATCGGTGATGAAGAAAATTTTACTACTTTTTTACGGTTTATCCAAAACTTCATTTTCTCAAAAACTACAAGTCAGGTCAAGTCAAATTATATATTTGGACACGGAATAAATGTAGCGACAATTCTGCATAAAAATTGTTTAAATCGGTGGTGAAGAAAAATCGAATCCTTTTTTACGGTCTACCCAAATCTTCATTTTCTTAAAAACTACAAGTCGCAGTTCATGCCCATTTATATATTTGGACACGGAGTAAATGTAACTACAATTCTGCATGAAAATTGTTTAAATCGGTGATGAAGAAAAATCTACTACTTTTTTACGGTTTATCCAAAACTTCATTTTCTCAAAAACTACAAGTCAGGTCAAGTCAAATTATATATTTGGACACGGAATAAATGTAGCGACAATTCTGCATAAAAATTGTTTATATCGGTGATGAAGAAAATTCTACTACTTTTTTACGGTCTACCCAAAACTTCACGTTCTCAAAAACTACAAGTCGCAGTTCAAGCCCAATTATATATTTGGACACGGAATAAATGTAGCTACAATTCAGGATAAAAATTGTTTAAATCGGTGATGAAGAAAAATTTACTACTTTTTTACGGTTTATCCAAAACTTCATTTTCTCAAAAACTACAAGTCAGGTCAAGTCAAATTATATATTTGGACACGGAATAAATGTAGCGACAATTCTGCATAAAAATTGTTTAAATCGGTGGTGAAGAAAAATCGAATCCTTTTTTACGGTCTACCCAAATCTTCATTTTCTTAAAAACTACAAGTCGCAGTTCATGCCCATTTATATATTTGGACACGGAGTAAATGTAACTACAATTCTGCATGAAAATTGTTTAAATCGGTGATGAAGAAAAATCTACTACTTTTTTACGGTTTATCCAAAACTTCATTTTCTCAAAAACTACAAGTCAGGTCAAGTCAAATTATATATTTGGACACGGAATAAATGTAGCGACAATTCTGCATAAAAATTGTTTAAATCGGTGGTGAAGAAAAATCGAATCCTTTTTTACGGTCTACCCAAATCTTCATTTTCTTAAAAACTACAAGTCGCAGTTCATGCCCAATTATATATTTGGACACGGAGTAAATGTAGCTACAATTCTGCATAAAAATAGTTTACATCGGTGATGAAGAAAATTCTACTCCTTTTTTACCGTCTACCCAAAACATCATTTTCTCAAAATCGATGTCGCAGATCAGGCCCTATTATATATTTGGACACATAGTAAATGTAGCTACAATTTTGCATGAATATTGTTTAAATCGGTGATGAAGAAAAATCTACTACTTTTTTACGGTTTATCCAAAACTTCATTTTCTCAAAAACTACAAGTCAGGTCAAGTCAAATAATATATTTGGACACGGAGTAAATGTAGCTACAATTCTGCATAAAAATTGTTTTCATCTTTGATGAAGAAAATTCTACTACTTTTTTACGTTCTATCCAAAACTTCATTTTCTCAAAATCAATGTCGCAGATCTAGCCCTATTGTATATTTGGACACTTAGTAAATGTAGCTACAATTCTGCATAAAAATTGTTTAAATTGGTGATGAAGAAAAATCTACTACTTTTTTACGGTTTATCCAAAACTTCATTTTCTCAAAATCGATGTCACAGATCAGGCCCTATTATATATTTGGACACATAGTAAATGTAGCTACAATTCTGCATAAAAATTGTTTATATCGGTGATGAAGAAAATTTTACTACTTTTTTACGGTCTACCCAAAACTTCACGTTCTCAAAAACTACAAGTCGCAGTTCAAGCCCAATTATATATTTGGACACGGAATAAATGTAGCTACAATTCTGCATAAAAATTGTTTAAATCGGTGATGAAGAAAATTCTACTACTTTTTTACGGTCTACCCAAAACTTGATTTTCTCAAAAACTACAAGTCGCAGATCAAGTCAAATTATATATTTGGACACGTGGGAAATGTAGCTACAATTCTGCATCAAAATTGTTCAAATCGGTGATGAAGAAAAATCTGCTACTTTTTTACGGTCTACCCAAAACTTGATTTTCTCAAAAACTACAAGTCGCAGATCAAGTCAAATTATATATTTGGACACGTAGGAAATGTAGCTACAATTCTGCATTAAAATTGTTCAAATCGGTGATGAAGAAAAATCTGCTACTTTTTTACGGTCTACCCAAATATTCACTTTCTCAAAAACTACAAGTCGCAGATCAAGTCAAATTATATATTTGGACACGTAGGAAATGTAGCTACAATTCTGCATCAAAATTGTTTAAATCGGTGATGAAGAAAAATCTACTACTTTTTTACGGTCCACCCAAATCTTCATTTTCTCAAAAACTACAAGTCGCAGATCAAGTCAAATTATATATTTGGACACGTAGGAAATGTAGCTACAATTCTGCATCAAAATTGTTCAAATCGGTGATGAAGAAAAATCTACTACTTTTTTACGTTCTACCCAAATCTTCATTTTCTCAAAAACTACAAGTCGCAGATCAAGTCAAATTATATATTTGGACACATAGGAAATGTAGCTACAATTCTGCATCAAAATTGTTCAAATCGGTGATGAAGAAAAATCTACTACTTTTTTACGGTCCCCCCAAACCTTCATTTTCTCAAAAACTACAAGTCGCAGATCAAGTCAAATTATATATTTGGACACGTAGGAAATGTAGCTACAATTCTGCATCAAAATTGTTTAAATCGGTGATGAAGAAAAATCTACTACTTCTTTACGGTCTACCCAAATCTTCATTTTCTCAAAAACTACAAGTCGCAGATCAAGTCAAATTATATATTTGGACACGTAGGAAATGTAGCTACAATTCTGCATCAAAATTGTTTAAATTGGTGATGAAGAAAAATCTACTACTTTTCTACGGTCCACCCAAATCTTCATTTTCTCAAAAACTACAAGTCAGGTCAAGTCAAATTATATATTTGGACACGGAATAAATGTAGCGACAATTCTGCATAAAAATTGTTTAAATCGGTGATGAAGAAAAATCGCAGATCAAGCCCAATTATATATTTGGACACGGAGTAAATGTAGCTACAATTCTGCATAAAAATTGTTTAAATCGGACCAATTATATATTTGGACACGGAGTAAATGTAGCTACAATTCTGCATAAAAATTGTTTAAATCGGTGATGAATAAAAATCGCAGATCAAGATCAATTATATATTTGGACACGGAATAAATGTAGCGACAATTCTGCATAAAAGTTGTTTAAATCGGTGATGAAGAAAAATCGACTACTTTTTTACGGTCTCCCAAATCTTCATTTTCTCAAAAACTACAAGTCGCAGTTCAACCCCATTTATATATTTGGACACGGAGTAAATGTAGCTACAATTCTGCATAAAAATTGTTTAAATCGGTGAAGAAGAAAAATCGCACATCAAGCCCAATTATATATTTGGACACGGAATAAATGTAGCGACAATTCTGCATAAAAGTTGTTTAAATCGGTGATGAAGAAAAATCGACTACTTTTTTACGGTTTATCCAAAACTTCATTTTCTCAAAAACTACAAGTCAGGTCAAGTAAAATTATATATTTGGACACGGAGTAAATGTAGCTACAATTCTGCAGAAAAATTGTTTAAATCGGTGATGAAGAAAAATCGCAGATCAAGCCCAATTATATATTTGGACACGGAGTAAATGTAGCTACAATTCTGCATAAAAATTGTTTAAATCGGTGATGAAGAAAATTCTACTACTTTTTTACGGTCTACCCAAAACTTCATTTTCTCAAAAACTACAAGTCAGGTCAAGTCAAATAATATATTTGGACACGGAATAAATGTAGCGACAATTCTGCATAAAAGTTGTTTAAATCGGCGATGAAGAAAAATCGACTACTTTTTTACGGTTTATCCAAAACTTCATTTTCTCAAAAACTACAAGTCAGGTCAAGTAAAATTATATATTTGGACACGGAGTAAATGTAGCTACAATTCTGCAGAAAAATTGTTTAAATCGGTGATGAAGAAAAATCGCAGATCAAGCCCTATTATATATTTGGACACATAGTAAATGTAGCTACAATTCTGCATAAAAATTGTTTATATCGGTGATGAAGAAAATTCTACTACTTTTTTACGGTCTACCCAAAACTTCACGTTCTCAAAAACTACAAGTCGCAGTTCAAGCCCAATTATATATTTGGACACGGAATAAATGTAGCTACAATTCAGGATAAAAATTGTTTAAATCGGTGATGAAGAAAAATCTACTACTTTTTTACGGTTTATCCAAAACTTCATTTTCTCAAAAACTACAAGTCAGGTCAAGTCAAATTATATATTTGGACACGGAATAAATGTAGCGACAATTCTGCATAAAAATTGTTTAAATCGGTGGTGAAGAAAAATCGAATCCTTTTTTACGGTCTACCCAAATCTTCATTTTCTTAAAAACTACAAGTCGCAGTTCATGCCCAATTATATATTTGGACACGGAGTAAATGTAACTACAATTCTGCATGAAAATTGTTTAAATCGGTGATGAAGAAAAATCTACTACTTTTTTACGGTTTATCCAAAACTTCATTTTCTCAAAAACTACAAGTCAGGTCAAGTCAAATTATATATTTGGACACGGAATAAATGTAGCGACAATTCTGCATAAAAATTGTTTAAATCGGTGGTGAAGAAAAATCGAATCCTTTTTTACGGTCTACCCAAATCTTCATTTTCTTAAAAACTACAAGTCGCAGTTCATGCCCAATTATATATTTGGACACGTAGGAAATGTAGCTACAATTCTGCATCAAAATTGTTCAAATCGGTGATGAAGAAAAATCTGCTACTTTTTTACGGTCTACCCAAAACTTGATTTTCTCAAAAACTACAAGTCGCAGATCAAGTCAAATTATATATTTGGACACGTAGGAAATGTAGCTACAATTCTGCATCAAAATTGTTCAAATCGGTGATGAAGAAAAATCTGCTACTTTTTTACGGTCTACCCAAATATTCACTTTCTCAAAAACTACAAGTCGCAGATCAAGTCAAATTATATATTTGGACACGTAGGAAATGTAGCTACAATTCTGCATCAAAATTGTTTAAATCGGTGATGAAGAAAAATCTACTACTTTTTTACGGTCCACCCAAATCTTCATTTTCTCAAAAACTACAAGTCGCAGATCAAGTCAAATTATATATTTGGACACGTAGGAAATGTAGCTACAATTCTGCATCAAAATTGTTCAAATCGGTGATGAAGAAAAATCTACTACTTTTTTACGTTCTACCCAAATCTTCATTTTCTCAAAAACTACAAGTCGCAGATCAAGTCAAATTATATATTTGGACACATAGGAAATGTAGCTACAATTCTGCATCAAAATTGTTCAAATCGGTGATGAAGAAAAATCTACTACTTTTTTACGGTCCCCCCAAACCTTCATTTTCTCAAAAACTACAAGTCGCAGATCAAGTCAAATTATATATTTGGACACGTAGGAAATGTAGCTACAATTCTGCATCAAAATTGTTTAAATCGGTGATGAAGAAAAATCTACTACTTCTTTACGGTCTACCCAAATCTTCATTTTCTCAAAAACTACAAGTCGCAGATCAAGTCAAATTATATATTTGGACACGTAGGAAATGTAGCTACAATTCTGCATCAAAATTGTTTAAATTGGTGATGAAGAAAAATCTACTACTTTTCTACGGTCCACCCAAATCTTCATTTTCTCAAAAACTACAAGTCAGGTCAAGTCAAATTATATATTTGGACACGGAATAAATGTAGCGACAATTCTGCATAAAAATTGTTTAAATCGGTGATGAAGAAAAATCGCAGATCAAGCCCAATTATATATTTGGACACGGAGTAAATGTAGCTACAATTCTGCATAAAAATTGTTTAAATCGGACCAATTATATATTTGGACACGGAGTAAATGTAGCTACAATTCTGCATAAAAATTGTTTAAATCGGTGATGAATAAAAATCGCAGATCAAGATCAATTATATATTTGGACACGGAATAAATGTAGCGACAATTCTGCATAAAAGTTGTTTAAATCGGTGATGAAGAAAAATCGACTACTTTTTTACGGTCTCCCAAATCTTCATTTTCTCAAAAACTACAAGTCGCAGTTCAAGCCCAATTATATATTTGGACACGGAGTAAATGTAGCTACAATTCTGCATAAAAATTGTTTAAATCGGTGAAGAAGAAAAATCGCACATCAAGCCCAATTATATATTTGGACACGGAATAAATGTAGCGACAATTCTGCATAAAAGTTGTTTAAATCGGTGATGAAGAAAAATCGACTACTTTTTTACGGTTTATCCAAAACTTCATTTTCTCAAAAACTACAAGTCAGGTCAAGTAAAATTATATATTTGGACACGGAGTAAATGTAGCTACAATTCTGCATAAAAATTGTTTAAATCGGTGATGAAGAAAATTCTACTACTTTTTTACGTTCTATCCAAAACTTCATTTTCTCAAAATCAATGTCGCAGATCAAGCCCTATTATATATTTGGACACATAGTAAATGTAGCTACAATTCTGCATAAAAATTGTTTATATCGGTGATGAAGAAAATTCTACTACTTTTTTACGGTCTACCCAAAACTTCACGTTCTCAAAAACTACAAGTCGCAGTTCAAGCCCAATTATATATATGGACACGGAATAAATGTAGCTACAATTCTGCATAAAAATTGTTTAAATCGGTGATGAAGAAAAATCTACTACTTTTTTACGGTTTATCCAAAACTTCATTTTCTCAAAAACTACAAGTCAGGTCAAGTCAAATTATATATTTGGACACGGAATAAATGTAGCGACAATTCTGCATAAAAATTGTTTAAATCGGTGGTGAAGAAAAATCGAATCCTTTTTTACGGTCTACCCAAATCTTCATTTTCTTAAAAACTACAAGTCGCAGTTCAGCTACAATTTTACAATGTAGCTACAATTCTGCATAAAAATTGTTTATATCGGTGATGAAGAAAATTTTACTACTTTTTTACGGTCTACCCAAAACTTCACGTTCTCAAAAACTACAAGTCGCAGTTCAAGCCCAATTATATATATGGACACGGAATAAATGTAGCTACAATTCTGCATAAAAATTGTTTAAATCGGTGATGAAGAAAAATCTACTACTTTTTTACGGTTTATCCAAAACTTCATTTTCTCAAAATCAATGTCGCAGATCTAGCCCTATTGTATATTTGGACACTTAGTAAATGTAGCTACAATTCTGCATAAAAATTGTTTAAATCGGTGATGAAGAAAAATCTACTACTTTTTTACGGTTTATCCAAAACTTCATTTTCTCAAAATCGATGTCGCAGATCAGGCCCTATTATATATTTGGACACATAGTAAATGTAGCTACAATTCTGCATAAAAATTGTTTATATCGGTGATGAAGAAAATTCTACTACTTTTTTACGGTCTACCCAAAACTTCACGTTCTCAAAAACTACAAGTCGCAGTTCAAGCCCAATTATATATTTGGACACGGAATAAATGTAGCTACAATTCTGCATAAAAATTGTTTATATCGGTGATGAAGAAAATTCTACTACTTTTTTACGGTCTACCCAAAACTTCACGTTCTCAAAAACTACAAGTCGCAGTTCAAGCCCAATTATATATTTGGACACGGAATAAATGTAGCTACAATTCAGGATAAAAATTGTTTAAATCGGTGATGAAGAAAAATCTACTACTTTTTTACGGTCTACCCAAAACTTCATTTTCTCAAAAACTACAAGTCGCAGTTCATGCCCAATTATATATTTGGACACGGAGTAAATGTAGCTACAATTCTGCATAAAAATTGTTTAAATCGGTGATAAAGAAAAATCTACTACTTTTTACGGTTTATCCAAAACTTCATTTTCTCAAAAACTACAAGTCTCAGGTCAAGTCAAAATATATATTTGGACACGGAATAAATGTAGCTACAATTCTGCATAAAAATTGTTTATATCGGTGATGAAGAAAAATCGACTACTTTTTTACGGTCTACCCAAAACTTCATTTTCTCAAAAACTACAAGTCGCAGTTCATGCCCAATTATATATTTGGACACGGAGTAAATATAGCTACAATTCTGCATAAAAATTGTTTAAATCGGTGATAAAGAAAAATCTACTACTTTTTTACGGTTTATCCAAAACGTCATTTTCTCAAAAACTACAAGTCAGGTCAAGTCAAATAATATATTTGGACACGGAGTAAATGTAGCTACAATTCTGCATAAAAATTGTTTTCATCGGTGATGAAGAAAATTCTACTACTTTTTTACGGTTTATCCAAAACTTCATTTTCTCAAAATCTATGTCGCAGATCAGGCCCTATTATATATTTGGACAATTAGTAAATGTAGCTAGAATTCTGCTTAAAAATTGTTTAAATCGGTGATGAAGAAAAGTCGCAGATCAAGCCCAATTATATATTTGGACACGGAGTAAATGTAGCTACAATTCTGCATAAAAATTGTTTATATCGGTGATGAAGAAAATTCTACTACTTTTTTACGGTCTACCCAAAACTTCATTTTCTCAAAAACTACAAGTCGCAGTTCATGACCAATTATATATTTGGACATGGAGTAAATGTAGCTACAATTCTGCATAAAAATTGTTTACATCGGTGATGAAGAAAATTCTACTCCTTTTTTATCGTCTACCCAAAACATTTTCTCAAAAACTACAAGTCTCAGGTCAAGCCAAATTATATATTTGGACACGGAGTAAATGTAGCTACAATTCTGCATAAAAATTGCTTATATCGGTGATGAAGAAAAATCGACTACTTTTTTACGGTCTACCCAAAACTTAATTTTCTCAAAAACTACAAGTCGCAGTTCATGCCCAATTATATATTTGGACACGGAGTAAATGTAACTACAATTCTGCATGGAAATTGTTTATATCGTTGATGAAGAAAAAATCGACTACTTATTTACGGTCTACCCAAAACTTAATTTTCTCAAAAACTACAAGTCGCAGTTCATGCCCAATTATATATTTGGACACGGAGTAAATGTAACTACAATTCTGCATGAAAATTGTTTAAATCGGTGATGAAGAAAAATCTACTACTTTTTTACGGTTTATCCAAAACTTCATTTTCTCAAAAACTACGTCTCAGGTCAAGTAAAATTATATATTTGGACACGGAATAAATGTAGCTACAATTCTGCATAAAAATTGTTTAAATCGGTGATGAAGAAAAAATCGACTACTTTTTTACGGTCTCCCAAATCTTCATTTTCTCAAAAACTACAAGTCGCAGTTCAAGCCCAATTAAATATTTGGACACGGAGTAAATGTAGCTACAATTCTGCATAAAAATTGTTTATATCGGTGATGAAGAAAAATCTACTACTTTTTTACGGTTTATCCAAAACTTCATTTTCTCAAAAACTACAAGTCAGGTCAAGTCAAATTATATATTTGGACACGGAATAAATGTAGCGACAATTCTGCATAAAAATTGTTTAAATCGGTGGTGAAGAAAAATCGAATCCTTTTTTACGGTCTACCCAAATCTTCATTTTCTTAAAAACTACAAGTCGCAGTTCATGCCCAATTATATATTTGGACACGGAGTAAATGTAGCTACAATTCTGCATAAAAATAGTTTACATCGGTGATGAAGAAAATTCTACTCCTTTTTTACCGTCTACCCAAAACATCATTTTCTCAAAATCGATGTCGCAGATCAGGCCCTATTATATATTTGGACACATAGTAAATGTAGCTACAATTTTGCATGAATATTGTTTAAATCGGTGATGAAGAAAAATCTACTACTTTTTTACGGTTTATCCAAAACTTCATTTTCTCAAAAACTACAAGTCAGGTCAAGTCAAATAATATATTTGGACACGGAGTAAATGTAGCTACAATTCTGCATAAAAATTGTTTTCATCTTTGATGAAGAAAATTCTACTACTTTTTTACGTTCTATCCAAAACTTCATTTTCTCAAAATCAATGTCGCAGATCTAGCCCTATTGTATATTTGGACACTTAGTAAATGTAGCTACAATTCTGCATAAAAATTGTTTAAATTGGTGATGAAGAAAAATCTACTACTTTTTTACGGTTTATCCAAAACTTCATTTTCTCAAAATCGATGTCACAGATCAGGCCCTATTATATATTTGGACACATAGTAAATGTAGCTACAATTCTGCATAAAAATTGTTTATATCGGTGATGAAGAAAATTTTACTACTTTTTTACGGTCTACCCAAAACTTCACGTTCTCAAAAACTACAAGTCGCAGTTCAAGCCCAATTATATATTTGGACACGGAATAAATGTAGCTACAATTCTGCATAAAAATTGTTTAAATCGGTGATGAAGAAAATTCTACTACTTTTTTACGGTCTACCCAAAACTTGATTTTCTCAAAAACTACAAGTCGCAGATCAAGTCAAATTATATATTTGGACACGTGGGAAATGTAGCTACAATTCTGCATCAAAATTGTTCAAATCGGTGATGAAGAAAAATCTGCTACTTTTTTACGGTCTACCCAAAACTTGATTTTCTCAAAAACTACAAGTCGCAGATCAAGTCAAATTATATATTTGGACACGTAGGAAATGTAGCTACAATTCTGCATTAAAATTGTTCAAATCGGTGATGAAGAAAAATCTGCTACTTTTTTACGGTCTACCCAAATATTCACTTTCTCAAAAACTACAAGTCGCAGATCAAGTCAAATTATATATTTGGACACGTAGGAAATGTAGCTACAATTCTGCATCAAAATTGTTTAAATCGGTGATGAAGAAAAATCTACTACTTTTTTACGGTCCACCCAAATCTTCATTTTCTCAAAAACTACAAGTCGCAGATCAAGTCAAATTATATATTTGGACACGTAGGAAATGTAGCTACAATTCTGCATCAAAATTGTTCAAATCGGTGATGAAGAAAAATCTACTACTTTTTTACGTTCTACCCAAATCTTCATTTTCTCAAAAACTACAAGTCGCAGATCAAGTCAAATTATATATTTGGACACATAGGAAATGTAGCTACAATTCTGCATCAAAATTGTTCAAATCGGTGATGAAGAAAAATCTACTACTTTTTTACGGTCCCCCCAAACCTTCATTTTCTCAAAAACTACAAGTCGCAGATCAAGTCAAATTATATATTTGGACACGTAGGAAATGTAGCTACAATTCTGCATCAAAATTGTTTAAATCGGTGATGAAGAAAAATCTACTACTTCTTTACGGTCTACCCAAATCTTCATTTTCTCAAAAACTACAAGTCGCAGATCAAGTCAAATTATATATTTGGACACGTAGGAAATGTAGCTACAATTCTGCATCAAAATTGTTTAAATTGGTGATGAAGAAAAATCTACTACTTTTCTACGGTCCACCCAAATCTTCATTTTCTCAAAAACTACAAGTCAGGTCAAGTCAAATTATATATTTGGACACGGAATAAATGTAGCGACAATTCTGCATAAAAATTGTTTAAATCGGTGATGAAGAAAAATCGCAGATCAAGCCCAATTATATATTTGGACACGGAGTAAATGTAGCTACAATTCTGCATAAAAATTGTTTAAATCGGACCAATTATATATTTGGACACGGAGTAAATGTAGCTACAATTCTGCATAAAAATTGTTTAAATCGGTGATGAATAAAAATCGCAGATCAAGATCAATTATATATTTGGACACGGAATAAATGTAGCGACAATTCTGCATAAAAGTTGTTTAAATCGGTGATGAAGAAAAATCGACTACTTTTTTACGGTCTCCCAAATCTTCATTTTCTCAAAAACTACAAGTCGCAGTTCAACCCCATTTATATATTTGGACACGGAGTAAATGTAGCTACAATTCTGCATAAAAATTGTTTAAATCGGTGAAGAAGAAAAATCGCACATCAAGCCCAATTATATATTTGGACACGGAATAAATGTAGCGACAATTCTGCATAAAAGTTGTTTAAATCGGTGATGAAGAAAAATCGACTACTTTTTTACGGTTTATCCAAAACTTCATTTTCTCAAAAACTACAAGTCAGGTCAAGTAAAATTATATATTTGGACACGGAGTAAATGTAGCTACAATTCTGCAGAAAAATTGTTTAAATCGGTGATGAAGAAAAATCGCAGATCAAGCCCAATTATATATTTGGACACGGAGTAAATGTAGCTACAATTCTGCATAAAAATTGTTTAAATCGGTGATGAAGAAAATTCTACTACTTTTTTACGGTCTACCCAAAACTTCACGTTCTCAAAAACTACAAGTCGCAGTTCAAGCCCAATTATATATTTGGACACGGAATAAATGTAGCTACAATTCAGGATAAAAATTGTTTAAATCGGTGATGAAGAAAAATCTACTACTTTTTTACGGTTTATCCAAAACTTCATTTTCTCAAAAACTACAAGTCAGGTCAAGTCAAATTATATATTTGGACACGGAATAAATGTAGCGACAATTCTGCATAAAAATTGTTTAAATCGGTGGTGAAGAAAAATCGAATCCTTTTTTACGGTCTACCCAAATCTTCATTTTCTTAAAAACTACAAGTCGCAGTTCAGCTACAATTTTACAATGTAGCTACAATTCTGCATAAAAATTGTTTATATCGGTGATGAAGAAAATTTTACTACTTTTTTACGGTCTACCCAAAACTTCACGTTCTCAAAAACTACAAGTCGCAGTTCAAGCCCAATTATATATATGGACACGGAATAAATGTAGCTACAATTCTGCATAAAAATTGTTTAAATCGGTGATGAAGAAAAATCTACTACTTTTTTACGGTTTATCCAAAACTTCATTTTCTCAAAATCAATGTCGCAGATCTAGCCCTATTGTATATTTGGACACTTAGTAAATGTAGCTACAATTCTGCATAAAAATTGTTTAAATCGGTGATGAAGAAAAATCTACTACTTTTTTACGGTTTATCCAAAACTTCATTTTCTCAAAATCGATGTCGCAGATCAGGCCCTATTATATATTTGGACACATAGTAAATGTAGCTACAATTCTGCATAAAAATTGTTTATATCGGTGATGAAGAAAATTCTACTACTTTTTTACGGTCTACCCAAAACTTCACGTTCTCAAAAACTACAAGTCGCAGTTCAAGCCCAATTATATATTTGGACACGGAATAAATGTAGCTACAATTCTGCATAAAAATTGTTTATATCGGTGATGAAGAAAATTCTACTACTTTTTTACGGTCTACCCAAAACTTCACGTTCTCAAAAACTACAAGTCGCAGTTCAAGCCCAATTATATATTTGGACACGGAATAAATGTAGCTACAATTCAGGATAAAAATTGTTTAAATCGGTGATGAAGAAAAATCTACTACTTTTTTACGGTTTATCCAAAACTTCATTTTCTCAAAAACTACAAGTCTCAGGTCAAGTCAAAATATATATTTGGACACGGAATAAATGTAGCTACAATTCTGCATAAAAATTGTTTATATCGGTGATGAAGAAAAATCGACTACTTTTTTACGGTCTACCCAAAACTTCATTTTCTCAAAAACTACAAGTCGCAGATCAAGTCAAATTATATATTTGGACACATAGGAAATGTAGCTACAATTCTGCATCAAAATTGTTCAAATCGGTGATGAAGAAAAATCGACTACTTTTTTACGGTCCCCCCAAACCTTCATTTTCTCAAAAACTACAAGTCGCAGATCAAGTCAAATTATATATTTGGACACGTAGGAAATGTAGCTACAATTCTGCATCAAAATTGTTTAAATCGGTGATGAAGAAAAATCTACTACTTCTTTACGGTCTACCCAAATCTTCATTTTCTCAAAAACTACAAGTCGCAGATCAAGTCAAATTATATATTTGGACACGTAGGAAATGTAGCTACAATTCTGCATCAAAATTGTTTAAATTGGTGATGAAGAAAAATCTACTACTTTTCTACGGTCCACCCAAATCTTCATTTTCTCAAAAACTACAAGTCAGGTCAAGTCAAATTATATATTTGGACACGGAATAAATGTAGCGACAATTCTGCATAAAAATTGTTTAAATCGGTGATGAAGAAAAATCGCAGATCAAGCCCAATTATATATTTGGACACGGAGTAAATGTAGCTACAATTCTGCATAAAAATTGTTTAAATCGGACCAATTATATATTTGGACACGGAGTAAATGTAGCTACAATTCTGCATAAAAATTGTTTAAATCGGTGATGAATAAAAATCGCAGATCAAGATCAATTATATATTTGGACACGGAATAAATGTAGCGACAATTCTGCATAAAAGTTGTTTAAATCGGTGATGAAGAAAAATCGACTACTTTTTTACGGTCTCCCAAATCTTCATTTTCTCAAAAACTACAAGTCGCAGTTCAACCCCATTTATATATTTGGACACGGAGTAAATGTAGCTACAATTCTGCATAAAAATTGTTTAAATCGGTGAAGAAGAAAAATCGCACATCAAGCCCAATTATATATTTGGACACGGAATAAATCTAGCGACAATTCTGCATAAAAGTTGTTTAAATCGGTGATGAAGAAAAATCGACTACTTTTTTACGGTTTATCCAAAACTTCATTTTCTCAAAAACTACAAGTCAGGTCAAGTAAAATTATATATTTGGACACGGAGTAAATGTAGCTACAATTCTGCAGAAAAATTGTTTAAATCGGTGATGAAGAAAAATCGCAGATCAAGCCCAATTATATATTTGGACACGGAGTAAATGTAGCTACAATTCTGCATAAAAATTGTTTAAATCGGTGATGAAGAAAATTCTACTACTTTTTTACGGTCTACCCAAAACTTCACGTTCTCAAAAACTACAAGTCGCAGTTCAAGCCCAATTATATATTTGGACACGGAATAAATGTAGCTACAATTCAGGATAAAAATTGTTTAAATCGGTGATGAAGAAAAATCTACTACTTTTTTACGGTTTATCCAAAACTTCATTTTCTCAAAAACTACAAGTCAGGTCAAGTCAAATTATATATTTGGACACGGAATAAATGTAGCGACAATTCTGCATAAAAATTGTTTAAATCGGTGGTGAAGAAAAATCGAATCCTTTTTTACGGTCTACCCAAATCTTCATTTTCTTAAAAACTACAAGTCGCAGTTCAGCTACAATTTTACAATGTAGCTACAATTCTGCATAAAAATTGTTTATATCGGTGATGAAGAAAATTTTACTACTTTTTTACGGTCTACCCAAAACTTCACGTTCTCAAAAACTACAAGTCGCAGTTCAAGCCCAATTATATATATGGACACGGAATAAATGTAGCTACAATTCTGCATAAAAATTGTTTAAATCGGTGATGAAGAAAAATCTACTACTTTTTTACGGTTTATCCAAAACTTCATTTTCTCAAAATCAATGTCGCAGATCTAGCCCTATTGTATATTTGGACACTTAGTAAATGTAGCTACAATTCTGCATAAAAATTGTTTAAATCGGTGATGAAGAAAAATCTACTACTTTTTTACGGTTTATCCAAAACTTCATTTTCTCAAAATCGATGTCGCAGATCAGGCCCTATTATATATTTGGACACATAGTAAATGTAGCTACAATTCTGCATAAAAATTGTTTATATCGGTGATGAAGAAAATTCTACTACTTTTTTACGGTCTACCCAAAACTTCACGTTCTCAAAAACTACAAGTCGCAGTTCAAGCCCAATTATATATTTGGACACGGAATAAATGTAGCTACAATTCTGCATAAAAATTGTTTATATCGGTGATGAAGAAAATTCTACTACTTTTTTACGGTCTACCCAAAACTTCACGTTCTCAAAAACTACAAGTCGCAGTTCAAGCCCAATTATATATTTGGACACGGAATAAATGTAGCTACAATTCAGGATAAAAATTGTTTAAATCGGTGATGAAGAAAAATCTACTACTTTTTTACGGTCTACCCAAAACTTCATTTTCTCAAAAACTACAAGTCGCAGTTCATGCCCAATTATATATTTGGACACGGAGTAAATGTAGCTACAATTCTGCATAAAAATTGTTTAAATCGGTGATAAAGAAAAATCTACTACTTTTTTACGGTTTATCCAAAACTTCATTTTCTCAAAAACTACAAGTCTCAGGTCAAGTCAAAATATATATTTGGACACGGAATAAATGTAGCTACAATTCTGCATAAAAATTGTTTATATCGGTGATGAAGAAAAATCGACTACTTTTTTACGGTCTACCCAAAACTTCATTTTCTCAAAAACTACAAGTCGCAGTTCATGCCCAATTATATATTTGGACACGGAGTAAATATAGCTACAATTCTGCATAAAAATTGTTTAAATCGGTGATAAAGAAAAATCTACTACTTTTTTACGGTTTATCCAAAACGTCATTTTCTCAAAAACTACAAGTCAGGTCAAGTCAAATAATATATTTGGACACGGAGTAAATGTAGCTACAATTCTGCATAAAAATTGTTTTCATCGGTGATGAAGAAAATTCTACTACTTTTTTACGGTTTATCCAAAACTTCATTTTCTCAAAATCTATGTCGCAGATCAGGCCCTATTATATATTTGGACAATTAGTAAATGTAGCTAGAATTCTGCTTAAAAATTGTTTAAATCGGTGATGAAGAAAAGTCGCAGATCAAGCCCAATTATATATTTGGACACGGAGTAAATGTAGCTACAATTCTGCATAAAAATTGTTTATATCGGTGATGAAGAAAATTCTACTACTTTTTTACGGTCTACCCAAAACTTCATTTTCTCAAAAACTACAAGTCGCAGTTCATGACCAATTATATATTTGGACATGGAGTAAATGTAGCTACAATTCTGCATAAAAATTGTTTACATCGGTGATGAAGAAAATTCTACTCCTTTTTTATCGTCTACCCAAAACATTTTCTCAAAAACTACAAGTCTCAGGTCAAGCCAAATTATATATTTGGACACGGAGTAAATGTAGCTACAATTCTGCATAAAAATTGCTTATATCGGTGATGAAGAAAAATCGACTACTTTTTTACGGTCTACCCAAAACTTAATTTTCTCAAAAACTACAAGTCGCAGTTCATGCCCAATTATATATTTGGACACGGAGTAAATGTAACTACAATTCTGCATGGAAATTGTTTATATCGTTGATGAAGAAAAAATCGACTACTTATTTACGGTCTACCCAAAACTTAATTTTCTCAAAAACTACAAGTCGCAGTTCATGCCCAATTATATATTTGGACACGGAGTAAATGTAACTACAATTCTGCATGAAAATTGTTTAAATCGGTGATGAAGAAAAATCTACTACTTTTTTACGGTTTATCCAAAACTTCATTTTCTCAAAAACTACGTCTCAGGTCAAGTAAAATTATATATTTGGACACGGAATAAATGTAGCTACAATTCTGCATAAAAATTGTTTAAATCGGTGGTGAAGAAAAATCGAATCCTTTTTTACGGTCTACCCAAATCTTCATTTTCTTAAAAACTACAAGTCGCAGTTCATGCCCAATTATATATTTGGACACGGAGTAAATGTAGCTACAATTCTGCATAAAAATTGTTTATATCGGTGATGAAGAAAATTCTACTACTTTTTTACGGTCTACCCAAAACTTCATTTTCTCAAAAACTACAAGTCGCAGTTCATGCCCAATTATATATTTGGACACGGAGTAAATATAGCTACAATTCTGCATAAAAATTGTTTAAATCGGTGATAAAGAAAAATCTACTACTTTTTTACGGTTTATCCAAAACGTCATTTTCTCAAAAACTACAAGTCAGGTCAAGTCAAATAATATATTTGGACACGGAGTAAATGTAGCTACAATTCTGCATAAAAATTGTTTTCATCGGTGATGAAGAAAATTCTACTACTTTTTTACGGTTTATCCAAAACTTCATTTTCTCAAAATCTATGTCGCAGATCAGGCCCTATTATATATTTGGACAATTAGTAAATGTAGCTAGAATTCTGCTTAAAAATTGTTTAAATCGGTGATGAAGAAAAGTCGCAGATCAAGCCCAATTATATATTTGGACACGGAGTAAATGTAGCTACAATTCTGCATAAAAATTGTTTATATCGGTGATGAAGAAAATTCTACTACTTTTTTACGGTCTACCCAAAACTTCATTTTCTCAAAAACTACAAGTCGCAGTTCATGACCAATTATATATTTGGACATGGAGTAAATGTAGCTACAATTCTGCATAAAAATTGTTTACATCGGTGATGAAGAAAATTCTACTCCTTTTTTATCGTCTACCCAAAACATTTTCTCAAAAACTACAAGTCTCAGGTCAAGCCAAATTATATATTTGGACACGGAGTAAATGTAGCTACAATTCTGCATAAAAATTGCTTATATCGGTGATGAAGAAAAATCGACTACTTTTTTACGGTCTACCCAAAACTTAATTTTCTCAAAAACTACAAGTCGCAGTTCATGCCCAATTATATATTTGGACACGGAGTAAATGTAACTACAATTCTGCATGGAAATTGTTTATATCGTTGATGAAGAAAAAATCGACTACTTATTTACGGTCTACCCAAAACTTAATTTTCTCAAAAACTACAAGTCGCAGTTCATGCCCAATTATATATTTGGACACGGAGTAAATGTAACTACAATTCTGCATGAAAATTGTTTAAATCGGTGATGAAGAAAAATCTACTACTTTTTTACGGTTTATCCAAAACTTCATTTTCTCAAAAACTACGTCTCAGGTCAAGTAAAATTATATATTTGGACACGGAATAAATGTAGCTACAATTCTGCATAAAAATTGTTTAAATCGGTGATGAAGAAAAAATCGACTACTTTTTTACGGTCTCCCAAATCTTCATTTTCTCAAAAACTACAAGTCGCAGTTCAAGCCCAATTAAATATTTGGACACGGAGTAAATGTAGCTACAATTCTGCATAAAAATTGTTTATATCGGTGATGAAGAAAAATCTACTACTTTTTTACGGTTTATCCAAAACTTCATTTTCTCAAAAACTACAAGTCAGGTCAAGTCAAATTATATATTTGGACACGGAATAAATGTAGCGACAATTCTGCATAAAAATTGTTTAAATCGGTGGTGAAGAAAAATCGAATCCTTTTTTACGGTCTACCCAAATCTTCATTTTCTTAAAAACTACAAGTCGCAGTTCATGCCCAATTATATATTTGGACACGGAGTAAATGTAGCTACAATTCTGCATAAAAATAGTTTACATCGGTGATGAAGAAAATTCTACTCCTTTTTTACCGTCTACCCAAAACATCATTTTCTCAAAATCGATGTCGCAGATCAGGCCCTATTATATATTTGGACACATAGTAAATGTAGCTACAATTTTGCATGAATATTGTTTAAATCGGTGATGAAGAAAAATCTACTACTTTTTTACGGTTTATCCAAAACTTCATTTTCTCAAAAACTACAAGTCAGGTCAAGTCAAATAATATATTTGGACACGGAGTAAATGTAGCTACAATTCTGCATAAAAATTGTTTTCATCTTTGATGAAGAAAATTCTACTACTTTTTTACGTTCTATCCAAAACTTCATTTTCTCAAAATCAATGTCGCAGATCTAGCCCTATTGTATATTTGGACACTTAGTAAATGTAGCTACAATTCTGCATAAAAATTGTTTAAATTGGTGATGAAGAAAAATCTACTACTTTTTTACGGTTTATCCAAAACTTCATTTTCTCAAAATCGATGTCACAGATCAGGCCCTATTATATATTTGGACACATAGTAAATGTAGCTACAATTCTGCATAAAAATTGTTTATATCGGTGATGAAGAAAATTTTACTACTTTTTTACGGTCTACCCAAAACTTCACGTTCTCAAAAACTACAAGTCGCAGTTCAAGCCCAATTATATATTTGGACACGGAATAAATGTAGCTACAATTCTGCATAAAAATTGTTTAAATCGGTGATGAAGAAAATTCTACTACTTTTTTACGGTCTACCCAAAACTTGATTTTCTCAAAAACTACAAGTCGCAGATCAAGTCAAATTATATATTTGGACACGTAGGAAATGTAGCTACAATTCTGCATCAAAATTGTTTAAATCGGTGATGAAGAAAAATCTACTACTTTTTTACGGTCCACCCAAATCTTCATTTTCTCAAAAACTACAAGTCGCAGATCAAGTCAAATTATATATTTGGACACGTAGGAAATGTAGCTACAATTCTGCATCAAAATTGTTCAAATCGGTGATGAAGAAAAATCTACTACTTTTTTACGTTCTACCCAAATCTTCATTTTCTCAAAAACTACAAGTCGCAGATCAAGTCAAATTATATATTTGGACACATAGGAAATGTAGCTACAATTCTGCATCAAAATTGTTCAAATCGGTGATGAAGAAAAATCTACTACTTTTTTACGGTCCCCCCAAACCTTCATTTTCTCAAAAACTACAAGTCGCAGATCAAGTCAAATTATATATTTGGACACGTAGGAAATGTAGCTACAATTCTGCATCAAAATTGTTTAAATCGGTGATGAAGAAAAATCTACTACTTCTTTACGGTCTACCCAAATCTTCATTTTCTCAAAAACTACAAGTCGCAGATCAAGTCAAATTATATATTTGGACACGTAGGAAATGTAGCTACAATTCTGCATCAAAATTGTTTAAATTGGTGATGAAGAAAAATCTACTACTTTTCTACGGTCCACCCAAATCTTCATTTTCTCAAAAACTACAAGTCAGGTCAAGTCAAATTATATATTTGGACACGGAATAAATGTAGCGACAATTCTGCATAAAAATTGTTTAAATCGGTGATGAAGAAAAATCGCAGATCAAGCCCAATTATATATTTGGACACGGAGTAAATGTAGCTACAATTCTGCATAAAAATTGTTTAAATCGGACCAATTATATATTTGGACACGGAGTAAATGTAGCTACAATTCTGCATAAAAATTGTTTAAATCGGTGATGAATAAAAATCGCAGATCAAGATCAATTATATATTTGGACACGGAATAAATGTAGCGACAATTCTGCATAAAAGTTGTTTAAATCGGTGATGAAGAAAAATCGACTACTTTTTTACGGTCTCCCAAATCTTCATTTTCTCAAAAACTACAAGTCGCAGTTCAACCCCATTTATATATTTGGACACGGAGTAAATGTAGCTACAATTCTGCATAAAAATTGTTTAAATCGGTGAAGAAGAAAAATCGCACATCAAGCCCAATTATATATTTGGACACGGAATAAATGTAGCGACAATTCTGCATAAAAGTTGTTTAAATCGGTGATGAAGAAAAATCGACTACTTTTTTACGGTTTATCCAAAACTTCATTTTCTCAAAAACTACAAGTCAGGTCAAGTAAAATTATATATTTGGACACGGAGTAAATGTAGCTACAATTCTGCAGAAAAATTGTTTAAATCGGTGATGAAGAAAAATCGCAGATCAAGCCCAATTATATATTTGGACACGGAGTAAATGTAGCTACAATTCTGCATAAAAATTGTTTAAATCGGTGATGAAGAAAATTCTACTACTTTTTTACGGTCTACCCAAAACTTCATTTTCTCAAAAACTACAAGTCAGGTCAAGTCAAATAATATATTTGGACACGGAATAAATGTAGCGACAATTCTGCATAAAAGTTGTTTAAATCGGTGATGAAGAAAAATCGACTACTTTTTTACGGTTTATCCAAAACTTCATTTTCTCAAAAACTACAAGTCAGGTCAAGTAAAATTATATATTTGGACACGGAGTAAATGTAGCTACAATTCTGCAGAAAAATTGTTTAAATCGGTGATGAAGAAAAATCGCAGATCAAGCCCTATTATATATTTGGACACATAGTAAATGTAGCTACAATTCTGCATAAAAATTGTTTATATCGGTGATGAAGAAAATTCTACTACTTTTTTACGGTCTACCCAAAACTTCACGTTCTCAAAAACTACAAGTCGCAGTTCAAGCCCAATTATATATTTGGACACGGAATAAATGTAGCTACAATTCAGGATAAAAATTGTTTAAATCGGTGATGAAGAAAAATCTACTACTTTTTTACGGTTTATCCAAAACTTCATTTTCTCAAAAACTACAAGTCAGGTCAAGTCAAATTATATATTTGGACACGGAATAAATGTAGCGACAATTCTGCATAAAAATTGTTTAAATCGGTGGTGAAGAAAAATCGAATCCTTTTTTACGGTCTACCCAAATCTTCATTTTCTTAAAAACTACAAGTCGCAGTTCATGCCCAATTATATATTTGGACACGGAGTAAATGTAACTACAATTCTGCATGAAAATTGTTTAAATCGGTGATGAAGAAAAATCTACTACTTTTTTACGGTTTATCCAAAACTTCATTTTCTCAAAAACTACAAGTCAGGTCAAGTCAAATTATATATTTGGACACGGAATAAATGTAGCGACAATTCTGCATAAAAATTGTTTAAATCGGTGGTGAAGAAAAATCGAATCCTTTTTTACGGTCTACCCAAATCTTCATTTTCTTAAAAACTACAAGTCGCAGTTCATGCCCAATTATATATTTGGACACGTAGGAAATGTAGCTACAATTCTGCATCAAAATTGTTCAAATCGGTGATGAAGAAAAATCTGCTACTTTTTTACGGTCTACCCAAAACTTGATTTTCTCAAAAACTACAAGTCGCAGATCAAGTCAAATTATATATTTGGACACGTAGGAAATGTAGCTACAATTCTGCATCAAAATTGTTCAAATCGGTGATGAAGAAAAATCTGCTACTTTTTTACGGTCTACCCAAATATTCACTTTCTCAAAAACTACAAGTCGCAGATCAAGTCAAATTATATATTTGGACACGTAGGAAATGTAGCTACAATTCTGCATCAAAATTGTTTAAATCGGTGATGAAGAAAAATCTACTACTTTTTTACGGTCCACCCAAATCTTCATTTTCTCAAAAACTACAAGTCGCAGATCAAGTCAAATCATATATTTGGACACGTAGGAAATGTAGCTACAATTCTGCATCAAAATTGTTCAAATCGGTGATGAAGAAAAATCTACTACTTTTTTACGTTCTACCCAAATCTTCATTTTCTCAAAAACTACAAGTCGCAGATCAAGTCAAATTATATATTTGGACACATAGGAAATGTAGCTACAATTCTGCATCAAAATTGTTCAAATCGGTGATGAAGAAAAATCTACTACTTTTTTACGGTCCCCCCAAATCTTCATTTTCTCAAAAACTACAAGTCGCAGATCAAGTCAAATTATATATTTGGACACGTAGGAAATGTAGCTACAATTCTGCATCAAAATTGTTTAAATTGGTGATGAAGAAAAATCTACTACTTTTCTACGGTCCACCCAAATCTTCATTTTCTCAAAAACTACAAGTCAGGTCAAGTCAAATTATATATTTGGACACGGAATAAATGTAGCGACAATTCTGCATAAAAATTGTTTAAATCGGTGATGAAGAAAAATCGCAGATCAAGCCCAATTATATATTTGGACACGGAGTAAATGTAGCTACAATTCTGCATAAAAATTGTTTAAATCGGACCAATTATATATTTGGACACGGAGTAAATGTAGCTACAATTCTGCATAAAAATTGTTTAAATCGGTGATGAATAAAAATCGCAGATCAAGATCAATTATATATTTGGACACGGAATAAATGTAGCGACAATTCTGCATAAAAGTTGTTTAAATCGGTGATGAAGAAAAATCGACTACTTTTTTACGGTCTCCCAAATCTTCATTTTCTCAAAAACTACAAGTCGCAGTTCAAGCCCAATTATATATTTGGACACGGAGTAAATGTAGCTACAATTCTGCATAAAAATTGTTTAAATCGGTGAAGAAGAAAAATCGCACATCAAGCCCAATTATATATTTGGACACGGAATAAATGTAGCGACAATTCTGCATAAAAGTTGTTTAAATCGGTGATGAAGAAAAATCGACTACTTTTTTACGGTTTATCCAAAACTTCATTTTCTCAAAAACTACAAGTCAGGTCAAGTAAAATTATATATTTGGACACGGAGTAAATGTAGCTACAATTCTGCATAAAAATTGTTTAAATCGGTGATGAAGAAAATTCTACTACTTTTTTACGTTCTATCCAAAACTTCATTTTCTCAAAATCAATGTCGCAGATCAAGCCCTATTATATATTTGGACACATAGTAAATGTAGCTACAATTCTGCATAAAAATTGTTTATATCGGTGATGAAGAAAATTCTACTACTTTTTTACGGTCTACCCAAAACTTCACGTTCTCAAAAACTACAAGTCGCAGTTCAAGCCCAATTATATATTTGGACACGGAATAAATGTAGCTACAATTCAGGATAAAAATTGTTTAAATCGGTGATGAAGAAAAATCTACTACTTTTTTACGGTTTATCCAAAACTTCATTTTCTCAAAAACTACAAGTCAGGTCAAGTCAAATTATATATTTGGACACGGAATAAATGTAGCGACAATTCTGCATAAAAATTGTTTAAATCGGTGGTGAAGAAAAATCGAATCCTTTTTTACGGTCTACCCAAATCTTCATTTTCTTAAAAACTACAAGTCGCAGTTCAGCTACAATTTTACAATGTAGCTACAATTCTGCATAAAAATTGTTTATATCGGTGATGAAGAAAATTTTACTACTTTTTTACGGTCTACCCAAAACTTCACGTTCTCAAAAACTACAAGTCGCAGTTCAAGCCCAATTATATATATGGACACGGAATAAATGTAGCTACAATTCTGCATAAAAATTGTTTAAATCGGTGATGAAGAAAAATCTACTACTTTTTTACGGTTTATCCAAAACTTCATTTTCTCAAAATCAATGTCGCAGATCTAGCCCTATTGTATATTTGGACACTTAGTAAATGTAGCTACAATTCTGCATAAAAATTGTTTAAATCGGTGATGAAGAAAAATCTACTACTTTTTTACGGTTTATCCAAAACTTCATTTTCTCAAAATCGATGTCGCAGATCAGGCCCTATTATATATTTGGACACATAGTAAATGTAGCTACAATTCTGCATAAAAATTGTTTATATCGGTGATGAAGAAAATTCTACTACTTTTTTACGGTCTACCCAAAACTTCACGTTCTCAAAAACTACAAGTCGCAGTTCAAGCCCAATTATATATTTGGACACGGAATAAATGTAGCTACAATTCTGCATAAAAATTGTTTATATCGGTGATGAAGAAAATTCTACTACTTTTTTACGGTCTACCCAAAACTTCACGTTCTCAAAAACTACAAGTCGCAGTTCAAGCCCAATTATATATTTGGACACGGAATAAATGTAGCTACAATTCAGGATAAAAATTGTTTAAATCGGTGATGAAGAAAAATCTACTACTTTTTTACGGTCTACCCAAAACTTCATTTTCTCAAAAACTACAAGTCGCAGTTCATGCCCAATTATATATTTGGACACGGAGTAGATGTAGCTACAATTCTGCATAAAAATTGTTTAAATCGGTGATGAAGAAAAATCTACTACTTTTTTACGGTTTATCCAAAACTTCATTTTCTCAAAAACTACGTCTCAGGTCAAGTAAAATTATATATTTGGACACGGAATAAATGTAGCTACAATTCTGCATAAAAATTGTTTAAATCGGTGATGAAGAAAAAATCGACTACTTTTTTACGGTCTCCCAAATCTTCATTTTCTCAAAAACTACAAGTCGCAGTTCAAGCCCAATTAAATATTTGGACACGGAGTAAATGTAGCTACAATTCTGCATAAAAATTGTTTATATCGGTGATGAAGAAAAATCTACTACTTTTTTACGGTTTATCCAAAACTTCATTTTCTCAAAAACTACAAGTCAGGTCAAGTCAAATTATATATTTGGACACGGAATAAATGTAGCGACAATTCTGCATAAAAATTGTTTAAATCGGTGGTGAAGAAAAATCGAATCCTTTTTTACGGTCTACCCAAATCTTCATTTTCTTAAAAACTACAAGTCGCAGTTCATGCCCAATTATATATTTGGACACGGAGTAAATGTAGCTACAATTCTGCATAAAAATAGTTTACATCGGTGATGAAGAAAATTCTACTCCTTTTTTACCGTCTACCCAAAACATCATTTTCTCAAAATCGATGTCGCAGATCAGGCCCTATTATATATTTGGACACATAGTAAATGTAGCTACAATTTTGCATGAATATTGTTTAAATCGGTGATGAAGAAAAATCTACTACTTTTTTACGGTTTATCCAAAACTTCATTTTCTCAAAAACTACAAGTCAGGTCAAGTCAAATAATATATTTGGACACGGAGTAAATGTAGCTACAATTCTGCATAAAAATTGTTTTCATCTTTGATGAAGAAAATTCTACTACTTTTTTACGTTCTATCCAAAACTTCATTTTCTCAAAATCAATGTCGCAGATCTAGCCCTATTGTATATTTGGACACTTAGTAAATGTAGCTACAATTCTGCATAAAAATTGTTTAAATTGGTGATGAAGAAAAATCTACTACTTTTTTACGGTTTATCCAAAACTTCATTTTCTCAAAATCGATGTCACAGATCAGGCCCTATTATATATTTGGACACATAGTAAATGTAGCCACAATTCTGCATAAAAATTGTTTATATCGGTGATGAAGAAAATTTTACTACTTTTTTACGGTCTACCCAAAACTTCACGTTCTCAAAAACTACAAGTCGCAGTTCAAGCCCAATTATATATTTGGACACGGAATAAATGTAGCTACAATTCTGCATAAAAATTGTTTAAATCGGTGATGAAGAAAATTCTACTACTTTTTTACGGTCTACCCAAAACTTGATTTTCTCAAAAACTACAAGTCGCAGATCAAGTCAAATTATATATTTGGACACGTGGGAAATGTAGCTACAATTCTGCATCAAAATTGTTCAAATCGGTGATGAAGAAAAATCTGCTACTTTTTTACGGTCTACCCAAAACTTGATTTTCTCAAAAACTACAAGTCGCAGATCAAGTCAAATTATATATTTGGACACGTAGGAAATGTAGCTACAATTCTGCATTAAAATTGTTCAAATCGGTGATGAAGAAAAATCTGCTACTTTTTTACGGTCTACCCAAATATTCACTTTCTCAAAAACTACAAGTCGCAGATCAAGTCAAATTATATATTTGGACACGTAGGAAATGTAGCTACAATTCTGCATCAAAATTGTTTAAATCGGTGATGAAGAAAAATCTACTACTTTTTTACGGTCCACCCAAATCTTCATTTTCTCAAAAACTACAAGTCGCAGATCAAGTCAAATTATATATTTGGACACGTAGGAAATGTAGCTACAATTCTGCATCAAAATTGTTCAAATCGGTGATGAAGAAAAATCTACTACTTTTTTACGTTCTACCCAAATCTTCATTTTCTCAAAAACTACAAGTCGCAGATCAAGTCAAATTATATATTTGGACACATAGGAAATGTAGCTACAATTCTGCATCAAAATTGTTCAAATCGGTGATGAAGAAAAATCTACTACTTTTTTACGGTCCCCCCAAACCTTCATTTTCTCAAAAACTACAAGTCGCAGATCAAGTCAAATTATATATTTGGACACGTAGGAAATGTAGCTACAATTCTGCATCAAAATTGTTTAAATCGGTGATGAAGAAAAATCTACTACTTCTTTACGGTCTACCCAAATCTTCATTTTCTCAAAAACTACAAGTCGCAGATCAAGTCAAATTATATATTTGGACACGTAGGAAATGTAGCTACAATTCTGCATCAAAATTGTTTAAATTGGTGATGAAGAAAAATCTACTACTTTTCTACGGTCCACCCAAATCTTCATTTTCTCAAAAACTACAAGTCAGGTCAAGTCAAATTATATATTTGGACACGGAATAAATGTAGCGACAATTCTGCATAAAAATTGTTTAAATCGGTGATGAAGAAAAATCGCAGATCAAGCCCAATTATATATTTGGACACGGAGTAAATGTAGCTACAATTCTGCATAAAAATTGTTTAAATCGGACCAATTATATATTTGGACACGGAGTAAATGTAGCTACAATTCTGCATAAAAATTGTTTAAATCGGTGATGAATAAAAATCGCAGATCAAGATCAATTATATATTTGGACACGGAATAAATGTAGCGACAATTCTGCATAAAAGTTGTTTAAATCGGTGATGAAGAAAAATCGACTACTTTTTTACGGTCTCCCAAATCTTCATTTTCTCAAAAACTACAAGTCGCAGTTCAACCCCATTTATATATTTGGACACGGAGTAAATGTAGCTACAATTCTGCATAAAAATTGTTTAAATCGGTGAAGAAGAAAAATCGCACATCAAGCCCAATTATATATTTGGACACGGAATAAATGTAGCGACAATTCTGCATAAAAGTTGTTTAAATCGGTGATGAAGAAAAATCGACTACTTTTTTACGGTTTATCCAAAACTTCATTTTCTCAAAAACTACAAGTCAGGTCAAGTAAAATTATATATTTGGACACGGAGTAAATGTAGCTACAATTCTGCAGAAAAATTGTTTAAATCGGTGATGAAGAAAAATCGCAGATCAAGCCCAATTATATATTTGGACACGGAGTAAATGTAGCTACAATTCTGCATAAAAATTGTTTAAATCGGTGATGAAGAAAATTCTACTACTTTTTTACGGTCTACCCAAAACTTCATTTTCTCAAAAACTACAAGTCAGGTCAAGTCAAATAATATATTTGGACACGGAATAAATGTAGCGACAATTCTGCATAAAAGTTGTTTAAATCGGTGATGAAGAAAAATCGACTACTTTTTTACGGTTTATCCAAAACTTCATTTTCTCAAAAACTACAAGTCAGGTCAAGTAAAATTATATATTTGGACACGGAGTAAATGTAGCTACAATTCTGCAGAAAAATTGTTTAAATCGGTGATGAAGAAAAATCGCAGATCAAGCCCTATTATATATTTGGACACATAGTAAATGTAGCTACAATTCTGCATAAAAATTGTTTATATCGGTGATGAAGAAAATTTTACTACTTTTTTACGGTCTACCCAAAACTTCACGTTCTCAAAAACTACAAGTCGCAGTTCAAGCCCAATTATATATTTGGACACGGAATAAATGTAGCTACAATTCTGCATAAAAATTGTTTAAATCGGTGATGAAGAAAATTCTACTACTTTTTTACGGTCTACCCAAAACTTGATTTTCTCAAAAACTACAAGTCGCAGATCAAGTCAAATTATATATTTGGACACGTGGGAAATGTAGCTACAATTCTGCATCAAAATTGTTCAAATCGGTGATGAAGAAAAATCTGCTACTTTTTTACGGTCTACCCAAAACTTGATTTTCTCAAAAACTACAAGTCGCAGATCAAGTCAAATTATATATTTGGACACGTAGGAAATGTAGCTACAATTCTGCATTAAAATTGTTCAAATCGGTGATGAAGAAAAATCTGCTACTTTTTTACGGTCTACCCAAATATTCACTTTCTCAAAAACTACAAGTCGCAGATCAAGTCAAATTATATATTTGGACACGTAGGAAATGTAGCTACAATTCTGCATCAAAATTGTTTAAATCGGTGATGAAGAAAAATCTACTACTTTTTTACGGTCCACCCAAATCTTCATTTTCTCAAAAACTACAAGTCGCAGATCAAGTCAAATTATATATTTGGACACGTAGGAAATGTAGCTACAATTCTGCATCAAAATTGTTCAAATCGGTGATGAAGAAAAATCTACTACTTTTTTACGTTCTACCCAAATCTTCATTTTCTCAAAAACTACAAGTCGCAGATCAAGTCAAATTATATATTTGGACACATAGGAAATGTAGCTACAATTCTGCATCAAAATTGTTCAAATCGGTGATGAAGAAAAATCTACTACTTTTTTACGGTCCCCCCAAACCTTCATTTTCTCAAAAACTACAAGTCGCAGATCAAGTCAAATTATATATTTGGACACGTAGGAAATGTAGCTACAATTCTGCATCAAAATTGTTTAAATCGGTGATGAAGAAAAATCTACTACTTCTTTACGGTCTACCCAAATCTTCATTTTCTCAAAAACTACAAGTCGCAGATCAAGTCAAATTATATATTTGGACACGTAGGAAATGTAGCTACAATTCTGCATCAAAATTGTTTAAATTGGTGATGAAGAAAAATCTACTACTTTTCTACGGTCCACCCAAATCTTCATTTTCTCAAAAACTACAAGTCAGGTCAAGTCAAATTATATATTTGGACACGGAATAAATGTAGCGACAATTCTGCATAAAAATTGTTTAAATCGGTGATGAAGAAAAATCGCAGATCAAGCCCAATTATATATTTGGACACGGAGTAAATGTAGCTACAATTCTGCATAAAAATTGTTTAAATCGGACCAATTATATATTTGGACACGGAGTAAATGTAGCTACAATTCTGCATAAAAATTGTTTAAATCGGTGATGAATAAAAATCGCAGATCAAGATCAATTATATATTTGGACACGGAATAAATGTAGCGACAATTCTGCATAAAAGTTGTTTAAATCGGTGATGAAGAAAAATCGACTACTTTTTTACGGTCTCCCAAATCTTCATTTTCTCAAAAACTACAAGTCGCAGTTCAACCCCATTTATATATTTGGACACGGAGTAAATGTAGCTACAATTCTGCATAAAAATTGTTTAAATCGGTGAAGAAGAAAAATCGCACATCAAGCCCAATTATATATTTGGACACGGAATAAATGTAGCGACAATTCTGCATAAAAGTTGTTTAAATCGGTGATGAAGAAAAATCGACTACTTTTTTACGGTTTATCCAAAACTTCATTTTCTCAAAAACTACAAGTCAGGTCAAGTAAAATTATATATTTGGACACGGAGTAAATGTAGCTACAATTCTGCAGAAAAATTGTTTAAATCGGTGATGAAGAAAAATCGCAGATCAAGCCCAATTATATATTTGGACACGGAGTAAATGTAGCTACAATTCTGCATAAAAATTGTTTAAATCGGTGATGAAGAAAATTCTACTACTTTTTTACGGTCTACCCAAAACTTCATTTTCTCAAAAACTACAAGTCAGGTCAAGTCAAATAATATATTTGGACACGGAATAAATGTAGCGACAATTCTGCATAAAAGTTGTTTAAATCGGTGATGAAGAAAAATCGACTACTTTTTTACGGTTTATCCAAAACTTCATTTTCTCAAAAACTACAAGTCAGGTCAAGTAAAATTATATATTTGGACACGGAGTAAATGTAGCTACAATTCTGCAGAAAAATTGTTTAAATCGGTGATGAAGAAAAATCGCAGATCAAGCCCTATTATATATTTGGACACATAGTAAATGTAGCTACAATTCTGCATAAAAATTGTTTATATCGGTGATGAAGAAAATTTTACTACTTTTTTACGGTCTACCCAAAACTTCACGTTCTCAAAAACTACAAGTCGCAGTTCAAGCCCAATTATATATTTGGACACGGAATAAATGTAGCTACAATTCTGCATAAAAATTGTTTAAATCGGTGATGAAGAAAATTCTACTACTTTTTTACGGTCTACCCAAAACTTGATTTTCTCAAAAACTACAAGTCGCAGATCAAGTCAAATTATATATTTGGACACGTGGGAAATGTAGCTACAATTCTGCATCAAAATTGTTCAAATCGGTGATGAAGAAAAATCTGCTACTTTTTTACGGTCTACCCAAAACTTGATTTTCTCAAAAACTACAAGTCGCAGATCAAGTCAAATTATATATTTGGACACGTAGGAAATGTAGCTACAATTCTGCATTAAAATTGTTCAAATCGGTGATGAAGAAAAATCTGCTACTTTTTTACGGTCTACCCAAATATTCACTTTCTCAAAAACTACAAGTCGCAGATCAAGTCAAATTATATATTTGGACACGTAGGAAATGTAGCTACAATTCTGCATCAAAATTGTTTAAATCGGTGATGAAGAAAAATCTACTACTTTTTTACGGTCCACCCAAATCTTCATTTTCTCAAAAACTACAAGTCGCAGATCAAGTCAAATTATATATTTGGACACGTAGGAAATGTAGCTACAATTCTGCATCAAAATTGTTCAAATCGGTGATGAAGAAAAATCTACTACTTTTTTACGTTCTACCCAAATCTTCATTTTCTCAAAAACTACAAGTCGCAGATCAAGTCAAATTATATATTTGGACACATAGGAAATGTAGCTACAATTCTGCATCAAAATTGTTCAAATCGGTGATGAAGAAAAATCTACTACTTTTTTACGGTCCCCCCAAACCTTCATTTTCTCAAAAACTACAAGTCGCAGATCAAGTCAAATTATATATTTGGACACGTAGGAAATGTAGCTACAATTCTGCATCAAAATTGTTTAAATCGGTGATGAAGAAAAATCTACTACTTCTTTACGGTCTACCCAAATCTTCATTTTCTCAAAAACTACAAGTCGCAGATCAAGTCAAATTATATATTTGGACACGTAGGAAATGTAGCTACAATTCTGCATCAAAATTGTTTAAATTGGTGATGAAGAAAAATCTACTACTTTTCTACGGTCCACCCAAATCTTCATTTTCTCAAAAACTACAAGTCAGGTCAAGTCAAATTATATATTTGGACACGGAATAAATGTAGCGACAATTCTGCATAAAAATTGTTTAAATCGGTGATGAAGAAAAATCGCAGATCAAGCCCAATTATATATTTGGACACGGAGTAAATGTAGCTACAATTCTGCATAAAAATTGTTTAAATCGGACCAATTATATATTTGGACACGGAGTAAATGTAGCTACAATTCTGCATAAAAATTGTTTAAATCGGTGATGAATAAAAATCGCAGATCAAGATCAATTATATATTTGGACACGGAATAAATGTAGCGACAATTCTGCATAAAAGTTGTTTAAATCGGTGATGAAGAAAAATCGACTACTTTTTTACGGTCTCCCAAATCTTCATTTTCTCAAAAACTACAAGTCGCAGTTCAACCCCATTTATATATTTGGACACGGAGTAAATGTAGCTACAATTCTGCATAAAAATTGTTTAAATCGGTGAAGAAGAAAAATCGCACATCAAGCCCAATTATATATTTGGACACGGAATAAATGTAGCGACAATTCTGCATAAAAGTTGTTTAAATCGGTGATGAAGAAAAATCGACTACTTTTTTACGGTTTATCCAAAACTTCATTTTCTCAAAAACTACAAGTCAGGTCAAGTAAAATTATATATTTGGACACGGAGTAAATGTAGCTACAATTCTGCAGAAAAATTGTTTAAATCGGTGATGAAGAAAAATCGCAGATCAAGCCCAATTATATATTTGGACACGGAGTAAATGTAGCTACAATTCTGCATAAAAATTGTTTAAATCGGTGATGAAGAAAATTCTACTACTTTTTTACGGTCTACCCAAAACTTCATTTTCTCAAAAACTACAAGTCAGGTCAAGTCAAATATAATATTTGGACACGGAATAAATGTAGCGACAATTCTGCATAAAAGTTGTTTAAATCGGTGATGAAGAAAAATCGACTACTTTTTTACGGTTTATCCAAAACTTCATTTTCTCAAAAACTACAAGTCAGGTCAAGTAAAATTATATATTTGGACACGGAGTAAATGTAGCTACAATTCTGCAGAAAAATTGTTTAAATCGGTGATGAAGAAAAATCGCAGATCAAGCCCTATTATATATTTGGACACATAGTAAATGTAGCTACAATTCTGCATAAAAATTGTTTATATCGGTGATGAAGAAAATTTTACTACTTTTTTACGGTCTACCCAAAACTTCACGTTCTCAAAAACTACAAGTCGCAGTTCAAGCCCAATTATATATTTGGACACGGAATAAATGTAGCTACAATTCTGCATAAAAATTGTTTAAATCGGTGATGAAGAAAATTCTACTACTTTTTTACGGTCTACCCAAAACTTGATTTTCTCAAAAACTACAAGTCGCAGATCAAGTCAAATTATATATTTGGACACGTGGGAAATGTAGCTACAATTCTGCATCAAAATTGTTCAAATCGGTGATGAAGAAAAATCTGCTACTTTTTTACGGTCTACCCAAAACTTGATTTTCTCAAAAACTACAAGTCGCAGATCAAGTCAAATTATATATTTGGACACGTAGGAAATGTAGCTACAATTCTGCATTAAAATTGTTCAAATCGGTGATGAAGAAAAATCTGCTACTTTTTTACGGTCTACCCAAATATTCACTTTCTCAAAAACTACAAGTCGCAGATCAAGTCAAATTATATATTTGGACACGTAGGAAATGTAGCTACAATTCTGCATCAAAATTGTTTAAATCGGTGATGAAGAAAAATCTACTACTTTTTTACGGTCCACCCAAATCTTCATTTTCTCAAAAACTACAAGTCGCAGATCAAGTCAAATTATATATTTGGACACGTAGGAAATGTAGCTACAATTCTGCATCAAAATTGTTCAAATCGGTGATGAAGAAAAATCTACTACTTTTTTACGTTCTACCCAAATCTTCATTTTCTCAAAAACTACAAGTCGCAGATCAAGTCAAATTATATATTTGGACACATAGGAAATGTAGCTACAATTCTGCATCAAAATTGTTCAAATCGGTGATGAAGAAAAATCTACTACTTTTTTACGGTCCCCCCAAACCTTCATTTTCTCAAAAACTACAAGTCGCAGATCAAGTCAAATTATATATTTGGACACGTAGGAAATGTAGCTACAATTCTGCATCAAAATTGTTTAAATCGGTGATGAAGAAAAATCTACTACTTCTTTACGGTCTACCCAAATCTTCATTTTCTCAAAAACTACAAGTCGCAGATCAAGTCAAATTATATATTTGGACACGTAGGAAATGTAGCTACAATTCTGCATCAAAATTGTTTAAATTGGTGATGAAGAAAAATCTACTACTTTTCTACGGTCCACCCAAATCTTCATTTTCTCAAAAACTACAAGTCAGGTCAAGTCAAATTATATATTTGGACACGGAATAAATGTAGCGACAATTCTGCATAAAAATTGTTTAAATCGGTGATGAAGAAAAATCGCAGATCAAGCCCAATTATATATTTGGACACGGAGTAAATGTAGCTACAATTCTGCATAAAAATTGTTTAAATCGGACCAATTATATATTTGGACACGGAGTAAATGTAGCTACAATTCTGCATAAAAATTGTTTAAATCGGTGATGAATAAAAATCGCAGATCAAGATCAATTATATATTTGGACACGGAATAAATGTAGCGACAATTCTGCATAAAAGTTGTTTAAATCGGTGATGAAGAAAAATCGACTACTTTTTTACGGTCTCCCAAATCTTCATTTTCTCAAAAACTACAAGTCGCAGTTCAACCCCATTTATATATTTGGACACGGAGTAAATGTAGCTACAATTCTGCATAAAAATTGTTTAAATCGGTGAAGAAGAAAAATCGCACATCAAGCCCAATTATATATTTGGACACGGAATAAATGTAGCGACAATTCTGCATAAAAGTTGTTTAAATCGGTGATGAAGAAAAATCGACTACTTTTTTACGGTTTATCCAAAACTTCATTTTCTCAAAAACTACAAGTCAGGTCAAGTAAAATTATATATTTGGACACGGAGTAAATGTAGCTACAATTCTGCAGAAAAATTGTTTAAATCGGTGATGAAGAAAAATCGCAGATCAAGCCCAATTATATATTTGGACACGGAGTAAATGTAGCTACAATTCTGCATAAAAATTGTTTAAATCGGTGATGAAGAAAATTCTACTACTTTTTTACGGTCTACCCAAAACTTCATTTTCTCAAAAACTACAAGTCAGGTCAAGTCAAATAATATATTTGGACACGGAATAAATGTAGCGACAATTCTGCATAAAAGTTGTTTAAATCGGTGATGAAGAAAAATCGACTACTTTTTTACGGTTTATCCAAAACTTCATTTTCTCAAAAACTACAAGTCAGGTCAAGTAAAATTATATATTTGGACACGGAGTAAATGTAGCTACAATTCTGCAGAAAAATTGTTTAAATCGGTGATGAAGAAAAATCGCAGATCAAGCCCTATTATATATTTGGACACATAGTAAATGTAGCTACAATTCTGCATAAAAATTGTTTATATCGGTGATGAAGAAAATTTTACTACTTTTTTACGGTCTACCCAAAACTTCACGTTCTCAAAAACTACAAGTCGCAGTTCAAGCCCAATTATATATTTGGACACGGAATAAATGTAGCTACAATTCTGCATAAAAATTGTTTAAATCGGTGATGAAGAAAATTCTACTACTTTTTTACGGTCTACCCAAAACTTGATTTTCTCAAAAACTACAAGTCGCAGATCAAGTCAAATTATATATTTGGACACGTGGGAAATGTAGCTACAATTCTGCATCAAAATTGTTCAAATCGGTGATGAAGAAAAATCTGCTACTTTTTTACGGTCTACCCAAAACTTGATTTTCTCAAAAACTACAAGTCGCAGATCAAGTCAAATTATATATTTGGACACGTAGGAAATGTAGCTACAATTCTGCATTAAAATTGTTCAAATCGGTGATGAAGAAAAATCTGCTACTTTTTTACGGTCTACCCAAATATTCACTTTCTCAAAAACTACAAGTCGCAGATCAAGTCAAATTATATATTTGGACACGTAGGAAATGTAGCTACAATTCTGCATCAAAATTGTTTAAATCGGTGATGAAGAAAAATCTACTACTTTTTTACGGTCCACCCAAATCTTCATTTTCTCAAAAACTACAAGTCGCAGATCAAGTCAAATTATATATTTGGACACGTAGGAAATGTAGCTACAATTCTGCATCAAAATTGTTCAAATCGGTGATGAAGAAAAATCTACTACTTTTTTACGTTCTACCCAAATCTTCATTTTCTCAAAAACTACAAGTCGCAGATCAAGTCAAATTATATATTTGGACACATAGGAAATGTAGCTACAATTCTGCATCAAAATTGTTCAAATCGGTGATGAAGAAAAATCTACTACTTTTTTACGGTCCCCCCAAACCTTCATTTTCTCAAAAACTACAAGTCGCAGATCAAGTCAAATTATATATTTGGACACGTAGGAAATGTAGCTACAATTCTGCATCAAAATTGTTTAAATCGGTGATGAAGAAAAATCTACTACTTCTTTACGGTCTACCCAAATCTTCATTTTCTCAAAAACTACAAGTCGCAGATCAAGTCAAATTATATATTTGGACACGTAGGAAATGTAGCTACAATTCTGCATCAAAATTGTTTAAATTGGTGATGAAGAAAAATCTACTACTTTTCTACGGTCCACCCAAATCTTCATTTTCTCAAAAACTACAAGTCAGGTCAAGTCAAATTATATATTTGGACACGGAATAAATGTAGCGACAATTCTGCATAAAAATTGTTTAAATCGGTGATGAAGAAAAATCGCAGATCAAGCCCAATTATATATTTGGACACGGAGTAAATGTAGCTACAATTCTGCATAAAAATTGTTTAAATCGGACCAATTATATATTTGGACACGGAGTAAATGTAGCTACAATTCTGCATAAAAATTGTTTAAATCGGTGATGAATAAAAATCGCAGATCAAGATCAATTATATATTTGGACACGGAATAAATGTAGCGACAATTCTGCATAAAAGTTGTTTAAATCGGTGATGAAGAAAAATCGACTACTTTTTTACGGTCTCCCAAATCTTCATTTTCTCAAAAACTACAAGTCGCAGTTCAACCCCATTTATATATTTGGACACGGAGTAAATGTAGCTACAATTCTGCATAAAAATTGTTTAAATCGGTGAAGAAGAAAAATCGCACATCAAGCCCAATTATATATTTGGACACGGAATAAATGTAGCGACAATTCTGCATAAAAGTTGTTTAAATCGGTGATGAAGAAAAATCGACTACTTTTTTACGGTTTATCCAAAACTTCATTTTCTCAAAAACTACAAGTCAGGTCAAGTAAAATTATATATTTGGACACGGAGTAAATGTAGCTACAATTCTGCAGAAAAATTGTTTAAATCGGTGATGAAGAAAAATCGCAGATCAAGCCCAATTATATATTTGGACACGGAGTAAATGTAGCTACAATTCTGCATAAAAATTGTTTAAATCGGTGATGAAGAAAATTCTACTACTTTTTTACGGTCTACCCAAAACTTCATTTTCTCAAAAACTACAAGTCAGGTCAAGTCAAATAATATATTTGGACACGGAATAAATGTAGCGACAATTCTGCATAAAAGTTGTTTAAATCGGTGATGAAGAAAAATCGCAGATCAAGCCCAATTATATATTTGGACACGGAGTAAATGTAGCTACAATTCTGCATAAAAATTGTTTAAATCGGACCAATTATATATTTGGACACGGAGTAAATGTAGCTACAATTCTGCATAAAAATTGTTTAAATCGGTGATGAATAAAAATCGCAGATCAAGATCAATTATATATTTGGACACGGAATAAATGTAGCGACAATTCTGCATAAAAGTTGTTTAAATCGGTGATGAAGAAAAATCGACTACTTTTTTACGGTCTCCCAAATCTTCATTTTCTCAAAAACTACAAGTCGCAGTTCAACCCCATTTATATATTTGGACACGGAGTAAATGTAGCTACAATTCTGCATAAAAATTGTTTAAATCGGTGAAGAAGAAAAATCGCACATCAAGCCCAATTATATATTTGGACACGGAATAAATGTAGCGACAATTCTGCATAAAAGTTGTTTAAATCGGTGATGAAGAAAAATCGACTACTTTTTTACGGTTTATCCAAAACTTCATTTTCTCAAAAACTACAAGTCAGGTCAAGTAAAATTATATATTTGGACACGGAGTAAATGTAGCTACAATTCTGCAGAAAAATTGTTTAAATCGGTGATGAAGAAAAATCGCAGATCAAGCCCAATTATATATTTGGACACGGAGTAAATGTAGCTACAATTCTGCATAAAAATTGTTTAAATCGGTGATGAAGAAAATTCTACTACTTTTTTACGGTCTACCCAAAACTTCATTTTCTCAAAAACTACAAGTCAGGTCAAGTCAAATAATATATTTGGACACGGAATAAATGTAGCGACAATTCTGCATAAAAGTTGTTTAAATCGGTGATGAAGAAAAATCGACTACTTTTTTACGGTTTATCCAAAACTTCATTTTCTCAAAAACTACAAGTCAGGTCAAGTAAAATTATATATTTGGACACGGAGTAAATGTAGCTACAATTCTGCAGAAAAATTGTTTAAATCGGTGATGAAGAAAAATCGCAGATCAAGCCCTATTATATATTTGGACACATAGTAAATGTAGCTACAATTCTGCATAAAAATTGTTTATATCGGTGATGAAGAAAATTTTACTACTTTTTTACGGTCTACCCAAAACTTCACGTTCTCAAAAACTACAAGTCGCAGTTCAAGCCCAATTATATATTTGGACACGGAATAAATGTAGCTACAATTCTGCATAAAAATTGTTTAAATCGGTGATGAAGAAAATTCTACTACTTTTTTACGGTCTACCCAAAACTTGATTTTCTCAAAAACTACAAGTCGCAGATCAAGTCAAATTATATATTTGGACACGTGGGAAATGTAGCTACAATTCTGCATCAAAATTGTTCAAATCGGTGATGAAGAAAAATCTGCTACTTTTTTACGGTCTACCCAAAACTTGATTTTCTCAAAAACTACAAGTCGCAGATCAAGTCAAATTATATATTTGGACACGTAGGAAATGTAGCTACAATTCTGCATTAAAATTGTTCAAATCGGTGATGAAGAAAAATCTGCTACTTTTTTACGGTCTACCCAAATATTCACTTTCTCAAAAACTACAAGTCGCAGATCAAGTCAAATTATATATTTGGACACGTAGGAAATGTAGCTACAATTCTGCATCAAAATTGTTTAAATCGGTGATGAAGAAAAATCTACTACTTTTTTACGGTCCACCCAAATCTTCATTTTCTCAAAAACTACAAGTCGCAGATCAAGTCAAATTATATATTTGGACACGTAGGAAATGTAGCTACAATTCTGCATCAAAATTGTTCAAATCGGTGATGAAGAAAAATCTACTACTTTTTTACGTTCTACCCAAATCTTCATTTTCTCAAAAACTACAAGTCGCAGATCAAGTCAAATTATATATTTGGACACATAGGAAATGTAGCTACAATTCTGCATCAAAATTGTTTAAATTGGTGATGAAGAAAAATCTACTACTTTTCTACGGTCCACCCAAATCTTCATTTTCTCAAAAACTACAAGTCAGGTCAAGTCAAATTATATATTTGGACACGGAATAAATGTAGCGACAATTCTGCATAAAAATTGTTTAAATCGGTGATGAAGAAAAATCGCAGATCAAGCCCAATTATATATTTGGACACGGAGTAAATGTAGCTACAATTCTGCATAAAAATTGTTTAAATCGGACCAATTATATATTTGGACACGGAGTAAATGTAGCTACAATTCTGCATAAAAATTGTTTAAATCGGTGATGAATAAAAATCGCAGATCAAGATCAATTATATATTTGGACACGGAATAAATGTAGCGACAATTCTGCATAAAAGTTGTTTAAATCGGTGATGAAGAAAAATCGACTACTTTTTTACGGTCTCCCAAATCTTCATTTTCTCAAAAACTACAAGTCGCAGTTCAACCCCATTTATATATTTGGACACGGAGTAAATGTAGCTACAATTCTGCATAAAAATTGTTTAAATCGGTGAAGAAGAAAAATCGCACATCAAGCCCAATTATATATTTGGACACGGAATAAATGTAGCGACAATTCTGCATAAAAGTTGTTCAAATCGGTGATGAAGAAAAATCTGCTACTTTTTTACGGTCTACCCAAATATTCACTTTCTCAAAAACTACAAGTCGCAGATCAAGTCAAATTATATATTTGGACACGTAGGAAATGTAGCTACAATTCTGCATCAAAATTGTTCAAATCGGTGATGAAGAAAAATCTGCTACTTTTTTACGGTCTACCCAAATATTCACTTTCTCAAAAACTACAAGTCGCAGATCAAGTCAAATTATATATTTGGACACGTAGGAAATGTAGCTACAATTCTGCATCAAAATTGTTTAAATCGGTGATGAAGAAAAATCTACTACTTTTTTACGGTCCACCCAAATCTTCATTTTCTCAAAAACTACAAGTCGCAGATCAAGTCAAATCATATATTTGGACACGTAGGAAATGTAGCTACAATTCTGCATCAAAATTGTTCAAATCGGTGATGAAGAAAAATCTACTACTTTTTTACGTTCTACCCAAATCTTCATTTTCTCAAAAACTACAAGTCGCAGATCAAGTCAAATTATATATTTGGACACATAGGAAATGTAGCTACAATTCTGCATCAAAATTGTTCAAATCGGTGATGAAGAAAAATCTACTACTTTTTTACGGTCCCCCCAAATCTTCATTTTCTCAAAAACTACAAGTCGCAGATCAAGTCAAATTATATATTTGGACACGTAGGAAATGTAGCTACAATTCTGCATCAAAATTGTTTAAATTGGTGATGAAGAAAAATCTACTACTTTTCTACGGTCCACCCAAATCTTCATTTTCTCAAAAACTACAAGTCAGGTCAAGTCAAATTATATATTTGGACACGGAATAAATGTAGCGACAATTCTGCATAAAAATTGTTTAAATCGGTGATGAAGAAAAATCGCAGATCAAGCCCAATTATATATTTGGACACGGAGTAAATGTAGCTACAATTCTGCATAAAAATTGTTTAAATCGGACCAATTATATATTTGGACACGGAGTAAATGTAGCTACAATTCTGCATAAAAATTGTTTAAATCGGTGATGAATAAAAATCGCAGATCAAGATCAATTATATATTTGGACACGGAATAAATGTAGCGACAATTCTGCATAAAAGTTGTTTAAATCGGTGATGAAGAAAAATCGACTACTTTTTTACGGTCTCCCAAATCTTCATTTTCTCAAAAACTACAAGTCGCAGTTCAAGCCCAATTATATATTTGGACACGGAGTAAATGTAGCTACAATTCTGCATAAAAATTGTTTAAATCGGTGAAGAAGAAAAATCGCACATCAAGCCCAATTATATATTTGGACACGGAATAAATGTAGCGACAATTCTGCATAAAAGTTGTTTAAATCGGTGATGAAGAAAAATCGACTACTTTTTTACGGTTTATCCAAAACTTCATTTTCTCAAAAACTACAAGTCAGGTCAAGTAAAATTATATATTTGGACACGGAGTAAATGTAGCTACAATTCTGCATAAAAATTGTTTAAATCGGTGATGAAGAAAATTCTACTACTTTTTTACGTTCTATCCAAAACTTCATTTTCTCAAAATCAATGTCGCAGATCAAGCCCTATTATATATTTGGACACATAGTAAATGTAGCTACAATTCTGCATAAAAATTGTTTATATCGGTGATGAAGAAAATTCTACTACTTTTTTACGGTCTACCCAAAACTTCACGTTCTCAAAAACTACAAGTCGCAGTTCAAGCCCAATTATATATTTGGACACGGAATAAATGTAGCTACAATTCAGGATAAAAATTGTTTAAATCGGTGATGAAGAAAAATCTACTACTTTTTTACGGTTTATCCAAAACTTCATTTTCTCAAAAACTACAAGTCAGGTCAAGTCAAATTATATATTTGGACACGGAATAAATGTAGCGACAATTCTGCATAAAAATTGTTTAAATCGGTGGTGAAGAAAAATCGAATCCTTTTTTACGGTCTACCCAAATCTTCATTTTCTTAAAAACTACAAGTCGCAGTTCAGCTACAATTTTACAATGTAGCTACAATTCTGCATAAAAATTGTTTATATCGGTGATGAAGAAAATTTTACTACTTTTTTACGGTCTACCCAAAACTTCACGTTCTCAAAAACTACAAGTCGCAGTTCAAGCCCAATTATATATATGGACACGGAATAAATGTAGCTACAATTCTGCATAAAAATTGTTTAAATCGGTGATGAAGAAAAATCTACTACTTTTTTACGGTTTATCCAAAACTTCATTTTCTCAAAATCAATGTCGCAGATCTAGCCCTATTGTATATTTGGACACTTAGTAAATGTAGCTACAATTCTGCATAAAAATTGTTTAAATCGGTGATGAAGAAAAATCTACTACTTTTTTACGGTTTATCCAAAACTTCATTTTCTCAAAATCGATGTCGCAGATCAGGCCCTATTATATATTTGGACACATAGTAAATGTAGCTACAATTCTGCATAAAAATTGTTTATATCGGTGATGAAGAAAATTCTACTACTTTTTTACGGTCTACCCAAAACTTCACGTTCTCAAAAACTACAAGTCGCAGTTCAAGCCCAATTATATATTTGGACACGGAATAAATGTAGCTACAATTCAGGATAAAAATTGTTTAAATCGGTGATGAAGAAAAATCTACTACTTTTTTACGGTCTACCCAAAACTTCATTTTCTCAAAAACTACAAGTCGCAGTTCATGCCCAATTATATATTTGGACACGGAGTAAATGTAGCTACAATTCTGCATAAAAATTGTTTAAATCGGTGATGAAGAAAAATCTACTACTTTTTTACGGTTTATCCAAAACTTCATTTTCTCAAAAACTACGTCTCAGGTCAAGTAAAATTATATATTTGGACACGGAATAAATGTAGCTACAATTCTGCATAAAAATTGTTTAAATCGGTGATGAAGAAAAAATCGACTACTTTTTTACGGTCTCCCAAATCTTCATTTTCTCAAAAACTACAAGTCGCAGTTCAAGCCCAATTAAATATTTGGACACGGAGTAAATGTAGCTACAATTCTGCATAAAAATTGTTTATATCGGTGATGAAGAAAAATCTACTACTTTTTTACGGTTTATCCAAAACTTCATTTTCTCAAAAACTACAAGTCAGGTCAAGTCAAATTATATATTTGGACACGGAATAAATGTAGCGACAATTCTGCATAAAAATTGTTTAAATCGGTGGTGAAGAAAAATCGAATCCTTTTTTACGGTCTACCCAAATCTTCATTTTCTTAAAAACTACAAGTCGCAGTTCATGCCCAATTATATATTTGGACACGGAGTAAATGTAGCTACAATTCTGCATAAAAATAGTTTACATCGGTGATGAAGAAAATTCTACTCCTTTTTTACCGTCTACCCAAAACATCATTTTCTCAAAATCGATGTCGCAGATCAGGCCCTATTATATATTTGGACACATAGTAAATGTAGCTACAATTTTGCATGAATATTGTTTAAATCGGTGATGAAGAAAAATCTACTACTTTTTTACGGTTTATCCAAAACTTCATTTTCTCAAAAACTACAAGTCAGGTCAAGTCAAATAATATATTTGGACACGGAGTAAATGTAGCTACAATTCTGCATAAAAATTGTTTTCATCTTTGATGAAGAAAATTCTACTACTTTTTTACGTTCTATCCAAAACTTCATTTTCTCAAAATCAATGTCGCAGATCTAGCCCTATTGTATATTTGGACACTTAGTAAATGTAGCTACAATTCTGCATAAAAATTGTTTAAATTGGTGATGAAGAAAAATCTACTACTTTTTTACGGTTTATCCAAAACTTCATTTTCTCAAAATCGATGTCACAGATCAGGCCCTATTATATATTTGGACACATAGTAAATGTAGCTACAATTCTGCATAAAAATTGTTTATATCGGTGATGAAGAAAATTTTACTACTTTTTTACGGTCTACCCAAAACTTCACGTTCTCAAAAACTACAAGTCGCAGTTCAAGCCCAATTATATATTTGGACACGGAATAAATGTAGCTACAATTCTGCATAAAAATTGTTTAAATCGGTGATGAAGAAAATTCTACTACTTTTTTACGGTCTACCCAAAACTTGATTTTCTCAAAAACTACAAGTCGCAGATCAAGTCAAATTATATATTTGGACACGTGGGAAATGTAGCTACAATTCTGCATCAAAATTGTTCAAATCGGTGATGAAGAAAAATCTGCTACTTTTTTACGGTCTACCCAAAACTTGATTTTCTCAAAAACTACAAGTCGCAGATCAAGTCAAATTATATATTTGGACACGTAGGAAATGTAGCTACAATTCTGCATTAAAATTGTTCAAATCGGTGATGAAGAAAAATCTGCTACTTTTTTACGGTCTACCCAAATATTCACTTTCTCAAAAACTACAAGTCGCAGATCAAGTCAAATTATATATTTGGACACGTAGGAAATGTAGCTACAATTCTGCATCAAAATTGTTTAAATCGGTGATGAAGAAAAATCTACTACTTTTTTACGGTCCACCCAAATCTTCATTTTCTCAAAAACTACAAGTCGCAGATCAAGTCAAATTATATATTTGGACACGTAGGAAATGTAGCTACAATTCTGCATCAAAATTGTTCAAATCGGTGATGAAGAAAAATCTACTACTTTTTTACGTTCTACCCAAATCTTCATTTTCTCAAAAACTACAAGTCGCAGATCAAGTCAAATTATATATTTGGACACATAGGAAATGTAGCTACAATTCTGCATCAAAATTGTTCAAATCGGTGATGAAGAAAAATCTACTACTTTTTTACGGTCCCCCCAAACCTTCATTTTCTCAAAAACTACAAGTCGCAGATCAAGTCAAATTATATATTTGGACACGTAGGAAATGTAGCTACAATTCTGCATCAAAATTGTTTAAATCGGTGATGAAGAAAAATCTACTACTTCTTTACGGTCTACCCAAATCTTCATTTTCTCAAAAACTACAAGTCGCAGATCAAGTCAAATTATATATTTGGACACGTAGGAAATGTAGCTACAATTCTGCATCAAAATTGTTTAAATTGGTGATGAAGAAAAATCTACTACTTTTCTACGGTCCACCCAAATCTTCATTTTCTCAAAAACTACAAGTCAGGTCAAGTCAAATTATATATTTGGACACGGAATAAATGTAGCGACAATTCTGCATAAAAATTGTTTAAATCGGTGATGAAGAAAAATCGCAGATCAAGCCCAATTATATATTTGGACACGGAGTAAATGTAGCTACAATTCTGCATAAAAATTGTTTAAATCGGACCAATTATATATTTGGACACGGAGTAAATGTAGCTACAATTCTGCATAAAAATTGTTTAAATCGGTGATGAATAAAAATCGCAGATCAAGATCAATTATATATTTGGACACGGAATAAATGTAGCGACAATTCTGCATAAAAGTTGTTTAAATCGGTGATGAAGAAAAATCGACTACTTTTTTACGGTCTCCCAAATCTTCATTTTCTCAAAAACTACAAGTCGCAGTTCAACCCCATTTATATATTTGGACACGGAGTAAATGTAGCTACAATTCTGCATAAAAATTGTTTAAATCGGTGAAGAAGAAAAATCGCACATCAAGCCCAATTATATATTTGGACACGGAATAAATGTAGCGACAATTCTGCATAAAAGTTGTTTAAATCGGTGATGAAGAAAAATCGACTACTTTTTTACGGTTTATCCAAAACTTCATTTTCTCAAAAACTACAAGTCAGGTCAAGTAAAATTATATATTTGGACACGGAGTAAATGTAGCTACAATTCTGCAGAAAAATTGTTTAAATCGGTGATGAAGAAAAATCGCAGATCAAGCCCAATTATATATTTGGACACGGAGTAAATGTAGCTACAATTCTGCATAAAAATTGTTTAAATCGGTGATGAAGAAAATTCTACTACTTTTTTACGGTCTACCCAAAACTTCATTTTCTCAAAAACTACAAGTCAGGTCAAGTCAAATAATATATTTGGACACGGAATAAATGTAGCGACAATTCTGCATAAAAGTTGTTTAAATCGGTGATGAAGAAAAATCGACTACTTTTTTACGGTTTATCCAAAACTTCATTTTCTCAAAAACTACAAGTCAGGTCAAGTAAAATTATATATTTGGACACGGAGTAAATGTAGCTACAATTCTGCAGAAAAATTGTTTAAATCGGTGATGAAGAAAAATCGCAGATCAAGCCCTATTATATATTTGGACACATAGTAAATGTAGCTACAATTCTGCATAAAAATTGTTTATATCGGTGATGAAGAAAATTCTACTACTTTTTTACGGTCTACCCAAAACTTCACGTTCTCAAAAACTACAAGTCGCAGTTCAAGCCCAATTATATATTTGGACACGGAATAAATGTAGCTACAATTCAGGATAAAAATTGTTTAAATCGGTGATGAAGAAAAATCTACTACTTTTTTACGGTTTATCCAAAACTTCATTTTCTCAAAAACTACAAGTCAGGTCAAGTCAAATTATATATTTGGACACGGAATAAATGTAGCGACAATTCTGCATAAAAATTGTTTAAATCGGTGGTGAAGAAAAATCGAATCCTTTTTTACGGTCTACCCAAATCTTCATTTTCTTAAAAACTACAAGTCGCAGTTCATGCCCAATTATATATTTGGACACGGAGTAAATGTAACTACAATTCTGCATGAAAATTGTTTAAATCGGTGATGAAGAAAAATCTACTACTTTTTTACGGTTTATCCAAAACTTCATTTTCTCAAAAACTACAAGTCAGGTCAAGTCAAATTATATATTTGGACACGGAATAAATGTAGCGACAATTCTGCATAAAAATTGTTTAAATCGGTGGTGAAGAAAAATCGAATCCTTTTTTACGGTCTACCCAAATCTTCATTTTCTTAAAAACTACAAGTCGCAGTTCATGCCCAATTATATATTTGGACACGTAGGAAATGTAGCTACAATTCTGCATCAAAATTGTTCAAATCGGTGATGAAGAAAAATCTGCTACTTTTTTACGGTCTACCCAAAACTTGATTTTCTCAAAAACTACAAGTCGCAGATCAAGTCAAATTATATATTTGGACACGTAGGAAATGTAGCTACAATTCTGCATCAAAATTGTTCAAATCGGTGATGAAGAAAAATCTGCTACTTTTTTACGGTCTACCCAAATATTCACTTTCTCAAAAACTACAAGTCGCAGATCAAGTCAAATTATATATTTGGACACGTAGGAAATGTAGCTACAATTCTGCATCAAAATTGTTTAAATCGGTGATGAAGAAAAATCTACTACTTTTTTACGGTCCACCCAAATCTTCATTTTCTCAAAAACTACAAGTCGCAGATCAAGTCAAATCATATATTTGGACACGTAGGAAATGTAGCTACAATTCTGCATCAAAATTGTTCAAATCGGTGATGAAGAAAAATCTACTACTTTTTTACGTTCTACCCAAATCTTCATTTTCTCAAAAACTACAAGTCGCAGATCAAGTCAAATTATATATTTGGACACATAGGAAATGTAGCTACAATTCTGCATCAAAATTGTTCAAATCGGTGATGAAGAAAAATCTACTACTTTTTTACGGTCCCCCCAAATCTTCATTTTCTCAAAAACTACAAGTCGCAGATCAAGTCAAATTATATATTTGGACACGTAGGAAATGTAGCTACAATTCTGCATCAAAATTGTTTAAATTGGTGATGAAGAAAAATCTACTACTTTTCTACGGTCCACCCAAATCTTCATTTTCTCAAAAACTACAAGTCAGGTCAAGTCAAATTATATATTTGGACACGGAATAAATGTAGCGACAATTCTGCATAAAAATTGTTTAAATCGGTGATGAAGAAAAATCGCAGATCAAGCCCAATTATATATTTGGACACGGAGTAAATGTAGCTACAATTCTGCATAAAAATTGTTTAAATCGGACCAATTATATATTTGGACACGGAGTAAATGTAGCTACAATTCTGCATAAAAATTGTTTAAATCGGTGATGAATAAAAATCGCAGATCAAGATCAATTATATATTTGGACACGGAATAAATGTAGCGACAATTCTGCATAAAAGTTGTTTAAATCGGTGATGAAGAAAAATCGACTACTTTTTTACGGTCTCCCAAATCTTCATTTTCTCAAAAACTACAAGTCGCAGTTCAAGCCCAATTATATATTTGGACACGGAGTAAATGTAGCTACAATTCTGCATAAAAATTGTTTAAATCGGTGAAGAAGAAAAATCGCACATCAAGCCCAATTATATATTTGGACACGGAATAAATGTAGCGACAATTCTGCATAAAAGTTGTTTAAATCGGTGATGAAGAAAAATCGACTACTTTTTTACGGTTTATCCAAAACTTCATTTTCTCAAAAACTACAAGTCAGGTCAAGTAAAATTATATATTTGGACACGGAGTAAATGTAGCTACAATTCTGCATAAAAATTGTTTAAATCGGTGATGAAGAAAATTCTACTACTTTTTTACGTTCTATCCAAAACTTCATTTTCTCAAAATCAATGTCGCAGATCAAGCCCTATTATATATTTGGACACATAGTAAATGTAGCTACAATTCTGCATAAAAATTGTTTATATCGGTGATGAAGAAAATTCTACTACTTTTTTACGGTCTACCCAAAACTTCACGTTCTCAAAAACTACAAGTCGCAGTTCAAGCCCAATTATATATTTGGACACGGAATAAATGTAGCTACAATTCAGGATAAAAATTGTTTAAATCGGTGATGAAGAAAAATCTACTACTTTTTTACGGTTTATCCAAAACTTCATTTTCTCAAAAACTACAAGTCAGGTCAAGTCAAATTATATATTTGGACACGGAATAAATGTAGCGACAATTCTGCATAAAAATTGTTTAAATCGGTGGTGAAGAAAAATCGAATCCTTTTTTACGGTCTACCCAAATCTTCATTTTCTTAAAAACTACAAGTCGCAGTTCAGCTACAATTTTACAATGTAGCTACAATTCTGCATAAAAATTGTTTATATCGGTGATGAAGAAAATTTTACTACTTTTTTACGGTCTACCCAAAACTTAACGTTCTCAAAAACTACAAGTCGCAGTTCAAGCCCAATTATATATATGGACACGGAATAAATGTAGCTACAATTCTGCATAAAAATTGTTTAAATCGGTGATGAAGAAAAATCTACTACTTTTTTACGGTTTATCCAAAACTTCATTTTCTCAAAATCGATGTCGCAGATCAGGCCCTATTATATATTTGGACACATAGTAAATGTAGCTACAATTCTGCATAAAAATTGTTTATATCGGTGATGAAGAAAATTCTACTACTTTTTTACGGTCTACCCAAAACTTCACGTTCTCAAAAACTACAAGTCGCAGTTCAAGCCCAATTATATATTTGGACACGGAATAAATGTAGCTACAATTCTGCATAAAAATTGTTTATATCGGTGATGAAGAAAATTCTACTACTTTTTTACGGTCTACCCAAAACTTCACGTTCTCAAAAACTACAAGTCGCAGTTCAAGCCCAATTATATATTTGGACACGGAATAAATGTAGCTACAATTCAGGATAAAAATTGTTTAAATCGGTGATGAAGAAAAATCTACTACTTTTTTACGGTCTACCCAAAACTTCATTTTCTCAAAAACTACAAGTCGCAGTTCATGCCCAATTATATATTTGGACACGGAGTAAATGTAGCTACAATTCTGCATAAAAATTGTTTAAATCGGTGATAAAGAAAAATCTACTACTTTTTTACGGTTTATCCAAAACTTCATTTTCTCAAAAACTACAAGTCTCAGGTCAAGTCAAAATATATATTTGGACACGGAATAAATGTAGCTACAATTCTGCATAAAAATTGTTTATATCGGTGATGAAGAAAAATCGACTACTTTTTTACGGTCTACCCAAAACTTCATTTTCTCAAAAACTACAAGTCGCAGTTCATGCCCAATTATATATTTGGACACGGAGTAAATATAGCTACAATTCTGCATAAAAATTGTTTAAATCGGTGATAAAGAAAAATCTACTACTTTTTTACGGTTTATCCAAAACGTCATTTTCTCAAAAACTACAAGCCAGGTCAAGTCAAATAATATATTTGGACACGGAGTAAATGTAGCTACAATTCTGCATAAAAATTGTTTTCATCGGTGATGAAGAAAATTCTACTACTTTTTTACGGTTTATCCAAAACTTCATTTTCTCAAAATCTATGTCGCAGATCAGGCCCTATTATATATTTGGACAATTAGTAAATGTAGCTAGAATTCTGCTTAAAAATTGTTTAAATCGGTGATGAAGAAAAGTCGCAGATCAAGCCCAATTATATATTTGGACACGGAGTAAATGTAGCTACAATTCTGCATAAAAATTGTTTATATCGGTGATGAAGAAAATTCTACTACTTTTTTACGGTCTACCCAAAACTTCATTTTCTCAAAAACTACAAGTCGCAGTTCATGACCAATTATATATTTGGACATGGAGTAAATGTAGCTACAATTCTGCATAAAAATTGTTTACATCGGTGATGAAGAAAATTCTACTCCTTTTTTATCGTCTACCCAAAACATTTTCTCAAAAACTACAAGTCTCAGGTCAAGCCAAATTATATATTTGGACACGGAGTAAATGTAGCTACAATTCTGCATAAAAATTGCTTATATCGGTGATGAAGAAAAATCGACTACTTTTTTACGGTCTACCCAAAACTTAATTTTCTCAAAAACTACAAGTCGCAGTTCAAGCCCAATTAAATATTTGGACACGGAGTAAATGTAGCTACAATTCTGCATAAAAATTGTTTATATCGGTGATGAAGAAAAATCTACTACTTTTTTACGGTTTATCCAAAACTTCATTTTCTCAAAAACTACGTCTCAGGTCAAGTAAAATTATATATTTGGACACGGAATAAATGTAGCTACAATTCTGCATAAAAATTGTTTAAATCGGTGATGAAGAAAAAATCGACTACTTTTTTACGGTCTCCCAAATCTTCATTTTCTCAAAAACTACAAGTCGCAGTTCAAGCCCAATTAAATATTTGGACACGGAGTAAATGTAGCTACAATTCTGCATAAAAATTGTTTATATCGGTGATGAAGAAAAATCTACTACTTTTTTACGGTTTATCCAAAACTTCATTTTCTCAATAACTACAAGTCAGGTCAAGTCAAATAATATATTTGGACACGGAGTAAATGTAGCTACAATTCTGCATAAAAATTGTTTTCATCGGTGATGAAGAAAATTCTACTACTTTTTTACGGTTTATCCAAAACTTCATTTTCTCAAAATCTATGTCGCAGATCATTCCCTATTATATATTTGGACACGGAGTAAATGTAGCTACAATTCTGCATAAAAATTGTTTAAATCGGTGATGAAGAATAATCGCAGATCAAGCCCAATTACATATTTGGACACGGAGTAAATGTAGCTACAATTCTGCATAAAAATTGTTTATATCGGTGATGAAGAAAATTCTACTCCTTTTTTACGGTCTACCCAAAACATTTTCTCAAAAACCACAAGTCTCAGGTCAAGTAAAATTATATATTTGGACACGGAGTAAATATAGCTACAATTCTGCATAAAAATTGTTTACATCGGTGATGAAGAAAATGATGAAGAAAAAAAAACTACTTTTCTACGGTCTACCCAAATCTTCATTTTCTCAAAAACTACAAGTCGCAGATCAAGCCCAATTATATATTTGGACACGGAGTAAATGTAGCTACAATTCTGCATAAAAATTGTTTAAATCGGTGATGAAGAAAAATCTACTACTTTTTTACGGTTTATCCAAAACTTCATTTTCTCAAAAACTACAAGTCAGGTCCAGTCAAATTATATATTTGGACACGGACATTGTTTAAATCGGCCCAATTATATATTTGGACACGGAGTAAATGTAGCTACAATTCTGAATAAAAATTGTTTACATCGGTGATGAAGAAAAATCTACTACTTTTTTACGGTTTATCCAAAACTTCATTTTCTCAATAACTACAAGTCAGGTCAAGTCAAATAATATATTTGGACACGGAGTAAATGTAGCTACAATTCTGCATAAAAATTGTTTTCATCGGTGATGAAGAAAATTCTACTACTTTTTTACGGTTTATCCAAAACTTCATTTTCTCAAAATCTATGTCGCAGATCATTCCCTATTATATATTTGGACACGGAGTAAATGTAGCTACAATTCTGCATAAAAATTGTTTAAATCGGTGATGAAGAATAATCGCAGATCAAGCCCAATTACATATTTGGACACGGAGTAAATGTAGCTACAATTCTGCATAAAAATTGTTTATATCGGTGATGAAGAAAATTCTACTCCTTTTTTACGGTCTACCCAAAACATTTTCTCAAAAACCACAAGTCTCAGGTCAAGTAAAATTATATATTTGGACACGGAGTAAATATAGCTACAATTCTGCATAAAAATTGTTTACATCGGTGATGAAGAAAATTCGACTACTTTTCTACGGTCTACCCAAATCTTCATTTTCTCAAAAACTACAAGTCGCAGATCAAGCCCAATTATATATTTGGACACGGAGTAAATGTAGCTACAATTCTGCATAAAAATTGTTTAAATCGGTGATGAAGAAAAATCTACTACTTTTTTACGGTTTATCCAAAACGTCATTTTCTCAAAAACTACAAGTCAGGTCAAGTCAAAATATATATTTGGACACGGAATAAATGTAGCTACAATTCTGCATAAAAATTGTTTATATCGGTGATGAAGAAAAATCGACTACTTTTTTACGGTCTACCCAAAACTTCATTTTCTCAAAAACTACAAGTCGCAGTTCATGCCCAATTATATATTTGGACACGGAGTAAATATAGCTACAATTCTGCATAAAAATTGTTTAAATCGGTGATAAAGAAAAATCTACTACTTTTTTACGGTTTATCCAAAACGTCATTTTCTCAAAAACTACAAGTCAGGTCAAGTCAAATAATATATTTGGACACGGAGTAAATGTAGCTACAATTCTGCATAAAAATTGTTTTCATCGGTGATGAAGAAAATTCTACTACTTTTTTACGGTTTATCCAAAACTTCATTTTCTCAAAATCTATGTCGCAGATCAGGCCCTATTATATATTTGGACAATTAGTAAATGTAGCTAGAATTCTGCTTAAAAATTGTTTAAATCGGTGATGAAGAAAAGTCGCAGATCAAGCCCAATTATATATTTGGACACGGAGTAAATGTAGCTACAATTCTGCATAAAAATTGTTTATATCGGTGATGAAGAAAATTCTACTACTTTTTTACGGTCTACCCAAAACTTCATTTTCTCAAAAACTACAAGTCGCAGTTCATGACCAATTATATATTTGGACATGGAGTAAATGTAGCTACAATTCTGCATAAAAATTGTTTACATCGGTGATGAAGAAAATTCTACTCCTTTTTTATCGTCTACCCAAAACATTTTCTCAAAAACTACAAGTCTCAGGTCAAGCCAAATTATATATTTGGACACGGAGTAAATGTAGCTACAATTCTGCATAAAAATTGCTTATATCGGTGATGAAGAAAAATCGACTACTTTTTTACGGTCTACCCAAAACTTAATTTTCTCAAAAACTACAAGTCGCAGTTCATGCCCAATTATATATTTGGACACGGAGTAAATGTAACTACAATTCTGCATGGAAATTGTTTATATCGGTGATGAAGAAAAAATCGACTACTTATTTACGGTCTACCCAAAACTTAATTTTCTCAAAAACTACAAGTCGCAGTTCATGCCCAATTATATATTTGGACACGGAGTAAATGTAACTACAATTCTGCATGAAAATTGTTTAAATCGGTGATGAAGAAAAATCTACTACTTTTTTACGGTTTATCCAAAACTTCATTTTCTCAAAAACTACGTCTCAGGTCAAGTAAAATTATATATTTGGACACGGAATAAATGTAGCTACAATTCTGCATAAAAATTGTTTAAATCGGTGATGAAGAAAAAATCGACTACTTTTTTACGGTCTCCCAAATCTTCATTTTCTCAAAAACTACAAGTCGCAGTTCAAGCCCAATTAAATATTTGGACACGGAGTAAATGTAGCTACAATTCTGCATAAAAATTGTTTATATCGGTGATGAAGAAAAATCTACTACTTTTTTACGGTTTATCCAAAACTTCATTTTCTCAATAACTACAAGTCAGGTCAAGTCAAATAATATATTTGGACACGGAGTAAATGTAGCTACAATTCTGCATAAAAATTGTTTTCATCGGTGATGAAGAAAATTCTACTACTTTTTTACGGTTTATCCAAAACTTCATTTTCTCAAAATCTATGTCGCAGATCATTCCCTATTATATATTTGGACACGGAGTAAATGTAGCTACAATTCTGCATAAAAATTGTTTAAATCGGTGATGAAGAATAATCGCAGATCAAGCCCAATTACATATTTGGACACGGAGTAAATGTAGCTACAATTCTGCATAAAAATTGTTTATATCGGTGATGAAGAAAATTCTACTCCTTTTTTACGGTCTACCCAAAACATTTTCTCAAAAACCACAAGTCTCAGGTCAAGTAAAATTATATATTTGGACACGGAGTAAATATAGCTACAATTCTGCATAAAAATTGTTTACATCGGTGATGAAGAAAATTCTACTACTTTTCTACGGTCTACCCAAATCTTCATTTTCTCAAAAACTACAAGTCGCAGATCAAGCCCAATTATATATTTGGACACGGAGTAAATGTAGCTACAATTCTGCATAAAAATTGTTTAAATCGGTGATGAAGAAAAATCTACTACTTTTTTACGGTTTATCCAAAACTTCATTTTCTCAAAAACTACAAGTCAGGTCCAGTCAAATTATATATTTGGACACGGACATTGTTTAAATCGGCCCAATTATATATTTGGACACGGAGTAAATGTAGCTACAATTCTGAATAAAAATTGTTTACATCGGTGATGAAGAAAAATCTACTACTTTTTTACGGTTTATCCAAAACTTCATTTTCTCAAAAACTACAAGTCAGGTCAAGTCAAATTATATATTTGGACACGGAATAAATGTAGCGACAATTCTGCATAAAAGTTGTTTAAATCGGTGATGAAGAAAAATCTACTACTTTTTTACGGTTTATCCAAAACTTCATTTTCTCAAAATCTATGTCGCAGATCAGGAGCTATTATATATTTGGACACATAGTAAATGTAGCTACAATTCTGCATAAAAATTGTTTATATCGGTGATGAAGAAAATTCTACTACTTTTTTACGTTCTATCCAAAACTTCATTTTCTCAAAATCTATAAGTCGCAGATCAGGCCCTATTATATATTTGGACACTTAGTAAATGTAGCTACAATTCTGCATGAAAATTGTTTATATCGGTGATGAAGAAAATTCTACTACTTTTTTACGGTCTATCCAAAACTTAATTTTCTCAAAATCTATGTCGCAGATCAGGCCCTATTATATATTTGGACACTTAGTAAATGTAGCTTCAATTCTGCATAAAAATTGTTTATATCGGTGATGAAGAAAATTCTACTACTTTTTTACGGTCTACCCAAAACTTCACTTTCTCAAAAACTACAAGTCGCAGTTCAAACCCAATTATATACTTGGACACGGAATAAATGTAGCGACAATTCTGCATAAAAATTGTTTAAATCGGTGATGAAGAAAAATCTACTACTTTTTTACGGTCTCCCAAATCTTCATTTTCTCAAAACCTACAAGTCGCAGTTCAAGCCCAATTATATATTTGGACACGGAGTAAATGTAACTACAATTCTGCATGAAAATTGTTTAAATCGGTGATGAAGAAAAATCTACTACTTTTTTACGGTTTATCCAAAACTTCATTTTCTCAAAATCTATGTCGCAGATCAGGCCCTATTATATATTTGGACACATAGTAAATGTAGCTACAATTCTGCATAAAAATTGTTTATATCGGTGATGAAGAAAATTCTATTACTTTTTTACGTTCTATCCAAAACTTCATTTTCTCAAAATCAATGTCGCAGATCAAGCCCTATTATATATTTGGACACTTAGTAAATGTAGCTACAATTCTGCATAAAAATTGTTTATATCGGTGATGAAGAAAATTCTACTACTTTTTTACGGTCTACCCAAAACTTCACTTTCTCAAAAACTACAAGTCGCAGTTCAAACCCAATTATATACTTGGACACGGAATAAATGTAGCGACAATTCTGCATAAAAATTGTTTAAATCGGTGATGAAGAAAAATCTACTACTTTTTTACGGTTTATCCAAAACTTCATTTTCTCAAAAACTACAAGTCAGGTCCAGTCAAATTATATATTTGGACACGGACATTGTTTAAATCGGCCCAATTATATATTTGGACACGGAGTAAGTGTAGCTACAATTCTGCATAAAAATAGTTTACATCGGTGATGAAGAAAAATCTACTACTTTTTTACGGTTTATCCAAAACTTCATTTTCTCAAAAACTACAAGTCAGGTCAAGTCAAATTATACATTTGGACACGGAATAAATGTAGCGACAATTCTGCATAAAAGTTGTTTAAATCGGTGATGAAGAAAAATCTACTACTTTTTTACGGTTTATCCAAAACTTCATTTTCTCAAAATCTATGTCGCAGATCAGGCCCTATTATATATTTGGACACATAGTAAATGTAGCTACAAGTCTGCATAAAAATTGTTTATATCGGTGATGAAGAAAATTCTACTACTTTTTTACGTTCTATCCAAAACTTCATTTTCTCAAAATCTATAAGTCGCAGATCAGGCCCTATTATATATTTGGACACTTAGTAAATGTAGCTACAATTCTGCATAAAAATTGTTTATATCGGTGATGAAGAAAATTCTACTACTTTTTTACGGTCTACCCAAAACTTCACTTTCTCAAAAACTACAAGTCGCAGTTCAAACCCAATTATATACTTGGACACGGAATAAATGTAGCGACAATTCTGCATAAAAATTGTTTAAATCGGTGATGAAGAAAAATCTACTACTTTTTTACGGTCTCCCAAATCTTCATTTTCTCAAAACCTACAAGTCGCAGTTCAAGCCCAATTATATATTTGGACACGGAGTAAATGTAACTACAATTCTGCATGAAAATTGTTTAAATCGGTGATGAAGAAAAATCTACTACTTTTTTACGGTCTACCCAAAACTTCACTTTCTCAAAAACTACAAGTCGCAGTTCAAACCCAATTATATACTTGGACACGGAATAAATGTAGCGACAATTCTGCATAAAAATTGTTTAAATCGGTGATGAAGAAAAATCTACTACTTTTTTACGGTCTCCCAAATCTTCATTTTCTCAAAACCTACAAGTCGCAGTTCAAGCCCAATATTCTACTACTTTTTTACGTTCTATCCAAAACTTCATTTTCTCAAAATCTATAAGTCGCAGATCAGGCCCTATTATATATTTGGACACTTAGTAAATGTAGCTACAATTCTGCATAAAAATTGTTTATATCGGTGATGAAGAAAATTCTACTACTTTTTTACGGTCTACCCAAAACTTCACTTTCTCAAAAACTACAAGTCGCAGTTCAAACCCAATTATATACTTGGACACGGAATAAATGTAGCGACAATTCTGCATAAAAATTGTTTAAATCGGTGATGAAGAAAAATCTACTACTTTTTTACGGTCTCCCAAATCTTCATTTTCTCAAAACCTACAAGTCGCAGTTCAAGCCCAATATTCTACTACTTTTTTACGTTCTATCCAAAACTTCATTTTCTCAAAATCTATAAGTCGCAGATCAGGCCCTATTATATATTTGGACACTTAGTAAATGTAGCTACAATTCTGCATAAAAATTGTTTATATCGGTGATGAAGAAAATTCTACTACTTTTTTACGTTCTATCCAAAACTTAATTTTCTCAAAATCAATGTCGCAGATCAAGCCCTATTATATATTTGGACACTTAGTAAATGTAGCTACAATTCTGCATAAAAATTGTTTATATCGGTGATGAAGAAAAATTTACTACGGTCTACCCAAAACTTCATTTTCTCAAAAACTACAAGTCGCAGTTCATGCCCAATTATATATTTGGACACGGAGTAAATGTAACTACAATTCTGCATGAAAATAGTTTAAATCGGTGATGAAGAATAATCTACTACTTTTTTACGGTTTATCCAAAACTTCATTTTCTCAAAAACTACAAGTCTCAGGTCAAGTAAAATTATATATTTGGACACGGAGTAAATGTAGCTACAATTCTGCATAAAAATTGTTTATATCGGTGATGAAGAAAAATCGACTACTTTTTTACGGTCTACCCAAAACTTCATTTTCTCAAAAACTACAAGTCAGGTCAAGTCAAATAATGTATTTTGACACGGAGTAAATGTAGTTACAATTCTGCATAAGAATTGTTTATATCGGTGTTGATGAAAATTCTACTACTTTTTTACGGTCTACCCAAAACTTCATTTTCTCAAAATCTGTAAGTCGCAGATCAAGCCCAATTATATATTTGGACACGGAGTAAATGTATCTACAACTCTGTATAAAAATTGTTTAAATCGATGATGAAGAAAAATCTACTACTTTTTTACGGTCTATCCAAAACTTTATTTTCTCAAAAACTACAAGTCGCAGTTCAATCCCAATTATATATTTGGACACGGAATAAATGTAGCTACAATTCTGCATAAAAATTGTTTAAATCGGTGATGAAGAAAAATCTACTACTTTTTTACGGTTTATCCAAAACTTAATTTTCTCAAAAACTACAAGTCAGGTCAAGTCAAATAATATATTTGGACACGGAGTAAATGTAGCTACAATTCTGCATAAAAATTATTTAAATCGGTGATGAAGAATAATCGCAGATCAAGCCCAATTACATATTTGGTCACGGAGTAAATGTAGCTACAATTCTGCATAAAAATTGTTTATATCGGTGATGAAGAAAATTCTACTCCTTTTTTACGGTCTACCCAAAACATTTTCTCAAAAACCACAGTCTCAGGTCAAGTAAAATTATATATTTGGACACGGAGTAAATGTAGCTACAATTCTGCATAAAAATTGTTTACATCGGTGATGAAGAAAATTCTACTCCTTTTTTACGGTCTACCCAAAACATTTTCTCAAAAACCACAGTCTCAGGTCAAGTAAAATTATATATTTGGACACGGAGTAAATGTAGCTACAATTCTGCATAAAAATTGTTTATATCGGTGATGAAGAAAATTCTACTACTTTTTTACGTTCTATCCAAAACTTAATTTTCTCAAAATCAATGTCGCAGATCAAGCCCTATTATATATTTGGACACTTAGTAAATGTAGCTACAATTCTGCATAAAAATTGTTTATATCGGTGATGAAGAAAAATTTACTACGGTCTACCCAAAACTTCATTTTCTCAAAAACTACAAGTCGCAGTTCATGCCCAATTATATATTTGGACACGGAGTAAATGTAACTACAATTCTGCATGAAAATAGTTTAAATCGGTGATGAAGAAAAATCTACTACTTTTTTACGGTTTATCCAAAACTTCGTTTTCTCAAAATCTATGTCGCGGATCAAGCCCAATTATATATATATATATATGTTCTGCATAAAAATTGTTTAAATCGGTGATGAAGAAAATGCTACTCCTTTTTTACGGTCTAAGTGTGCTGGCGAATCTTAGCTGGCAGCCACTTCAACCTACGGTCTACCCAAAACTTCACGTTCTCAAAAACTACAAATCGCAGTTCATGCCCAATTATATATTTGGACACGGAGTAAATGTAACTACAATTCTGCATGAAAATTGTTTAAATCGGTGATGAAGAAAAATCTACTACTTTTTTACGGTTTATCCAAAACTTCATTTTCTCAAAAACTACAAGTCTCAGGTCAAGTAAAATTATATATTTGGACACGGAGTAAATGTAGCTACAATTCTGCATAAAAATTGTTTATATCGGTGATGAAGAAAAATCGACTACTTTTTTACGGTCTACCCAAAACTTCACTTTCTCAAAAACTACAAGTCAGGTCAAGTCAAATAATGTATTTTGACACGGAGTAAATGTAGTTACAATTCTGCATAAGAATTGTTTATATCGGTGTTGATGAAAATTCTACTACTTTTTTACGGTCTACCCAAAACTTCATTTTCTCAAAATCTGTAAGTCGCAGATCAAGCCCAATTATATATTTGGACACGGAGTAAATGTATCTACAACTCTGTATAAAAATTGTTTAAATCGATGATGAAGAAAAATCTACTACTTTTTTACGGTCTATCCAAAACTTTATTTTCTCAAAAACTACAAGTCGCAGTTCAATCCCAATTATATATTTGGACACGGAATAAATGTAGCTACAATTCTGCATAAAAATTGTTTAAATCGGTGATGAAGAAAAATCTACTACTTTTTTACGGTTTATCCAAAACTTAATTTTCTCAAAAACTACAAGTCAGGTCAAGTCAAATAATATATTTGGACACGGAGTAAATGTAGCTACAATTCTGCATAAAAATTATTTAAATCGGTGATGAAGAATAATCGCAGATCAAGCCCAATTACATATTTGGTCACGGAGTAAATGTAGCTACAATTCTGCATAAAAATTGTTTATATCGGTGATGAAGAAAATTCTACTCCTTTTTTACGGTCTACCCAAAACATTTTCTCAAAAACCACAGTCTCAGGTCAAGTAAAATTATATATTTGGACACGGAGTAAATGTAGCTACAATTCTGCATAAAAATTGTTTACATCGGTGATGAAGAAAATTCTACTCCTTTTTTACGGTCTACCCAAAACATTTTCTCAAAAACCACAGTCTCAGGTCAAGTAAAATTATATATTTGGACACGGAGTAAATGTAGCTACAATTCTGCATAAAAATTGTTTACATCGGTGATGAAGAAAATTCTACTACTTTTTTACGGTCTACCCAAAACTTCATTTTCTCAAAATCTATAAGTCGCAGATCAAGCCCAATTATATATTTGGACACGGAGTAAATGTATCTACAACTCTGTATAAAACTTTTTTACGGTCTATCCAAAACTTTATTTTCTCAAAATCTATGTCGCAGTTCAGGCCCTATTATATATTTGGACACTTAGTAAATTCACTCCGTGCCCAAATATATAATTTGACTTGAAGTGCGACTTGTAGTTTTTGAGAAAATGAAGATTTGGGTGGACCGTAAAAAAGTAGTAGATTTTTCTTCATCGCCGATTTGAACAATTTTGATGCAGAATTGTAGCTACATTTCCTACGTGTCCAAATATATAATTTGACTTGATCTGCGACTTGTAGTTTTTGAGAAAATGAAGATTTGGGTGGACCGTAAAAAAGTAGTAGATTTGTCTTCATCACCGATTTAAACAATTTTGATGCAGAATTGTAGCTACATTTCCTACGTGTCCAAATATATAATTTGACTTGATCTGCGACTTGTAGTTTTTGAGAAAATCAAGTTTTGGGTAGACCGTAAAAAAGTAGTAGAATTTTTTTCATCACCGAAATAAACAAGTTTTATGCAGAATTGTAGCTACATTTACTCCGTGCCCAAATATATAATTTGACTTGAAGTGCGACTTGTAGTTTTTGAGAAAATGAAGATTTGGGTAGACCGTAAAAAAGTAGTAGATTTTTCTTCATCACCGATTTGAACAATTTTGATGCAGAATTGTAGCTACATTCACTCCGTGTCCAAATATATAATTTGACTTGATCTGCGACTTGTAGTTTTTGAGAAAATGAAGATTTGGGTGGACCGTAAAAAAGTAGTAGATTTTTCTTCAACACCGATTTAAACAATTTTGATGCAGAATTGTAGCTACATTCACTCCGTGTCCAATATATAATTTGACTTGATCTGCGACTTGTAGTTTTTGAGAAAATGAAGATTTGGGTGGACCGTAAAAAAGTAGTAGATTTTTCTTCATCACCGATTTGAACTATTTTGATGCAGAATTGTAGCTACAATTCCTATGTGTCCAAATATATAATTTGACTTGATCTGCGACTTGTAGTTTTTGAGAAAATGAAGATTTGGGTGGACCGTAAAAAAGTAGTAGATTTTTCTTCAACACCGATTTAAACAATTTTGATGCAGAATTGTAGCTACATTCACTCCGTGTCCAAATATATAATTTGACTTGATCTGCGACTTGTAGTTTTTGAGCAAATGAAGATTTGGGTGGACCGTAAAAAAGTAGTAGATTTTTCTTCATCACCGATTTGAACAATTTTGATGCAGAATTGTAGCTACAATTCCTATGTGTCCAAATATATAATTTGACTTGATCTGCGACTTGTAGTTTTTGAGAAAATGAAGATTTGGGTGGACCGAAAAAAGTAGTAGATTTTTCTTCATCACCGATTTGAACTATTTTGATGCAGAATTGTAGCTACAATTCCTATGTGTCCAAATATATAATTTGACTTGATCTGCGACTTGTAGTTTTTGAGAAAATGAAGATTTGGGTAGACCGTAAAAAAGTAGTAGATTTTTCTTCAACACCGATTTAAACAATTTTGATGCAGAATTGTAGCTACATTCACTCCGTGTCCAAATATATAATTTGACTTGATCTGCGACTTGTAGTTTTTGAGAAAATGAAGGTTTGGGGGGACCGTAAAAAAGTAGTAGATTTTTCTTCATCACCGATTTGAACAATTTTGATGCAGAATTGTAGCTACAATTCCTATGTGTCCAAATATATAATTTGACTTGATCTGCGACTTGTAGTTTTTGAGAAAATCAAGTTTTGGGTAGACCGTAAAAAAGTAGTAGAATTTTTTTCATCACCGAAATAAACAAGTTTTATGCAGAATTGTAGCTACATTTACTCCGTGCCCAAATATATAATTTGACTTGAAGTGCGACTTGTAGTTTTTGAGAAAATGAAGATTTGGGTAGACCGTAAAAAAGTAGTAGATTTTTCTTCATCACCGATTTGAACAATTTTGATGCAGAATTGTAGCTACATTTCCTACGTGTCCAAATATATAATTTGACTTGATCTGCGACTTGTAGTTTTTGAGAAAATCAAGTTTTGGGTAGACCGTAAAAAAGTAGTAGAATTTTTTTCATCACCGAAATAAACAAGTTTTATGCAGAATTGTAGCTACATTTACTCCGTGCCCAAATATATAATTTGACTTGAAGTGCGACTGTAGTTTTTGAGAAAATGAAGTTTTGGGTAGACCGTAAAAGAGTAGTAGATTTGTCTTCATCACCGATTTAAACAATTTTGATGCAGAATTGTAGCTACATTTCCTACGTGTCCAAATATATAATTTGACTTGATCTGCGACTTGTAGTTTTTGAGAAAATCAAGTTTTGGGTAGACCGTAAAAAAGTAGTAGAATTTTTTTCATCACCGAAATAAACAAGTTTTATGCAGAATTGTAGCTACATTTACTCCGTGCCCAAATATATAATTTGACTTGAAGTGCGACTTGTAGTTTTTGAGAAAATGAAGATTTGGGTGGACCGAAAAAAGTAGTAGATTTTTCTTCATCACCGATTTAAACAATTTTTATGCAGAATTGTAGCTGCATTTCCTACGTGTCCAAATATATTATTTGACTTGATCTGCGACTTATAGTTTTTGACAAAATGAAGATTTGGGTGGACCGTAAAAAAGTAGTAGATTTTTCTTCATCACCGATTTGAACAATTTTGATGCAGAATTGTAGCTACATTCACTCCGTGTCCAAATATATAATTTGACTTGATCTGCGACTTGTAGTTTTTGAGAAAATGAAGATTTGGGTGGACCGTAAAAAAGTAGTAGAATTTTTTTCATCACCGAAATAAACAAGTTTTATGCAGAATTGTAGCTACATTTACTCCGTGCCCAAATATATAATTTGACTTGAAGTGCGGGTTGTAGTTTTTGAGAAAATGAAGATTTGGGTGGACCGTAAAAAAGTAGTAGATTTGTCTTCATCACCGATTTAAGCAATTTTGATGCAGAATTGTAGCTACATTTCCTACGTGTCCAAATATATAATTTGACTTGATCTGCGACTTGTAGTTTTTGAGAAAATCAAGTTTTGGGTAGACCGTAAAAAAGTAGTAGAATTTTTTTCATCACCGAAATAAACAAGTTTTATGCAGAATTGTAGCTACATTTACTCCGTGCCCAAATATATAATTTGACTTGAAGTGCGGCTTGTAGTTTTTGAGAAAATGAAGTTTTGGGTAGACCGTAAAAAAGTAGTAGATTCTTCTTCATCACCGATTTGAACAATTTTGATGCAGAATTGTAGCTACATTCACTCCGTGTCCAAATATATAATTTGACTTGACCTGCGACTTGTAGTTTTTGAGAAAATGAAGATTTGGGTGGACCGTAAAAAAGTAGTAGATTTGTCTTCATCACCGATTTAAACAATTTTGATGCAGAATTGTAGCTACATTTCCTACGTGTCCAAATATATAATTTGACTTGATCTGCGACTTGTAGTTTTTGAGAAAATCAAGTTTTGGGTAGACCGTAAAAAAGTAGTAGAATTTTTTTCATCACCGAAATAAACAAGTTTTATGCAGAATTGTAGCTACATTTACTCCGTGCCCAAATATATAATTTGACTTGAAGTGCGACTTGTAGTTTTTGAGAAAATGAAGTTTTGGGTAGACCGTAAAAGAGTAGTAGATTTGTCTTCATCACCGATTTAAACAATTTTGATGCAGAATTGTAGCTACATTTGCTACGTGTCCAAATATATAATTTGACTTGATCTGCGACTTGTAGTTTTTGAGAAAATCAAGTTTTGGGTAGACCGTAAAAAAGTAGTAGAATTTTTTTCATCACCGAAATAAACAAGTTTTATGCAGAATTGTAGCTACATTTACTCCGTGCCCAAATATATAATTTGACTTGAAGTGCGACTTGTAGTTTTTGAGAAAATGAAGATTTGGGTAGACCGTAAAAAAGTAGTAGATTTTTCTTCATCACCGATTTGAACAATTTTGATGCAGAATTGTAGCTACATTCACTCCGTGTCCAAATATATGATTTGACTTGATCTGCGACTTGTAGTTTTTGAGAAAATGAAGATTTGGGTGGACCGTAAAAAAGTAGTAGATTTTTCTTCAACACCGATTTAAACAATTTTGATGCAGAATTGTAGCTACATTCACTCCGTGTCCAAATATATAATTTGACTTGATCTGCGACTTGTAGTTTTTGAGAAAATCAAGTTTTGGGTAGACCGTAAAAAAGTAGTAGAATTTTTTTCATCACCGAAATAAACAAGTTTTATGCAGAATTGTAGCTACATTTACTCCGTGCCCAAATATATAATTTGACTTGAAGTGCGACTGTAGTTTTTGAGAAAATGAAGATTTGGGTAGACCGTAAAAAAGTAGTAGATTTTTCTTCATCACCGATTTGAACAATTTTGATGCAGAATTGTAGCTACATTCACTCCGTGTCCAAATATATGATTTGACTTGATCTGCGACTTGTAGTTTTTGAGAAAATGAAGATTTGGGTGGACCGTAAAAAAGTAGTAGATTTTTCTTCAACACCGATTTAAACAATTTTGATGCAGAATTGTAGCTACATTCACTCCGTGTCCAAATATATAATTTGACTTGATCTGCGACTTGTAGTTTTTGAGAAAATCAAGTTTTGGGTAGACCGTAAAAAAGTAGTAGAATTTTTTTCATCACCGAAATAAACAAGTTTTATGCAGAATTGTAGCTACATTTACTCCGTGCCCAAATATATAATTTGACTTGAAGTGCGACTGTAGTTTTTGAGAAAATGAAGTTTTGGGTAGACCGTAAAAAAGTAGTAGATTTTTCTTCATCACCGATTTGAACAATTTTGATGCAGAATTGTAGCTACAATTCCTATGTGTCCAAATATATAATTTGACTTGATCTGCGACTTGTAGTTTTTGAGAAAATGAAGATTTGGGTGGACCGAAAAAAGTAGTAGATTTTTCTTCATCACCGATTTGAGCAATTTTGATGCAGAATTGTAGCTACATTTCCTACGTGTCCAAATATATAATTTGACTTGATCTGCGACTTGTAGTTTTTGAGAAAATGAAGATTTGGGTGGACCGTAAAAAAGTAGTAGATTTGTCTTCATCACCGATTTAAACAATTTTGATGCAGAATTGTAGCTACATTTCCTACGTGTCCAAATATATAATTTGACTTGATCTGCGACTTGTAGTTTTTGAGAAAATCAAGTTTTGGGTAGACCGTAAAAAAGTAGTAGAATTTTTTTCATCACCGAAATAAACAAGTTTTATGCAGAATTGTAGCTAAATTTACTCCGTGCCCAAATATATAATTTGACTTGAAGTGCGACTGTAGTTTTTGAGAAAATGAAGTTTTGGGTAGACCGTAAAAGAGTAGTAGATTTGTCTTCATCACCGATTTAAACAATTTTGATGCAGAATTGTAGCTACATTTCCTACGTGTCCAAATATATAATTTGACTTGATCTGCGACTTGTAGTTTTTGAGAAAATCAAGTTTTGGGTAGACCGTAAAAAAGTAGTAGAATTTTTTTCATCACCGAAATAAACAAGTTTTATGCAGAATTGTAGCTACATTTACTCCGTGCCCAAATATATAATTTGACTTGAAGTGCGACTTGTAGTTTTTGAGAAAATGAAGTTTTGGGTAGACCGTAAAAAAGTAGTAGATTTTTCTTCATCACCGATTTAAACAATTTTTATGCAGAATTGTAGCTACATTCACTCCGTGTCCAAATATATAATTTGACTTGATCTGCGACTTGTAGTTTTTGAGAAAATGAAGATTTGGGTGGACCGTAAAAAAGTAGTAGATTTTTCTTCATCACCGATTTAAACAATTTTTATGCAGAATTGTAGCTACATTCACTCCGTGTCCAAATATATAATTTGACTTGATCTGCGACTTGTAGTTTTTGAGAAAATGAAGTTTTGGGTAGACCGTAAAAAAGTAGTAGATTTGTCTTCATCACCGATTTAAACAATTTTTATGCAGAATTGTAGCTATATTTACTCCGTGTGCAAATATATAATTTGACTTGAAGTGCGACTTGTAGTTTTTGAGAAAATTAAGATTTGTGTAGACCGTAAAAAAGTAGTAGATTTTTCTTCATCACCGATTTAAACAATTTTTATGCAGAATTGTAGCTACATTCACTCCGTGTCCAAATATATAATTTGACTTGATCTGCGACTTGTAGTTTTTGAGAAAATGAAGATTTGGGTGGACCGTAAAAAAGTAGTAGAATTTTTTTCATCACCGAAATAAACAAGTTTTATGCAGAATTGTAGCTACATTCACTCCGTGTCCAAATATATAATTTGACTTGTAGTTTTTGAGAAAGAGAAGATTTGTTTAGACCGTAAAAAAGTAGTAGATTTTCCTTCATCACCGATTTGAACAATTTTGATGCAGAATTGTAGCTACATTTCCTACGTGTCCAAATATATAATTTGACTTGATCTGCGACTTGTAGTTTTTGAGAAAATGAAGATTTGGGTAGACCGTAAAAAAGTAGTAGATTTTTCTTCATCACCGATTTAAACAATTTTGATGCAGAATTGTAGCTACATTTCCTACGTGTCCAAATATATAATTTGACTTGATCTGCGACTTGTAGTTTTAGAGAAAATGAAGATTTGGGTGGACCGTAGAAAAGTAGTAGATTTTTCTTCATCACCGATTTGAACAATTTTGATGCAGAATTGTAACTACATTCACTCCGTGTCCAAATATATAATTTGACTTGATCTGCGACTTGTAGTTTTGGAGAAAGTGAAGATTTGGGTAGACCGTAAAAAAGTAGTAGATTTTTCTTCATCACCGATTTAAACAATTTTGATGCAGAATTGTAGCTACATTCACTCCGTGTCCAAATATATAATTTGACTTGATCTGCGACTTGTAGTTTTTTGAGAAAATGAAGATTTGGGTAGACCGTAAAAAAGAAGTAGATTTTTCTTAATCACCGATTTAAACAATTTTGATGCAGAATTGTAGCTACATTTACTCCGTGTCCAAATATATAATTGGGCTTGAACTGCGACTTGTAGTTTTTGAGAAAATGAAGATTTGGGAGACCGTAAAAAAGTAGTCGATTTTTCTTCATCACCGATTTAAACAACTTTTATGCAGAATTGTCGCTACATTTATTCCGTGTCCAAATATATAATTGATCTTGATCTGCGATTTTTATTCATCACCGATTTAAACAATTTTTATGCAGAATTGTAGCTACATTTACTCCGTGTCCAAATATATAATTGGTCCGATTTAAACAATTTTTATGCAGAATTGTAGCTACATTTACTCCGTGTCCAAATATATAATTGGGCTTGATCTGCGATTTTTCTTCATCACCGATTTAAACAATTTTTATGCAGAATTGTCGCTACATTTATTCCGTGTCCAAATATATAATTTGACTTGACCTGACTTGTAGTTTTTGAGAAAATGAAGATTTGGGTGGACCGTAGAAAAGTAGTAGATTTTTCTTCATCACCAATTTAAACAATTTTGATGCAGAATTGTAGCTACATTTCCTACGTGTCCAAATATATAATTTGACTTGATCTGCGACTTGTAGTTTTTGAGAAAATGAAGATTTGGGTAGACCGTAAAGAAGTAGTAGATTTTTCTTCATCACCGATTTAAACAATTTTGATGCAGAATTGTAGCTACATTCACTCCGTGTCCAAATATATAATTTGACTTGATCTGCGACTTGTAGTTTTTGAGAAAATCAAGTTTTGGGTAGACCGTAAAAAAGTAGTAGAATTTTTTTCATCACCGAAATAAACAAGTTTTATGCAGAATTGTAGCTACATTTACTCCGTGCCCAAATATATAATTTGACTTGAAGTGCGACTTGTAGTTTTTGAGAAAATGAAGATTTGGGTAGACCGTAAAAAAGTAGTAGATTTTTCTTCATCACCGATTTGAACAATTTTGATGCAGAATTGTAGCTACATTCACTCCGTGTCCAAATATATGATTTGACTTGATCTGCGACTTGTAGTTTTTGAGAAAATGAAGATTTGGGTGGACCGTAAAAAAGTAGTAGATTTTTCTTCATCACCGATTTGAACAATTTTGATGCAGAATTGTAGCTACAATTCCTATGTGTCCAAATATATAATTTGACTTGATCTGCGACTTGTAGTTTTTGAGAAAATGAAGATTTGGGTGGACCGAAAAAAGTAGTAGATTTTTCTTCATCACCGATTTGAGCAATTTTGATGCAGAATTGTAGCTACATTTCCTACGTGTCCAAATATATAATTTGACTTGATCTGCGACTTGTAGTTTTTGAGAAAATGAAGATTTGGGTGGACCGTAAAAAAGTAGTAGATTTGTCTTCATCACCGATTTAAACAATTTTGATGCAGAATTGTAGCTACATTTCCTACGTGTCCAAATATATAATTTGACTTGATCTGCGACTTGTAGTTTTTGAGAAAATCAAGTTTTGGGTAGACCGTAAAAAAGTAGTAGAATTTTTTTCATCACCGAAATAAACAAGTTTTATGCAGAATTGTAGCTACATTTACTCCGTGCCCAAATATATAATTTGACTTGAAGTGCGACTTGTAGTTTTTGAGAAAATGAAGTTTTGGGTAGACCGTAAAAAAGTAGTAGATTTTTCTTCATCACCGATTTAAACAATTTTTATGCAGAATTGTAGCTACATTCACTCCGTGTTCAAATATATAATTTGACTTGATCTGCGACTTGTAGTTTTTGAGAAAATGAAGATTTGGGTGGACCGTAAAAAAGTAGTAGATTTTTCTTCATCACCGATTTAAACAATTTTTATGCAGAATTGTAGCTACATTCACTCCGTGTCCAAATATATAATTTGACTTGATCTGCGACTTGTAGTTTTTGAGAAAATGAAGTTTTGGGTAGACCGTAAAAAAGTAGTAGATTTGTCTTCATCACCGATTTAAACAATTTTTATGCAGAATTGTAGCTATATTTACTCCGTGTGCAAATATATAATTTGACTTGAAGTGCGACTTGTAGTTTTTGAGAAAATTAAGATTTGTGTAGACCGTAAAAAAGTAGTAGATTTTTCTTCATCACCGATTTAAACAATTTTTATGCAGAATTGTAGCTACATTCACTCCGTGTCCAAATATATAATTTGACTTGTAGTTTTTGAGAAAGAGAAGATTTGTTTAGACCGTAAAAAAGTAGTAGATTTTCCTTCATCACCGATTTGAACAATTTTGATGCAGAATTGTAGCTACATTTCCTACGTGTCCAAATATATAATTTGACTTGATCTGCGACTTGTAGTTTTTGAGAAAATGAAGATTTGGGTAGACCGTAAAAAAGTAGTAGATTTTTCTTCATCACCGATTTAAACAATTTTGATGCAGAATTGTAGCTACATTTCCTACGTGTCCAAATATATAATTTGACTTGATCTGCGACTTGTAGTTTTAGAGAAAATGAAGATTTGGGTGGACCGTAGAAAAGTAGTAGATTTTTCTTCATCACCGATTTGAACAATTTTGATGCAGAATTGTAACTACATTCACTCCGTGTCCAAATATATAATTTGACTTGATCTGCGACTTGTAGTTTTGGAGAAAGTGAAGATTTGGGTAGACCGTAAAAAAGTAGTAGATTTTTCTTCATCACCGATTTAAACAATTTTGATGCAGAATTGTAGCTACATTCACTCCGTGTCCAAATATATAATTTGACTTGATCTGCGACTTGTAGTTTTTGAGAAAATGAAGATTTGGGTAGACCGTAAAAAAGTAGTAGATTTTTCTTCATCACCGATTTAAACAATTTTGATGCAGAATTGTAGCTACATTTACTCCGTGTCCAAATATATAATTGGGCTTGAACTGCGACTTGTAGTTTTTGAGAACATGAAGATTTGGGAGACCGTACAAAAGTAGTCGATTTTTCTTCATCACCGATTTAAACAACTTTTATGCAGAATTGTCGCTACATTTATTCCGTGTCCAAATATATAATTGATCTTGATCTGCGATTTTTATTCATCACCGATTTAAACAATTTTTATGCAGAATTGTAGCTACATTTACTCCGTGTCCAAATATATAATTGGTCCGATTTAAACAATTTTTATGCAGAATTGTAGCTACATTTACTCCGTGTCCAAATATATAATTGGGCTTGATCTGCGATTTTTCTTCATCACCGATTTAAACAATTTTTATGCAGAATTGTCGCTACATTTATTCCGTGTCCAAATATATAATTTGACTTGACCTGACTTGTAGTTTTTGAGAAAATGAAGATTTGGGTGGACCGTAGAAAAGTAGTAGATTTTTCTTCATCACCAATTTAAACAATTTTGATGCAGAATTGTAGCTACATTTCCTACGTGTCCAAATATATAATTTGACTTGATCTGCGACTTGTAGTTTTTGAGAAAATCAAGTTTTGGGTAGACCGTAAAAAAGTAGTAGAATTTTTTTCATCACCGAAATAAACAAGTTTTATGCAGAATTGTAGCTACATTTACTCCGTGCCCAAATATATAATTTGACTTGAAGTGCGACTTGTAGTTTTTGAGAAAATGAAGTTTTGGGTAGACCGTAAAAAAGTAGTAGATTTTTCTTCATCACCGATTTAAACAATTTTTATGCAGAATTGTAGCTACATTCACTCCGTGTTCAAATATATAATTTGACTTGATCTGCGACTTGTAGTTTTTGAGAAAATGAAGATTTGGGTGGACCGTAAAAAAGTAGTAGATTTTTCTTCATCACCGATTTAAACAATTTTTATGCAGAATTGTAGCTACATTCACTCCGTGTCCAAATATATAATTTGACTTGATCTGCGACTTGTAGTTTTTGAGAAAATGAAGTTTTGGGTAGACCGTAAAAAAGTAGTAGATTTGTCTTCATCACCGATTTAAACAATTTTTATGCAGAATTGTAGCTATATTTACTCCGTGTGCAAATATATAATTTGACTTGAAGTGCGACTTGTAGTTTTTGAGAAAATTAAGATTTGTGTAGACCGTAAAAAAGTAGTAGATTTTTCTTCATCACCGATTTAAACAATTTTTATGCAGAATTGTAGCTACATTCACTCCGTGTCCAAATATATAATTTGACTTGTAGTTTTTGAGAAAGAGAAGATTTGTTTAGACCGTAAAAAAGTAGTAGATTTTCCTTCATCACCGATTTGAACAATTTTGATGCAGAATTGTAGCTACATTTCCTACGTGTCCAAATATATAATTTGACTTGATCTGCGACTTGTAGTTTTTGAGAAAATGAAGATTTGGGTAGACCGTAAAAAAGTAGTAGATTTTTCTTCATCACCGATTTAAACAATTTTGATGCAGAATTGTAGCTACATTTCCTACGTGTCCAAATATATAATTTGACTTGATCTGCGACTTGTAGTTTTAGAGAAAATGAAGATTTGGGTGGACCGTAGAAAAGTAGTAGATTTTTCTTCATCACCGATTTGAACAATTTTGATGCAGAATTGTAACTACATTCACTCCGTGTCCAAATATATAATTTGACTTGATCTGCGACTTGTAGTTTTGGAGAAAGTGAAGATTTGGGTAGACCGTAAAAAAGTAGTAGATTTTTCTTCATCACCGATTTAAACAATTTTGATGCAGAATTGTAGCTACATTCACTCCGTGTCCAAATATATAATTTGACTTGATCTGCGACTTGTAGTTTTTGAGAAAATGAAGATTTGGGTAGACCGTAAAAAAGTAGTAGATTTTTCTTCATCAAAGATTTAAACAATTTTGATGCAGAATTGTAGCTACATTTACTCCGTGTCCAAATATATAATTGGGCTTGAACTGCGACTTGTAGTTTTTGAGAAAATGAAGATTTGGGAGACCGTACAAAAGTAGTCGATTTTTCTTCATCACCGATTTAAACAACTTTTATGCAGAATTGTCGCTACATTTATTCCGTGTCCAAATATATAATTGATCTTGATCTGCGATTTTTATTCATCACCGATTTAAACAATTTTTATGCAGAATTGTAGCTACATTTACTCCGTGTCCAAATATATAATTGGTCCGATTTAAACAATTTTTATGCAGAATTGTAGCTACATTTACTCCGTGTCCAAATATATAATTGGGCTTGATCTGCGATTTTTCTTCATCACCGATTTAAACAATTTTTATGCAGAATTGTCGCTACATTTATTCCGTGTCCAAATATATAATTTGACTTGACCTGACTTGTAGTTTTTGAGAAAATGAAGATTTGGGTGGACCGTAGAAAAGTAGTAGATTTTTCTTCATCACCAATTTAAACAATTTTGATGCAGAATTGTAGCTACATTTCCTACGTGTCCAAATATATAATTTGACTTGATCTGCGACTTGTAGTTTTTGAGAAAATGAAGATTTGGGTAGACCGTAAAGAAGTAGTAGATTTTTCTTCATCACCGATTTAAACAATTTTGATGCAGAATTGTAGCTACATTTCCTACGTGTCCAAATATATAATTTGACTTGATCTGCGACTTGTAGTTTTTGAGAAAATGAAGGTTTGGGGGGACCGTAAAAAAGTAGTAGATTTTTCTTCATCACCGATTTGAACAATTTTGATGCAGAATTGTAGCTACATTTCCTATGTGTCCAAATATATAATTTGACTTGATCTGCGACTTGTAGTTTTTGAGAAAATGAAGATTTGGGTAGAACGTAAAAAAGTAGTAGATTTTTCTTCATCACCGATTTGAACAATTTTGATGCAGAATTGTAGCTACATTTCCTACGTGTCCAAATATATAATTTGACTTGATCTGCGACTTGTAGTTTTTGAGAAAATGAAGATTTGGGTGGACCGTAAAAAAGTAGTAGATTTTTCTCCATCACCGATTTGAACAATTTTGATGCAGAATTGTAGCTACAATTCCTACGTGTCCAAATATATTATTTGACTTGATCTGCGACTTGTAGTTTTTGAGAAAATCAAGTTTTGGGTAGACCGTAAAAAAGTAGTAGAATTTTTTTCATCACCGAAATAAACAAGTTTTATGCAGAATTGTAGCTACATTTACTCCGTGCCCAAATATATAATTTGACTTGAAGTGCGGCTTGTAGTTTTTGAGAAAATGAAGTTTTGGGTAGACCGTAAAAAAGTAGTAGATTCTTCTTCATCACCGATTTGAACAATTTTGATGCAGAATTGTAGCTACATTCACTCCGTGTCCAAATATATAATTTGACTTGATCTGCGACTTGTAGTTTTTGAGAAAATGAAGATTTGGGTGGACCGTAAAAAAGTAGTAGATTTGTCTTCATCACCGATTTAAACAATTTTTATGCAGAATTGTAGCTATATTTACTCCGTGTGCAAATATATAATTTGACTTGAAGTGCGACTTGTAGTTTTTGAGAAAATTAAGATTTGGGTAGACCGTAAAAAAGTAGTAGATTTTTCTTCATCACCGATTTGAACAATTTTGATGCAGAATTGTAGCTACATTCACTCCGTGTCCAAATATATAATTTGACTTGATCTGCGACTTGTAGTTTTTGAGAAAATGAAGATTTGGGTGGACCGTAAAAAAGTAGTAGAATTTTTTTCATCACCGAAATAAACAAGTTTTATGCAGAATTGTAGCTACATTCACTCCGTGTCCAAATATATAATTTGACTTGTAGTTTTTGAGAAAGAGAAGATTTGTTTAGACCGTAAAAAAGTAGTAGATTTTCCTTCATCACCGATTTGAACAATTTTGATGCAGAATTGTAGCTACATTTCCTACGTGTCCAAATATATAATTTGACTTGATCTGCGACTTGTAGTTTTTGAGAAAATGAAGATTTGGGTAGACCGTAAAAAAGTAGTAGATTTTTCTTCATCACCGATTTAAACAATTTTGATGCAGAATTGTAGCTACATTTCCTACGTGTCCAAATATATAATTTGACTTGATCTGCGACTTGTAGTTTTAGAGAAAATGAAGATTTGGGTGGACCGTAGAAAAGTAGTAGATTTTTCTTCATCACCGATTTGAACAATTTTGATGCAGAATTGTAACTACATTCACTCCGTGTCCAAATATATAATTTGACTTGATCTGCGACTTGTAGTTTTGGAGAAAGTGAAGATTTGGGTAGACCGTAAAAAAGTAGTAGATTTTTCTTCATCACCGATTTAAACAATTTTGATGCAGAATTGTAGCTACATTCACTCCGTGTCCAAATATATAATTTGACTTGATCTGCGACTTGTAGTTTTTGAGAAAATGAAGATTTGGGTAGACCGTATAAAAGTAGTAGATTTTTCTTCATCACCGATTTAAACAATTTTGATGCAGAATTGTAGCTACATTTCCTACGTGTCCAAATATATAATTTGTCTTGATCTGCGACTTGTAGTTTTTGAGAAAATGAAGATTTGGGTGGACCGTAGAAAAGTAGTAGATTTTTCTTCATCACCAATTTAAACAATTTTGATGCAGAATTGTAGCTACATTTCCTACGTGTCGAAATATATAATTTGACTTGATCTGCGACTTGTAGTTTTTGAGAAAATCAAGTTTTGGGTAGACCGTAAAAAAGTAGTAGAATTTTTTTCATCACCGAAATAAACAAGTTTTATGCAGGATTGTAGCAACATTTACTCTGTGTCCAAATATATAATTTGACTTGATCTGCGACTTGTAGTTTTTGAGAAAATGAAGATTTGGGTGGACCGTAAAAAAGTAGTAGATTTTTCTTCATCACCGATTTGAACAATTTTGATGCAGAATTGTAGCTACATTTCCTATGTGTCCAAATATATAATTTGACTTGATCTGCGACTTGTAGTTTTTGAGAAAATGAAGATTTGGGTGGACCGTAAAAAAGCAGTAGATTTTTCTTCATCACCGATTTGAACAATTTTGATGCAGAATTGTAGCTACATTTCCTACGTGTCCAAATATATAATTTGACTTGATCTGCGACTTGTAGTTTTTGAGAAAATGAAGATTTGGGTGGACCGATTTGAACAATTTTGATGCAGAATTGTAGCTGCATTTCCTACGTGTCCAAATATATAATTTGACTTGATCTGCGACTTGTAGTTTTTGAGAAAATGAAGATTTGGGTGGACCGTAGAAAAGTAGTAGATTTTTCTTCATCACCAATTTAAACAATTTTGATGCAGAATTGTAGCTACATTTCCTACGTGTCCAAATATATAATTTGACTTGATCTGCGACTTGTAGTTTTTGAGAAAATGAAGATTTGGGTGGACCGTAAAAAAGTAGTAGAATTTTTTTCATCACCGAAATAAACAAGTTTTATGCAGAATTGTAGCTACATTCACTCCGTGTCCAAATATATAATTTGACTTGTAGTTTTTGAGAAAGAGAAGATTTGTTTAGACCGTAAAAAAGTAGTAGATTTTCCTTCATCACCGATTTGAACAATTTTGATGCAGAATTGTAGCTACATTTCCTACGTGTCCAAATATATAATTTGACTTGATCTGCGACTTGTAGTTTTTGAGAAAATGAAGATTTGGGTAGACCGTAAAAAAGTAGTAGATTTTTCTTCATCACCGATTTAAACAATTTTGATGCAGAATTGTAGCTACATTTCCTACGTGTCCAAATATATAATTTGACTTGATCTGCGACTTGTAGTTTTAGAGAAAATGAAGATTTGGGTGGACCGTAGAAAAGTAGTAGATTTTTCTTCATCACCGATTTGAACAATTTTGATGCAGAATTGTAACTACATTCACTCCGTGTCCAAATATATAATTTGACTTGATCTGCGACTTGTAGTTTTGGAGAAAGTGAAGATTTGGGTAGACCGTAAAAAAGTAGTAGATTTTTCTTCATCACCGATTTAAACAATTTTGATGCAGAATTGTAGCTACATTCACTCCGTGTCCAAATATATAATTTGACTTGATCTGCGACTTGTAGTTTTTGAGAAAATGAAGATTTGGGTAGACCGTAAAAAAGTAGTAGATTTTTCTTCATCACCGATTTAAACAATTTTGATGCAGAATTGTAGCTACATTTCCTACGTGTCCAAATATATAATTTGACTTGATCTGCGACTTGTAGTTTTTGAGAAAATGAAGATTTGGGTAGACCGTAAAAAAGTAGTAGATTTTTCTTCATCACCGATTTAAACAATTTTGATGCAGAATTGTAGCTACATTTCCTACGTGTCCAAATATATAATTTGTCTTGATCTGCGACTTGTAGTTTTTGAGAAAATGAAGATTTGGGTGGACCGTAGAAAAGTAGTAGATTTTTCTTCATCACCGATTTGAACAATTTTGATGCAGAATTGTAGCTACATTTCCTACGTGTCCAAATATATAATTTGACTTGATCTGCGACTTGTAGTTTTTGAGAAAATGAAGATTTGGGTGGACCGTAAAAAAGTAGTAGATTTTTCTTCATCACCGATTTAAACAATTTTGATGCAGAATTGTAGCTACATTTCCTACGTGTCCAAATATATAATTTGACTTGATCTGCGACTTGTAGTTTTTGAGAAAATGAAGATTTGGGTGGACCGATTTGAACAATTTTGATGCAGAATTGTAGCTGCATTTCCTACGTGTCCAAATATATAATTTGACTTGATCTGCGACTTGTAGTTTTTGAGAAAATGAAGATTTGGGTGGACCGTAGAAAAGTAGTAGATTTTTCTTCATCACCAATTTAAACAATTTTGATGCAGAATTGTAGCTACATTTCCTACGTGTCCAAATATATAATTTGACTTGATCTGCGACTTGTAGTTTTTGAGAAAATGAAGATTTGGGTAGACCGTAAAAAAGTAGTAGATTTTTCTTCATCACCGATTTAAACAATTTTGATGCAGAATTGTAGCTACATTTCCTACGTGTCCAAATATATAATTTGACTTGAACTGCGACTTGTAGTTTTCGAGAAAATGAAAGTTTGGGTAGACCGTAAAAAAGTAGTAGATTTTTCTTCATCACCGATTTGAACAATTTTGATGCAGAATTGTAGCTACATTCACTCCGTGTCCAAATATATAATTTGACTTGATCTGCGACTTGTAGTTTTTGAGAAAATGAAGATTTGGGTGGACCGTAAAAAAGTAGTAGAATTTTTTTCATCACCGAAATAAACAAGTTTTATGCAGAATTGTAGCTACATTCACTCCGTGTCCAAATATATAATTTGACTTGTAGTTTTTGAGAAAGAGAAGATTTGTTTAGACCGTAAAAAAGTAGTAGATTTTCCTTCATCACCGATTTGAACAATTTTGATGCAGAATTGTAGCTACATTTCCTACGTGTCCAAATATATAATTTGACTTGATCTGCGACTTGTAGTTTTTGAGAAAATGAAGATTTGGGTAGACCGTAAAAAAGTAGTAGATTTTTCTTCATCACCGATTTAAACAATTTTGATGCAGAATTGTAGCTACATTTCCTACGTGTCCAAATATATAATTTGACTTGATCTGCGACTTGTAGTTTTAGAGAAAATGAAGATTTGGGTGGACCGTAGAAAAGTAGTAGATTTTTCTTCATCACCGATTTGAACAATTTTGATGCAGAATTGTAACTACATTCACTCCGTGTCCAAATATATAATTTGACTTGATCTGCGACTTGTAGTTTTGGAGAAAGTGAAGATTTGGGTAGACCGTAAAAAAGTAGTAGATTTTTCTTCATCACCGATTTAAACAATTTTGATGCAGAATTGTAGCTACATTCACTCCGTGTCCAAATATATAATTTGACTTGATCTGCGACTTGTAGTTTTTGAGAAAATGAAGATTTGGGTAGACCGTAAAAAAGTAGTAGATTTTTCTTCATCACCGATTTAAACAATTTTGATGCAGAATTGTAGCTACATTTCCTACGTGTCCAAATATATAATTTGACTTGATCTGCGACTTGTAGTTTTTGAGAAAATGAAGATTTGGGTAGACCGTAAAAAAGTAGTAGATTTTTCTTCATCACCGATTTAAACAATTTTGATGCAGAATTGTAGCTACATTTCCTACGTGTCCAAATATATAATTTGTCTTGATCTGCGACTTGTAGTTTTTGAGAAAATGAAGATTTGGGTGGACCGTAGAAAAGTAGTAGATTTTTCTTCATCACCAATTTAAACAATTTTGATGCAGAATTGTAGCTACATTTCCTACGTGTCCAAATATATAATTTGACTTGATCTGCGACTTGTAGTTTTTGAGAAAATGAAGATTTGGGTAGACCGTAAAAAAGTAGTAGATTTTTCTTCATCACCGATTTAAACAATTTTGATGCAGAATTGTAGCTACATTTCCTACGTGTCCAAATATATAATTTGACTTGATCTGCGACTTGTAGTTTTTGAGAAAATCAAGTTTTGGGTAGACCGTAAAAAAGTAGTAGAATTTTTTTCATCACCGAAATAAACAAGTTTTATGCAGGATTGTAGCAACATTTACTCTGTGTCCAAATATATAATTTGACTTGATCTGCGACTTGTAGTTTTTGAGAAAATGAAGATTTGGGTGGACCGTAGAAAAGTAGTAGATTTTTCTTCATCACCGATTTAAACAATTTTGATGCAGAATTGTAGCTACATTTCCTACGTGTCCAAATATATAATTTGACTTGATCTGCGACTTGTAGTTTTTGAGAAAATGAAGATTTGGGTGGACCGTAGAAAAGTAGTAGATTTTTCTTCATCACCAATTTAAACAATTTTGATGCAGAATTGTAGCTACATTTCCTACGTGTCCAAATATATAATTTGACTTGATCTGCGACTTGTAGTTTTTGAGAAAATGAAGATTTGGGTGGACCGTAAAAAAGTAGTAGATTTTTCTTCATCACCGATTTGAACAATTTTGATGCAGAATTGTAGCTACATTTCCTATGTGTCCAAATATATAATTTGACTTGATCTGCGACTTGTAGTTTTTGAGAAAATGAAGATTTGGGTGGACCGTAAAAAAGCAGTAGATTTTTCTTCATCACCGATTTGAACAATTTTGATGCAGAATTGTAGCTACATTTCCTACGTGTCCAAATATATAATTTGACTTGATCTGCGACTTGTAGTTTTTGAGAAAATGAAGATTTGGGTGGACCGTAAAAAAGTAGTAGATTTTTCTTCATCACCGATTTAAACAATTTTGATGCAGAATTGTAGCTACATTTCCTACGTGTCCAAATATATAATTTGACTTGATCTGCGACTTGTAGTTTTTGAGAAAATCAAGATTTGGGTAGACCGTAAAAAAGTAGTAGATTTTTCTTCATCACCGATTTGAACAATTTTGATGCAGAATTGTAGCTACATTCACTCCGTGTCCAAATATATAATTTGACTTGATCTGCGACTTGTAGTTTTTGAGAAAATGAAGATTTGGGTGGACCGTAAAAAAGTAGTAGAATTTTTTTCATCACCGAAATAAACAAGTTTTATGCAGAATTGTAGCTACATTCACTCCGTGTCCAAATATATAATTTGACTTGTAGTTTTTGAGAAAGAGAAGATTTGTTTAGACCGTAAAAAAGTAGTAGATTTTCCTTCATCACCGATTTGAACAATTTTGATGCAGAATTGTAGCTACATTTCCTACGTGTCCAAATATATAATTTGACTTGATCTGCGACTTGTAGTTTTTGAGAAAATGAAGATTTGGGTAGACCGTAAAAAAGTAGTAGATTTTTCTTCATCACCGATTTAAACAATTTTGATGCAGAATTGTAGCTACATTTCCTACGTGTCCAAATATATAATTTGACTTGATCTGCGACTTGTAGTTTTAGAGAAAATGAAGATTTGGGTGGACCGTAGAAAAGTAGTAGATTTATCTTCATCACCGATTTGAACAATTTTGATGCAGAATTGTAACTACATTCACTCCGTGTCCAAATATATAATTTGACTTGATCTGCGACTTGTAGTTTTGGAGAAAGTGAAGATTTGGGTAGACCGTAAAAAAGTAGTAGATTTTTCTTCATCACCGATTTAAACAATTTTGATGCAGAATTGTAGCTACATTCACTCCGTGTCCAAATATATAATTTGACTTGATCTGCGACTTGTAGTTTTTGAGAAAATGAAGATTTGGGTAGACCGTAAAAAAGTAGTAGATTTTTCTTCATCACCGATTTAAACAATTTTGATGCAGAATTGTAGCTACATTTCCTAAGTGTCCAAATATATAATTTGACTTGATCTGCGACTTGTAGTTTTTGAGAAAATGAAGATTTGGGTAGACCGTAAAAAAGTAGTAGATTTTTCTTCATCACCGATTTAAACAATTTTGATGCAGAATTGTAGCTACATTTCCTACGTGTCCAAATATATAATTTGTCTTGATCTGCGACTTGTAGTTTTTGAGAAAATGAAGATTTGGGTGGACCGTAGAAAAGTAGTAGATTTTTCTTCATCACCAATTTAAACAATTTTGATGCAGAATTGTAGCTACATTTCCTACGTGTCCAAATATATAATTTGACTTGATCTGCGACTTGTAGTTTTTGAGAAAATGAAGATTTGGGTAGACCGTAAAAAAGTAGTAGATTTTTCTTCATCACCGATTTAAACAATTTTGATGCAGAATTGTAGCTACATTTCCTACGTGTCCAAATATATAATTTGACTTGATCTGCGACTTGTAGTTTTTGAGAAAATCAAGTTTTGGGTAGACCGTAAAAAAGTAGTAGAATTTTTTTCATCACCGAAATAAACAAGTTTTATGCAGGATTGTAGCAACATTTACTCTGTGTCCAAATATATAATTTGACTTGATCTGCGACTTGTAGTTTTTGAGAAAATGAAGATTTGGGTGGACCGTAAAAAAGTAGTAGATTTTTCTTCATCACCGATTTGAACAATTTTGATGCAGAATTGTAGCTACATTTCCTATGTGTCCAAATATATAATTTGACTTGATCTGCGACTTGTAGTTTTTGAGAAAATGAAGATTTGGGTGGACCGTAAAAAAGCAGTAGATTTTTCTTCATCACCGATTTGAACAATTTTGATGCAGAATTGTAGCTACATTTCCTACGTGTCCAAATATATAATTTGACTTGATCTGCGACTTGTAGTTTTTGAGAAAATGAAGATTTGGGTGGACCGTAAAAAAGTAGTAGATTTTTCTTCATCACCGATTTAAACAATTTTGATGCAGAATTGTAGCTACATTTCCTACGTGTCCAAATATATAATTTGACTTGATCTGCGACTTGTAGTTTTTGAGAAAATGAAGATTTGGGTGGACCGATTTGAACAATTTTGATGCAGAATTGTAGCTGCATTTCCTACGTGTCCAAATATATAATTTGACTTGATCTGCGACTTGTAGTTTTTGAGAAAATGAAGATTTGGGTGGACCGTAGAAAAGTAGTAGATTTTTCTTCATCACCAATTTAAACAATTTTGATGCAGAATTGTAGCTACATTTCCTACGTGTCCAAATATATAATTTGACTTGATCTGCGACTTGTAGTTTTTGAGAAAATGAAGATTTGGGTAGACCGTAAAAAAGTAGTAGATTTTTCTTCATCACCGATTTAAACAATTTTGATGCAGAATTGTAGCTACATTTCCTACGTGTCCAAATATATAATTTGTCTTGATCTGCGACTTGTAGTTTTTGAGAAAATGAAGATTTGGGTGGACCGTAGAAAAGTAGTAGATTTTTCTTCATCACCAATTTAAACAATTTTGATGCAGAATTGTAGCTACATTTCCTACGTGTCCAAATATATAATTTGACTTGATCTGCGACTTGTAGTTTTTGAGAAAATGAAGATTTGGGTAGACCGTAAAAAAGTAGTAGATTTTTCTTCATCACCGATTTAAACAATTTTGATGCAGAATTGTAGCTACATTTCCTACGTGTCCAAATATATAATTTGACTTGATCTGCGACTTGTAGTTTTTGAGAAAATCAAGTTTTGGGTAGACCGTAAAAAAGTAGTAGAATTTTTTTCATCACCGAAATAAACAAGTTTTATGCAGGATTGTAGCAACATTTACTCTGTGTCCAAATATATAATTTGACTTGATCTGCGACTTGTAGTTTTTGAGAAAATGAAGATTTGGGTGGACCGTAAAAAAGTAGTAGATTTTTCTTCATCACCGATTTGAACAATTTTGATGCAGAATTGTAGCTACATTTCCTATGTGTCCAAATATATAATTTGACTTGATCTGCGACTTGTAGTTTTTGAGAAAATGAAGATTTGGGTGGACCGTAAAAAAGCAGTAGATTTTTCTTCATCACCGATTTGAACAATTTTGATGCAGAATTGTAGCTACATTTCCTACGTGTCCAAATATATAATTTGACTTGATCTGCGACTTGTAGTTTTTGAGAAAATGAAGATTTGGGTGGACCGTAAAAAAGTAGTAGATTTTTCTTCATCACCGATTTAAACAATTTTGATGCAGAATTGTAGCTACATTTCCTACGTGTCCAAATATATAATTTGACTTGATCTGCGACTTGTAGTTTTTGAGAAAATGAAGATTTGGGTGGACCGATTTGAACAATTTTGATGCAGAATTGTAGCTGCATTTCCTACGTGTCCAAATATATAATTTGACTTGATCTGCGACTTGTAGTTTTTGAGAAAATGAAGATTTGGGTGGACCGTAGAAAAGTAGTAGATTTTTCTTCATCACCAATTTAAACAATTTTGATGCAGAATTGTAGCTACATTTCCTACGTGTCCAAATATATAATTTGACTTGATCTGCGACTTGTAGTTTTTGAGAAAATGAAGATTTGGGTAGACCGTAAAAAAGTAGTAGATTTTTCTTCATCACCGATTTAAACAATTTTGATGCAGAATTGTAGCTACATTTCCTACGTGTCCAAATATATAATTTGACTTGAACTGCGACTTGTAGTTTTCGAGAAAATGAAAGTTTGGGTAGACCGTAAAAAAGTAGTAGATTTTTCTTCATCACCGATTTGAACAATTTTGATGCAGAATTGTAGCTACATTCACTCCGTGTCCAAATATATAATTTGACTTGATCTGCGACTTGTAGTTTTTGAGAAAATGAAGATTTGGGTGGACCGTAAAAAAGTAGTAGAATTTTTTTCATCACCGAAATAAACAAGTTTTATGCAGAATTGTAGCTACATTCACTCCGTGTCCAAATATATAATTTGACTTGTAGTTTTTGAGAAAGAGAAGATTTGTTTAGACCGTAAAAAAGTAGTAGATTTTCCTTCATCACCGATTTGAACAATTTTGATGCAGAATTGTAGCTACATTTCCTACGTGTCCAAATATATAATTTGACTTGATCTGCGACTTGTAGTTTTTGAGAAAATGAAGATTTGGGTAGACCGTAAAAAAGTAGTAGATTTTTCTTCATCACCGATTTAAACAATTTTGATGCAGAATTGTAGCTACATTTCCTAAGTGTCCAAATATATAATTTGACTTGATCTGCGACTTGTAGTTTTTGAGAAAATGAAGATTTGGGTAGACCGTAAAAAAGTAGTAGATTTTTCTTCATCACCGATTTAAACAATTTTGATGCAGAATTGTAGCTACATTTCCTACGTGTCCAAATATATAATTTGTCTTGATCTGCGACTTGTAGTTTTTGAGAAAATGAAGATTTGGGTGGACCGTAGAAAAGTAGTAGATTTTTCTTCATCACCAATTTAAACAATTTTGATGCAGAATTGTAGCTACATTTCCTACGTGTCCAAATATATAATTTGACTTGATCTGCGACTTGTAGTTTTTGAGAAAATGAAGATTTGGGTAGACCGTAAAAAAGTAGTAGATTTTTCTTCATCACCGATTTAAACAATTTTGATGCAGAATTGTAGCTACATTTCCTACGTGTCCAAATATATAATTTGACTTGATCTGCGACTTGTAGTTTTTGAGAAAATCAAGTTTTGGGTAGACCGTAAAAAAGTAGTAGAATTTTTTTCATCACCGAAATAAACAAGTTTTATGCAGGATTGTAGCAACATTTACTCTGTGTCCAAATATATAATTTGACTTGATCTGCGACTTGTAGTTTTTGAGAAAATGAAGATTTGGGTGGACCGTAAAAAAGTAGTAGATTTTTCTTCATCACCGATTTGAACAATTTTGATGCAGAATTGTAGCTACATTTCCTATGTGTCCAAATATATAATTTGACTTGATCTGCGACTTGTAGTTTTTGAGAAAATGAGGATTTGGGTGGACCGTAAAAAAGCAGTAGATTTTTCTTCATCACCGATTTGAACAATTTTGATGCAGAATTGTAGCTACATTTCCTACGTGTCCAAATATATAATTTGACTTGATCTGCGACTTGTAGTTTTTGAGAAAATGAAGATTTGGGTGGACCGTAAAAAAGTAGTAGATTTTTCTTCATCACCGATTTGAACAATTTTGATGCAGAATTGTAGCTACATTCACTCCGTGTCCAAATATATAATTTGACTTGATCTGCGACTTGTAGTTTTTGAGAAAATGAAGATTTGGGTGGACCGTAAAAAAGTAGTAGAATTTTTTTCATCACCGAAATAAACAAGTTTTATGCAGAATTGTAGCTACATTCACTCCGTGTCCAAATATATAATTTGACTTGTAGTTTTTGAGAAAGAGAAGATTTGTTTAGACCGTAAAAAAGTAGTAGATTTTCCTTCATCACCGATTTGAACAATTTTGATGCAGAATTGTAGCTACATTTCCTACGTGTCCAAATATATAATTTGACTTGATCTGCGACTTGTAGTTTTTGAGAAAATGAAGATTTGGGTAGACCGTAAAAAAGTAGTAGATTTTTCTTCATCACCGATTTAAACAATTTTGATGCAGAATTGTAGCTACATTTCCTACGTGTCCAAATATATAATTTGACTTGATCTGCGACTTGTAGTTTTGGAGAAAGTGAAGATTTGGGTAGACCGTAAAAAAGTAGTCGATTTTTCTTCATCACCGATTTAAACAATTTTGATGCAGAATTGTAGCTACATTCACTCCGTGTCCAAATATATAATTTGACTTGATCTGCGACTTGTAGTTTTTGAGAAAATGAAGATTTGGGTAGACCGTAAAAAAGTAGTAGATTTTTCTTCATCACCGATTTAAACAATTTTGATGCAGAATTGTAGCTACATTTCCTACGTGTCCAAATATATAATTTGACTTGATCTGCGACTTGTAGTTTTTGAGAAAATGAAGATTTGGGTAGACCGTAAAAAAGTAGTAGATTTTTCTTCATCACCGATTTAAACAATTTTGATGCAGAATTGTAGCTACATTTCCTACGTGTCCAAATATATAATTTGTCTTGATCTGCGACTTGTAGTTTTTGAGAAAATGAAGATTTGGGTGGACCGTAGAAAAGTAGTAGATTTTTCTTCATCACCAATTTAAACAATTTTGATGCAGAATTGTAGCTACATTTCCTACGTGTCCAAATATATAATTTGACTTGATCTGCGACTTGTAGTTTTTGAGAAAATGAAGATTTGGGTAGACCGTAAAAAAGTAGTAGATTTTTCTTCATCACCGATTTAAACAATTTTGATGCAGAATTGTAGCTACATTTCCTACGTGTCCAAATATATAATTTGACTTGATCTGCGACTTGTAGTTTTTGAGAAAATCAAGTTTTGGGTAGACCGTAAAAAAGTAGTAGAATTTTTTTCATCACCGAAATAAACAAGTTTTATGCAGGATTGTAGCAACATTTACTCTGTGTCCAAATATATAATTTGACTTGATCTGCGACTTGTAGTTTTTGAGAAAATGAAGATTTGGGTGGACCGTAGAAAAGTAGTAGATTTTTCTTCATCACCGATTTAAACAATTTTGATGCAGAATTGTAGCTACATTTCCTACGTGTCCAAATATATAATTTGACTTGATCTGCGACTTGTAGTTTTTGAGAAAATGAAGATTTGGGTAGACCGTAGAAAAGTAGTAGATTTTTCTTCATCACCGATTTGAACAATTTTGATGCAGAATTGTAACTACATTCACTCCGTGTCCAAATATATAATTTGACTTGATCTGCGACTTGTAGTTTTGGAGAAAGTGAAGATTTGGGTAGACCGTAAAAAAGTAGTAGATTTTTCTTCATCACCGATTTAAACAATTTTGATGCAGAATTGTAGCTACATTCACTCCGTGCCCAAATATATAATTTGACTTGATCTGCGACTTGTAGTTTTTGAGAAAATGAAGATTTGGGTGGACCGTAAAAAAGTAGTAGATTTGTCTTCATCACCGATTTAAACAATTTTTATGCAGAATTGTAGCTATATTTACTCCGTGTGCAAATATATAATTTGACTTGAAGTGCGACTTGTAGTTTTTGAGAAAATTAAGATTTGGGTAGACCGTAAAAAAGTAGTAGATTTTTCTTCATCACCGATTTGAACAATTTTGATGCAGAATTGTAGCTACATTCACTCCGTGTCCAAATATATAATTTGACTTGATCTGCGACTTGTAGTTTTTGAGAAAATGAAGATTTGGGTGGACCGTAAAAAAGTAGTAGAATTTTTTTCATCACCGAAATAAACAAGTTTTATGCAGAATTGTAGCTACATTCACTCCGTGTCCAAATATATAATTTGACTTGTAGTTTTTGAGAAAGAGAAGATTTGTTTAGACCGTAAAAAAGTAGTAGATTTTCCTTCATCACCGATTTGAACAATTTTGATGCAGAATTGTAGCTACATTTCCTACGTGTCCAAATATATAATTTGACTTGATCTGCGACTTGTAGTTTTTGAGAAAATGAAGATTTGGGTAGACCGTAGAAAAGTAGTAGATTTTTCTTCATCACCGATTTGAACAATTTTGATGCAGAATTGTAACTACATTCACTCCGTGTCCAAATATATAATTTGACTTGATCTGCGACTTGTAGTTTTTGAGAAAATGAAGATTTGGGTGGACCGTAAAAAAGTAGTAGATTTGTCTTCATCACCGATTTAAACAATTTTTATGCAGAATTGTAGCTATATTTACTCCGTGTGCAAATATATAATTTGACTTGAAGTGCGACTTGTAGTTTTTGAGAAAATTAAGATTTGGGTAGACCGTAAAAAAGTAGTAGATTTTTCTTCAACACCGATTTGAACAATTTTGATGCAGAATTGTAGCTACATTCACTCCGTGTCCAAATATATAATTTGACTTGATCTGCGACTTGTAGTTTTTGAGAAAATGAAGATTTGGGTGGACCGTAAAAAAGTAGTAGAATTTTTTTCATCACCGAAATAAACAAGTTTTATGCAGAATTGTAGCTACATTCACTCCGTGTCCAAATATATAATTTGACTTGTAGTTTTTGAGAAAGAGAAGATTTGTTTAGACCGTAAAAAAGTAGTAGATTTTCCTTCATCACCGATTTGAACAATTTTGATGCAGAATTGTAGCTACATTTCCTACGTGTCCAAATATATAATTTGACTTGATCTGCGACTTGTAGTTTTTGAGAAAATGAAGATTTGGGTGGACCGTAAAAAAGTAGTAGATTTGTCTTCATCACCGATTTAAACAATTTTTATGCAGAATTGTAGCTATATTTACTCCGTGTGCAAATATATAATTTGACTTGAAGTGCGACTTGTAGTTTTTGAGAAAATTAAGATTTGGGTAGACCGTAAAAAAGTAGTAGATTTTTCTTCATCACCGATTTGAACAATTTTGATGCAGAATTGTAGCTACATTCACTCCGTGTCCAAATATATAATTTGACTTGATCTGCGACTTGTAGTTTTTGAGAAAATGAAGATTTGGGTGGACCGTAAAAAAGTAGTAGAATTTTTTTCATCACCGAAATAAACAAGTTTTATGCAGAATTGTAGCTACATTCACTCCGTGTCCAAATATATAATTTGACTTGTAGTTTTTGAGAAAGAGAAGATTTGTTTAGACCGTAAAAAAGTAGTAGATTTTCCTTCATCACCGATTTGAACAATTTTGATGCAGAATTGTAGCTACATTTCCTACGTGTCCAAATATATAATTTGACTTGATCTGCGACTTGTAGTTTTTGAGAAAATGAAGATTTGGGTAGACCGTAGAAAAGTAGTAGATTTTTCTTCATCACCGATTTGAACAATTTTGATGCAGAATTGTAACTACATTCACTCCGTGTCCAAATATATAATTTGACTTGATCTGCGACTTGTAGTTTTGGAGAAAGTGAAGATTTGGGTAGACCGTAAAAAAGTAGTAGATTTTTCTTCATCACCGATTTAAACAATTTTGATGCAGAATTGTAGCTACATTCACTCCGTGTCCAAATATATAATTTGACTTGATCTGCGACTTGTAGTTTTTGAGAAAATGAAGATTTGGGTGGACCGTAAAAAAGTAGTAGATTTGTCTTCATCACCGATTTAAACAATTTTTATGCAGAATTGTAGCTATATTTACTCCGTGTGCAAATATATAATTTGACTTGAAGTGCGACTTGTAGTTTTTGAGAAAATTAAGATTTGGGTAGACCGTAAAAAAGTAGTAGATTTTTCTTCATCACCGATTTGAACAATTTTGATGCAGAATTGTAGCTACATTCACTCCGTGTCCAAATATATAATTTGACTTGATCTGCGACTTGTAGTTTTTGAGAAAATGAAGATTTGGGTGGACCGTAAAAAAGTAGTAGAATTTTTTTCATCACCGAAATAAACAAGTTTTATGCAGAATTGTAGCTACATTCACTCCGTGTCCAAATATATAATTTGACTTGTAGTTTTTGAGAAAGAGAAGATTTGTTTAGACCGTAAAAAAGTAGTAGATTTTCCTTCATCACCGATTTGAACAATTTTGATGCAGAATTGTAGCTACATTTCCTACGTGTCCAAATATATAATTTGACTTGATCTGCGACTTGTAGTTTTTGAGAAAATGAAGATTTGGGTAGACCGTAAAAAAGTAGTAGATTTTTCTTCATCACCGATTTAAACAATTTTGATGCAGAATTGTAGCTACATTTCCTACGTGTCCAAATATATAATTTGACTTGATCTGCGACTTGTAGTTTTAGAGAAAATGAAGATTTGGGTGGACCGTAGAAAAGTAGTAGATTTTTCTTCATCACCGATTTGAACAATTTTGATGCAGAATTGTAACTACATTCACTCCGTGTCCAAATATATAATTTGACTTGATCTGCGACTTGTAGTTTTGGAGAAAGTGAAGATTTGGGTAGACCGTAAAAAAGTAGTAGATTTTTCTTCATCACCGATTTAAACAATTTTGATGCAGAATTGTAGCTACATTCACTCCGTGTCCAAATATATAATTTGACTTGATCTGCGACTTGTAGTTTTTGAGAAAATGAAGATTTGGGTAGACCGTAAAAAAGTAGTAGATTTTTCTTCATCACCGATTTAAACAATTTTGATGCAGAATTGTAGCTACATTTCCTACGTGTCCAAATATATAATTTGACTTGATCTGCGACTTGTAGTTTTTGAGAAAATGAAGATTTGGGTAGACCGTAAAAAAGTAGTAGATTTTTCTTCATCACCGATTTAAACAATTTTGATGCAGAATTGTAGCTACATTTCCTACGTGTCCAAATATATAATTTGACTTGATCTGCGACTTGTAGTTTTTGAGAAAATGAAGATTTGGGTGGACCGAAAAAAGTAGTAGATTGTTCTTCATCACCGATTTAAACAATTTTGATGCAGAATTGTAGCTACATTTCCTACGTGTCCAAATATATAATTTGACTTGATCTGCGACTTGTAGTTTTTGAGAAAATGAAGATTTGGGTAGACCGTAAAAAAGTAGTAGAATTTTTTTCATCACCGAAATAAACAAGTTTTATGCAGAATTGTAGCTACATTTACTCCGTGCCCAAATATATAATTTGACTTGAAGTGCGACTTGTAGTTTTTGAGAAAATGAAGTTTTGGGTAGACCGTAAAAAAGTAGTAGATTTTTCTTCATCACCGATTTAAACAATTTTTATGCAGAATTGTAGCTGCATTTCCTACGTGTCCAAATATATTATTTGACTTGATCTGCGACTTATAGTTTTTGACAAAATGAAGATTTGGGTGGACCGTAAAAAAGTAGTAGATTTTTCTTCATCACCGATTTGAACAATTTTGATGCAGAATTGTAGCTACAATTCCTACGTGTCCAAATATATTATTTGACTTGATCTGCGACTTGTAGTTTTTGAGAAAATCAAGTTTTGGGTAGACCGTAAAAAAGTAGTAGAATTTTTTTCATCACCGAAATAAACAAGTTTTATGCAGAATTGTAGCTACATTTACTCCGTGCCCAAATATATAATTTGACTTGAAGTGCGGCTTGTAGTTTTTGAGAAAATGAAGTTTTGGGTAGACCGTAAAAAAGTAGTAGATTCTTCTTCATCACCGATTTGAACAATTTTGATTCAGAATTGTAGCTACATTCACTCCGTGTCCAAATATATAATTTGACTTGACCTGCGACTTGTAGTTTTTGAGAAAATGAAGATTTGGGTGGACCGTAAAAAAGTAGTAGATTTGTCTTCATCACCGATTTAAACAATTTTGATGCAGAATTGTAGCTACATTTCCTACGTGTCCAAATATATAATTTGACTTGATCTGCGACTTGTAGTTTTTGAGAAAATCAAGTTTTGGGTAGACCGTAAAAAAGTAGTAGAATTTTTTTCATCACCGAAATAAACAAGTTTTATGCAGAATTGTAGCTACATTTACTCCGTGCCCAAATATATAATTTGACTTGAAGTGCGACTTGTAGTTTTTGAGAAAATGAAGTTTTGGGTAGACCGTAAAAGAGTAGTAGATTTGTCTTCATCACCGATTTAAACAATTTTGATGCAGAATTGTAGCTACATTTCCTACGTGTCCAAATATATAATTTGACTTGATCTGCGACTTGTAGTTTTTGAGAAAATCAAGTTTTGGGTAGACCGTAAAAAAGTAGTAGAATTTTTTTCATCACCGAAATAAACAAGTTTTATGCAGAATTGTAGCTACATTTACTCCGTGCCCAAATATATAATTTGACTTGAAGTGCGACTTGTAGTTTTTGAGAAAATGAAGATTTGGGTAGACCGTAAAAAAGTAGTAGATTTTTCTTCATCACCGATTTGAACAATTTTGATGCAGAATTGTAGCTACATTCACTCCGTGTCCAAATATATGATTTGACTTGATCTGCGACTTGTAGTTTTTGAGAAAATGAAGATTTGGGTGGACCGTAAAAAAGTAGTAGATTTTTCTTCAACACCGATTTAAACAATTTTGATGCAGAATTGTAGCTACATTCACTCCGTGTCCAAATATATAATTTGACTTGATCTGCGACTTGTAGTTTTTGAGAAAATGAAGATTTGGGTGGACCGTAAAAAAGTAGTAGATTTTTCTTCATCACCGATTTGAACAATTTTGATGCAGAATTGTAGCTACAATTCCTATGTGTCCAAATATATAATTTGACTTGATCTGCGACTTGTAGTTTTTGAGAAAGAGAAGATTTGTTTAGACCGTAAAAAAGTAGTAGATTTTCCTTCATCACCGATTTGAACAATTTTGATGCAGAATTGTAGCTACATTTCCTACGTGTCCAAATATATAATTTGACTTGATCTGCGACTTGTAGTTTTTGAGAAAATGAAGATTTGGGTAGACCGTAGAAAAGTAGTAGATTTTTCTTCATCACCGATTTGAACAATTTTGATGCAGAATTGTAACTACATTCACTCCGTGTCCAAATATATAATTTGACTTGATCTGCGACTTGTAGTTTTTGAGAAAATGAAGATTTGGGTGGACCGTAAAAAAGTAGTAGATTTGTCTTCATCACCGATTTAAACAATTTTTATGCAGAATTGTAGCTATATTTACTCCGTGTGCAAATATATAATTTGACTTGAAGTGCGACTTGTAGTTTTTGAGAAAATTAAGATTTGGGTAGACCGTAAAAAAGTAGTAGATTTTTCTTCATCACCGATTTGAACAATTTTGATGCAGAATTGTAGCTACATTCACTCCGTGTCCAAATATATAATTTGACTTGATCTGCGACTTGTAGTTTTTGAGAAAATGAAGATTTGGGTGGACCGTAAAAAAGTAGTAGAATTTTTTTCATCACCGAAATAAACAAGTTTTATGCAGAATTGTAGCTACATTCACTCCGTGTCCAAATATATAATTTGACTTGTAGTTTTTGAGAAAGAGAAGATTTGTTTAGACCGTAAAAAAGTAGTAGATTTTCCTTCATCACCGATTTGAACAATTTTGATGCAGAATTGTAGCTACATTTCCTACGTGTCCAAATATATAATTTGACTTGATCTGCGACTTGTAGTTTTTGAGAAAATGAAGATTTGGGTAGACCGTAAAAAAGTAGTAGATTTTTCTTCATCACCGATTTAAACAATTTTGATGCAGAATTGTAGCTACATTTCCTACGTGTCCAAATATATAATTTGACTTGATCTGCGACTTGTAGTTTTAGAGAAAATGAAGATTTGGGTGGACCGTAGAAAAGTAGTAGATTTTTCTTCATCACCGATTTGAACAATTTTGATGCAGAATTGTAACTACATTCACTCCGTGTCCAAATATATAATTTGACTTGATCTGCGACTTGTAGTTTTGGAGAAAGTGAAGATTTGGGTAGACCGTAAAAAAGTAGTAGATTTTTCTTCATCACCGATTTAAACAATTTTGATGCAGAATTGTAGCTACATTCACTCCGTGTCCAAATATATAATTTGACTTGATCTGCGACTTGTAGTTTTTGAGAAAATGAAGATTTGGGTAGACCGTAAAAAAGTAGTAGATTTTTCTTCATCACCGATTTAAACAATTTTGATGCAGAATTGTAGCTACATTTCCTACGTGTCCAAATATATAATTTGACTTGATCTGCGACTTGTAGTTTTTGAGAAAATGAAGATTTGGGTAGACCGTAAAAAAGTAGTAGATTTTTCTTCATCACCGATTTAAACAATTTTGATGCAGAATTGTAGCTACATTTCCTACGTGTCCAAATATATAATTTGACTTGATCTGCGACTTGTAGTTTTTGAGAAAATGAAGATTTGGGTGGACCGAAAAAAGTAGTAGATTGTTCTTCATCACCGATTTAAACAATTTTGATGCAGAATTGTAGCTACATTTCCTACGTGTCCAAATATATAATTTGACTTGATCTGCGACTTGTAGTTTTTGAGAAAATGAAGATTTGGGTAGACCGTAAAAAAGTAGTAGAATTTTTTTCATCACCGAAATAAACAAGTTTTATGCAGAATTGTAGCTACATTTACTCCGTGCCCAAATATATAATTTGACTTGAAGTGCGACTTGTAGTTTTTGAGAAAATGAAGTTTTGGGTAGACCGTAAAAAAGTAGTAGATTTTTCTTCATCACCGATTTAAACAATTTTTATGCAGAATTGTAGCTGCATTTCCTACGTGTCCAAATATATTATTTGACTTGATCTGCGACTTATAGTTTTTGACAAAATGAAGATTTGGGTGGACCGTAAAAAAGTAGTAGATTTTTCTTCATCACCGATTTGAACAATTTTGATGCAGAATTGTAGCTACAATTCCTACGTGTCCAAATATATTATTTGACTTGATCTGCGACTTGTAGTTTTTGAGAAAATCAAGTTTTGGGTAGACCGTAAAAAAGTAGTAGAATTTTTTTCATCACCGAAATAAACAAGTTTTATGCAGAATTGTAGCTACATTTACTCCGTGCCCAAATATATAATTTGACTTGAAGTGCGGCTTGTAGTTTTTGAGAAAATGAAGTTTTGGGTAGACCGTAAAAAAGTAGTAGATTCTTCTTCATCACCGATTTGAACAATTTTGATTCAGAATTGTAGCTACATTCACTCCGTGTCCAAATATATAATTTGACTTGACCTGCGACTTGTAGTTTTTGAGAAAATGAAGATTTGGGTGGACCGTAAAAAAGTAGTAGATTTGTCTTCATCACCGATTTAAACAATTTTGATGCAGAATTGTAGCTACATTTCCTACGTGTCCAAATATATAATTTGACTTGATCTGCGACTTGTAGTTTTTGAGAAAATCAAGTTTTGGGTAGACCGTAAAAAAGTAGTAGAATTTTTTTCATCACCGAAATAAACAAGTTTTATGCAGAATTGTAGCTACATTTACTCCGTGCCCAAATATATAATTTGACTTGAAGTGCGACTTGTAGTTTTTGAGAAAATGAAGTTTTGGGTAGACCGTAAAAGAGTAGTAGATTTGTCTTCATCACCGATTTAAACAATTTTGATGCAGAATTGTAGCTACATTTCCTACGTGTCCAAATATATAATTTGACTTGATCTGCGACTTGTAGTTTTTGAGAAAATCAAGTTTTGGGTAGACCGTAAAAAAGTAGTAGAATTTTTTTCATCACCGAAATAAACAAGTTTTATGCAGAATTGTAGCTACATTTACTCCGTGCCCAAATATATAATTTGACTTGAAGTGCGACTTGTAGTTTTTGAGAAAATGAAGATTTGGGTAGACCGTAAAAAAGTAGTAGATTTTTCTTCATTACCGATTTGAACAATTTTGATGCAGAATTGTAGCTACATTCACTCCGTGTCCAAATATATGATTTGACTTGATCTGCGACTTGTAGTTTTTGAGAAAATGAAGATTTGGGTGGACCGTAAAAAAGTAGTAGATTTTTCTTCAACACCGATTTAAACAATTTTGATGCAGAATTGTAGCTACATTCACTCCGTGTCCAAATATATAATTTGACTTGATCTGCGACTTGTAGTTTTTGAGAAAATGAAGATTTGGGTGGACCGTAAAAAAGTAGTAGATTTTTCTTCATCACCGATTTGAACAATTTTGATGCAGAATTGTAGCTACAATTCCTATGTGTCCAAATATATAATTTGACTTGATCTGCGACTTGTAGTTTTTGAGAAAATGAAGATTTGGGTGGACCGAAAAAAGTAGTAGATTTTTCTTCATCACCGATTTGAGCAATTTTGATGCAGAATTGTAGCTACATTTCCTACGTGTCCAAATATATAATTTGACTTGATCTGCGACTTGTAGTTTTTGAGAAAATGAAGATTTGGGTGGACCGTAAAAAAGTAGTAGATTTGTCTTCATCACCGATTTAAACAATTTTGATGCAGAATTGTAACTACATTCACTCCGTGTCCAAATATATAATTTGACTTGATCTGCGACTTGTAGTTTTGGAGAAAGTGAAGATTTGGGTAGACCGTAAAAAAGTAGTAGATTTTTCTTCATCACCGATTTAAACAATTTTGATGCAGAATTGTAGCTACATTCACTCCGTGTCCAAATATATAATTTGACTTGATCTGCGACTTGTAGTTTTTGAGAAAATGAAGATTTGGGTAGACCGTAAAAAAGTAGTAGATTTTTCTTCATCACCGATTTAAACAATTTTGATGCAGAATTGTAGCTACATTTCCTACGTGTCCAAATATATAATTTGTCTTGATCTGCGACTTGTAGTTTTTGAGAAAATGAAGATTTGGGTGGACCGTAGAAAAGTAGTAGATTTTTCTTCATCACCAATTTAAACAATTTTGATGCAGAATTGTAGCTACATTTCCTACGTGTCCAAATATATAATTTGACTTGATCTGCGACTTGTAGTTTTTGAGAAAATGAAGATTTGGGTAGACCGTAAAAAAGTAGTAGATTTTTCTTCATCACCGATTTAAACAATTTTGATGCAGAATTGTAGCTACATTTCCTACGTGTCCAAATATATAATTTGACTTGATCTGCGACTTGTAGTTTTTGAGAAAATCAAGTTTTGGGTAGACCGTAAAAAAGTAGTAGAATTTTTTTCATCACCGAAATAAACAAGTTTTATGCAGGATTGTAGCAACATTTACTCTGTGTCCAAATATATAATTTGACTTGATCTGCGACTTGTAGTTTTTGAGAAAATGAAGATTTGGGTGGACCGTAGAAAAGTAGTAGATTTTTCTTCATCACCGATTTAAACAATTTTGATGCAGAATTGTAGCTACATTTCCTACGTGTCCAAATATATAATTTGACTTGATCTGCGACTTGTAGTTTTTGAGAAAATGAAGATTTGGGTGGACCGTAAAAAAGTAGTAGAATTTTTTTCATCACCGAAATAAACAAGTTTTATGCAGAATTGTAGCTACATTCACTCCGTGTCCAAATATATAATTTGACTTGTAGTTTTTGAGAAAGAGAAGATTTGTTTAGACCGTAAAAAAGTAGTAGATTTTCCTTCATCACCGATTTGAACAATTTTGATGCAGAATTGTAGCTACATTTCCTACGTGTCCAAATATATAATTTGACTTGATCTGCGACTTGTAGTTTTTGAGAAAATGAAGATTTGGGTAGACCGTAAAAAAGTAGTAGATTTTTCTTCATCACCGATTTAAACAATTTTGATGCAGAATTGTAGCTACATTTCCTACGTGTCCAAATATATAATTTGACTTGATCTGCGACTTGTAGTTTTAAAGAAAATGAAGATTTGGGTGGACCGTAGAAAAGTAGTAGATTTTTCTTCATCACCGATTTGAACAATTTTGATGCAGAATTGTAACTACATTCACTCCGTGTCCAAATATATAATTTGACTTGATCTGCGACTTGTAGTTTTGGAGAAAGTGAAGATTTGGGTAGACCGTAAATAAGTAGTAGATTTTCTTCATCACCGATTTAAACAATTTTGATGCAGAATTGTAGCTACATTCACTCCGTGTCCAAATATATAATTTGACTTGATCTGCGACTTGTAGTTTTTGAGAAAATGAAGATTTGGGTAGACCGTAAAAAAGTAGTAGATTTTTCTTCATCACCGATTTAAACAATTTTGATGCAGAATTGTAGCTACATTTCCTACGTGTCCAAATATATAATTTGACTTGATCTGCGACTTGTAGTTTTTGAGAAAATGAAGATTTGGGTAGACCGTAAAAAAGTAGTAGATTTTTCTTCATCACCGATTTAAACAATTTTGATGCAGAATTGTAGCTACATTTCCTACGTGTCCAAATATATAATTTGACTTGATCTGCGACTTGTAGTTTTTGAGAAAATGAAGATTTGGGTGGACCGAAAAAAGTAGTAGATTGTTCTTCATCACCGATTTAAACAATTTTGATGCAGAATTGTAGCTACATTTCCTACGTGTCCAAATATATAATTTGACTTGATCTGCGACTTGTAGTTTTTTAGAAAATGAAGATTTGGGTAGACCGTAAAAAAGTAGTAGAATTTTTTTCATCACCGAAATAAACAAGTTTTATGCAGAATTGTAGCTACATTTACTCCGTGCCCAAATATATAATTTGACTTGAAGTGCGACTTGTAGTTTTTGAGAAAATGAAGTTTTGGGTAGACCGTAAAAAAGTAGTAGATTTTTCTTCATCACCGATTTAAACAATTTTTATGCAGAATTGTAGCTGCATTTCCTACGTGTCCAAATATATTATTTGACTTGATCTGCGACTTATAGTTTTTGACAAAATGAAGATTTGGGTGGACCGTAAAAAAGTAGTAGATTTTTCTTCATCACCGATTTGAACAATTTTGATGCAGAATTGTAGCTACAATTCCTACGTGTCCAAATATATTATTTGACTTGATCTGCGACTTGTAGTTTTTGAGAAAATCAAGTTTTGGGTAGACCGTAAAAAAGTAGTAGAATTTTTTTCATCACCGAAATAAACAAGTTTTATGCAGAATTGTAGCTACATTTACTCCGTGCCCAAATATATAATTTGACTTGAAGTGCGGCTTGTAGTTTTTGAGAAAATGAAGTTTTGGGTAGACCGTAAAAAAGTAGTAGATTCTTCTTCATCACCGATTTGAACAATTTTGATGCAGAATTGTAGCTACATTTCCTACGTGTCCAAATATATAATTTGACTTGATCTGCGACTTGTAGTTTTTGAGAAAATCAAGTTTTGGGTAGACCGTAAAAAAGTAGTAGAATTTTTTTCATCACCGAAATAAACAAGTTTTATGCAGAATTGTAGCTACATTTACTCCGTGCCCAAATATATAATTTGACTTGAAGTGCGACTTGTAGTTTTTGAGAAAATGAAGTTTTGGGTAGACCGTAAAAGAGTAGTAGATTTGTCTTCATCACCGATTTAAACAATTTTGATGCAGAATTGTAGCTACATTTCCTACGTGTCCAAATATATAATTTGACTTGATCTGCGACTTGTAGTTTTTGAGAAAATCAAGTTTTGGGTAGACCGTAAAAAAGTAGTAGAATTTTTTTCATCACCGAAATAAACAAGTTTTATGCAGAATTGTAGCTACATTTACTCCGTGCCCAAATATATAATTTGACTTGAAGTGCGACTTGTAGTTTTTGAGAAAATGAAGATTTGGGTAGACCGTAAAAAAGTAGTAGATTTTTCTTCATCACCGATTTGAACAATTTTGATGCAGAATTGTAGCTACATTCACTCCGTGTCCAAATATATGATTTGACTTGATCTGCGACTTGTAGTTTTTGAGAAAATGAAGATTTGGGTGGACCGTAAAAAAGTAGTAGATTTTTCTTCATCACCGATTTGAACAATTTTGATGCAGAATTGTAGCTACAATTCCTATGTGTCCAAATATATAATTTGACTTGATCTGCGACTTGTAGTTTTTGAGAAAATGAAGATTTGGGTGGACCGAAAAAAGTAGTAGATTTTTCTTCATCACCGATTTGAGCAATTTTGATGCAGAATTGTAGCTACATTCCCTACGTGTCCAAATATATAATTTGACTTGATCTGCGACTTGTAGTTTTTGAGAAAATCAAGTTTTGGGTAGACCGTAAAAAAGTAGTAGAATTTTTTTCATCACCGAAATAAACAAGTTTTATGCAGAATTGTAGCTACATTTACTCCGTGCCCAAATATATAATTTGACTTGAAGTGCGACTGTAGTTTTTGAGAAAATGAAGTTTTGGGTAGACCGTAAAAGAGTAGTAGATTTGTCTTCATCACCGATTTAAACAATTTTGATGCAGAATTGTAGCTACATTTCCTACGTGTCCAAATATATAATTTGACTTGATCTGCGACTTGTAGTTTTTGAGAAAATCAAGTTTTGGGTAGACCGTAAAAAGTAGTAGAATTTTTTTCATCACCGAAATAAACAAGTTTTATGCAGAATTGTAGCTACATTTACTCCGTGCCCAAATATATAATTTGACTTGAAGTGCGACTTGTAGTTTTTGAGAAAATGAAGTTTTGGGTAGACCGTAAAAAAGTAGTAGATTTTTCTTCATCACCGATTTAAACAATTTTTATGCAGAATTGTAGCTACATTCACTCCGTGTCCAAATATATAATTTGACTTGATCTGCGACTTGTAGTTTTTGAGAAAATGAAGATTTGGGTGGACCGTAAAAAAGTAGTAGATTTTTCTCCATCACCGATTTGAACAATTTTGATGCAGAATTGTAGCTACAATTCCTACGTGTCCAAATATATTATTTGACTTGATCTGCGACTTGTAGTTTTTGAGAAAATCAAGTTTTGGGTAGACCGTAAAAGAGTAGTAGATTTGTCTTCATCACCGATTTAAACAATTTTGATGCAGAATTGTAGCTACATTTCCTACGTGTCCAAATATATAATTTGACTTGATCTGCGACTTGTAGTTTTTGAGAAAATCAAGTTTTGGGTAGACCGTAAAAAAGTAGTAGATTTTTCTTCATCACCGATTTAAACAATTTTTATGCAGAATTGTAGCTACATTCACTCCGTGTCCAAATATATAATTTGACTTGATCTGCGACTTGTAGTTTTTGAGAAAATGAAGATTTGGGTGGACCGTAAAAAAGTAGTTTTTGAGAAAATCAAGTTTTGGGTAGACCGTAAAAAAGTAGTAGAATTTTTTTCATCACCGAAATAAACAAGTTTTATGCACAATTGTAGCTACATTTACTCCGTGCCCAAATATATAATTTGACTTGAAGTGCGGCTTGTAGTTTTTGAGAAAATGAAGTTTTGGGTAGACCGTAAAAAAGTAGTAGATTCTTCTTCATCACCGATTTGAACAATTTTGATGCAGAATTGTAGCTACATTCACTCCGTGTCCAAATATATAATTTGACTTGATCTGCGATTTGTAGTTTTTGAGAAAATGAAGATTTGGGTGGACCGTAAAAAAGTAGTAGATTTTTCTTCATCACCGATTTGAACAATTTTGATGCAGAATTGTAGCTACATTTCCTATGTGTCCAAATATATAATTTGACTTGATCTGCGACTTGTAGTTTTTGAGAAAATGAAGATTTGGGTGGACCGTAAAAAAGCAGTAGATTTTTCTTCATCACCGATTTGAACAATTTTGATGCAGAATTGTAGCTACATTTCCTACGTGTCCAAATATATAATTTGACTTGATCTGCGACTTGTAGTTTTTGAGAAAATGAAGATTTGGGTGGACCGTAAAAAAGTAGTAGATTTTTCTTCATCACCGATTTAAACAATTTTGATGCAGAATTGTAGCTACATTTCCTACGTGTCCAAATATATAATTTGACTTGATCTGCGACTTGTAGTTTTTGAGAAAATGAAGATTTGGGTGGACCGATTTGAACAATTTTGATGCAGAATTGTAGCTGCATTTCCTACGTGTCCAAATATATAATTTGACTTGATCTGCGACTTGTAGTTTTTGAGAAAATGAAGATTTGGGTGGACCGTAGAAAAGTAGTAGATTTTTCTTCATCACCAATTTAAACAATTTTGATGCAGAATTGTAGCTACATTTCCTACGTGTCCAAATATATAATTTGACTTGATCTGCGACTTGTAGTTTTTGAGAAAATGAAGATTTGGGTAGACCGTAAAAAAGTAGTAGATTTTTCTTCATCACCGATTTAAACAATTTTGATGCAGAATTGTAGCTACATTTTCTACGTGTCCAAATATATAATTTGACTTGAACTGCGACTTGTAGTTTTCGAGAAAATGAAAGTTTGGGTGGACCGTAAAAAAGTAGTAGATTTTTCTTCATCACCGATTTGAACAATTTTGATGCAGAATTGTAGCTACATTTCCTATGTGTCCAAATATATAATTTGACTTGATCTGCGACTTGTAGTTTTTGAGAAAATGAAGATTTGGGTAGAACGTAAAAAAGTAGTAGATTTTTCTTCATCACCGATTTGAACAATTTTGATGCAGAATTGTAGCTACATTTAACACGTGTCCAAATATATAATTTGACTTGATCTGCGACTTGTAGTTTTTGAGAAAATGAAGATTTGGGTGGACCGTAATAAAGTAGTAGATTTTTCTTCATCACCGATTTAAACAATTTTGATGCAGAATTGTAGCTACATTTCCTACGTGTCCAAATATATAATTTGACTTGATCTGCGACTTGTAGTTTTTGAGAAAGTGAAGATTTGGGTAGACCGTAAAAAAGTAGCAGATTTTTCTTCATCACCGATTTGAACAATTTTGATGCAGAATTGTAGCTACATTTCCTACGTGTCCAAATATATAATTTAACTTGATCTGCGACTTGTAGTTTTTGAGAAAATGAAGATTTGGGTAGACCGTAAAAAAGTAGTAGATTTTTCTTCATCACCGATTTAAACAATTTTGGTGCAGAATTGTAGCTACATTTCCTACGTGTCCAAATATATAATTTGACTTGATCTGCGACTTGTAGTTATTGAGAAAATGAAGATTCGGGTGGACCGTAAAAAAGTAGTAGATTTTTCTTCATCACCGATTTGAACAATTTTGATGCAGAATTGTAGCTACATTTCCTACGTGTCCAAATATATAATTTGACTTGATCTGCGACTTGTAGTTTTTGAGAAAATCAAGTTTTGGGTAGACCGTAAAAAAGTAGTAGAATTTTTTTCATCACCGAAATAAACAAGTTTTATGCAGGATTGTAGCTACATTTCCTACGTGTCCAAATATATAATTTGACTTGATCTGCGACTTGTAGTTTTTGAGAAAATGAAGATTTGGGTGGACCGTAAAAAAGTAGTAGATTTTTCTTCATCACCGATTTGAACAATTTTGATGCAATTGTAGCTACATTTCCTACGTGTCCAAATATATAATTTGACTTGATCTGCGACTTGTAGTTTTTGAGAAAATGAAGATTTGGGTGGACCGTAAAAAAGTAGTAGATTTTTCTTCATCACCGATTTAAACAATTTTGATGCAGAATTGTAGCTACATTTCCTACGTGTCCAAATATATAATTTGACTTGATCTGCGACTTGTAGTTTTTGAGAAAGTCAAGTTTTGGGTAGACCGTAAAAAAGTAGTAGAATTTTTTTCATCACCGAAATAAACAAGTTTTATGCAGAATTGTAGCTACATTTACTCCGTGCCCAAATATATAATTTGACTTGAAGTGCGACTGTAGTTTTTGAGAAAATGAAGTTTTGGGTAGACCGTAAAAGAGTAGTAGATTTGTCTTCATCACCGATTTAAACAATTTTGATGCAGAATTGTAGCTACATTTCCTACGTGTCCAAATATATAATTTGACTTGATCTGCGACTTGTAGTTTTTGAGAAAATCAAGTTTTGGGTAGACCGTAAAAAAGTAGTAGAATTTTTTTCATCACCGAAATAAACAAGTTTTATGCAGAATTGTAGCTACATTTACTCCGTGCCCAAATATATAATTTGACTTGAAGTGCGACTTGTAGTTTTTGAGAAAATGAAGTTTTGGGTAGACCGTAAAAAAGTAGTAGATTTTTCTTCATCACCGATTTAAACAATTTTTATGCAGAATTGTAGCTACATTCACTCCGTGTCCAAATATATAATTTGACTTGATCTGCGACTTGTAGTTTTTGAGAAAATGAAGATTTGGGTGGACCGTAAAAAAGTAGTAGATTTTTCTCCATCACCGATTTGAACAATTTTGATGCAGAATTGTAGCTACATTTCCTATGTGTCCAAATATATAATTTGACTTGATCTGCGACTTGTAGTTTTTGAGAAAATAAAGATTTGGGTAGAACGTAAAAAAGTAGTAGATTTTTCTTCATCACCGATTTGAACAATTTTGATGCAGAATTGTAGCTACATTTAACACGTGTCCAAATATATAATTTGACTTGATCTGCGACTTGTAGTTTTTGAGAAAATGAAGATTTGGGTGGACCGTAAAAAAGTAGTAGATTTTTCTTCATCACCGATTTAAACAATTTTGATGCAGAATTGTAGCTACATTTCCTACGTGTCCAAATATATAATTTGACTTGATCTGCGACTTGTAGTTTTTGAGAAAGTGAAGATTTGGGTAGACCGTAAAAAAGTAGCAGATTTTTCTTCATCACCGATTTGAACAATTTTGATGCAGAATTGTAGCTACATTTCCTACGTGTCCAAATATATAATTTAACTTGATCTGCGACTTGTAGTTTTTGAGAAAATGAAGATTTGGGTAGACCGTAAAAAAGTAGTAGATTTTTCTTCATCACCGATTTAAACAATTTTGGTGCAGAATTGTAGCTACATTTCCTACGTGTCCAAATATATAATTTGACTTGATCTGCGACTTGTAGTTATTGAGAAAATGAAGATTTGGGTGGACCGTAAAAAAGTAGTAGATTTTTCTTCATCACCGATTTGAACAATTTTGATGCAGAATTGTAGCTACATTTCCTACGTGACCAAATATATAATTTGACTTGATCTGCGACTTGTAGTTTTTGAGAAAATCAAGTTTTGGGTAGACCGTAAAAAAGTAGTAGAATTTTTTTCATCACCGAAATAAACAAGTTTTATGCAGGATTGTAGCTACATTTCCTACGTGTCCAAATATATAATTTGACTTGATCTGCGACTTGTAGTTTTTGAGAAAATGAAGATTTGGGTGGACCGTAAAAAAGTAGTAGATTTTTCTTCATCACCGATTTGAACAATTTTGATGCAGAATTGTAGCTACATTTGATACGTGTCCAAATATATAATTTGACTTGATCTGCGACTTGTAGTTTTTGAGAAAATGAAGATTTGGGTGGACCGTAAAAAAGTAGTAGATTTTTCTTCATCACCGATTTAAACAATTTTGATGCAGAATTGTAGCTACATTTCCTACGTGTCCAAATATATAATTTGACTTGATCTGCGACTTGTAGTTTTTGAGAAAATCAAGTTTTGGGTAGACCGTAAAAAAGTAGTAGAATTTTTTTCATCACCGAAATAAACAAGTTTCATGCAGAATTGTAGCTACATTTACTCCGTGCCCAAATATATAATTTGACTTGAAGTGCGACTGTAGTTTTTGAGAAAATGAAGTTTTGGGTAGACCGTAAAAGAGTAGTAGATTTGTCTTCATCACCGATTTAAACAATTTTGATGCAGAATTGTAGCTACATTTCCTACGTGTCCAAATATATAATTTGACTTGATCTGCGACTTGTAGTTTTTGAGAAAATCAAGTTTTGGGTAGACCGTAAAAAAGTAGTAGAATTTTTTTCATCACCGAAATAAACAAGTTTTATGCAGAATTGTAGCTACATTTACTCCGTGCCCAAATATAATTTGACTTGAAGTGCGACTTGTAGTTTTTGAGAAAATGAAGTTTTGGGTAGACCGTAAAAAAGTAGTAGATTTTTCTTCATCACCGATTTAAACAATTTTTATGCAGAATTGTAGCTACATTCACTCCGTGTCCAAATATATAATTTGACTTGATCTGCGACTTGTAGTTTTTGAGAAAATGAAGATTTGGGTGGACCGTAAAAAAGTAGTAGATTTTTCTCCATCACCGATTTGAACAATTTTGATGCAGAATTGTAGCTACAATTCCTACGTGTCCAAATATATTATTTGACTTGATCTGCGACTTGTAGTTTTTGAGAAAATCAAGTTTTGGGTAGACCGTAAAAAAGTAGTAGAATTTTTTTCATCACCGAAATAAACAAGTTTTATGCAGAATTGTAGCTACATTTACTCCGTGCCCAAATATATAATTTGACTTGATCTGCGACTTATAGTTTTTGAGAAAATGAAGATTTGGGTGGACCGTAAAAAAGTAGTAGATTTGTCTTCATCACCGATTTAAACAATTTTTATGCAGAATTGTAGCTATATTTACTCCGTGTGCAAATATATAATTTGACTTGAAGTGCGACTTGTAGTTTTTGAGAAAATTAAGATTTGGGTAGACCGTAAAAAAGTAGTAGATTTTTCTTCATCACCGATTTGAACAATTTTGATGCAGAATTGTAGCTACATTCACTCCGTGTCCAAATATATAATTTGACTTGATCTGCGACTTGTAGTTTTTGAGAAAATGAAGATTTGGGTGGACCGTAAAAAAGTAGTAGAATTTTTTTCATCACCGAAATAAACAAGTTTTATGCAGAATTGTAGCTACATTCACTCCGTGTCCAAATATATAATTTGACTTGTAGTTTTTGAGAAAGAGAAGATTTGTTTAGACCGTAAAAAAGTAGTAGATTTTCCTTCATCACCGATTTGAACAATTTTGATGCAGAATTGTAGCTACATTTCCTACGTGTCCAAATATATAATTTGACTTGATCTGCGACTTGTAGTTTTTGAGAAAATGAAGATTTGGGTAGACCGTAAAAAAGTAGTAGAATTTTTTTCATCACCGAAATAAACAAGTTTTATGCAGAATTGTAGCTACATTTACTCCGTGCCCAAATATATAATTTGACTTGAAGTGCGACTTGTAGTTTTTGAGAAAATGAAGTTTTGGGTAGACCGTAAAAAAGTAGTAGATTCTTCTTCATCACCGATTTGAACAATTTTGATGCAGAATTGTAGCTACATTTCCTATGTGTCCAAATATATAATTTGACTTGATCTGCGACTTGTAGTTTTTGAGAAAATAAAGATTTGGGTAGAACGTAAAAAAGTAGTAGATTTTTCTTCATCACCGATTTGAACAATTTTGATGCAGAATTGTAGCTACATTTCCTACGTGTCCAAATATATAATTTGACTTGATCTGCGACTTGTAGTTTTTGAGAAAATCAAGTTTTGGGTAGACCGTAAAAAGTAGTAGAATTTTTTTCATCACCGAAATAAACAAGTTTTATGCAGAATTGTAGCTACATTTACTCCGTGCCCAAATATATAATTTGACTTGAAGTGCGACTTGTAGTTTTTGAGAAAATGAAGTTTTGGGTAGACCGTAAAAAAGTAGTAGATTTTTCTTCATCACCGATTTAAACAATTTTTATGCAGAATTGTAGCTACATTCACTCCGTGTCCAAATATATAATTTGACTTGATCTGCGACTTGTAGTTTTTGAGAAAATGAAGATTTGGGTGGACCGTAAAAAAGTAGTAGATTTTTCTCCATCACCGATTTGAACAATTTTGATGCAGAATTGTAGCTACAATTCCTACGTGTCCAAATATATTATTTGACTTGATCTGCGACTTGTAGTTTTTGAGAAAATCAAGTTTTGGGTAGACCGTAAAAGAGTAGTAGATTTGTCTTCATCACCGATTTAAACAATTTTGATGCAGAATTGTAGCTACATTTCCTACGTGTCCAAATATATAATTTGACTTGATCTGCGACTTGTAGTTTTTGAGAAAATCAAGTTTTGGGTAGACCGTAAAAAAGTAGTAGATTTTTCTTCATCACCGATTTAAACAATTTTTATGCAGAATTGTAGCTACATTCACTCCGTGTCCAAATATATAATTTGACTTGATCTGCGACTTGTAGTTTTTGAGAAAATGAAGATTTGGGTGGACCGTAAAAAAGTAGTTTTTGAGAAAATCAAGTTTTGGGTAGACCGTAAAAAAGTAGTAGAATTTTTTTCATCACCGAAATAAACAAGTTTTATGCACAATTGTAGCTACATTTACTCCGTGCCCAAATATATAATTTGACTTGAAGTGCGGCTTGTAGTTTTTGAGAAAATGAAGTTTTGGGTAGACCGTAAAAAAGTAGTAGATTCTTCTTCATCACCGATTTGAACAATTTTGATGCAGAATTGTAGCTACATTCACTCCGTGTCCAAATATATAATTTGACTTGATCTGCGACTTGTAGTTTTTGAGAAAATGAAGATTTGGGTGGACCGTAAAAAAGTAGTAGATTTTTCTTCATCACCGATTTGAACAATTTTGATGCAGAATTGTAGCTACATTTCCTATGTGTCCAAATATATAATTTGACTTGATCTGCGACTTGTAGTTTTTGAGAAAATGAAGATTTGGGTGGACCGTAAAAAAGCAGTAGATTTTTCTTCATCACCGATTTGAACAATTTTGATGCAGAATTGTAGCTACATTTCCTACGTGTCCAAATATATAATTTGACTTGATCTGCGACTTGTAGTTTTTGAGAAAATGAAGATTTGGGTGGACCGTAAAAAAGTAGTAGATTTTTCTTCATCACCGATTTAAACAATTTTGATGCAGAATTGTAGCTACATTTCCTACGTGTCCAAATATATAATTTGACTTGATCTGCGACTTGTAGTTTTTGAGAAAATGAAGATTTGGGTGGACCGATTTGAACAATTTTGATGCAGAATTGTAGCTGCATTTCCTACGTGTCCAAATATATAATTTGACTTGATCTGCGACTTGTAGTTTTTGAGAAAATGAAGATTTGGGTGGACCGTAGAAAAGTAGTAGATTTTTCTTCATCACCAATTTAAACAATTTTGATGCAGAATTGTAGCTACATTTCCTACGTGTCCAAATATATAATTTGACTTGATCTGCGACTTGTAGTTTTTGAGAAAATGAAGATTTGGGTAGACCGTAAAAAAGTAGTAGATTTTTCTTCATCACCGATTTAAACAATTTTGATGCAGAATTGTAGCTACATTTTCTACGTGTCCAAATATATAATTTGACTTGAACTGCGACTTGTAGTTTTCGAGAAAATGAAAGTTTGGGTGGACCGTAAAAAAGTAGTAGATTTTTCTTCATCACCGATTTGAACAATTTTGATGCAGAATTGTAGCTACATTTCCTATGTGTCCAAATATATAATTTGACTTGATCTGCGACTTGTAGTTTTTGAGAAAATGAAGATTTGGGTAGAACGTAAAAAAGTAGTAGATTTTTCTTCATCACCGATTTGAACAATTTTGATGCAGAATTGTAGCTACATTTAACACGTGTCCAAATATATAATTTGACTTGATCTGCGACTTGTAGTTTTTGAGAAAATGAAGATTTGGGTGGACCGTAATAAAGTAGTAGATTTTTCTTCATCACCGATTTAAACAATTTTGATGCAGAATTGTAGCTACATTTCCTACGTGTCCAAATATATAATTTGACTTGATCTGCGACTTGTAGTTTTTGAGAAAGTGAAGATTTGGGTAGACCGTAAAAAAGTAGCAGATTTTTCTTCATCACCGATTTGAACAATTTTGATGCAGAATTGTAGCTACATTTCCTACGTGTCCAAATATATAATTTAACTTGATCTGCGACTTGTAGTTTTTGAGAAAATGAAGATTTGGGTAGACCGTAAAAAAGTAGTAGATTTTTCTTCATCACCGATTTAAACAATTTTGGTGCAGAATTGTAGCTACATTTCCTACGTGTCCAAATATATAATTTGACTTGATCTGCGACTTGTAGTTATTGAGAAAATGAAGATTCGGGTGGACCGTAAAAAAGTAGTAGATTTTTCTTCATCACCGATTTGAACAATTTTGATGCAGAATTGTAGCTACATTTCCTACGTGTCCAAATATATAATTTGACTTGATCTGCGACTTGTAGTTTTTGAGAAAATCAAGTTTTGGGTAGACCGTAAAAAAGTAGTAGAATTTTTTTCATCACCGAAATAAACAAGTTTTATGCAGGATTGTAGCTACATTTCCTACGTGTCCAAATATATAATTTGACTTGATCTGCGACTTGTAGTTTTTGAGAAAATGAAGATTTGGGTGGACCGTAAAAAAGTAGTAGATTTTTCTTCATCACCGATTTGAACAATTTTGATGCAATTGTAGCTACATTTCCTACGTGTCCAAATATATAATTTGACTTGATCTGCGACTTGTAGTTTTTGAGAAAATGAAGATTTGGGTGGACCGTAAAAAAGTAGTAGATTTTTCTTCATCACCGATTTAAACAATTTTGATGCAGAATTGTAGCTACATTTCCTACGTGTCCAAATATATAATTTGACTTGATCTGCGACTTGTAGTTTTTGAGAAAGTCAAGTTTTGGGTAGACCGTAAAAAAGTAGTAGAATTTTTTTCATCACCGAAATAAACAAGTTTTATGCAGAATTGTAGCTACATTTACTCCGTGCCCAAATATATAATTTGACTTGAAGTGCGACTGTAGTTTTTGAGAAAATGAAGTTTTGGGTAGACCGTAAAAGAGTAGTAGATTTGTCTTCATCACCGATTTAAACAATTTTGATGCAGAATTGTAGCTACATTTCCTACGTGTCCAAATATATAATTTGACTTGATCTGCGACTTGTAGTTTTTGAGAAAATCAAGTTTTGGGTAGACCGTAAAAAAGTAGTAGAATTTTTTTCATCACCGAAATAAACAAGTTTTATGCAGAATTGTAGCTACATTTACTCCGTGCCCAAATATATAATTTGACTTGAAGTGCGACTTGTAGTTTTTGAGAAAATGAAGTTTTGGGTAGACCGTAAAAAAGTAGTAGATTTTTCTTCATCACCGATTTAAACAATTTTTATGCAGAATTGTAGCTACATTCACTCCGTGTCCAAATATATAATTTGACTTGATCTGCGACTTGTAGTTTTTGAGAAAATGAAGATTTGGGTGGACCGTAAAAAAGTAGTAGATTTTTCTCCATCACCGATTTGAACAATTTTGATGCAGAATTGTAGCTACATTTCCTATGTGTCCAAATATATAATTTGACTTGATCTGCGACTTGTAGTTTTTGAGAAAATAAAGATTTGGGTAGAACGTAAAAAAGTAGTAGATTTTTCTTCATCACCGATTTGAACAATTTTGATGCAGAATTGTAGCTACATTTAACACGTGTCCAAATATATAATTTGACTTGATCTGCGACTTGTAGTTTTTGAGAAAATGAAGATTTGGGTGGACCGTAAAAAAGTAGTAGATTTTTCTTCATCACCGATTTAAACAATTTTGATGCAGAATTGTAGCTACATTTCCTACGTGTCCAAATATATAATTTGACTTGATCTGCGACTTGTAGTTTTTGAGAAAGTGAAGATTTGGGTAGACCGTAAAAAAGTAGCAGATTTTTCTTCATCACCGATTTGAACAATTTTGATGCAGAATTGTAGCTACATTTCCTACGTGTCCAAATATATAATTTAACTTGATCTGCGACTTGTAGTTTTTGAGAAAATGAAGATTTGGGTAGACCGTAAAAAAGTAGTAGATTTTTCTTCATCACCGATTTAAACAATTTTGGTGCAGAATTGTAGCTACATTTCCTACGTGTCCAAATATATAATTTGACTTGATCTGCGACTTGTAGTTATTGAGAAAATGAAGATTTGGGTGGACCGTAAAAAAGTAGTAGATTTTTCTTCATCACCGATTTGAACAATTTTGATGCAGAATTGTAGCTACATTTCCTACGTGACCAAATATATAATTTGACTTGATCTGCGACTTGTAGTTTTTGAGAAAATCAAGTTTTGGGTAGACCGTAAAAAAGTAGTAGAATTTTTTTCATCACCGAAATAAACAAGTTTTATGCAGGATTGTAGCTACATTTCCTACGTGTCCAAATATATAATTTGACTTGATCTGCGACTTGTAGTTTTTGAGAAAATGAAGATTTGGGTGGACCGTAAAAAAGTAGTAGATTTTTCTTCATCACCGATTTGAACAATTTTGATGCAGAATTGTAGCTACATTTGATACGTGTCCAAATATATAATTTGACTTGATCTGCGACTTGTAGTTTTTGAGAAAATGAAGATTTGGGTGGACCGTAAAAAAGTAGTAGATTTTTCTTCATCACCGATTTAAACAATTTTGATGCAGAATTGTAGCTACATTTCCTACGTGTCCAAATATATAATTTGACTTGATCTGCGACTTGTAGTTTTTGAGAAAATCAAGTTTTGGGTAGACCGTAAAAAAGTAGTAGAATTTTTTTCATCACCGAAATAAACAAGTTTCATGCAGAATTGTAGCTACATTTACTCCGTGCCCAAATATATAATTTGACTTGAAGTGCGACTGTAGTTTTTGAGAAAATGAAGTTTTGGGTAGACCGTAAAAGAGTAGTAGATTTGTCTTCATCACCGATTTAAACAATTTTGATGCAGAATTGTAGCTACATTTCCTACGTGTCCAAATATATAATTTGACTTGATCTGCGACTTGTAGTTTTTGAGAAAATCAAGTTTTGGGTAGACCGTAAAAAAGTAGTAGAATTTTTTTCATCACCGAAATAAACAAGTTTTATGCAGAATTGTAGCTACATTTACTCCGTGCCCAAATATAATTTGACTTGAAGTGCGACTTGTAGTTTTTGAGAAAATGAAGTTTTGGGTAGACCGTAAAAAAGTAGTAGATTTTTCTTCATCACCGATTTAAACAATTTTTATGCAGAATTGTAGCTACATTCACTCCGTGTCCAAATATATAATTTGACTTGATCTGCGACTTGTAGTTTTTGAGAAAATGAAGATTTGGGTGGACCGTAAAAAAGTAGTAGATTTTTCTCCATCACCGATTTGAACAATTTTGATGCAGAATTGTAGCTACAATTCCTACGTGTCCAAATATATTATTTGACTTGATCTGCGACTTGTAGTTTTTGAGAAAATCAAGTTTTGGGTAGACCGTAAAAAAGTAGTAGAATTTTTTTCATCACCGAAATAAACAAGTTTTATGCAGAATTGTAGCTACATTTACTCCGTGCCCAAATATATAATTTGACTTGATCTGCGACTTATAGTTTTTGAGAAAATGAAGATTTGGGTGGACCGTAAAAAAGTAGTAGATTTGTCTTCATCACCGATTTAAACAATTTTTATGCAGAATTGTAGCTATATTTACTCCGTGTGCAAATATATAATTTGACTTGAAGTGCGACTTGTAGTTTTTGAGAAAATTAAGATTTGGGTAGACCGTAAAAAAGTAGTAGATTTTTCTTCATCACCGATTTGAACAATTTTGATGCAGAATTGTAGCTACATTCACTCCGTGTCCAAATATATAATTTGACTTGATCTGCGACTTGTAGTTTTTGAGAAAATGAAGATTTGGGTGGACCGTAAAAAAGTAGTAGAATTTTTTTCATCACCGAAATAAACAAGTTTTATGCAGAATTGTAGCTACATTCACTCCGTGTCCAAATATATAATTTGACTTGTAGTTTTTGAGAAAGAGAAGATTTGTTTAGACCGTAAAAAAGTAGTAGATTTTCCTTCATCACCGATTTGAACAATTTTGATGCAGAATTGTAGCTACATTTCCTACGTGTCCAAATATATAATTTGACTTGATCTGCGACTTGTAGTTTTTGAGAAAATGAAGATTTGGGTGGACCGTAAAAAAGTAGTAGATTTTTCTTCATCACCGATTTAAACAATTTTGATGCAGAATTGTAGCTACATTTCCTACGTGTCCAAATATATAATTTGACTTGATCTGCGACTTGTAGTTTTTGAGAAAGTGAAGATTTGGGTAGACCGTAAAAAAGTAGCAGATTTTTCTTCATCACCGATTTGAACAATTTTGATGCAGAATTGTAGCTACATTTCCTACGTGTCCAAATATATAATTTAACTTGATCTGCGACTTGTAGTTTTTGAGAAAATGAAGATTTGGGTAGACCGTAAAAAAGTAGTAGATTTTTCTTCATCACCGATTTAAACAATTTTGGTGCAGAATTGTAGCTACATTTCCTACGTGTCCAAATATATAATTTGACTTGATCTGCGACTTGTAGTTATTGAGAAAATGAAGATTTGGGTGGACCGTAAAAAAGTAGTAGATTTTTCTTCATCACCGATTTGAACAATTTTGATGCAGAATTGTAGCTACATTTCCTACGTGACCAAATATATAATTTGACTTGATCTGCGACTTGTAGTTTTTGAGAAAATCAAGTTTTGGGTAGACCGTAAAAAAGTAGTAGAATTTTTTTCATCACCGAAATAAACAAGTTTTATGCAGGATTGTAGCTACATTTCCTACGTGTCCAAATATATAATTTGACTTGATCTGCGACTTGTAGTTTTTGAGAAAATGAAGATTTGGGTGGACCGTAAAAAAGTAGTAGATTTTTCTTCATCACCGATTTGAACAATTTTGATGCAGAATTGTAGCTACATTTGATACGTGTCCAAATATATAATTTGACTTGATCTGCGACTTGTAGTTTTTGAGAAAATGAAGATTTGGGTGGACCGTAAAAAAGTAGTAGATTTTTCTTCATCACCGATTTAAACAATTTTGATGCAGAATTGTAGCTACATTTCCTACGTGTCCAAATATATAATTTGACTTGATCTGCGACTTGTAGTTTTTGAGAAAATCAAGTTTTGGGTAGACCGTAAAAAAGTAGTAGAATTTTTTTCATCACCGAAATAAACAAGTTTTATGCAGAATTGTAGCTACATTTACTCCGTGCCCAAATATATAATTTGACTTGAAGTGCGACTGTAGTTTTTGAGAAAATGAAGTTTTGGGTAGACCGTAAAAGAGTAGTAGATTTGTCTTCATCACCGATTTAAACAATTTTGATGCAGAATTGTAGCTACATTTCCTACGTGTCCAAATATATAATTTGACTTGATCTGCGACTTGTAGTTTTTGAGAAAATCAAGTTTTGGGTAGACCGTAAAAAAGTAGTAGAATTTTTTTCATCACCGAAATAAACAAGTTTTATGCAGAATTGTAGCTACATTTACTCCGTGCCCAAATATAATTTGACTTGAAGTGCGACTTGTAGTTTTTGAGAAAATGAAGTTTTGGGTAGACCGTAAAAAAGTAGTAGATTTTTCTTCATCACCGATTTAAACAATTTTTATGCAGAATTGTAGCTACATTCACTCCGTGTCCAAATATATAATTTGACTTGATCTGCGACTTGTAGTTTTTGAGAAAATGAAGATTTGGGTGGACCGTAAAAAAGTAGTAGATTTTTCTCCATCACCGATTTGAACAATTTTGATGCAGAATTGTAGCTACAATTCCTACGTGTCCAAATATATTATTTGACTTGATCTGCGACTTGTAGTTTTTGAGAAAATCAAGTTTTGGGTAGACCGTAAAAAAGTAGTAGAATTTTTTTCATCACCGAAATAAACAAGTTTTATGCAGAATTGTAGCTACATTTACTCCGTGCCCAAATATATAATTTGACTTGAAGTGCGGCTTGTAGTTTTTGAGAAAATGAAGTTTTGGGTAGACCGTAAAAAAGTAGTAGATTCTTCTTCATCACCGATTTGAACAATTTTGATGCAGAATTGTAGCTACATTCACTCCGTGTCCAAATATATAATTTGACTTGATCTGCGACTTGTAGTTTTTGAGAAAATGAAGATTTGGGTGGACCGTAAAAAAGTAGTAGATTTGTCTTCATCACCGATTTAAACAATTTTTATGCAGAATTGTAGCTATATTTACTCCGTGTGCAAATATATAATTTGACTTGAAGTGCGACTTGTAGTTTTTGAGAAAATTAAGATTTGGGTAGACCGTAAAAAAGTAGTAGATTCTTCTTCATCACCGATTTGAACAATTTTGATGCAGAATTGTAGCTACATTCACTCCGTGTCCAAATATATAATTTGACTTGATCTGCGACTTGTAGTTTTTGAGAAAATGAAGATTTGGGTGGACCGTAAAAAAGTAGTAGATTTGTCTTCATCACCGATTTAAACAATTTTTATGCAGAATTGTAGCTATATTTACTCCGTGTGCAAATATATAATTTGACTTGAAGTGCGACTTGTAGTTTTTGAGAAAATTAAGATTTGGGTAGACCGTAAAAAAGTAGTAGATTTTTCTTCATCACCGATTTGAACAATTTTGATGCAGAATTGTAGCTACATTCACTCCGTGTCCAAATATATAATTTGACTTGATCTGCGACTTGTAGTTTTTGAGAAAATGAAGATTTGGGTGGACCGTAAAAAAGTAGTAGAATTTTTTTCATCACCGAAATAAACAAGTTTTATGCAGAATTGTAGCTACATTCACTCCGTGTCCAAATATATAATTTGACTTGTAGTTTTTGAGAAAGAGAAGATTTGTTTAGACCGTAAAAAAGTAGTAGATTTTCCTTCATCACCGATTTGAACAATTTTGATGCAGAATTGTAGCTACATTTCCTACGTGTCCAAATATATAATTTGACTTGATCTGCGACTTGTAGTTTTTGAGAAAATGAAGATTTGGGTGGACTGTAAAAAAGTAGTAGATTTTTCTTCATCACCGATTTAAACAATTTTGATGCAGAATTGTAGCTACATTTCCTACGTGTCCAAATATATAATTTGACTTGATCTGCGACTTGTAGTTTTTGAGAAAGTGAAGATTTGGGTAGACCGTAAAAAAGTAGCAGATTTTTCTTCATCACCGATTTGAACAATTTTGATGCAGAATTGTAGCTACATTTCCTACGTGTCCAAATATATAATTTAACTTGATCTGCGACTTGTAGTTTTTGAGAAAATGAAGATTTGGGTAGACCGTAAAAAAGTAGTAGATTTTTCTTCATCACCGATTTAAACAATTTTGGTGCAGAATTGTAGCTACATTTCCTACGTGTCCAAATATATAATTTGACTTGATCTGCGACTTGTAGTTATTGAGAAAATGAAGATTTGGGTGGACCGTAAAAAAGTAGTAGATTTTTCTTCATCACCGATTTGAACAATTTTGATGCAGAATTGTAGCTACATTTCCTACGTGACCAAATATATAATTTGACTTGATCTGCGACTTGTAGTTTTTGAGAAAATCAAGTTTTGGGTAGACCGTAAAAAAGTAGTAGAATTTTTTTCATCACCGAAATAAACAAGTTTTATGCAGGATTGTAGCTACATTTCCTACGTGTCCAAATATATAATTTGACTTGATCTGCGACTTGTAGTTTTTGAGAAAATGAAGATTTGGGTGGACCGTAAAAAAGTAGTAGATTTTTCTTCATCACCGATTTGAACAATTTTGATGCAGAATTGTAGCTACATTTGATACGTGTCCAAATATATAATTTGACTTGATCTGCGACTTGTAGTTTTTGAGAAAATGAAGATTTGGGTGGACCGTAAAAAAGTAGTAGATTTTTCTTCATCACCGATTTAAACAATTTTGATGCAGAATTGTAGCTACATTTCCTACGTGTCCAAATATATAATTTGACTTGATCTGCGACTTGTAGTTTTTGAGAAAATCAAGTTTTGGGTAGACCGTAAAAAAGTAGTAGAATTTTTTTCATCACCGAAATAAACAAGTTTTATGCAGAATTGTAGCTACATTTACTCCGTGCCCAAATATATAATTTGACTTGAAGTGCGACTGTAGTTTTTGAGAAAATGAAGTTTTGGGTAGACCGTAAAAGAGTAGTAGATTTGTCTTCATCACCGATTTAAACAATTTTGATGCAGAATTGTAGCTACATTTCCTACGTGTCCAAATATATAATTTGACTTGATCTGCGACTTGTAGTTTTTGAGAAAATCAAGTTTTGGGTAGACCGTAAAAAAGTAGTAGAATTTTTTTCATCACCGAAATAAACAAGTTTTATGCAGAATTGTAGCTACATTTACTCCGTGCCCAAATATAATTTGACTTGAAGTGCGACTTGTAGTTTTTGAGAAAATGAAGTTTTGGGTAGACCGTAAAAAAGTAGTAGATTTTTCTTCATCACCGATTTAAACAATTTTTATGCAGAATTGTAGCTACATTCACTCCGTGTCCAAATATATAATTTGACTTGATCTGCGACTTGTAGTTTTTGAGAAAATGAAGATTTGGGTGGACCGTAAAAAAGTAGTAGATTTTTCTCCATCACCGATTTGAACAATTTTGATGCAGAATTGTAGCTACAATTCCTACGTGTCCAAATATATTATTTGACTTGATCTGCGACTTGTAGTTTTTGAGAAAATCAAGTTTTGGGTAGACCGTAAAAAAGTAGTAGAATTTTTTTCATCACCGAAATAAACAAGTTTTATGCAGAATTGTAGCTACATTTACTCCGTGCCCAAATATATAATTTGACTTGAAGTGCGGCTTGTAGTTTTTGAGAAAATGAAGTTTTGGGTAGACCGTAAAAAAGTAGTAGATTCTTCTTCATCACCGATTTGAACAATTTTGATGCAGAATTGTAGCTACATTCACTCCGTGTCCAAATATATAATTTGACTTGATCTGCGACTTGTAGTTTTTGAGAAAATGAAGATTTGGGTGGACCGTAAAAAAGTAGTAGATTTGTCTTCATCACCGATTTAAACAATTTTTATGCAGAATTGTAGCTATATTTACTCCGTGTGCAAATATATAATTTGACTTGAAGTGCGACTTGTAGTTTTTGAGAAAATTAAGATTTGGGTAGACCGTAAAAAAGTAGTAGATTTTTCTTCATCACCGATTTGAACAATTTTGATGCAGAATTGTAGCTACATTCACTCCGTGTCCAAATATATAATTTGACTTGATCTGCGACTTGTAGTTTTTGAGAAAATGAAGATTTGGGTGGACCGTAAAAAAGTAGTAGAATTTTTTTCATCACCGAAATAAACAAGTTTTATGCAGAATTGTAGCTACATTCACTCCGTGTCCAAATATATAATTTGACTTGTAGTTTTTGAGAAAGAGAAGATTTGTTTAGACCGTAAAAAAGTAGTAGATTTTCCTTCATCACCGATTTGAACAATTTTGATGCAGAATTGTAGCTACATTTCCTACGTGTCCAAATATATAATTTGACTTGATCTGCGACTTGTAGTTTTTGAGAAAATGAAGATTTGGGTAGACCGTAGAAAAGTAGTAGATTTTTCTTCATCACCGATTTGAACAATTTTGATGCAGAATTGTAACTACATTCACTCCGTGTCCAAATATATAATTTGACTTGATCTGCGACTTGTAGTTTTGGAGAAAGTGAAGATTTGGGTAGACCGTAAAAAAGTAGTAGATTTTTCTTCATCACCGATTTAAACAATTTTGATGCAGAATTGTAGCTATATTTACTTCGTGTGCAAATATATAATTTGACTTGAAGTGCGACTTGTAGTTTTTGAGAAAATTAAGATTTGGGTAGACCGTAAAAAAGTAGTAGATTTTTCTTCATCACCGATTTGAACAATTTTGATGCAGAATTGTAGCTACATTCACTCCGTGTCCAAATATATAATTTGACTTGATCTGCGACTTGTAGTTTTTGAGAAAATGAAGATTTGGGTGGACCGTAAAAAAGTAGTAGAATTTTTTTCATCACCGAAATAAACAAGTTTTATGCAGAATTGTAGCTACATTCACTCCGTGTCCAAATATATAATTTGACTTGTAGTTTTTGAGAAAGAGAAGATTTGTTTAGACCGTAAAAAAGTAGTAGATTTTCCTTCATCACCGATTTGAACAATTTTGATGCAGAATTGTAGCTACATTTCCTACGTGTCCAAATATATAATTTGACTTGATCTGCGACTTGTAGTTTTTGAGAAAATGAAGATTTGGGTAGACCGTAAAAAAGTAGTAGATTTTTCTTCATCACCGATTTAAACAATTTTGATGCAGAATTGTAGCTACATTTCCTACGTGTCCAAATATATAATTTGACTTGATCTGCGACTTGTAGTTTTAGAGAAAATGAAGATTTGGGTGGACCGTAGAAAAGTAGTAGATTTTTCTTCATCACCGATTTGAACAATTTTGATGCAGAATTGTAACTACATTCACTCCGTGTCCAAATATATAATTTGACTTGATCTGCGACTTGTAGTTTTGGAGAAAGTGAAGATTTGGGTAGACCGTAAAAAAGTAGTAGATTTTTCTTCATCACCGATTTAAACAATTTTGATGCAGAATTATAGCTACATTCACTCCGTGTCCAAATATATAATTTGACTTGATCTGCGACTTGTAGTTTTTGAGAAAATGAAGATGTGGGTAGACCGTAAAAAAGTAGTAGATTTTTCTTCATCACCGATTTAAACAATTTTGATGCAGAATTGTAGCTACATTTCCTACGTGTCCAAATATATAATTTGACTTGATCTGCGACTTGTAGTTTTTGAGAAAATGAAGATTTGGGTAGACCGTAAAAAAGTAGTAGATTTTTCTTCATCACCGATTTAAACAATTTTGATGCAGAATTGTAGCTACATTTCCTACGTGTCCAAATATATAATTTGACTTGATCTGCGACTTGTAGTTTTTGAGAAAATGAAGATTTGGGTGGACCGAAAAAAGTAGTAGATTGTTCTTCATCACCGATTTAAACAATTTTGATGCAGAATTGTAGCTACATTTCCTACGTGTCCAAATATATAATTTGACTTGATCTGCGACTTGTAGTTTTTGAGAAAATGAAGATTTGGGTAGACCGTAAAAAAGTAGTAGAATTTTTTTCATCACCGAAATAAACAAGTTTTATGCAGAATTGTAGCTACATTTACTCCGTGCCCAAATATATAATTTGACTTGAAGTGCGACTTGTAGTTTTTGAGAAAATGAAGTTTTGGGTAGACCGTAAAAAAGTAGTAGATTTTTCTTCATCACCGATTTAAACAATTTTTATGCAGAATTGTAGCTGCATTTCCTACGTGTCCAAATATATTATTTGACTTGATCTGCGACTTATAGTTTTTGACAAAATGAAGATTTGGGTGGACCGTAAAAAAGTAGTAGATTTTTCTTCATCACCGATTTGAACAATTTTGATGCAGAATTGTAGCTACAATTCCTACGTGTCCAAATATATTATTTGACTTGATCTGCGACTTGTAGTTTTTGAGAAAATCAAGTTTTGGGTAGACCGTAAAAAAGTAGTAGAATTTTTTTCATCACCGAAATAAACAAGTTTTATGCAGAATTGTAGCTACATTTACTCCGTGCCCAAATATATAATTTGACTTGAAGTGCGGCTTGTAGTTTTTGAGAAAATGAAGTTTTGGGTAGACCGTAAAAAAGTAGTAGATTCTTCTTCATCACCGATTTGAACAATTTTGATGCAGAATTGTAGCTACATTCACTCCGTGTCCAAATATATAATTTGACTTGACCTGCGACTTGTAGTTTTTGAGAAAATGAAGATTTGGGTGGACCGTAAAAAAGTAGTAGATTTGTCTTCATCACCGATTTAAACAATTTTGATGCAGAATTGTAGCTACATTTCCTACGTGTCCAAATATATAATTTGACTTGATCTGCGACTTGTAGTTTTTGAGAAAATCAAGTTTTGGGTAGACCGTAAAAAAGTAGTAGAATTTTTTGCATCACCGAAATAAACAAGTTTTATGCAGAATTGTAGCTACATTCACTCCGTGTCCAAATATATAATTTGACTTGACCTGCGACTTGTAGTTTTTGAGAAAATGAAGATTTGGGTGGACCGTAAAAAAGTAGTAGATTTTTCTTCATCACCGATTTGAACAATTTTGATGCAGAATTGTAGCTACATTTCCTATGTGTCCAAATATATAATTTGACTTGACCTGCGACTTGTAGTTTTTGAGAAAATGAAGATTTGGGTGGACCGTAAAAAAGTAGTAGATTTGTCTTCATCACCGATTTAAACAATTTTGATGCAGAATTGTAGCTACATTTCCTACGTGTCCAAATATATAATTTGACTTGATCTGCGACTTGTAGTTTTTGAGAAAATCAAGTTTTGGGTAGACCGTAAAAAAGTAGTAGAATTTTTTGCATCACCGAAATAAACAAGTTTTATGCAGAATTGTAGCTACATTTACTCCGTGCCCAAATATATAATTTGACTTGAAGTGCGACTTGTAGTTTTTGAGAAAATGAAGTTTTGGGTAGACCGTAAAAGAGTAGTAGATTTGTCTTCATCACCGATTTAAACAATTTTGATGCAGAATTGTAGCTACATTTCCTACGTGTCCAAATATATAATTTGACTTGATCTGCGACTTGTAGTTTTTGAGAAAATCAAGTTTTGGGTAGACCGTAAAAAAGTAGTAGAATTTTTTTCATCACCGAAATAAACAAGTTTTATGCAGAATTGTAGCTACATTTACTCCGTGCCCAAATATATAATTTGACTTGAAGTGCGACTTGTAGTTTTTGAGAAAATGAAGATTTGGGTAGACCGTAAAAAAGTAGTAGATTTTTCTTCATCACCGATTTGAACAATTTTGATGCAGAATTGTAGCTACATTCACTCCGTGTCCAAATATATGATTTGACTTGATCTGCGACTTGTAGTTTTTGAGAAAATGAAGATTTGGGTGGACCGTAAAAAAGTAGTAGATTTTTCTTCAACACCGATTTAAACAATTTTGATGCAGAATTGTAGCTACATTCACTCCGTGTCCAAATATATAATTTGACTTGATCTGCGACTTGTAGTTTTTGAGAAAATGAAGATTTGGGTGGACCGTAAAAAAGTAGTAGATTTTTCTTCATCACCGATTTGAACAATTTTGATGCAGAATTGTAGCTACAATTCCTATGTGTCCAAATATATAATTTGACTTGATCTGCGACTTGTAGTTTTTGAGAAAATGAAGATTTGGGTGGACCGGAAAAAGTAGTAGATTTTTCTTCATCACCGATTTGAGCAATTTTGATGCAGAATTGTAGCTACATTTCCTACGTGTCCAAATATATAATTTGACTTGATCTGCGACTTGTAGTTTTTGAGAAAATGAAGATTTGGGTGGACCGTAAAAAAGTAGTAGATTTGTCTTCATCACCGATTTAAACAATTTTGATGCAGAATTGTAGCTACAATTCCTACGTGTCCAAATATATAATTTGACTTGATCTGCGACTTGTAGTTTTTGAGAAAATCAAGTTTTGGGTAGACCGTAAAAAAGTAGTAGAATTTTTTTCATCACCGAAATAAACAAGTTTTATGCAGAATTGTAGCTACATTTACTCCGTGCCCAAATATATAATTTGACTTGAAGTGCGACTGTAGTTTTTGAGAAAATGAAGTTTTGGGTAGACCGTAAAAGAGTAGTAGATTTGTCTTCATCACCGATTTAAACAATTTTGATGCAGAATTGTAGCTACATTTCCTACGTGTCCAAATATATAATTTGACTTGATCTGCGACTTGTAGTTTTTGAGAAAATCAAGTTTTGGGTAGACCGTAAAAAGTAGTAGAATTTTTTTCATCACCGAAATAAACAAGTTTTATGCAGAATTGTAGCTACATTTACTCCGTGCCCAAATATATAATTTGACTTGAAGTGCGACTTGTAGTTTTTGAGAAAATGAAGTTTTGGGTAGACCGTAAAAAAGTAGTAGATTTTTCTTCATCACCGATTTAAACAATTTTTATGCAGAATTGTAGCTACATTCACTCCGTGTCCAAATATATAATTTGACTTGATCTGCGACTTGTAGTTTTTGAGAAAATGAAGATTTGGGTGGACCGTAAAAAAGTAGTAGATTTTTCTCCATCACCGATTTGAACAATTTTGATGCAGAATTGTAGCTACAATTCCTACGTGTCCAAATATATTATTTGACTTGATCTGCGACTTGTAGTTTTTGAGAAAATCAAGTTTTGGGTAGACCGTAAAAGAGTAGTAGATTTGTCTTCATCACCGATTTAAACAATTTTGATGCAGAATTGTAGCTACATTTCCTACGTGTCCAAATATATAATTTGACTTGATCTGCGACTTGTAGTTTTTGAGAAAATCAAGTTTTGGGTAGACCGTAAAAAAGTAGTAGAATTTTTTTCATCACCGAAATAAACAAGTTTTATGCAGAATTGTAGCTACATTTACTCCGTGCCCAAATATATAATTTGACTTGAAGTGCGACTTGTAGTTTTTGAGAAAATGAAGTTTTGGGTAGACCGTAAAAAAGTAGTAGATTTTTCTTCATCACCGATTTAAACAATTTTTATGCAGAATTGTAGCTACATTCACTCCGTGTCCAAATATATAATTTGACTTGATCTGCGACTTGTAGTTTTTGAGAAAATGAAGATTTGGGTGGACCGTAAAAAAGTAGTAGAATTTTTTTCATCACCGAAATAAACAAGTTTTATGCAGAATTGTAGCTACATTTACTCCGTGCCCAAATATATAATTTGACTTTAAGTGCGACTTGTAGTTTTTGAGAAAATGAAGTTTTGGGTAGACCGTAAAAAAGTAGTAGATTTTTCTTCATCACCGATTTAAACAATTTTTATGCAGAATTGTAGCTACATTCACTCCGTGTCCAAATATATAATTTGACTTGATCTGCGACTTGTAGTTTTTGAGAAAATGAAGATTTGGGTGGACCGTAAAAAAGTAGTAGATTTTTCTCCATCACCGATTTGAACAATTTTGATGCAGAATTGTAGCTACAATTCCTACGTGTCCAAATATATTATTTGACTTGATCTGCGACTTGTAGTTTTTGAGAAAATCAAGTTTTGGGTAGACCGTAAAAAAGTAGTAGAATTTTTTTCATCACCGACATAAACAAGTTTTATGCACAATTGTAGCTACATTTACTCCGTGCCCAAATATATAATTTGACTTGAAGTGCGGCTTGTAGTTTTTGAGAAAATGAAGTTTTGGGTAGACCGTAAAAAAGTAGTAGATTCTTCTTCATCACCGATTTGAACAATTTTGATGCAGAATTGTAGCTACATTCACTCCGTGTCCAAATATATAATTTGACTTGATCTGCGACTTGTAGTTTTTGAGAAAATGATGATTTGGGTGGACCGTAAAAAAGTAGTAGATTTGTCTTCATCACCGATTTAAACAATTTTTATGCAGAATTGTAGCTATATTTACTCCGTGTGCAAATATATAATTTGACTTGAAGTGCGACTTGTAGTTTTTGAGAAAATTAAGATTTGGGTAGACCGTAAAAAAGTAGTAGATTTTTCTTCATCACCGATTTGAACAATTTTGATGCAGAATTGTAGCTACATGCACTCCGTGTCCAAATATATAATTTGACTTGATCTGCGACTTGTAGTTTTTGAGAAAATGAAGATTTGGGTGGACCGTAAAAAAGTAGTAGAATTTTTTTCATCACCGAAATAAACAAGTTTTATGCAGAATTGTAGCTACATTCACTCCGTGTCCAAATATATAATTTGACTTGTAGTTTTTGAGAAAGAGAAGATTTGTTTAGACCGTAAAAAAGTAGTAGATTTTCCTTCATCACCGATTTGAACAATTTTGATGCAGAATTGTAGCTACATTTCCTACGTGTCCAAATATATAATTTGACTTGATCTGCGACTTGTAGTTTTTGAGAAAATGAAGATTTGGGTAGACCGTAAAAAAGTAGTAGATTTTTCTTCATCACCGATTTAAACAATTTTGATGCAGAATTGTAGCTACATTTCCTACGTGTCCAAATATATAATTTGACTTGATCTGCGACTTGTAGTTTTAGAGAAAATGAAGATTTGGGTGGACCGTAGAAAAGTAGTAGATTTTTCTTCATCACCGATTTGAACAATTTTGATGCAGAATTGTAACTACATTCACTCCGTGTCCAAATATATAATTTGACTTGATCTGCGACTTGTAGTTTTGGAGAAAGTGAAGATTTGGGTAGACCGTAAAAAAGTAGTAGATTTTTCTTCATCACCGATTTAAACAATTTTGATGCAGAATTGTAGCTACATTCACTCCGTGTCCAAATATATAATTTGACTTGATCTGCGACTTGTAGTTTTTGAGAAAATGAAGATTTGGGTAGACCGTAAAAAAGTAGTAGATTTTTCTTCATCACCGATTTAAACAATTTTGATGCAGAATTGTAGCTACATTTCCTACGTGTCCAAATATATAATTTGACTTGATCTGCGACTTGTAGTTTTTGAGAAAATGAAGATTTGGGTAGACCGTAAAAAAGTAGTAGATTTTTCTTCATCACCGATTTAAACAATTTTGATGCAGAATTGTAGCTACATTTCCTACGTGTCCAAATATATAATTTGACTTGATCTGCGACTTGTAGTTTTTGAGAAAATGAAGATTTGGGTGGACCGTAGAAAAGTAGTAGATTTTTCTTCATCACCAATTTAAACAATTTTGATGCAGAATTGTAGCTACATTTCCTACGTGTCCAAATATATAATTTGACTTGATCTGCGACTTGTAGTTTTTGAGAAAATGAAGATTTGGGTGGACCGTAAAAAAGTAGTAGATTTTTCTTCATCACCGATTTAAACAATTTTGATGCAGAATTGTAGCTACATTTCCTACGTGTCCAAATATATAATTTGACTTGATCTGCGACTTGTAGTTTTTGAGAAAATGAAGATTTGGGTAGACCGTAAAAAAGTAGTAGATTTTTCTTCATCACCGATTTAAACAATTTTGATGCAGAATTGTAGCTACATTTCCTACGTGTCCAAATATATAATTTGACTTGATCTGCGACTTGTAGTTTTTGAGAAAATCAAGTTTTGGGTAGCCCGTAAAAAAGTAGTAGAATTTTTTTCATCACCGAAATAAACAAGTTTTATGCAGGATTGTAGCAACATTTACTCTGTGTCCAAATATATAATTTGACTTGATCTGCGACTTGTTGTTTTTGAGAAAATGAAGATTTGGGTGGACCGTAGAAAAGTAGTAGATTTTTCTTCATCACCGATTTAAACAATTTTGATGCAGAATTGTAGCTACATTTCCTACGTGTCCAAATATATAATTTGACTTGATCTGCGACTTGTAGTTTTTGAGAAAATGAAGATTTGGGTGGACCGTAGAAAGGTAGTAGATTTTTCTTCATCACCGATTTAAACAATTTTGATGCAGAATTGTAGCTACATTTCCTACGTGTCCAAATATATAATTTGACTTGATCTGCGACTTGTAGTTTTTGAGAAAATCAAGTTTTGGGTAGCCCGTAAAAAAGTAGTAGAATTTTTTTCATCACCGAAATAAACAAGTTTTATGCAGGATTGTAGCAACATTTACTCTGTGTCCAAATATATAATTTGACTTGATCTGCGACTTGTAGTTTTTGAGAAAATGAAGATTTGGGTGGACCGTAGAAAAGTAGTAGATTTTTCTTCATCACCGATTTAAACAATTTTGATGCAGAATTGTAGCTACATTTCCTACGTGTCCAAATATATAATTTGACTTGATCTGCGACTTGTAGTTTTTGAGAAAATGAAGATTTGGGTGGACCGTAGAAAAGTAGTAGATTTTTCTTCATCACCAATTTAAACAATTTTGATGCAGAATTGTAGCTACATTTCCTACGTGTCCAAATATATAATTTGACTTGATCTGCGACTTGTAGTTTTTGAGAAAATGAAGATTTGGGTGGACCGTAAAAAAGTAGTAGATTTTTCTTCATCACCGATTTGAACAATTTTGATGCAGAATTGTAGCTACATTTCCTATGTGTCCAAATATATAATTTGACTTGACCTGCGACTTGTAGTTTTTGAGAAAATGAAGATTTGGGTGGACCGTAAAAAAGTAGTAGATTTGTCTTCATCACCGATTTAAACAATTTTGATGCAGAATTGTAGCTACATTTCCTACGTGTCCAAATATATAATTTGACTTGATCTGCGACTTGTAGTTTTTGAGAAAATCAAGTTTTGGGTAGACCGTAAAAAAGTAGTAGAATTTTTTGCATCACCGAAATAAACAAGTTTTATGCAGAATTGTAGCTACATTTACTCCGTGCCCAAATATATAATTTGACTTGAAGTGCGACTTGTAGTTTTTGAGAAAATGAAGTTTTGGGTAGACCGTAAAAGAGTAGTAGATTTGTCTTCATCACCGATTTAAACAATTTTGATGCAGAATTGTAGCTACATTTCCTACGTGTCCAAATATATAATTTGACTTGATCTGCGACTTGTAGTTTTTGAGAAAATCAAGTTTTGGGTAGACCGTAAAAAAGTAGTAGAATTTTTTTCATCACCGAAATAAACAAGTTTTATGCAGAATTGTAGCTACATTTACTCCGTGCCCAAATATATAATTTGACTTGAAGTGCGACTTGTAGTTTTTGAGAAAATGAAGATTTGGGTAGACCGTAAAAAAGTAGTAGATTTTTCTTCATCACCGATTTGAACAATTTTGATGCAGAATTGTAGCTACATTCACTCCGTGTCCAAATATATGATTTGACTTGATCTGCGACTTGTAGTTTTTGAGAAAATGAAGATTTGGGTGGACCGTAAAAAAGTAGTAGATTTTTCTTCAACACCGATTTAAACAATTTTGATGCAGAATTGTAGCTACATTCACTCCGTGTCCAAATATATAATTTGACTTGATCTGCGACTTGTAGTTTTTGAGAAAATGAAGATTTGGGTGGACCGTAAAAAAGTAGTAGATTTTTCTTCATCACCGATTTGAACAATTTTGATGCAGAATTGTAGCTACAATTCCTATGTGTCCAAATATATAATTTGACTTGATCTGCGACTTGTAGTTTTTGAGAAAATGAAGATTTGGGTGGACCGAAAAAAGTAGTAGATTTTTCTTCATCACCGATTTGAGCAATTTTGATGCAGAATTGTAGCTACATTTCCTACGTGTCCAAATATATAATTTGACTTGATCTGCGACTTGTAGTTTTTGAGAAAATGAAGATTTGGGTGGACCGTAAAAAAGTAGTAGATTTGTCTTCATCACCGATTTAAACAATTTTGATGCAGAATTGTAGCTACAATTCCTACGTGTCCAAATATATAATTTGACTTGATCTGCGACTTGTAGTTTTTGAGAAAATGAAGATTTGGGTGGACCGTAAAAAAGTAGTAGATTTTTCTCCATCACCGATTTGAACAATTTTGATGCAGAATTGTAGCTACAATTCCTACGTGTCCAAATATATTATTTGACTTGATCTGCGACTTGTAGTTTTTGAGAAAATCAAGTTTTGGGTAGACCGTAAAAAAGTAGTAGAATTTTTTTCATCACCGACATAAACAAGTTTTATGCACAATTGTAGCTACATTTACTCCGTGCCCAAATATATAATTTGACTTGAAGTGCGGCTTGTAGTTTTTGAGAAAATGAAGTTTTGGGTAGACCGTAAAAAAGTAGTAGATTCTTCTTCATCACCGATTTGAACAATTTTGATGCAGAATTGTAGCTACATTCACTCCGTGTCCAAATATATAATTTGACTTGATCTGCGACTTGTAGTTTTTGAGAAAATGATGATTTGGGTGGACCGTAAAAAAGTAGTAGATTTGTCTTCATCACCGATTTAAACAATTTTTATGCAGAATTGTAGCTATATTTACTCCGTGTGCAAATATATAATTTGACTTGAAGTGCGACTTGTAGTTTTTGAGAAAATTAAGATTTGGGTAGACCGTAAAAAAGTAGTAGATTTTTCTTCATCACCGATTTGAACAATTTTGATGCAGAATTGTAGCTACATGCACTCCGTGTCCAAATATATAATTTGACTTGATCTGCGACTTGTAGTTTTTGAGAAAATGAAGATTTGGGTGGACCGTAAAAAAGTAGTAGAATTTTTTTCATCACCGAAATAAACAAGTTTTATGCAGAATTGTAGCTACATTCACTCCGTGTCCAAATATATAATTTGACTTGTAGTTTTTGAGAAAGAGAAGATTTGTTTAGACCGTAAAAAAGTAGTAGATTTTCCTTCATCACCGATTTGAACAATTTTGATGCAGAATTGTAGCTACATTTCCTACGTGTCCAAATATATTATTTGACTTGATCTGCGACTTGTAGTTTTTGAGAAAATCAAGTTTTGGGTAGACCGTAAAAAAGTAGTAGAATTTTTTTCATCACCGACATAAACAAGTTTTATGCACAATTGTAGCTACATTTACTCCGTGCCCAAATATATAATTTGACTTGAAGTGCGGCTTGTAGTTTTTGAGAAAATGAAGTTTTGGGTAGACCGTAAAAAAGTAGTAGATTCTTCTTCATCACCGATTTGAACAATTTTGATGCAGAATTGTAGCTACATTCACTCCGTGTCCAAATATATAATTTGACTTGATCTGCGACTTGTAGTTTTTGAGAAAATGATGATTTGGGTGGACCGTAAAAAAGTAGTAGATTTGTCTTCATCACCGATTTAAACAATTTTTATGCAGAATTGTAGCTATATTTACTCCGTGTGCAAATATATAATTTGACTTGAAGTGCGACTTGTAGTTTTTGAGAAAATTAAGATTTGGGTAGACCGTAAAAAAGTAGTAGATTTTTCTTCATCACCGATTTGAACAATTTTGATGCAGAATTGTAGCTACATGCACTCCGTGTCCAAATATATAATTTGACTTGATCTGCGACTTGTAGTTTTTGAGAAAATGAAGATTTGGGTGGACCGTAAAAAAGTAGTAGAATTTTTTTCATCACCGAAATAAACAAGTTTTATGCAGAATTGTAGCTACATTCACTCCGTGTCCAAATATATAATTTGACTTGTAGTTTTTGAGAAAGAGAAGATTTGTTTAGACCGTAAAAAAGTAGTAGATTTTCCTTCATCACCGATTTGAACAATTTTGATGCAGAATTGTAGCTACATTTCCTACGTGTCCAAATATATAATTTGACTTGATCTGCGACTTGTAGTTTTTGAGAAAATGAAGATTTGGGTAGACCGTAAAAAAGTAGTAGATTTTTCTTCATCACCGATTTAAACAATTTTGATGCAGAATTGTAGCTACATTTCCTACGTGTCCAAATATATAATTTGACTTGATCTGCGACTTGTAGTTTTAGAGAAAATGAAGATTTGGGTGGACCGTAGAAAAGTAGTAGATTTTTCTTCATCACCGATTTGAACAATTTTGATGCAGAATTGTAACTACATTCACTCCGTGTCCAAATATATAATTTGACTTGATCTGCGACTTGTAGTTTTGGAGAAAGTGAAGATTTGGGTAGACCGTAAAAAAGTAGTAGATTTTTCTTCATCACCGATTTAAACAATTTTGATGCAGAATTGTAGCTACATTCACTCCGTGTCCAAATATATAATTTGACTTGATCTGCGACTTGTAGTTTTTGAGAAAATGAAGATTTGGGTAGACCGTAAAAAAGTAGTAGATTTTTCTTCATCACCGATTTAAACAATTTTGATGCAGAATTGTAGCTACATTTCCTACGTGTCCAAATATATAATTTGACTTAATCTGCGACTTGTAGTTTTTGAGAAAATGAAGATTTGGGTAGACCGTAAAAAAGTAGTAGATTTTTCTTCATCACCGATTTAAACAATTTTGATGCAGAATTGTAGCTACATTTCCTACGTGTCCAAATATATAATTTGACTTGATCTGCGACTTGTAGTTTTTGAGAAAATGAAGATTTGGGTGGACCGTAGAAAAGTAGTAGATTTTTCTTCATCACCAATTTAAACAATTTTGATGCAGAATTGTAGCTACATTTCCTACGTGTCCAAATATATAATTTGACTTGATCTGCGACTTGTAGTTTTTGAGAAAATGAAGATTTGGGTGGACCGTAAAAAAGTAGTAGATTTTTCTTCATCACCGATTTAAACAATTTTGATGCAGAATTGTAGCTACATTTCCTACGTGTCCAAATATATAATTTGACTTGATCTGCGACTTGTAGTTTTTGAGAAAATGAAGATTTGGGTAGACCGTAAAAAAGTAGTAGATTTTTCTTCATCACCGATTTAAACAATTTTGATGCAGAATTGTAGCTACATTTCCTACGTGTCCAAATATATAATTTGACTTGATCTGCGACTTGTAGTTTTTGAGAAAATCAAGTTTTGGGTAGCCCGTAAAAAAGTAGTAGAATTTTTTTCATCACCGAAATAAACAAGTTTTATGCAGGATTGTAGCAACATTTACTCTGTGTCCAAATATATAATTTGACTTGATCTGCGACTTGTAGTTTTTGAGAAAATGAAGATTTGGGTGGACCGTAGAAAAGTAGTAGATTTTTCTTCATCACCGATTTAAACAATTTTGATGCAGAATTGTAGCTACATTTCCTACGTGTCCAAATATATAATTTGACTTGATCTGCGACTTGTAGTTTTTGAGAAAATGAAGATTTGGGTGGACCGTAGAAAAGTAGTAGATTTTTCTTCATCACCGATTTAAACAATTTTGATGCAGAATTGTAGCTACATTTCCTACGTGTCCAAATATATAATTTGACTTGATCTGCGACTTGTAGTTTTTGAGAAAATCAAGTTTTGGGTAGCCCGTAAAAAAGTAGTAGAATTTTTTTCATCACCGAAATAAACAAGTTTTATGCAGGATTGTAGCAACATTTACTCTGTGTCCAAATATATAATTTGACTTGATCTGCGACTTGTAGTTTTTGAGAAAATGAAGATTTGGGTGGACCGTAGAAAAGTAGTAGATTTTTCTTCATCACCGATTTAAACAATTTTGATGCAGAATTGTAGCTACATTTCCTACGTGTCCAAATATATAATTTGACTTGATCTGCGACTTGTAGTTTTTGAGAAAATGAAGATTTGGGTGGACCGTAGAAAAGTAGTAGATTTTTCTTCATCACCAATTTAAACAATTTTGATGCAGAATTGTAGCTACATTTCCTACGTGTCCAAATATATAATTTGACTTGATCTGCGACTTGTAGTTTTTGAGAAAATGAAGATTTGGGTGGACCGTAAAAAAGTAGTAGATTTTTCTTCATCACCGATTTGAACAATTTTGATGCAGAATTGTAGCTACATTTCCTATGTGTCCAAATATATAATTTGACTTGACCTGCGACTTGTAGTTTTTGAGAAAATGAAGATTTGGGTGGACCGTAAAAAAGTAGTAGATTTGTCTTCATCACCGATTTAAACAATTTTGATGCAGAATTGTAGCTACATTTCCTACGTGTCCAAATATATAATTTGACTTGATCTGCGACTTGTAGTTTTTGAGAAAATCAAGTTTTGGGTAGACCGTAAAAAAGTAGTAGAATTTTTTGCATCACCGAAATAAACAAGTTTTATGCAGAATTGTAGCTACATTTACTCCGTGCCCAAATATATAATTTGACTTGAAGTGCGACTTGTAGTTTTTGAGAAAATGAAGTTTTGGGTAGACCGTAAAAGAGTAGTAGATTTGTCTTCATCACCGATTTAAACAATTTTGATGCAGAATTGTAGCTACATTTCCTACGTGTCCAAATATATAATTTGACTTGATCTGCGACTTGTAGTTTTTGAGAAAATCAAGTTTTGGGTAGACCGTAAAAAAGTAGTAGAATTTTTTTCATCACCGAAATAAACAAGTTTTATGCAGAATTGTAGCTACATTTACTCCGTGCCCAAATATATAATTTGACTTGAAGTGCGACTTGTAGTTTTTGAGAAAATGAAGATTTGGGTAGACCGTAAAAAAGTAGTAGATTTTTCTTCATCACCGATTTGAACAATTTTGATGCAGAATTGTAGCTACATTCACTCCGTGTCCAAATATATGATTTGACTTGATCTGCGACTTGTAGTTTTTGAGAAAATGAAGATTTGGGTGGACCGTAAAAAAGTAGTAGATTTTTCTTCAACACCGATTTAAACAATTTTGATGCAGAATTGTAGCTACATTCACTCCGTGTCCAAATATATAATTTGACTTGATCTGCGACTTGTAGTTTTTGAGAAAATGAAGATTTGGGTGGACCGTAAAAAAGTAGTAGATTTTTCTTCATCACCGATTTGAACAATTTTGATGCAGAATTGTAGCTACAATTCCTATGTGTCCAAATATATAATTTGACTTGATCTGCGACTTGTAGTTTTTGAGAAAATGAAGATTTGGGTGGACCGAAAAAAGTAGTAGATTTTTCTTCATCACCGATTTGAGCAATTTTGATGCAGAATTGTAGCTACATTTCCTACGTGTCCAAATATATAATTTGACTTGATCTGCGACTTGTAGTTTTTGAGAAAATGAAGATTTGGGTGGACCGTAAAAAAGTAGTAGATTTGTCTTCATCACCGATTTAAACAATTTTGATGCAGAATTGTAGCTACAATTCCTACGTGTCCAAATATATAATTTGACTTGATCTGCGACTTGTAGTTTTTGAGAAAATCAAGTTTTGGGTAGACCGTAAAAAAGTAGTAGAATTTTTTTCATCACCGAAATAAACAAGTTTTATGCAGAATTGTAGCTACATTTACTCCGTGCCCAAATATATAATTTGACTTGAAGTGCGACTGTAGTTTTTGAGAAAATGAAGTTTTGGGTAGACCGTAAAAGAGTAGTAGATTTGTCTTCATCACCGATTTAAACAATTTTGATGCAGAATTGTAGCTACATTTCCTACGTGTCCAAATATATAATTTGACTTGATCTGCGACTTGTAGTTTTTGAGAAAATCAAGTTTTGGGTAGACCGTAAAAAGTAGTAGAATTTTTTTCATCACCGAAATAAACAAGTTTTATGCAGAATTGTAGCTACATTTACTCCGTGCCCAAATATATAATTTGACTTGAAGTGCGACTTGTAGTTTTTGAGAAAATGAAGTTTTGGGTAGACCGTAAAAAAGTAGTAGATTTTTCTTCATCACCGATTTAAACAATTTTTATGCAGAATTGTAGCTACATTCACTCCGTGTCCAAATATATAATTTGACTTGATCTGCGACTTGTAGTTTTTGAGAAAATGAAGATTTGGGTGGACCGTAAAAAAGTAGTAGATTTTTCTCCATCACCGATTTGAACAATTTTGATGCAGAATTGTAGCTACAATTCCTACGTGTCCAAATATATTATTTGACTTGATCTGCGACTTGTAGTTTTTGAGAAAATCAAGTTTTGGGTAGACCGTAAAAGAGTAGTAGATTTGTCTTCATCACCGATTTAAACAATTTTGATGCAGAATTGTAGCTACATTTCCTACGTGTCCAAATATATAATTTGACTTGATCTGCGACTTGTAGTTTTTGAGAAAATGAAGATTTGGGTGGACCGTAAAAAAGTAGTAGATTTGTCTTCATCACCGATTTAAACAATTTTGATGCAGAATTGTAGCTACAATTCCTACGTGTCCAAATATATAATTTGACTTGATCTGCGACTTGTAGTTTTTGAGAAAATCAAGTTTTGGGTAGACCGTAAAAAAGTAGTAGAATTTTTTTCATCACCGAAATAAACAAGTTTTATGCAGAATTGTAGCTACATTTACTCCGTGCCCAAATATATAATTTGACTTGAAGTGCGACTTGTAGTTTTTGAGAAAATGAAGTTTTGGGTAGACCGTAAAAAAGTAGTAGATTTTTCTTCATCACCGATTTAAACAATTTTTATGCAGAATTGTAGCTACATTCACTCCGTGTCCAAATATATAATTTGACTTGATCTGCGACTTGTAGTTTTTGAGAAAATGAAGATTTGGGTGGACCGTAAAAAAGTAGTAGAATTTTTTTCATCACCGAAATAAACAAGTTTTATGCAGAATTGTAGCTACATTTACTCCGTGCCCAAATATATAATTTGACTTGAAGTGCGACTTGTAGTTTTTGAGAAAATGAAGTTTTGGGTAGACCGTAAAAAAGTAGTAGATTTTTCTTCATCACCGATTTAAACAATTTTTATGCAGAATTGTAGCTACATTCACTCCGTGTCCAAATATATAATTTGACTTGATCTGCGACTTGTAGTTTTTGAGAAAATGAAGATTTGGGTGGACCGTAAAAAAGTAGTAGATTTTTCTCCATCACCGATTTGAACAATTTTGATGCAGAATTGTAGCTACAATTCCTACGTGTCCAAATATATTATTTGACTTGATCTGCGACTTGTAGTTTTTGAGAAAATCAAGTTTTGGGTAGACCGTAAAAAAGTAGTAGAATTTTTTTCATCACCGACATAAACAAGTTTTATGCACAATTGTAGCTACATTTACTCCGTGCCCAAATATATAATTTGACTTGAAGTGCGGCTTGTAGTTTTTGAGAAAATGAAGTTTTGGGTAGACCGTAAAAAAGTAGTAGATTCTTCTTCATCACCGATTTGAACAATTTTGATGCAGAATTGTAGCTACATTCACTCCGTGTCCAAATATATAATTTGACTTGATCTGCGACTTGTAGTTTTTGAGAAAATGATGATTTGGGTGGACCGTAAAAAAGTAGTAGATTTGTCTTCATCACCGATTTAAACAATTTTTATGCAGAATTGTAGCTATATTTACTCCGTGTGCAAATATATAATTTGACTTGAAGTGCGACTTGTAGTTTTTGAGAAAATTAAGATTTGGGTAGACCGTAAAAAAGTAGTAGATTTTTCTTCATCACCGATTTGAACAATTTTGATGCAGAATTGTAGCTACATGCACTCCGTGTCCAAATATATAATTTGACTTGATCTGCGACTTGTAGTTTTTGAGAAAATGAAGATTTGGGTGGACCGTAAAAAAGTAGTAGAATTTTTTTCATCACCGAAATAAACAAGTTTTATGCAGAATTGTAGCTACATTCACTCCGTGTCCAAATATATAATTTGACTTGTAGTTTTTGAGAAAGAGAAGATTTGTTTAGACCGTAAAAAAGTAGTAGATTTTCCTTCATCACCGATTTGAACAATTTTGATGCAGAATTGTAGCTACATTTCCTACGTGTCCAAATATATAATTTGACTTGATCTGCGACTTGTAGTTTTTGAGAAAATGAAGATTTGGGTAGACCGTAAAAAAGTAGTAGATTTTTCTTCATCACCGATTTAAACAATTTTGATGCAGAATTGTAGCTACATTTCCTACGTGTCCAAATATATAATTTGACTTGATCTGCGACTTGTAGTTTTAGAGAAAATGAAGATTTGGGTGGACCGTAGAAAAGTAGTAGATTTTTCTTCATCACCGATTTGAACAATTTTGATGCAGAATTGTAACTACATTCACTCCGTGTCCAAATATATAATTTGACTTGATCTGCGACTTGTAGTTTTGGAGAAAGTGAAGATTTGGGTAGACCGTAAAAAAGTAGTAGATTTTTCTTCATCACCGATTTAAACAATTTTGATGCAGAATTGTAGCTACATTCACTCCGTGTCCAAATATATAATTTGACTTGATCTGCGACTTGTAGTTTTTGAGAAAATGAAGATTTGGGTAGACCGTAAAAAAGTAGTAGATTTTTCTTCATCACCGATTTAAACAATTTTGATGCAGAATTGTAGCTACATTTCCTACGTGTCCAAATATATAATTTGACTTGATCTGCGACTTGTAGTTTTTGAGAAAATGAAGATTTGGGTAGACCGTAAAAAAGTAGTAGATTTTTCTTCATCACCGATTTAAACAATTTTGATGCAGAATTGTAGCTACATTTCCTACGTGTCCAAATATATAATTTGACTTGATCTGCGACTTGTAGTTTTTGAGAAAATGAAGATTTGGGTGGACCGTAGAAAAGTAGTAGATTTTTCCTCATCACCAATTTAAACAATTTTGATGCAGAATTGTAGCTACATTTCCTACGTGTCCAAATATATAATTTGACTTGATCTGCGACTTGTAGTTTTTGAGAAAATGAAGATTTGGGTGGACCGTAAAAAAGTAGTAGATTTTTCTTCATCACCGATTTAAACAATTTTGATGCAGAATTGTAGCTACATTTCCTACGTGTCCAAATATATAATTTGACTTGATCTGCGACTTGTAGTTTTTGAGAAAATGAAGATTTGGGTAGACCGTAAAAAAGTAGTAGATTTTTCTTCATCACCGATTTAAACAATTTTGATGCAGAATTGTAGCTACATTTCCTACGTGTCCAAATATATAATTTGACTTGATCTGCGACTTGTAGTTTTTGAGAAAATCAAGTTTTGGGTAGCCCGTAAAAAAGTAGTAGAATTTTTTTCATCACCGATTTGAACAATTTTGATGCAGAATTGTAGCTACATTTCCTACGTGTCCAAATATATAATTTGACTTGATCTGCGACTTGTAGTTTTTGAGAAAATGAAGATTTGGGTAGACCGTAAAAAAGTAGTAGATTTTTCTTCATCACCGATTTAAACAATTTTGATGCAGAATTGTAGCTACATTTCCTACGTGTCCAAATATATAATTTGACTTGATCTGCGACTTGTAGTTTTAGAGAAAATGAAGATTTGGGTGGACCGTAGAAAAGTAGTAGATTTTTCTTCATCACCGATTTGAACAATTTTGATGCAGAATTGTAACTACATTCACTCCGTGTCCAAATATATAATTTGACTTGATCTGCGACTTGTAGTTTTGGAGAAAGTGAAGATTTGGGTAGACCGTAAAAAAGTAGTAGATTTTTCTTCATCACCGATTTAAACAATTTTGATGCAGAATTGTAGCTACATTCACTCCGTGTCCAAATATATAATTTGACTTGATCTGCGACTTGTAGTTTTTGAGAAAATGAAGATTTGGGTAGACCGTAAAAAAGTAGTAGATTTTTCTTCATCACCGATTTAAACAATTTTGATGCAGAATTGTAGCTACATTTCCTACGTGTCCAAATATATAATTTGACTTGATCTGCGACTTGTAGTTTTTGAGAAAATGAAGATTTGGGTAGACCGTAAAAAAGTAGTAGATTTTTCTTCATCACCGATTTAAACAATTTTGATGCAGAATTGTAGCTACATTTCCTACGTGTCCAAATATATAATTTGACTTGATCTGCGACTTGTAGTTTTTGAGAAAATGAAGATTTGGGTGGACCGTAGAAAAGTAGTAGATTTTTCCTCATCACCAATTTAAACAATTTTGATGCAGAATTGTAGCTACATTTCCTACGTGTCCAAATATATAATTTGACTTGATCTGCGACTTGTAGTTTTTGAGAAAATGAAGATTTGGGTGGACCGTAAAAAAGTAGTAGATTTTTCTTCATCACCGATTTAAACAATTTTGATGCAGAATTGTAGCTACATTTCCTACGTGTCCAAATATATAATTTGACTTGATCTGCGACTTGTAGTTTTTGAGAAAATGAAGATTTGGGTAGACCGTAAAAAAGTAGTAGATTTTTCTTCATCACCGATTTAAACAATTTTGATGCAGAATTGTAGCTACATTTCCTACGTGTCCAAATATATAATTTGACTTGATCTGCGACTTGTAGTTTTTGAGAAAATCAAGTTTTGGGTAGCCCGTAAAAAAGTAGTAGAATTTTTTTCATCACCGAAATAAACAAGTTTTATGCAGGATTGTAGCAACATTTACTCTGTGTCCAAATATATAATTTGACTTGATCTGCGACTTGTAGTTTTTGAGAAAATGAAGATTTGGGTGGACCGTAGAAAAGTAGTAGATTTTTCTTCATCACCGATTTAAACAATTTTGATGCAGAATTGTAGCTACATTTCCTACGTGTCCAAATATATAATTTGACTTGATCTGCGACTTGTAGTTTTTGAGAAAATGAAGATTTGGGTGGACCGTAGAAAAGTAGTAGATTTTTCTTCATCACCGATTTAAACAATTTTGATGCAGAATTGTAGCTACATTTCCTACGTGTCCAAATATATAATTTGACTTGATCTGCGACTTGTAGTTTTTGAGAAAATCAAGTTTTGGGTAGCCCGTAAAAAAGTAGTAGAATTTTTTTCATCACCGAAATAAACAAGTTTTATGCAGGATTGTAGCAACATTTACTCTGTGTCCAAATATATAATTTGACTTGATCTGCGACTTGTAGTTTTTGAGAAAATGAAGATTTGGGTGGACCGTAGAAAAGTAGTAGATTTTTCTTCATCACCGATTTAAACAATTTTGATGCAGAATTGTAGCTACATTTCCTACGTGTCCAAATATATAATTTGACTTGATCTGCGACTTGTAGTTTTTGAGAAAATGAAGATTTGGGTGGACCGTAGAAAAGTAGTAGATTTTTCTTCATCACCAATTTAAACAATTTTGATGCAGAATTGTAGCTACATTTCCTACGTGTCCAAATATATAATTTGACTTGATCTGCGACTTGTAGTTTTTGAGAAAATGAAGATTTGGGTGGACCGTAAAAAAGTAGTAGATTTTTCTTCATCACCGATTTGAACAATTTTGATGCAGAATTGTAGCTACATTTCCTATGTGTCCAAATATATAATTTGACTTGATCTGCGACTTGTAGTTTTTGAGAAAATGAAGATTTGGGTGGACCGTAAAAAAGGAATAGATTTTTCTTCATCACCGATTTGAACAATTTTGATGCAGAATTGTAGCTACATTTCCTACGTGTCCAAATATATAATTTGACTTGATCTGCGACTTGTAGTTTTTGAGCAAATGAAGATTTGGGTGGACCGTAAAAAAGTAGTAGATTTTTCTTCATCACCGATTTAAACAATTTTGATGCAGAATTGTAGCTACATTTCCTACGTGTCCAAATATATAATTTGACTTGATCTGCGACTTGTAGTTTTTGAGAAAATGAAGATTTGGGTGGACCGATTTGAACAATTTTGATGCAGAATTGTAGCTGCATTTCCTACGTGTCCAAATATATAATTTGACTTGATCTGCGACTTGTAGTTTTTGAGAAAATGAAGATTTGGGTGGACCGTAGAAAAGTAGTAGATTTTTCTTCATCACCAATTTAAACAATTTTGATGCAGAATTGTAGCTACATTTCCTACGTGTCCAAATATATAATTTGACTTGATCTGCGACTTGTAGTTTTTGAGAAAATGAAGATTTGGGTAGACCGTAAAAAAGTAGTAGATTTTTCTTCATCACCGATTTAAACAATTTTGATGCAGAATTGTAGCTACATTTCCTACGTGTCCAAATATATGTATAATTTGACTTGATCTGCGACTTGTAGTTTTCGAGAAAATGAAGGTTTGGGTGGACCGTAAAAAAGTAGTAGATTTTTCTTCATCACCGATTTGAACAATTTTGATGCAGAATTGTAGCTACATTTCCTATGTGTCCAAATATATAATTTGACTTGATCTGCGACTTGTAGTTTTTGAGAAAATGAAGATTTGGGTAGAACGTAAAAAAGTAGTAGATTTTTCTTCATCACCGATTTGAACAATTTTGATGCAGAATTGTAGCTACATTTAACACGTGTCCAAATATATAATTTGACTTGATCTGCGACTTGTAGTTTTTGAGAAAATGAAGATTTGGGTGGACCGTAAAAAAGTAGTAGATTTTGCTTCATCACCGATTTAAACAATTTTGATGCAGAATTGTAGCTACATTTCCTACGTGTCCAAATATATAATTTGACTTGATCTGCGACTTGTAGTTTTTGAGAAAGTGAAGATTTGGGTAGACCGTAAAAAAGTAGCAGATTTTTCTTCATCACCGATTTGAACAATTTTGATGCAGAATTGTAGCTACATTTCCTACGTGTCCAAATATATAATTTAACTTGATCTGCGACTTGTAGTTTTTGAGAAAATGAAGATTTGGGTGGACCGTAAAAAAGTAGTAGATTTTTCTTCATCACCGATTTAAACAATTTTGGTGCAGAATTGTAGCTACATTTCCTACGTGTCCAAATATATAATTTGACTTGATCTGCGACTTGTAGTTATTGAGAAAATGAAGATTTGGGTGGACCGTAAAAAAGTAGTAGATTTTTCTTCATCACCGATTTGAACAATTTTGATGCAGAATTGTAGCTACATTTCCTACGTGTCCAAATATATAATTTGACTTGATCTGCGACTTGTAGTTTTTGAGAAAATCAAGTTTTGGGGAGACCGTAAAAAAGTAGTAGAATTTTTTTCATCACCGAAATAAACAAGTTTTATGCAGGATTGTAGCTACATTTCCTACGTGTCCAAATATATAATTTGACTTGATCTGCGACTTGTAGTTTTTGAGAAAATGAAGATTTGGGTGGACCGTAAAAAAGTAGTAGATTTTTCTTCATCACCGATTTGAACAATTTTGATGCAGAATTGTAGCTACATTTCCTACGTGTCCAAATATATAATTTGACTTGATCTGCGACTTGTAGTTTTTGAGAAAATGAAGATTTGGGTGGACCGTAAAAAAGTAGTAGATTTTTCTTCATCACCGATTTAAACAATTTTTATGCAGAATTGTAGCTACATTCACTCCGTGTCCAAATATATAATTTGACTTGATCTGCGACTTGTAGTTTTTGAGAAAATGAAGATTTGGTGGACCGTAAAAAAGTAGTAGATTTTTCTCCATCACCGATTTGAACAATTTTGATGCAGAATTGTAGCTACAATTCCTACGTGTCCAAATATATTATTTGACTTGATCTGCGACTTGTAGTTTTTGAGAAAATCAAGTTTTGGGTAGACCGTAAAAAAGTAGTAGAATTTTTTTCATCACCGAAATAAACAAGTTTTATGCAGGATTGTAGCAACATTTACTCTGTGTCCAAATATATAATTTGACTTGATCTGCGACTTGTAGTTTTTGAGAAAATGAAGATTTGGGTGGACCGTAGAAAAGTAGTAGATTTTTCTTCATCACCGATTTAAACAATTTTGATGCAGAATTGTAGCTACATTTCCTACGTGTCCAAATATATAATTTGACTTGATCTGCGACTTGTAGTTTTTGAGAAAATGAAGATTTGGGTGGACCGTAGAAAAGTAGTAGATTTTTCTTCATCACCAATTTAAACAATTTTGATGCAGAATTGTAGCTACATTTCCTACGTGTCCAAATATATAATTTGACTTGATCTGCGACTTGTAGTTTTTGAGAAAATGAAGATTTGGGTGGACCGTAAAAAAGTAGTAGATTTTTCTTCATCACCGATTTGAACAATTTTGATGTAGAATTGTAGCTACATTTCCTATGTGTCCAAATATATAATTTGACTTGATCTGCGACTTGTAGTTTTTGAGAAAATGAAGATTTGGGTGGACCGTAAAAAAGTAGTAGATTTTTCTTCATCACCGATTTGAACAATTTTGATGCAGAATTGTAGCTACATTTCCTACGTGTCCAAATATATAATTTGACTTGATCTGCGACTTGTAGTTTTTGAGCAAATGAAGATTTGGGTGGACCGTAAAAAAGTAGTAGATTTTTCTTCATCACCGATTTAAACAATTTTGATGCAGAATTGTAGCTACATTTCCTACGTGTCCAAATATATAATTTGACTTGATCTGCGACTTGTAGTTTTTGAGAAAATGAAGATTTGGGTGGACCGATTTGAACAATTTTGATGCAGAATTGTAGCTGCATTTCCTACGTGTCCAAATATATAATTTGACTTGATCTGCGACTTGTAGTTTTTGAGAAAATGAAGATTTGGGTGGACCGTAGAAAAGTAGTAGATTTTTCTTCATCACCAATTTAAACAATTTTGATGCAGAATTGTAGCTACATTTCCTACGTGTCCAAATATATAATTTGACTTGATCTGCGACTTGTAGTTTTTGAGAAAATGAAGATTTGGGTAGACCGTAAAAAAGTAGTAGATTTTTCTTCATCACCGATTTAAACAATTTTGATGCAGAATTGTAGCTACATTTCCTACGTGTCCAAATATATGTATAATTTGACTTGATCTGCGACTTGTAGTTTTCGAGAAAATGAAGGTTTGGGTGGACCGTAAAAAAGTAGTAGATTTTTCTTCATCACCGATTTGAACAATTTTGATGCAGAATTGTAGCTACATTTCCTATGTGTCCAAATATATAATTTGACTTGATCTGCGACTTGTAGTTTTTGAGAAAATGAAGATTTGGGTAGAACGTAAAAAAGTAGTAGATTTTTCTTCATCACCGATTTGAACAATTTTGATGCAGAATTGTAGCTACATTTAACACGTGTCCAAATATATAATTTGACTTGATCTGCGACTTGTAGTTTTTGAGAAAATGAAGATTTGGGTGGACCGTAAAAAAGTAGTAGATTTTTCTTCATCACCGATTTAAACAATTTTGATGCAGAATTGTAGCTACATTTCCTACGTGTCCAAATATATAATTTGACTTGATCTGCGACTTGTAGTTTTTGAGAAAGTGAAGATTTGGGTAGACCGTAAAAAAGTAGCAGATTTTTCTTCATCACCAATTTAAACAATTTTGATGCAGAATTGTAGCTACATTTCCTACGTGTCCAAATATATAATTTGACTTGATCTGCGACTTGTAGTTTTTGAGAAAATGAAGATTTGGGTGGACCGTAAAAAAGTAGTAGATTTTTCTTCATCACCGATTTGAACAATTTTGATGCAGAATTGTAGCTACATTTCCTATGTGTCCAAATATATAATTTGACTTGATCTGCGACTTGTAGTTTTTGAGAAAATGAAGATTTGGGTGGACCGTAAAAAAGTAGTAGATTTTTCTTCATCACCGATTTGAACAATTTTGATGCAGAATTGTAGCTACATTTCCTACGTGTCCAAATATATAATTTGACTTGATCTGCGACTTGTAGTTTTTGAGCAAATGAAGATTTGGGTGGACCGTAAAAAAGTAGTAGATTTTTCTTCATCACCGATTTAAACAATTTTGATGCAGAATTGTAGCTACATTTCCTACGTGTCCAAATATATAATTTGACTTGATCTGCGACTTGTAGTTTTTGAGAAAATGAAGATTTGGGTGGACCGATTTGAACAATTTTGATGCAGAATTGTAGCTGCATTTCCTACGTGTCCAAATATATAATTTGACTTGATCTGCGACTTGTAGTTTTTGAGAAAATGAAGATTTGGGTGGACCGTAGAAAAGTAGTAGATTTTTCTTCATCACCAATTTAAACAATTTTGATGCAGAATTGTAGCTACATTTCCTACGTGTCCAAATATATAATTTGACTTGATCTGCGACTTGTAGTTTTTGAGAAAATGAAGATTTGGGTAGACCGTAAAAAAGTAGTAGATTTTTCTTCATCACCGATTTAAACAATTTTGATGCAGAATTGTAGCTACATTTCCTACGTGTCCAAATATATGTATAATTTGACTTGATCTGCGACTTGTAGTTTTCGAGAAAATGAAGGTTTGGGTGGACCGTAAAAAAGTAGTAGATTTTTCTTCATCACCGATTTGAACAATTTTGATGCAGAATTGTAGCTACATTTCCTATGTGTCCAAATATATAATTTGACTTGATCTGCGACTTGTAGTTTTTGAGAAAATGAAGATTTGGGTAGAACGTAAAAAAGTAGTAGATTTTTCTTCATCACCGATTTGAACAATTTTGATGCAGAATTGTAGCTACATTTAACACGTGTCCAAATATATAATTTGACTTGATCTGCGACTTGTAGTTTTTGAGAAAATGAAGATTTGGGTGGACCGTAAAAAAGTAGTAGATTTTGCTTCATCACCGATTTAAACAATTTTGATGCAGAATTGTAGCTACATTTCCTACGTGTCCAAATATATAATTTGACTTGATCTGCGACTTGTAGTTTTTGAGAAAGTGAAGATTTGGGTAGACCGTAAAAAAGTAGCAGATTTTTCTTCATCACCGATTTGAACAATTTTGATGCAGAATTGTAGCTACATTTCCTACGTGTCCAAATATATAATTTAACTTGATCTGCGACTTGTAGTTTTTGAGAAAATGAAGATTTGGGTGGACCGTAAAAAAGTAGTAGATTTTTCTTCATCACCGATTTAAACAATTTTGGTGCAGAATTGTAGCTACATTTCCTACGTGTCCAAATATATAATTTGACTTGATCTGCGACTTGTAGTTATTGAGAAAATGAAGATTTGGGTGGACCGTAAAAAAGTAGTAGATTTTTCTTCATCACCGATTTGAACAATTTTGATGCAGAATTGTAGCTACATTTCCTACGTGTCCAAATATATAATTTGACTTGATCTGCGACTTGTAGTTTTTGAGAAAATCAAGTTTTGGGGAGACCGTAAAAAAGTAGTAGAATTTTTTTCATCACCGAAATAAACAAGTTTTATGCAGGATTGTAGCTACATTTCCTACGTGTCCAAATATATAATTTGACTTGATCTGCGACTTGTAGTTTTTGAGAAAATGAAGATTTGGGTGGACCGTAAAAAAGTAGTAGATTTTTCTTCATCACCGATTTGAACAATTTTGATGCAGAATTGTAGCTACATTTCCTACGTGTCCAAATATATAATTTGACTTGATCTGCGACTTGTAGTTTTTGAGAAAATGAAGATTTGGGTGGACCGTAAAAAAGTAGTAGATTTTTCTTCATCACCGATTTAAACAATTTTTATGCAGAATTGTAGCTACATTCACTCCGTGTCCAAATATATAATTTGACTTGATCTGCGACTTGTAGTTTTTGAGAAAATGAAGATTTGGTGGATCGTAAAAAAGTAGTAGATTTTTCTCCATCACCGATTTGAACAATTTTGATGCAGAATTGTAGCTACAATTCCTACGTGTCCAAATATATTATTTGACTTGATCTGCGACTTGTAGTTTTTGAGAAAATCAAGTTTTGGGTAGACCGTAAAAAAGTAGTAGAATTTTTTTCATCACCGAAATAAACAAGTTTTATGCAGGATTGTAGCAACATTTACTCTGTGTCCAAATATATAATTTGACTTGATCTGCGACTTGTAGTTTTTGAGAAAATGAAGATTTGGGTGGACCGTAGAAAAGTAGTAGATTTTTCTTCATCACCGATTTAAACAATTTTGATGCAGAATTGTAGCTACATTTCCTACGTGTCCAAATATATAATTTGACTTGATCTGCGACTTGTAGTTTTTGAGAAAATGAAGATTTGGGTGGACCGTAGAAAAGTAGTAGATTTTTCTTCATCACCAATTTAAACAATTTTGATGCAGAATTGTAGCTACATTTCCTACGTGTCCAAATATATAATTTGACTTGATCTGCGACTTGTAGTTTTTGAGCAAATGAAGATTTGGGTGGACCGTAAAAAAGTAGTAGATTTTTCTTCATCACCGATTTAAACAATTTTGATGCAGAATTGTAGCTACATTTCCTACGTGTCCAAATATATAATTTGACTTGATCTGCGACTTGTAGTTTTTGAGAAAATGAAGATTTGGGTGGACCGATTTGAACAATTTTGATGCAGAATTGTAGCTGCATTTCCTACGTGTCCAAATATATAATTTGACTTGATCTGCGACTTGTAGTTTTTGAGAAAATGAAGATTTGGGTGGACCGTAGAAAAGTAGTAGATTTTTCTTCATCACCAATTTAAACAATTTTGATGCAGAATTGTAGCTACATTTCCTACGTGTCCAAATATATAATTTGACTTGATCTGCGACTTGTAGTTTTTGAGAAAATGAAGATTTGGGTAGACCGTAAAAAAGTAGTAGATTTTTCTTCATCACCGATTTAAACAATTTTGATGCAGAATTGTAGCTACATTTCCTACGTGTCCAAATATATGTATAATTTGACTTGATCTGCGACTTGTAGTTTTCGAGAAAATGAAGGTTTGGGTGGACCGTAAAAAAGTAGTAGATTTTTCTTCATCACCGATTTGAACAATTTTGATGCAGAATTGTAGCTACATTTCCTATGTGTCCAAATATATAATTTGACTTGATCTGCGACTTGTAGTTTTTGAGAAAATGAAGATTTGGGTAGAACGTAAAAAAGTAGTAGATTTTTCTTCATCACCGATTTGAACAATTTTGATGCAGAATTGTAGCTACATTTAACACGTGTCCAAATATATAATTTGACTTGATCTGCGACTTGTAGTTTTTGAGAAAATGAAGATTTGGGTGGACCGTAAAAAAGTAGTAGATTTTTCTTCATCACCGATTTAAACAATTTTGATGCAGAATTGTAGCTACATTTCCTACGTGTCCAAATATATAATTTGACTTGATCTGCGACTTGTAGTTTTTGAGAAAGTGAAGATTTGGGTAGACCGTAAAAAAGTAGCAGATTTTTCTTCATCACCGATTTGAACAATTTTGATGCAGAATTGTAGCTACATTTCCTACGTGTCCAAATATATAATTTAACTTGATCTGCGACTTGTAGTTTTTGAGAAAATGAAGATTTGGGTGGACCGTAAAAAAGTAGTAGATTTTTCTTCATCACCGATTTAAACAATTTTGGTGCAGAATTGTAGCTACATTTCCTACGTGTCCAAATATATAATTTGACTTGATCTGCGACTTGCACTTATTGAGAAAATGAAGATTTGGGTGGACCGTAAAAAAGTAGTAGATTTTTCTTCATCACCGATTTGAACAATTTTGATGCAGAATTGTAGCTACATTTCCTACGTGTCCAAATATATAATTTGACTTGATCTGCGACTTGTAGTTTTTGAGAAAATCAAGTTTTGGGGAGACCGTAAAAAAGTAGTAGAATTTTTTTCATCACCGAAATAAACAAGTTTTATGCAGGATTGTAGCTACATTTCCTACGTGTCCAAATATATAATTTGACTTGATCTGCGACTTGTAGTTTTTGAGAAAATGAAGATTTGGGTGGACCGTAAAAAAGTAGTAGATTTTTCTTCATCACCGATTTGAACAATTTTGATGCAGAATTGTAGCTACATTTCCTACGTGTCCAAATATATAATTTGACTTGATCTGCGACTTGTAGTTTTTGAGAAAATGAAGATTTGGGTGGACCGTAAAAAAGTAGTAGATTTTTCTTCATCACCGATTTAAACAATTTTGATGCAGAATTGTAGCTACATTTCCTACGTGTCCAAATATATAATTTGACTTGATCTGCGACTTGTAGTTTTTGAGAAAATCAAGTTTTGGGTAGACCGTAAAAAAGTAGTAGAATTTTTTTCATCACCGAAATAAACAAGTTTTATGCAGAATTGTAGCTACATTTACTCCGTGCCCAAATATATAATTTGACTTGAAGTGCGACTGTAGTTTTTGAGAAAATGAAGTTTTGGGTAGACCGTAAAAGAGTAGTAGATTTGTCTTCATCACCGATTTAAACAATTTTGATGCAGAATTGTAGCTACATTTCCTACGTGTCCAAATATATAATTTGACTTGATCTGCGACTTGTAGTTTTTGAGAAAATCAAGTTTTGGGTAGACCGTAAAAAAGTAGTAGAATTTTTTTCATCACCGAAATAAACAAGTTTTATGCAGAATTGTAGCTACATTTACTCCGTGCCCAAATATATAATTTGACTTGAAGTGCGACTTGTAGTTTTTGAGAAAATGAAGTTTTGGGTAGACCGTAAAAAAGTAGTAGATTTTTCTTCATCACCGATTTAAACAATTTTTATGCAGAATTGTAGCTACATTCACTCCGTGTCCAAATATATAATTTGACTTGATCTGCGACTTGTAGTTTTTGAGAAAATGAAGATTTGGGTGGACCGTAAAAAAGTAGTAGATTTTTTTCCATCACCGATTTGAACAACTTTGATGCAGAATTGTAGCTTCAATTCCTACGTGTCCAAATATATTATTTGACTTGATCTGCGACTTGTAGTTTTTGAGAAAATCAAGTTTTGGGTAGACCGTAAAAAAGTAGTAGAATTTTTTTCATCACCGAAATAAACAAGTTTTATGCAGAATTGTAGCTACATTTACTCCGTGCCCAAATATATAATTTGACTTGAAGTGCGGCTTGTAGTTTTTGAGAAAATGAAGTTTTGGGTAGACCGTAAAAAAGTAGTAGATTCTTCTTCATCACCGATTTGAACAATTTTGATGCAGAATTGTAGCTACATTCACTCCGTGTCCAAATATATAATTTGACTTGATCTGCGACTTGTAGTTTTTGAGAAAATGAAGATTTGGGTGGACCGTAAAAAAGTAGTAGATTTGTCTTCATCACCGATTTAAACAATTTTTATGCAGAATTGTAGCTATATTTACTCCGTGTGCAAATATATAATTTGACTTGAAGTGCGACTTGTAGTTTTTGAGAAAATTAAGATTTGGGTAGACCGTAAAAAAGTAGTAGATTTTTCTTCATCACCGATTTGAACAATTTTGATGCAGAATTGTAGCTACATTCACTCCGTGTCCAAATATATAATTTGACTTGATCTGCGACTTGTAGTTTTTGAGAAAATGAAGATTTGGGTGGACCGTAAAAAAGTAGTAGATTTTTCTCCATCACCGATTTGAACAATTTTGATGCAGAATTGTAGCTACATTTCCTACGTGTCCAAATATATAATTTGACTTGATCTGCGACTTGTAGTTTTTGAGAAAGTGAAGATTTGGGTAGACCGTAAAAAAGTAGCAGATTTTTCTTCATCACCGATTTGAACAATTTTGATGCAGAATTGTAGCTACATTTCCTACGTGTCCAAATATATAATTTGACTTGATCTGCGACTTGTAGTTTTTGAGAAAATGAAGATTTGGGTGGACCGTAAAAAAGTAGTAGATTTTTCTTCATCACCGATTTGAACAATTTTGATGCAGAATTGTAGCTACATTTCCTATGTGTCCAAATATATAATTTGACTTGATCTGCGACTTGTAGTTTTTGAGAAAATGAAGATTTGGGTGGACCGTAAAAAAGTAGTAGATTTTTCTTCATCACCGATTTGAACAATTTTGATGCAGAATTGTAGCTACATTTCCTACGTGTCTAAATATATAATTTGACTTGATCTGCGACTTGTAGTTTTTGAGCAAATGAAGATTTGGGTGGACCGTAAAAAAGTAGTAGATTTTTCTTCATCACCGATTTAAACAATTTTGATGCAGAATTGTAGCTACATTTCCTACGTGTCCAAATATATAATTTGACTTGATCTGCGACTTGTAGTTTTTGAGAAAATGAAGATTTGGGTGGACCGATTTGAACAATTTTGATGCAGAATTGTAGCTGCATTTCCTACGTGTCCAAATACATAATTTGACTTGATCTGCGACTTGTAGTTTTTGAGAAAATGAAGATTTGGGTGGACCGTAGAAAAGTAGTAGATTTTTCTTCATCACCAATTTAAACAATTTTGATGCAGAATTGTAGCTACATTTCCTACGTGTCCAAATATATAATTTGACTTGATCTGCGACTTGTAGTTTTTGAGAAAATGAAGATTTGGGTAGACCGTAAAAAAGTAGTAGATTTTTCTTCATCACCGATTTAAACAATTTTGATGCAGAATTGTAGCTACATTTCCTACGTGTCCAAATATATAATTTGACTTGATCTGCGACTTGTAGTTTTCGAGAAAATGAAGGTTTGGGTGGACCGTAAAAAAGTAGTAGATTTTTCTTCATCACCGATTTGAACAATTTTGATGCAGAATTGTAGCTACATTTCCTATGTGTCCAAATATATAATTTGACTTGATCTGCGACTTGTAGTTTTTGAGAAAATGAAGATTTGGGTAGAACGTAAAAAAGTAGTAGATTTTTCTTCATCACCGATTTGAACAATTTTGATGCAGAATTGTAGCTACATTTAACACGTGTCCAAATATATAATTTGACTTGATCTGCGACTTGTAGTTTTTGAGAAAATGAAGATTTGGGTGGACCGTAAAAAAGTAGTAGATTTTTCTTCATCACCGATTTAAACAATTTTGATGCAGAATTGTAGCTACATTTCCTACGTGTCCAAATATATAATTTGACTTGATCTGCGACTTGTAGTTTTTGAGAAAGTGAAGATTTGGGTAGACCGTAAAAAAGTAGCAGATTTTTCTTCATCACCGATTTGAACAATTTTGATGCAGAATTGTAGCTACATTTCCTACGTGTCCAAATATATAATTTAACTTGATCTGCGACTTGTAGTTTTTGAGAAAATGAAGATTTGGGTAGACCGTAAAAAAGTAGTAGATTTTTCTTCATCACCGATTTAAACAATTTTGGTGCAGAATTGTAGCTACATTTCCTACGTGTCCAAATATATAATTTGACTTGATCTGCGACTTGTAGTTATTGAGAAAATGAAGATTTGGGTGGACCGTAAAAAAGTAGTAGATTTTTCTTCATCACCGATTTGAACAATTTTGATGCAGAATTGTAGCTACATTTCCTACGTGTCCAAATATATAATTTGACTTGATCTGCGACTTGTAGTTTTTGAGAAAATCAAGTTTTGGGTAGACCGTAAAAAAGTAGTAGAATTTTTTTCATCACCGAAATAAACAAGTTTTATGCAGGATTGTAGCTACATTTCCTACGTGTCCAAATATATAATTTGACTTGATCTGCGACTTGTAGTTTTTGAGAAAATGAAGATTTGGGTGGACCGTAAAAAAGTAGTAGATTTTACTTCATCACCGATTTGAACAATTTTGATGCAGAATTGTAGCTACATTTCCTACGTGTCCAAATATATAATTTGACTTGATCTGCGACTTGTAGTTTTTGAGAAAATGAAGATTTGGGTGGACCGTAAAAAAGTAGTAGATTTTTCTTCATCACCGATTTAAACAATTTTGATGCAGAATTGTAGCTACATTTCCTACGTGTCCAAATATATAATTTGACTTGATCTGCGACTTGTAGTTTTTGAGAAAATCAAGTTTTGGGTAGACCGTAAAAAAGTAGTAGAATTTTTTTCATCACCGAAATAAACAAGTTTTATGCAGAATTGTAGCTACATTTACTCCGTGCCCAAATATATAATTTGACTTGAAGTGCGACTGTAGTTTTTGAGAAAATCAAGTTTTGGGTAGACCGTAAAAAAGTAGTAGAATTTTTTTCATCACCGAAATAAACAAGTTTTATGCAGAATTGTAGCTACATTTACTCCGTGCCCAAATATATAATTTGACTTGAAGTGCGACTTGTAGTTTTTGAGAAAATGAAGTTTTGGGTAGACCGTAAAAAAGTAGTAGATTTTTCTTCATCACCGATTTAAACAATTTTTATGCAGAATTGTAGCTACATTCACTCCGTGTCCAAATATATAATTTGACTTGATCTGCGACTTGTAGTTTTTGAGAAAATGAAGATTTGGGTGGACCGTAAAAAAGTAGTAGATTTTTCTCCATCACCGATTTGAACAATTTTGATGCAGAATTGTAGCTACAATTCCTACGTGTCCAAATATATTATTTGACTTGATCTGCGACTTGTAGTTTTTGAGAAAATCAAGTTTTGGGTAGACCGTAAAAAAGTAGTAGAATTTTTTTCATCACCGAAATAAACAAGTTTTATGCAGAATTGTAGCTACATTTACTCCGTGCCCAAATATATAATTTGACTTGAAGTGCGGCTTGTAGTTTTTGAGAAAATGAAGTTTTGGGTAGACCGTAAAAAAGTAGTAGATTCTTCTTCATCACCGATTTGAACAATTTTGATGCAGAATTGTAGCTACATTCACTCCGTGTCCAAATATATAATTTGACTTGATCTGCGACTTGTAGTTTTTGAGAAAATGAAGATTTGGGTGGACCGTAAAAAAGTAGTAGATTTGTCTTCATCACCGATTTAAACAATTTTTATGCAGAATTGTAGCTATATTTACTCCGTGTGCAAATATATAATTTGACTTGAAGTGCGACTTGTAGTTTTTGAGAAAATTAAGATTTGGGTAGACCGTAAAAAAGTAGTAGATTTTTCTTCATCACCGATTTGAACAATTTTGATGCAGAATTGTAGCTACATTCACTCCGTGTCCAAATATATAATTTGACTTGATCTGCGACTTGTAGTTTTTGAGAAAATGAAGATTTGGGTGGACCGTAAAAAAGTAGTAGATTTTTCTCCATCACCGATTTGAACAATTTTGATGCAGAATTGTAGCTACAATTCCTACGTGTCCAAATATATTATTTGACTTGATCTGCGACTTGTAGTTTTTGAGAAAATCAAGTTTTGGGTAGACCGTAAAAGAGTAGTAGATTTGTCTTCATCACCGATTTAAACAATTTTGATGCAGAATTGTAGCTACATTTCCTACGTGTCCAAATATATAATTTGACTTGATCTGCGACTTGTAGTTTTTGAGAAAATCAAGTTTTGGGTAGACCGTAAAAAAGTAGTAGAATTTTTTTCATCACCGAAATAAACAAGTTTTATGCAGAATTGTAGCTACATTTACTCCGTGCCCAAATATATAATTTGACTTGAAGTGCGACTTGTAGTTTTTGAGAAAATGAAGTTTTGGGTAGACCGTAAAAAAGTAGTAGATTTTTCTTCATCACCGATTTAAACAATTTTTATGCAGAATTGTAGCTACATTCACTCCGTGTCCAAATATATAATTTGACTTGATCTGCGACTTGTAGTTTTTGAGAAAATGAAGATTTGGGTGGACCGTAAAAAAGTAGTAGAATTTTTTTCATCACCGAAATAAACAAGTTTTATGCAGAATTGTAGCTACATTTACTCCGTGCCCAAATATATAATTTGACTTGAAGTGCGACTTGTAGTTTTTGAGAAAATGAAGTTTTGGGTAGACCGTAAAAAAGTAGTAGATTTTTCTTCATCACCGATTTAAACAATTTTTATGCAGAATTGTAGCTACATTCACTCCGTGTCCAAATATATAATTTGACTTGATCTGCGACTTGTAGTTTTTGAGAAAATGAAGATTTGGGTGGACCGTAAAAAAGTAGTAGATTTTTCTCCATCACCGATTTGAACAATTTTGATGCAGAATTGTAGCTACAATTCCTACGTGTCCAAATATATTATTTGACTTGATCTGCGACTTGTAGTTTTTGAGAAAATCAAGTTTTGGGTAGACCGTAAAAAAGTAGTAGAATTTTTTTCATCACCGAAATAAACAAGTTTTATGCACAATTGTAGCTACATTTACTCCGTGCCCAAATATATAATTTGACTTGAAGTGCGGCTTGTAGTTTTTGAGAAAATGAAGTTTTGGGTAGACCGTAAAAAAGTAGTAGATTCTTCTTCATCACCGATTTGAACAATTTTGATGCAGAATTGTAGCTACATTCACTCCGTGTCCAAATATATAATTTGACTTGATCTGCGACTTGTAGTTTTTGAGAAAATGAAGATTTGGGTGGACCGATTTGAACAATTTTGATGCAGAATTGTAGCTGCATTTCCTACGTGTCCAAATATATAATTTGACTTGATCTGCGACTTGTAGTTTTTGAGAAAATGAAGATTTGGGTGGACCGTAAAAAAGTAGTAGATTTTTCTTCATCACCGATTTGAACAATTTTGATGCAGAATTGTAGCTACATTTCCTACGTGTCTAAATATATAATTTGACTTGATCTGCGACTTGTAGTTTTTGAGCAAATGAAGATTTGGGTGGACCGTAAAAAAGTAGTAGATTTTTCTTCATCACCGATTTAAACAATTTTGATGCAGAATTGTAGCTACATTTCCTACGTGTCCAAATATATAATTTGACTTGATCTGCGACTTGTAGTTTTTGAGAAAATGAAGATTTGGGTGGACCGATTTGAACAATTTTGATGCAGAATTGTAGCTGCATTTCCTACGTGTCCAAATATATAATTTGACTTGATCTGCGACTTGTAGTTTTTGAGAAAATGAAGATTTGGGTGGACCGTAGAAAAGTAGTAGATTTTTCTTCATCACCAATTTAAACAATTTTGATGCAGAATTGTAGCTACATTTCCTACGTGTCCAAATATATAATTTGACTTGATCTGCGACTTGTAGTTTTTGAGAAAATGAAGATTTGGGTAGACCGTAAAAAAGTAGTAGATTTTTCTTCATCACCGATTTAAACAATTTTGATGCAGAATTGTAGCTACATTTCCTACGTGTCCAAATATATAATTTGACTTGATCTGCGACTTGTAGTTTTCGAGAAAATGAAGGTTTGGGTGGACCGTAAAAAAGTAGTAGATTTTTCTTCATCACCGATTTGAACAATTTTGATGCAGAATTGTAGCTACATTTCCTATGTGTCCAAATATATAATTTGACTTGATCTGCGACTTGTAGTTTTTGAGAAAATGAAGATTTGGGTAGAACGTAAAAAAGTAGTAGATTTTTCTTCATCACCGATTTGAACAATTTTGATGCAGAATTGTAGCTACATTTAACACGTGTCCAAATATATAATTTGACTTGATCTGCGACTTGTAGTTTTTGAGAAAATGAAGATTTGGGTGGACCGTAAAAAAGTAGTAGATTTTTCTTCATCACCGATTTAAACAATTTTGATGCAGAATTGTAGCTACATTTCCTACGTGTCCAAATATATAATTTGACTTGATCTGCGACTTGTAGTTTTTGAGAAAGTGAAGATTTGGGTAGACCGTAAAAAAGTAGCAGATTTTTCTTCATCACCGATTTGAACAATTTTGATGCAGAATTGTAGCTACATTTCCTACGTGTCCAAATATATAATTTAACTTGATCTGCGACTTGTAGTTTTTGAGAAAATGAAGATTTGGGTAGACCGTAAAAAAGTAGTAGATTTTTCTTCATCACCGATTTAAACAATTTTGGTGCAGAATTGTAGCTACATTTCCTACGTGTCCAAATATATAATTTGACTTGATCTGCGACTTGTAGTTATTGAGAAAATGAAGATTTGGGTGGACCGTAAAAAAGTAGTAGATTTTTCTTCATCACCGATTTGAACAATTTTGATGCAGAATTGTAGCTACATTTCCTACGTGTCCAAATATATAATTTGACTTGATCTGCGACTTGTAGTTTTTGAGAAAATCAAGTTTTGGGTAGACCGTAAAAAAGTAGTAGAATTTTTTTCATCACCGAAATAAACAAGTTTTATGCAGGATTGTAGCTACATTTCCTACGTGTCCAAATATATAATTTGACTTGATCTGCGACTTGTAGTTTTTGAGAAAATGAAGATTTGGGTGGACCGTAAAAAAGTAGTAGATTTTTCTTCATCACCGATTTGAACAATTTTGATGCAGAATTGTAGCTACATTTCCTACGTGTCCAAATATATAATTTGACTTGATCTGCGACTTGTAGTTTTTGAGAAAATGAAGATTTGGGTGGACCGTAAAAAAGTAGTAGATTTTTCTTCATCACCGATTTAAACAATTTTGATGCAGAATTGTAGCTACATTTCCTACGTGTCCAAATATATAATTTGACTTGATCTGCGACTTGTAGTTTTTGAGAAAATCAAGTTTTGGGTAGACCGTAAAAAAGTAGTAGAATTTTTTTCATCACCGAAATAAACAAGTTTTATGCAGAATTGTAGCTACATTTACTCCGTGCCCAAATATATAATTTGACTTGAAGTGCGACTGTAGTTTTTGAGAAAATCAAGTTTTGGGTAGACCGTAAAAAAGTAGTAGAATTTTTTTCATCACCGAAATAAACAAGTTTTATGCAGAATTGTAGCTACATTTACTCCGTGCCCAAATATATAATTTGACTTGAAGTGCGACTTGTAGTTTTTGAGAAAATGAAGTTTTGGGTAGACCGTAAAAAAGTAGTAGATTTTTCTTCATCACCGATTTAAACAATTTTTATGCAGAATTGTAGCTACATTCACTCCGTGTCCAAATATATAATTTGACTTGATCTGCGACTTGTAGTTTTTGAGAAAATGAAGATTTGGGTGGACCGTAAAAAAGTAGTAGATTTTTCTCCATCACCGATTTGAACAATTTTGATGCAGAATTGTAGCTACAATTCCTACGTGTCCAAATATATTATTTGACTTGATCTGCGACTTGTAGTTTTTGAGAAAATCAAGTTTTGGGTAGACCGTAAAAAAGTAGTAGAATTTTTTTCATCACCGAAATAAACAAGTTTTATGCAGAATTGTAGCTACATTTACTCCGTGCCCAAATATATAATTTGACTTGAAGTGCGGCTTGTAGTTTTTGAGAAAATGAAGTTTTGGGTAGACCGTAAAAAAGTAGTAGATTCTTCTTCATCACCGATTTGAACAATTTTGATGCAGAATTGTAGCTACATTCACTCCGTGTCCAAATATATAATTTGACTTGATCTGCGACTTGTAGTTTTTGAGAAAATGAAGATTTGGGTGGACCGTAAAAAAGTAGTAGATTTGTCTTCATCACCGATTTAAACAATTTTTATGCAGAATTGTAGCTATATTTACTCCGTGTGCAAATATATAATTTGACTTGAAGTGCGACTTGTAGTTTTTGAGAAAATTAAGATTTGGGTAGACCGTAAAAAAGTAGTAGATTTTTCTTCATCACCGATTTGAACAATTTTGATGCAGAATTGTAGCTACATTCACTCCGTGTCCAAATATATAATTTGACTTGATCTGCGACTTGTAGTTTTTGAGAAAATGAAGATTTGGGTGGACCGTAAAAAAGTAGTAGATTTTTCTCCATCACCGATTTGAACAATTTTGATGCAGAATTGTAGCTACAATTCCTACGTGTCCAAATATATTATTTGACTTGATCTGCGACTTGTAGTTTTTGAGAAAATCAAGTTTTGGGTAGACCGTAAAAGAGTAGTAGATTTGTCTTCATCACCGATTTAAACAATTTTGATGCAGAATTGTAGCTACATTTCCTACGTGTCCAAATATATAATTTGACTTGATCTGCGACTTGTAGTTTTTGAGAAAATCAAGTTTTGGGTAGACCGTAAAAAAGTAGTAGAATTTTTTTCATCACCGAAATAAACAAGTTTTATGCAGAATTGTAGCTACATTTACTCCGTGCCCAAATATATAATTTGACTTGAAGTGCGACTTGTAGTTTTTGAGAAAATGAAGTTTTGGGTAGACCGTAAAAAAGTAGTAGATTTTTCTTCATCACCGATTTAAACAATTTTTATGCAGAATTGTAGCTACATTCACTCCGTGTCCAAATATATAATTTGACTTGATCTGCGACTTGTAGTTTTTGAGAAAATGAAGATTTGGGTGGACCGTAAAAAAGTAGTAGAATTTTTTTCATCACCGAAATAAACAAGTTTTATGCAGAATTGTAGCTACATTTACTCCGTGCCCAAATATATAATTTGACTTGAAGTGCGACTTGTAGTTTTTGAGAAAATGAAGTTTTGGGTAGACCGTAAAAAAGTAGTAGATTTTTCTTCATCACCGATTTAAACAATTTTTATGCAGAATTGTAGCTACATTCACTCCGTGTCCAAATATATAATTTGACTTGATCTGCGACTTGTAGTTTTTGAGAAAATGAAGATTTGGGTGGACCGTAAAAAAGTAGTAGATTTTTCTCCATCACCGATTTGAACAATTTTGATGCAGAATTGTAGCTACAATTCCTACGTGTCCAAATATATTATTTGACTTGATCTGCGACTTGTAGTTTTTGAGAAAATCAAGTTTTGGGTAGACCGTAAAAAAGTAGTAGAATTTTTTTCATCACCGAAATAAACAAGTTTTATGCACAATTGTAGCTACATTTACTCCGTGCCCAAATATATAATTTGACTTGAAGTGCGGCTTGTAGTTTTTGAGAAAATGAAGTTTTGGGTAGACCGTAAAAAAGTAGTAGATTCTTCTTCATCACCGATTTGAACAATTTTGATGCAGAATTGTAGCTACATTCACTCCGTGTCCAAATATATAATTTGACTTGATCTGCGACTTGTAGTTTTTGAGAAAATGATGATTTGGGTGGACCGTAAAAAAGTAGTAGATTTGTCTTCATCACCGATTTAAACAATTTTTATGCAGAATTGTAGCTATATTTACTCCGTGTGCAAATATATAATTTGACTTGAAGTGCGACTTGTAGTTTTTGAGAAAATTAAGATTTGGGTAGACCGTAAAAAAGTAGTAGATTTTTCTTCATCACCGATTTGAACAATTTTGATGCAGAATTGTAGCTACATGCACTCCGTGTCCAAATATATAATTTGACTTGATCTGCGACTTGTAGTTTTTGAGAAAATGAAGATTTGGGTAGACCGTAAAAAAGTAGTAGAATTTTTTTCGTCACCGAAATAAACAAGTTTTATGCAGAATTGTAGCTACATTCACTCCGTGTCCAAATATATAATTTGACTTGTAGTTTTTGAGAAAGAGAAGATTTGTTTAGACCGTAAAAAAGTAGTAGATTTTCCTTCATCACCGATTTGAACAATTTTGATGCAGAATTGTAGCTACATTTCCTACGTGTCCAAATATATAATTTGACTTGATCTGCGACTTGTAGTTTTTGAGCAAATGAAGATTTGGGTGGACCGTAAAAAAGTAGTAGATTTTTCTTCATCACCGATTTAAACAATTTTGATGCAGAATTGTAGCTACATTTCCTACGTGTCCAAATATATAATTTGACTTGATCTGCGACTTGTAGTTTTTGAGAAAATGAAGATTTGGGTGGACCGATTTGAACAATTTTGATGCAGAATTGTAGCTGCATTTCCTACGTGTCCAAATATATAATTTGACTTGATCTGCGACTTGTAGTTTTTGAGAAAATGAAGATTTGGGTGGACCGTAGAAAAGTAGTAGATTTTTCTTCATCACCAATTTAAACAATTTTGATGCAGAATTGTAGCTACATTTCCTACGTGTCCAAATATATAATTTGACTTGATCTGCGACTTGTAGTTTTTGAGAAAATGAAGATTTGGGTCGACCGATTTGAACAATTTTGATGCAGAATTGTAGCTGCATTTCCTACGTGTCCAAATATATAATTTGACTTGATCTGCGACTTGTAGTTTTTGAGAAAATGAAGATTTGGGTGGACCGTAGAAAAGTAGTAGATTTTTCTTCATCACCAATTTAAACAATTTTGATGCAGAATTGTAGCTACATTTCCTACGTGTCCAAATATATAATTTGACTTGATCTGCGACTTGTAGTTTTTGAGAAAATGAAGATTTGGGTAGACCGTAAAAAAGTAGTAGATTTTTCTTCATCACCGATTTAAACAATTTTGATGCAGAATTGTAGCTACATTTCCTACGTGTCCAAATATATAATTTGACTTGATCTGCGACTTGTAGTTTTCGAGAAAATGAAGGTTTGGGTGGACCGTAAAAAAGTAGTAGATTTTTCTTCATCACCGATTTGAACAATTTTGATGCAGAATTGTAGCTACATTTCCTATGTGTCCAAATATATAATTTGACTTGATCTGCGACTTGTAGTTTTTGAGAAAATGAAGATTTGGGTAGAACGTAAAAAAGTAGTAGATTTTTCTTCATCACCGATTTGAACAATTTTGATGCAGAATTGTAGCTACATTTAACACGTGTCCAAATATATAATTTGACTTGATCTGCGACTTGTAGTTTTTGAGAAAATGAAGATTTGGGTGGACCGTAAAAAAGTAGTAGATTTTTCTTCATCACCGATTTAAACAATTTTGATGCAGAATTGTAGCTACATTTCCTACGTGTCCAAATATATAATTTGACTTGATCTGCGACTTGTAGTTTTTGAGAAAGTGAAGATTTGGGTAGACCGTAAAAAAGTAGCAGATTTTTCTTCATCACCGATTTGAACAATTTTGATGCAGAATTGTAGCTACATTTCCTACGTGTCCAAATATATAATTTGACTTGATCTGCGACTTGTAGTTTTTGAGAAAATGAAGATTTGGGTGGACCGTAAAAAAGTAGTAGATTTTTCTTCATCACCGATTTAAACAATTTTGATGCAGAATTGTAGCTACATTTCCTACGTGTCCAAATATATAATTTGACTTGATCTGCGACTTGTAGTTTTTGAGAAAATCAAGTTTTGGGTAGACCGTAAAAAAGTAGTAGAATTTTTTTCATCACCGAAATAAACAAGTTTTATGCAGAATTGTAGCTACATTTACTCCGTGCCCAAATATATAATTTGACTTGAAGTGCGACTGTAGTTTTTGAGAAAATCAAGTTTTGGGTAGACCGTAAAAAAGTAGTAGAATTTTTTTCATCACCGAAATAAACAAGTTTTATGCAGAATTGTAGCTACATTTACTCCGTGCCCAAATATATAATTTGACTTGAAGTGCGACTTGTAGTTTTTGAGAAAATGAAGTTTTGGGTAGACCGTAAAAAAGTAGTAGATTTTTCTTCATCACCGATTTAAACAATTTTTATGCAGAATTGTAGCTACATTCACTCCGTGTCCAAATATATAATTTGACTTGATCTGCGACTTGTAGTTTTTGAGAAAATGAAGATTTGGGTGGACCGTAAAAAAGTAGTAGATTTTTCTCCATCACCGATTTGAACAATTTTGATGCAGAATTGTAGCTACAATTCCTACGTGTCCAAATATATTATTTGACTTGATCTGCGACTTGTAGTTTTTGAGAAAATCAAGTTTTGGGTAGACCGTAAAAAAGTAGTAGAATTTTTTTCATCACCGAAATAAACAAGTTTTATGCAGAATTGTAGCTACATTTACTCCGTGCCCAAATATATAATTTGACTTGAAGTGCGGCTTGTAGTTTTTGAGAAAATGAAGTTTTGGGTAGACCGTAAAAAAGTAGTAGATTCTTCTTCATCACCGATTTGAACAATTTTGATGCAGAATTGTAGCTACATTCACTCCGTGTCCAAATATATAATTTGACTTGATCTGCGACTTGTAGTTTTTGAGAAAATGAAGATTTGGGTGGACCGTAAAAAAGTAGTAGATTTGTCTTCATCACCGATTTAAACAATTTTTATGCAGAATTGTAGCTATATTTACTCCGTGTGCAAATATATAATTTGACTTGAAGTGCGACTTGTAGTTTTTGAGAAAATTAAGATTTGGGTAGACCGTAAAAAAGTAGTAGATTTTTCTTCATCACCGATTTGAACAATTTTGATGCAGAATTGTAGCTACATTCACTCCGTGTCCAAATATATAATTTGACTTGATCTGCGACTTGTAGTTTTTGAGAAAATGAAGATTTGGGTGGACCGTAAAAAAGTAGTAGATTTTTCTCCATCACCGATTTGAACAATTTTGATGCAGAATTGTAGCTACAATTCCTACGTGTCCAAATATATTATTTGACTTGATCTGCGACTTGTAGTTTTTGAGAAAATCAAGTTTTGGGTAGACCGTAAAAGAGTAGTAGATTTGTCTTCATCACCGATTTAAACAATTTTGATGCAGAATTGTAGCTACATTTCCTACGTGTCCAAATATATAATTTGACTTGATCTGCGACTTGTAGTTTTTGAGAAAATCAAGTTTTGGGTAGACCGTAAAAAAGTAGTAGAATTTTTTTCATCACCGAAATAAACAAGTTTTATGCAGAATTGTAGCTACATTTACTCCGTGCCCAAATATATAATTTGACTTGAAGTGCGACTTGTAGTTTTTGAGAAAATGAAGTTTTGGGTAGACCGTAAAAAAGTAGTAGATTTTTCTTCATCACCGATTTAAACAATTTTTATGCAGAATTGTAGCTACATTCACTCCGTGTCCAAATATATAATTTGACTTGATCTGCGACTTGTAGTTTTTGAGAAAATGAAGATTTGGGTGGACCGTAAAAAAGTAGTAGAATTTTTTTCATCACCGAAATAAACAAGTTTTATGCAGAATTGTAGCTACATTTACTCCGTGCCCAAATATATAATTTGACTTGAAGTGCGACTTGTAGTTTTTGAGAAAATGAAGTTTTGGGTAGACCGTAAAAAAGTAGTAGATTTTTCTTCATCACCGATTTAAACAATTTTTATGCAGAATTGTAGCTACATTCACTCCGTGTCCAAATATATAATTTGACTTGATCTGCGACTTGTAGTTTTTGAGAAAATGAAGATTTGGGTGGACCGTAAAAAAGTAGTAGATTTTTCTCCATCACCGATTTGAACAATTTTGATGCAGAATTGTAGCTACAATTCCTACGTGTCCAAATATATTATTTGACTTGATCTGCGACTTGTAGTTTTTGAGAAAATCAAGTTTTGGGTAGACCGTAAAAAAGTAGTAGAATTTTTTTCATCACCGAAATAAACAAGTTTTATGCACAATTGTAGCTACATTTACTCCGTGCCCAAATATATAATTTGACTTGAAGTGCGGCTTGTAGTTTTTGAGAAAATGAAGTTTTGGGTAGACCGTAAAAAAGTAGTAGATTCTTCTTCATCACCGATTTGAACAATTTTGATGCAGAATTGTAGCTACATTCACTCCGTGTCCAAATATATAATTTGACTTGATCTGCGACTTGTAGTTTTTGAGAAAATGATGATTTGGGTGGACCGTAAAAAAGTAGTAGATTTGTCTTCATCACCGATTTAAACAATTTTTATGCAGAATTGTAGCTATATTTACTCCGTGTGCAAATATATAATTTGACTTGAAGTGCGACTTGTAGTTTTTGAGAAAATTAAGATTTGGGTAGACCGTAAAAAAGTAGTAGATTTTTCTTCATCACCGATTTGAACAATTTTGATGCAGAATTGTAGCTACATGCACTCCGTGTCCAAATATATAATTTGACTTGATCTGCGACTTGTAGTTTTTGAGAAAATGAAGATTTGGGTAGACCGTAAAAAAGTAGTAGAATTTTTTTCGTCACCGAAATAAACAAGTTTTATGCAGAATTGTAGCTACATTCACTCCGTGTCCAAATATATAATTTGACTTGTAGTTTTTGAGAAAGAGAAGATTTGTTTAGACCGTAAAAAAGTAGTAGATTTTCCTTCATCACCGATTTGAACAATTTTGATGCAGAATTGTAGCTACATTTCCTACGTGTCCAAATATATAATTTGACTTGATCTGCGACTTGTAGTTTTTGAGCAAATGAAGATTTGGGTGGACCGTAAAAAAGTAGTAGATTTTTCTTCATCACCGATTTAAACAATTTTGATGCAGAATTGTAGCTACATTTCCTACGTGTCCAAATATATAATTTGACTTGATCTGCGACTTGTAGTTTTTGAGAAAATGAAGATTTGGGTGGACCGATTTGAACAATTTTGATGCAGAATTGTAGCTGCATTTCCTACGTGTCCAAATATATAATTTGACTTGATCTGCGACTTGTAGTTTTTGAGAAAATGAAGATTTGGGTGGACCGTAGAAAAGTAGTAGATTTTTCTTCATCACCAATTTAAACAATTTTGATGCAGAATTGTAGCTACATTTCCTACGTGTCCAAATATATAATTTGACTTGATCTGCGACTTGTAGTTTTTGAGAAAATGAAGATTTGGGTCGACCGATTTGAACAATTTTGATGCAGAATTGTAGCTGCATTTCCTACGTGTCCAAATATATAATTTGACTTGATCTGCGACTTGTAGTTTTTGAGAAAATGAAGATTTGGGTGGACCGTAGAAAAGTAGTAGATTTTTCTTCATCACCAATTTAAACAATTTTGATGCAGAATTGTAGCTACATTTCCTACGTGTCCAAATATATAATTTGACTTGATCTGCGACTTGTAGTTTTTGAGAAAATGAAGATTTGGGTAGACCGTAAAAAAGTAGTAGATTTTTCTTCATCACCGATTTAAACAATTTTGATGCAGAATTGTAGCTACATTTCCTACGTGTCCAAATATATAATTTGACTTGATCTGCGACTTGTAGTTTTCGAGAAAATGAAGGTTTGGGTGGACCGTAAAAAAGTAGTAGATTTTTCTTCATCACCGATTTGAACAATTTTGATGCAGAATTGTAGCTACATTTCCTATGTGTCCAAATATATAATTTGACTTGATCTGCGACTTGTAGTTTTTGAGAAAATGAAGATTTGGGTAGAACGTAAAAAAGTAGTAGATTTTTCTTCATCACCGATTTGAACAATTTTGATGCAGAATTGTAGCTACATTTAACACGTGTCCAAATATATAATTTGACTTGATCTGCGACTTGTAGTTTTTGAGAAAATGAAGATTTGGGTGGACCGTAAAAAAGTAGTAGATTTTTCTTCATCACCGATTTAAACAATTTTGATGCAGAATTGTAGCTACATTTCCTACGTGTCCAAATATATAATTTGACTTGATCTGCGACTTGTAGTTTTTGAGAAAGTGAAGATTTGGGTAGACCGTAAAAAAGTAGCAGATTTTTCTTCATCACCGATTTGAACAATTTTGATGCAGAATTGTAGCTACATTTCCTACGTGTCCAAATATATAATTTAACTTGATCTGCGACTTGTAGTTTTTGAGAAAATGAAGATTTGGGTAGACCGTAAAAAAGTAGTAGATTTTTCTTCATCACCGATTTAAACAATTTTGGTGCAGAATTGTAGCTACATTTCCTACGTGTCCAAATATATAATTTGACTTGATCTGCGACTTGTAGTTATTGAGAAAATGAAGATTTGGGTGGACCGTAAAAAAGTAGTAGATTTTTCTTCATCACCGATTTGAACAATTTTGATGCAGAATTGTAGCTACATTTCCTACGTGTCCAAGTATATAATTTGACTTGATCTGCGACTTGTAGTTTTTGAGAAAATCAAGTTTTGGGTAGACCGTAAAAAAGTAGTAGAATTTTTTTCATCACCGAAATAAACAAGTTTTATGCAGGATTGTAGCTACATTTCCTACGTGTCCAAATATATAATTTGACTTGATCTGCGACTTGTAGTTTTTGAGAAAATGAAGATTTGGGTGGACCGTAAAAAAGTAGTAGATTTTTCTTCATCACCGATTTGAACAATTTTGATGCAGAATTGTAGCTACATTTCCTACGTGTCCAAATATATAATTTGACTTGATCTGCGACTTGTAGTTTTTGAGAAAATGAAGATTTGGGTGGACCGTAAAAAAGTAGTAGATTTTTCTTCATCACCGATTTAAACAATTTTGATGCAGAATTGTAGCTACATTTCCTACGTGTCCAAATATATAATTTGACTTGATCTGCGACTTGTAGTTTTTGAGAAAATCAAGTTTTGGGTAGACCGTAAAAAAGTAGTAGAATTTTTTTCATCACCGAAATAAACAAGTTTTATGCAGAATTGTAGCTACATTTACTCCGTGCCCAAATATATAATTTGACTTGAAGTGCGACTGTAGTTTTTGAGAAAATGAAGTTTTGGGTAGACCGTAAAAGAGTAGTAGATTTGTCTTCATCACCGATTTAAACAATTTTGATGCAGAATTGTAGCTACATTTCCTACGTGTCCAAATATATAATTTGACTTGATCTGCCACTTGTAGTTTTTGAGAAAATCAAGTTTTGGGTAGACCGTAAAAAAGTAGTAGAATTTTTTTCATCACCGAAATAAACAAGTTTTATGCAGAATTGTAGCTACATTTACTCCGTGCCCAAATATATAATTTGACTTGAAGTGCGACTTGTAGTTTTTGAGAAAATGAAGTTTTGGGTAGACCGTAAAAAAGTAGTAGATTTTTCTTCATCACCGATTTAAACAAGTTTTATGCAGAATTGTAGCTACATTCACTCCGTGTCCAAATATATAATTTGACTTGTAGTTTTTGAGAAAGAGAAGATTTGTTTAGACCGTAAAAAAGTAGTAGATTTTCCTTCATCACCGATTTGAACAATTTTGATGCAGAATTGTAGCTACATTTCCTACGTGTCCAAATATATAATTTGACTTGATCTGCGACTTGTAGTTTTTGAGCAAATGAAGATTTGGGTGGACCGTAAAAAAGTAGTAGATTTTTCTTCATCACCGATTTAAACAATTTTGATGCAGAATTGTAGCTACATTTCCTACGTGTCCAAATATATAATTTGACTTGATCTGCGACTTGTAGTTTTTGAGAAAATGAAGATTTGGGTGGACCGATTTGAACAATTTTGATGCAGAATTGTAGCTGCATTTCCTACGTGTCCAAATATATAATTTGACTTGATCTGCGACTTGTAGTTTTTGAGAAAATGAAGATTTGGGTGGACCGATTTGAACAATTTTGATGCAGAATTGTAGCTGCATTTCCTACGTGTCCAAATATATAATTTGACTTGATCTGCGACTTGTAGTTTTTGAGAAAATGAAGATTTGGGTGGACCGTAGAAAAGTAGTAGATTTTTCTTCATCACCAATTTAAACAATTTTGATGCAGAATTGTAGCTACATTTCCTACGTGTCCAAATATATAATTTGACTTGATCTGCGACTTGTAGTTTTTGAGAAAATGAAGATTTGGGTGGACCGATTTGAACAATTTTGATGCAGAATTGTAGCTGCATTTCCTACGTGTCCAAATATATAATTTGACTTGATCTGCGACTTGTAGTTTTTGAGAAAATGAAGATTTGGGTGGACCGTAGAAAAGTAGTAGATTTTTCTTCATCACCAATTTAAACAATTTTGATGCAGAATTGTAGCTACATTTCCTACGTGTCCAAATATATAATTTGACTTGATCTGCGACTTGTAGTTTTTGAGAAAATGAAGATTTGGGTAGACCGTAAAAAAGTAGTAGATTTTTCTTCATCACCGATTTAAACAATTTTGATGCAGAATTGTAGCTACATTTCCTACGTGTCCAAATATATAATTTGACTTGATCTGCGACTTGTAGTTTTCGAGAAAATGAAGGTTTGGGTGGACCGTAAAAAAGTAGTAGATTTTTCTTCATCACCGATTTGAACAATTTTGATGCAGAATTGTAGCTACATTTCCTATGTGTCCAAATATATAATTTGACTTGATCTGCGACTTGTAGTTTTTGAGAAAATGAAGATTTGGGTAGAACGTAAAAAAGTAGTAGATTTTTCTTCATCACCGATTTGAACAATTTTGATGCAGAATTGTAGCTACATTTAACACGTGTCCAAATATATAATTTGACTTGATCTGCGACTTGTAGTTTTTGAGAAAATGAAGATTTGGGTGGACCGTAAAAAAGTAGTAGATTTTTCTTCATCACCGATTTAAACAATTTTGATGCAGAATTGTAGCTACATTTCCTACGTGTCCAAATATATAATTTGACTTGATCTGCGACTTGTAGTTTTTGAGAAAGTGAAGATTTGGGTAGACCGTAAAAAAGTAGCAGATTTTTCTTCATCACCGATTTGAACAATTTTGATGCAGAATTGTAGCAACATTTCCTACGTGTCCAAATATATAATTTAACTTGATCTGCGACTTGTAGTTTTTGAGAAAATGAAGATTTGGGTAGACCGTAAAAAAGTAGTAGATTTTTCTTCATCACCGATTTAAACAATTTTGGTGCAGAATTGTAGCTACATTTCCTACGTGTCCAAATATATAATTTGACTTGATCTGCGACTTGTAGTTATTGAGAAAATGAAGATTTGGGTGGACCGTAAAAAAGTAGTAGATTTTTCTTCATCACCGATTTGAACAATTTTGATGCAGAATTGTAGCTACATTTCCTACGTGTCCAAATATATAATTTGACTTGATCTGCGACTTGTAGTTTTTGAGAAAATCAAGTTTTGGGTAGACCGTAAAAAAGTAGTAGAATTTTTTTCATCACCGAAATAAACAAGTTTTATGCAGGATTGTAGCTACATTTCCTACGTGTCCAAATATATAATTTGACTTGATCTGCGACTTGTAGTTTTTGAGAAAATGAAGATTTGGGTGGACCGTAAAAAAGTAGTAGATTTTTCTTCATCACCGATTTGAACAATTTTGATGCAGAATTGTAGCTACATTTCCTACGTGTCCAAATATATAATTTGACTTGATCTGCGACTTGTAGTTTTTGAGAAAATGAAGATTTGGGTGGACCGTAAAAAAGTAGTAGATTTTTCTTCATCACCGATTTAAACAATTTTGATGCAGAATTGTAGCTACATTTCCTACGTGTCCAAATATATAATTTGACTTGATCTGCGACTTGTAGTTTTTGAGAAAATCAAGTTTTGGGTAGACCGTAAAAAAGTAGTAGAATTTTTTTCATCACCGAAATAAACAAGTTTTATGCAGAATTGTAGCTACATTTACTCCGTGCCCAAATATATAATTTGACTTGAAGTGCGACTGTAGTTTTTGAGAAAATGAAGTTTTGGGTAGACCGTAAAAGAGTAGTAGATTTGTCTTCATCACCGATTTAAACAATTTTGATGCAGAATTGTAGCTACATTTCCTACGTGTCCAAATATATAATTTGACTTGATCTGCGACTTGTAGTTTTTGAGAAAATCAAGTTTTGGGTAGACCGTAAAAAAGTAGTAGAATTTTTTTCATCACCGAAATAAACAAGTTTTATGCAGAATTGTAGCTACATTTACTCCGTGCCCAAATATATAATTTGACTTGAAGTGCGACTTGTAGTTTTTGAGAAAATGAAGTTTTGGGTAGACCGTAAAAAAGTAGTAGATTTTTCTTCATCACCGATTTAAACAATTTTTATGCAGAATTGTAGCTACATTCACTCCGTGTCCAAATATATAATTTGACTTGATCTGCGACTTGTAGTTTTTGAGAAAATGAAGATTTGGGTGGACCGTAAAAAAGTAGTAGATTTTTCTCCATCACCGATTTGAACAATTTTGATGCAGAATTGTAGCTACAATTCCTACGTGTCCAAATATATTATTTGACTTGATCTGCGACTTGTAGTTTTTGAGAAAATCAAGTTTTGGGTAGACCGTAAAAAAGTAGTAGAATTTTTTTCATCACCGAAATAAACAAGTTTTATGCAGAATTGTAGCTACATTTACTCCGTGCCCAAATATATAATTTGACTTGAAGTGCGGCTTGTAGTTTTTGAAAAAATGAAGTTTTGGGTAGACCGTAAAAAAGTAGTAGATTCTTCTTCATCACCGATTTGAACAATTTTGATGCAGAATTGTAGCTACATTCACTCCGTGTCCAAATATATAATTTGACTTGAAGTGCGACTTGTAGTTTTTGAGAAAATGAAGTTTTGGGTAGACCGTAAAAAAGTAGTAGATTTTTCTTCATCACCGATTTAAACAATTTTTATGCAGAATTGTAGCTACATTCACTCCGTGTCCAAATATATAATTTGACTTGATCTGCGACTTGTAGTTTTTGAGAAAATGAAGATTTGGGTGGACCGTAAAAAAGTAGTAGAATTTTTTTCATCACCGAAATAAACAAGTTTTATGCAGAATTGTAGCTACATTTACTCCGTGCCCAAATATATAATTTGACTTGAAGTGCGACTTGTAGTTTTTGAGAAAATGAAGTTTTGGGTAGACCGTAAAAAAGTAGTAGATTTTTCTTCATCACCGATTTAAACAATTTTTATGCAGAATTGTAGCTACATTCACTCCGTGTCCAAATATATAATTTGACTTGATCTGCGACTTGTAGTTTTTGAGAAAATGAAGATTTGGGTGGACCGTAAAAAAGTAGTAGATTTTTCTCCATCACCGATTTGAACAATTTTGATGCAGAATTGTAGCTACAATTCCTACGTGTCCAAATATATTATTTGACTTGATCTGCGACTTGTAGTTTTTGAGAAAATCAAGTTTTGGGTAGACCGTAAAAAAGTAGTAGAATTTTTTTCATCACCGAAATAAACAAGTTTTATGCACAATTGTAGCTACATTTACTCCGTGCCCAAATATATAATTTGACTTGAAGTGCGGCTTGTAGTTTTTGAGAAAATGAAGTTTTGGGTAGACCGTAAAAAAGTAGTAGATTCTTCTTCATCACCGATTTGAACAATTTTGATGCAGAATTGTAGCTACATTCACTCCGTGTCCAAATATATAATTTGACTTGATCTGCGACTTGTAGTTTTTGAGAAAATGATGATTTGGGTGGACCGTAAAAAAGTAGTAGATTTGTCTTCATCACCGATTTAAACAATTTTTATGCAGAATTGTAGCTATATTTACTCCGTGTGCAAATATATAATTTGACTTGAAGTGCGACTTGTAGTTTTTGAGAAAATTAAGATTTGGGTAGACCGTAAAAAAGTAGTAGATTTTTCTTCATCACCGATTTGAACAATTTTGATGCAGAATTGTAGCTACATGCACTCCGTGTCCAAATATATAATTTGACTTGATCTGCGACTTGTAGTTTTTGAGAAAATGAAGATTTGGGTGGACCGTAAAAAAGTAGTAGAATTTTTTTCATCACCGAAATAAACAAGTTTTATGCAGAATTGTAGCTACATTCACTCCGTGTCCAAATATATAATTTGACTTGTAGTTTTTGAGAAAGAGAAGATTTGTTTAGACCGTAAAAAAGTAGTAGATTTTCCTTCATCACCGATTTGAACAATTTTGATGCAGAATTGTAGCTACATTTCCTACGTGTCCAAATATATAATTTGACTTGATCTGCGACTTGTAGTTTTTGAGAAAATGAAGATTTGGGTAGACCGTAAAAAAGTAGTAGATTTTTCTTCATCACCGATTTAAACAATTTTGATGCAGAATTGTAGCTACATTTCCTACGTGTCCAAATATATAATTTGACTTGATCTGCGACTTGTAGTTTTAGAGAAAATGAAGATTTGGGTGGACCGTAGAAAAGTAGTAGATTTTTCTTCATCACCGATTTGAACAATTTTGATGCAGAATTGTAACTACATTCACTCCGTGTCCAAATATATAATTTGACTTGATCTGCGACTTGTAGTTTTGGAGAAAGTGAAGATTTGGGTAGACCGTAAAAAAGTAGTAGATTTTTCTTCATCACCGATTTAAACAATTTTGATGCAGAATTGTAGCTACATTCACTCCGTGTCCAAATATATAATTTGACTTGATCTGCGACTTGTAGTTTTTGAGAAAATGAAGATTTGGGTAGACCGTAAAAAAGTAGTAGATTTTTCTTCATCACCGATTTAAACAATTTTGATGCAGAATTGTAGCTACATTTCCTACGTGTCCAAATATATAATTTGACTTGATCTGCGACTTGTAGTTTTTGAGAAAATGAAGATTTGGGTGGACCGTAAAAAAGTAGTAGAATTTTTTTCATCACCGAAATAAACAAGTTTTATGCAGAATTGTAGCTACATTCACTCCGTGTCCAAATATATAATTTGACTTGTAGTTTTTGAGAAAGAGAAGATTTGTTTAGACCGTAAAAAAGTAGTAGATTTTCCTTCATCACCGATTTGAACAATTTTGATGCAGAATTGTAGCTACATTTCCTACGTGTCCAAATATATAATTTGACTTGATCTGCGACTTGTAGTTTTTGAGAAAATGAAGATTTGGGTAGACCGTAAAAAAGTAGTAGATTTTTCTTCATCACCGATTTAAACAATTTTGATGCAGAATTGTAGCTACATTTCCTACGTGTCCAAATATATAATTTGACTTGATCTGCGACTTGTAGTTTTAGAGAAAATGAAGATTTGGGTGGACCGTAGAAAAGTAGTAGATTTTTCTTCATCACCGATTTGAACAATTTTGATGCAGAATTGTAACTACATTCACTCCGTGTCCAAATATATAATTTGACTTGATCTGCGACTTGTAGTTTTGGAGAAAGTGAAGATTTGGGTAGACCGTAAAAAAGTAGTAGATTTTTCTTCATCACCGATTTAAACAATTTTGATGCAGAATTGTAGCTACATTCACTCCGTGTCCAAATATATAATTTGACTTGATCTGCGACTTGTAGTTTTTGAGAAAATGAAGATTTGGGTAGACCGTAAAAAAGTAGTAGATTTTTCTTCATCACCGATTTAAACAATTTTGATGCAGAATTGTAGCTGCATTTCCTACGTGTCCAAATATATAATTTGACTTGATCTGCGACTTGTAGTTTTTGAGAAAATGAAGATTTGGGTAGACCGTAAAAAAGTAGTAGATTTTTCTTCATCACCGATTTAAACAATTTTGATGCAGAATTGTAGCTACATTTCCTACGTGTCCAAATATATAATTTGACTTGATCTGCGACTTGTAGTTTTTGAGAAAATGAAGATTTGGGTGGACCGTAGAAAAGTAGTAGATTTTTCTTCATCACCAATTTAAACAATTTTGATGCAGAATTGTAGCTACATTTCCTACGTGTCCAAATATATAATTTGACTTGATCTGCGACTTGTAGTTTTTGAGAAAATGAAGATTTGGGTGGACCGTAAAAAAGTAGTAGATTTTTCTTCATCACCGATTTAAACAATTTTGATGCAGAATTGTAGCTACATTTCCTACGTGTCCAAATATATAATTTGACTTGATCTGCGACTTGTAGTTTCTGAGAAAATGAAGATTTGGGTGGACCGTAAAAAAGTAGTAGAATTTTTTTCATCACCGAAATAAACAAGTTTTATGCAGAATTGTAGCTACATTCACTCCGTGTCCAAATATATAATTTGACTTGTAGTTTTTGAGAAAGAGAAGATTTGTTTAGACCGTAAAAAAGTAGTAGATTTTCCTTCATCACCGATTTGAACAATTTTGATGCAGAATTGTAGCTACATTTCCTACGTGTCCAAATATATAATTTGACTTGATCTGCGACTTGTAGTTTTTGAGAAAATGAAGATTTGGGTGGACCGTAAAAAAGTAGTAGAATTTTTTTCATCACCGAAATAAACAAGTTTTATGCAGAATTGTAGCTACATTCACTCCGTGTCCAAATATATAATTTGACTTGTAGTTTTTGAGAAAGAGAAGATTTGTTTAGACCGTAAAAAAGTAGTAGATTTTCCTTCATCACCGATTTGAACAATTTTGATGCAGAATTGTAGCTACATTTCCTACGTGTCCAAATATATAATTTGACTTGATCTGCGACTTGTAGTTTTTGAGAAAATGAAGATTTGGGTAGACCGTAAAAAAGTAGTAGATTTTTCTTCATCACCGATTTAAACAATTTTGATGCAGAATTGTAGCTACATTTCCTACGTGTCCAAATATATAATTTGACTTGATCTGCGACTTGTAGTTTTAGAGAAAATGAAGATTTGGGTGGACCGTAGAAAAGTAGTAGATTTTTCTTCATCACCGATTTGAACAATTTTGATGCAGAATTGTAACTACATTCACTCCGTGTCCAAATATATAATTTGACTTGATCTGCGACTTGTAGTTTTGGAGAAAGTGAAGATTTGGGTAGACCGTAAAAAAGTAGTAGATTTTTCTTCATCACCGATTTAAACAATTTTGATGCAGAATTGTAGCTACATTCACTCCGTGTCCAAATATATAATTTGACTTGATCTGCGACTTGTAGTTTTTGAGAAAATGAAGATTTGGGTAGACCGTAAAAAAGTAGTAGATTTTTCTTCATCACCGATTTAAACAATTTTGATGCAGAATTGTAGCTACATTTCCTACGTGTCCAAATATATAATTTGACTTGATCTGCGACTTGTAGTTTTTGAGAAAATGAAGATTTGGGTGGACCGTAAAAAAGTAGTAGAATTTTTTTCATCACCGAAATAAACAAGTTTTATGCAGAATTGTAGCTACATTCACTCCGTGTCCAAATATATAATTTGACTTGTAGTTTTTGAGAAAGAGAAGATTTGTTTAGACCGTAAAAAAGTAGTAGATTTTCCTTCATCACCGATTTGAACAATTTTGATGCAGAATTGTAGCTACATTTCCTACGTGTCCAAATATATAATTTGACTTGATCTGCGACTTGTAGTTTTTGAGAAAATGAAGATTTGGGTAGACCGTAAAAAAGTAGTAGATTTTTCTTCATCACCGATTTAAACAATTTTGATGCAGAATTGTAGCTACATTTCCTACGTGTCCAAATATATAATTTGACTTGATCTGCGACTTGTAGTTTTAGAGAAAATGAAGATTTGGGTGGACCGTAGAAAAGTAGTAGATTTTTCTTCATCACCGATTTGAACAATTTTGATGCAGAATTGTAACTACATTCACTCCGTGTCCAAATATATAATTTGACTTGATCTGCGACTTGTAGTTTTGGAGAAAGTGAAGATTTGGGTAGACCGTAAAAAAGTAGTAGATTTTTCTTCATCACCGATTTAAACAATTTTGATGCAGAATTGTAGCTACATTCACTCCGTGTCCAAATATATAATTTGACTTGATCTGCGACTTGTAGTTTTTGAGAAAATGAAGATTTGGGTAGACCGTAAAAAAGTAGTAGATTTTTCTTCATCACCGATTTAAACAATTTTGATGCAGAATTGTAGCTGCATTTCCTACGTGTCCAAATATATAATTTGACTTGATCTGCGACTTGTAGTTTTTGAGAAAATGAAGATTTGGGTAGACCGTAAAAAAGTAGTAGATTTTTCTTCATCACCGATTTAAACAATTTTGATGCAGAATTGTAGCTACATTTCCTACGTGTCCAAATATATAATTTGACTTGATCTGCGACTTGTAGTTTTTGAGAAAATGAAGATTTGGGTGGACCGTAAAAAAGTAGTAGATTTTTCTTCATCACCGATTTAAACAATTTTGATGCAGAATTGTAGCTACATTTCCTACGTGTCCAAATATATAATTTGACTTGATCTGCGACTTGTAGTTTCTGAGAAAATGAAGATTTGGGTAGACCGTAAAAAAGTAGTAGATTTTTCTTCATCACCGATTTAAACAATTTTGATGCAGAATTGTAGCTACATTTCCTACGTGTCCAAATATATAATTTGACTTGATCTGCGACTTGTAGTTTTTGAGAAAATCAAGTTTTGGGTAGACCGTAAAAAAGTAGTAGAATTTTTTTCATCACCGAAATAAACAAGTTTTATGCAGGATTGTAGCAACATTTACTCTGTGTCCAAATATATAATTTGACTTGATCTGCGACTTGTAGTTTTTGAGAAAATGAAGATTTGGGTGGACCGTAGAAAAGTAGTAGATTTTTCTTCATCACCAATTTAAGCAATTTTGATGCAGAATTGTAGCTACATTTCCTACGTGTCCAAATATATAATTTGACTTGATCTGCGACTTGTAGTTTTTGAGAAAATGAAGATTTGGGTAGACCGTAAAAAAGTAGTAGATTTTTCTTCATCACCGATTTAAACAATTTTGATGCAGAATTGTAGCTACATTTCCTACGTGTCCAAATATATAATTTGACTTGATCTGCGACTTGTAGTTTTTGAGAAAATCAAGTTTTGGGTAGCCCGTAAAAAAGTAGTAGAATTTTTTTCATCACCGAAATAAACAAGTTTTATGCAGGATTGTAGCAACATTTACTCTGTGTCCAAATATATAATTTGACTTGATCTGCGACTTGTAGTTTTTGAGAAAATGAAGATTTGGGTGGACCGTAGAAAAGTAGTAGATTTTTCTTCATCACCGATTTAAACAATTTTGATGCAGAATTGTAGCTACATTTCCTACGTGTCCAAATATATAATTTGACTTGATCTGCGACTTGTAGTTTTTGAGAAAATGAAGATTTGGGTGGACCGTAGAAAAGTAGTAGATTTTTCTTCATCACCAATTTAAACAATTTTGATGCAGAATTGTAGCTACATTTCCTACGTGTCCAAATATATAATTTGACTTGATCTGCGACTTGTAGTTTTTGAGAAAATGAAGATTTGGGTGGACCGTAAAAAAGTAGTAGATTTTTCTTCATCACCGATTTGAACAATTTTGATGCAGAATTGTAGCTACATTTCCTATGTGTCCAAATATATAATTTGACTTGATCTGCGACTTGTAGTTTTTGAGAAAATGAAGATTTGGGTGGACCGTAAAAAAGTAGTAGATTTTTCTTCATCACCGATTTGAACAATTTTGATGCAGAATTGTAGCTACATTTCCTACGTGTCCAAATATATAATTTGACTTGATCTGCGACTTGTAGTTTTTGAGCAAATGAAGATTTGGGTGGACCGTAAAAAAGTAGTAGATTTTTCTTCATCACCGATTTAAACAATTTTGATGCAGAATTGTAGCTACATTTCCTACGTGTCCAAATATATAATTTGACTTGATCTGCGACTTGTAGTTTTTGAGAAAATGAAGATTTGGGTGGACCGATTTGAACAATTTTGATGCAGAATTGTAGCTGCATTTCCTACGTGTCCAAATATATAATTTGACTTGATCTGCGACTTGTAGTTTTTGAGAAAATGAAGATTTGGGTGGACCGTAGAAAAGTAGTAGATTTTTCTTCATCACCAATTTAAACAATTTTGATGCAGAATTGTAGCTACATTTCCTACGTGTCCAAATATATAATTTGACTTGATCTGCGACTTGTAGTTTTTGAGAAAATGAAGATTTGGGTAGACCGTAAAAAAGTAGTAGATTTTTCTTCATCACCGATTTAAACAATTTTGATGCAGAATTGTAGCTACATTTCCTACGTGTCCAAATATATAATTTGACTTGATCTGCGACTTGTAGTTTTCGAGAAAATGAAGGTTTGGGTGGACCGTAAAAAAGTAGTAGATTTTTCTTCATCACCGATTTGAACAATTTTGATGCAGAATTGTAGCTACATTTCCTATGTGTCCAAATATATAATTTGACTTGATCTGCGACTTGTAGTTTTTGAGAAAATGAAGATTTGGGTAGAACGTAAAAAAGTAGTAGATTTTTCTTCATCACCGATTTGAACAATTTTGATGCAGAATTGTAGCTACATTTAACACGTGTCCAAATATATAATTTGACTTGATCTGCGACTTGTAGTTTTTGAGAAAATGAAGATTTGGGTGGACCGTAAAAAAGTAGTAGATTTTTCTTCATCACCGATTTAAACAATTTTGATGCAGAATTGTAGCTACATTTCCTACGTGTCCAAATATATAATGTGACTTGATCTGCGACTTGTAGTTTTTGAGAAAGTGAAGATTTGGGTAGACCGTAAAAAAGTAGCAGATTTTTCTTCATCACCGATTTGAACAATTTTGATGCAGAATTGTAGCTACATTTCCTACGTGTCCAAATATATAATTTGACTTGATCTGCGACTTGTAGTTATTGAGAAAATGAAGATTTGGGTGGACCGTAAAAAAGTAGAAGATTTTTCTTCATCACCGATTTGAACAATTTTGATGCAGAATTGTAGCTACATTTCCTACGTGTCCAAATATATAATTTGACTTGATCTGCGACTTGTAGTTTTTGAGAAAATCAAGTTTTGGGTAGACCGTAAAAAAGTGGTAGAATTTTTTTCATCACCGAAATAAACAAGTTTTATGCAGGATTGTAGCTACATTTCCTACGTGTCCAAATATATAATTTGACTTGATCTGCGACTTGTAGTTTTTGAGAAAATGAAGATTTGGGTGGACCGTAAAAAAGTAGTAGATTTTTCTTCATCACCGATTTGAACAATTTTGATGCAGAATTGTAGCTACATTTCCTACGTGTCCAAATATATAATTTGACTTGATCTGCGACTTGTAGTTTTTGAGAAAATGAAGATTTGGGTGGACCGTAAAAAAGTAGTAGATTTTTCTTCATCACCGATTTAAACAATTTTGATGCAGAATTGTAGCTACATTTCCTACGTGTCCAAATATATAATTTGACTTGATCTGCGACTTGTAGTTTTTGAGAAAATCAAGTTTTGGGTAGACCGTAAAAAAGTAGTAGAATTTTTTTCATCACCGAAATAAACAAGTTTTATGCAGAATTGTAGCTACATTTACTCCGTGCCCAAATATATAATTTGACTTGAAGTGCGACTGTAGTTTTTGAGAAAATGAAGTTTTGGGTAGACCGTAAAAGAGTAGTAGATTTGTCTTCATCACCGATTTAAACAATTTTGATGCAGAATTGTAGCTACATTTCCTACGTGTCCAAATATATAATTTGACTTGATCTGCGACTTGTAGTTTTTGAGAAAATCAAGTTTTGGGTAGACCGTAAAAAAGTAGTAGAATTTTTTTCATCACCGAAATAAACAAGTTTTATGCAGAATTGTAGCTACATTTACTCCGTGCCCAAATATATAATTTGACTTGAAGTGCGACTTGTAGTTTTTGAGAAAATGAAGTTTTGGGTAGACCGTAAAAAAGTAGTAGATTTTTCTTCATCACCGATTTAAACAATTTTTATGCAGAATTGTAGCTACATTTCCTACGTGTCCAAATATATAATTTGACTTGATCTGCGACTTGTAGTTTTTGAGAAAATGAAGATTTGGGTAGACCGTAAAAAAGTAGTAGATTTTTCTTCATCACCGATTTAAACAATTTTGATGCAGAATTGTAGCTACATTTCCTACGTGTCCAAATATATAATTTGACTTGATCTGCGACTTGTAGTTTTTGAGAAAATGAAGTTTTGGGTAGACCGTAAAAAAGTAGTAGATTTTTTTTCATCACCGAAATAAACAAGTTTTATGCAGGATTGTAGCTACATTTCCTACGTGTCCAAATATATAATTTGACTTGATCTGCGACTTGTAGTTTTTGAGAAAATGAAGATTTGGGTAGACCGTAAAAAAGTAGTAGATTTTTCTTCATCACCGATTTAAACAATTTTGATGCAGAATTGTAGCTACATTTCCTACGTGTCCAAATATATAATTTGACTTGATCTGCGACTTGTAGTTTTTGAGAAAATCAAGTTTTGGGTAGCCCGTAAAAAAGTAGTAGAATTTTTTTCATCACCGAAATAAACAAGTTTTATGCAGGATTGTAGCAACATTTACTCTGTGTCCAAATATATAATTTGACTTGATCTGCGACTTGTAGTTTTTGAGAAAATGAAGATTTGGGTGGACCGTAGAAAAGTAGTAGATTTTTCTTCATCACCGATTTAAACAATTTTGATGCAGAATTGTAGCTACATTTCCTACGTGTCCAAATATATAATTTGACTTGATCTGCGACTTGTAGTTTTTGAGAAAATCAAGTTTTGGGTAGCCCGTAAAAAAGTAGTAGAATTTTTTTCATCACCGAAATAAACAAGTTTTATGCAGGATTGTAGCTACATTTCCTACGTGTCCAAATATATAATTTGACTTGATCTGCGACTTGTAGTTTTTGAGAAAATGAAGATTTGGGTAGACCGTAAAAAAGTAGTAGATTTTTCTTCATCACCGATTTAAACAATTTTGATGCAGAATTGTAGCTACATTTCCTACGTGTCCAAATATATAATTTGACTTGATCTGCGACTTGTAGTTTTTGAGAAAATCAAGTTTTGGGTAGCCCGTAAAAAAGTAGTAGAATTTTTTTCATCACCGAAATAAACAAGTTTTATGCAGGATTGTAGCTACATTTCCTACGTGTCCAAATATATAATTTGACTTGATCTGCGACTTGTAGTTTTTGAGAAAATGAAGATTTGGGTAGACCGTAAAAAAGTAGTAGATTTTTCTTCATCACCGATTTAAACAATTTTGATGCAGAATTGTAGCTACATTTCCTACGTGTCCAAATATATAATTTGACTTGATCTGCGACTTGTAGTTTTTGAGAAAATCAAGTTTTGGGTAGCCCGTAAAAAAGTAGTAGAATTTTTTTCATCACCGAAATAAACAAGTTTTATGCAGGATTGTAGCAACATTTACTCTGTGTCCAAATATATAATTTGACTTGATCTGCGACTTGTAGTTTTTGAGAAAATGAAGATTTGGGTGGACCGTAGAAAAGTAGTAGATTTTTCTTCATCACCGATTTAAACAATTTTGATGCAGAATTGTAGCTACATTTCCTACGTGTCCAAATATATAATTTGACTTGATCTGCGACTTGTAGTTTTTGAGAAAATGAAGATTTGGGTGGACCGTAGAAAAGTAGTAGATTTTTCTTCATCACCAATTTAAACAATTTTGATGCAGAATTGTAGCTACATTTCCTACGTGTCCAAATATATAATTTGACTTGATCTGCGACTTGTAGTTTTTGAGAAAATGAAGATTTGGGTGGACCGTAAAAAAGTAGTAGATTTTTCTTCATCACCGATTTGAACAATTTTGATGCAGAATTGTAGCTACATTTCCTATGTGTCCAAATATATAATTTGACTTGATCTGCGACTTGTAGTTTTTGAGAAAATGAAGATTTGGGTGGACCGTAAAAAAGTAGTAGATTTTTCTTCATCACCGATTTGAACAATTTTGATGCAGAATTGTAGCTACATTTCCTACGTGTCCAAATATATAATTTGACTTGATCTGCGACTTGTAGTTTTTGAGCAAATGAAGATTTGGGTGGACCGTAAAAAAGTAGTAGATTTTTCTTCATCACCGATTTAAACAATTTTGATGCAGAATTGTAGCTACATTTCCTACGTGTCCAAATATATAATTTGACTTGATCTGCGACTTGTAGTTTTTGAGAAAATGAAGATTTGGGTGGACCGATTTGAACAATTTTGATGCAGAATTGTAGCTGCATTTCCTACGTGTCCAAATATATAATTTGACTTGATCTGCGACTTGTAGTTTTTGAGAAAATGAAGATTTGGGTGGACCGTAGAAAAGTAGTAGATTTTTCTTCATCACCAATTTAAACAATTTTGATGCAGAATTGTAGCTACATTTCCTACGTGTCCAAATATATAATTTGACTTGATCTGCGACTTGTAGTTTTTGAGAAAATGAAGATTTGGGTAGACCGTAAAAAAGTAGTAGATTTTTCTTCATCACCGATTTAAACAATTTTGATGCAGAATTGTAGCTACATTTCCTACGTGTCCAAATATATAATTTGACTTGATCTGCGACTTGTAGTTTTCGAGAAAATGAAGGTTTGGGTGGACCGTAAAAAAGTAGTAGATTTTTCTTCATCACCGATTTGAACAATTTTGATGCAGAATTGTAGCTACATTTCCTATGTGTCCAAATATATAATTTGACTTGATCTGCGACTTGTAGTTTTTGAGAAAATGAAGATTTGGGTAGAACGTAAAAAAGTAGTAGATTTTTCTTCATCACCGATTTGAACAATTTTGATGCAGAATTGTAGCTACATTTAACACGTGTCCAAATATATAATTTGACTTGATCTGCGACTTGTAGTTTTTGAGAAAATGAAGATTTGGGTGGACCGTAAAAAAGTAGTAGATTTTTCTTCATCACCGATTTAAACAATTTTGATGCAGAATTGTAGCTACATTTCCTACGTGTCCAAATATATAATGTGACTTGATCTGCGACTTGTAGTTTTTGAGAAAGTGAAGATTTGGGTAGACCGTAAAAAAGTAGCAGATTTTTCTTCATCACCGATTTGAACAATTTTGATGCAGAATTGTAGCTACATTTCCTACGTGTCCAAATATATAATTTAACTTGATCTGCGACTTGTAGTTTTTGAGAAAATGAAGATTTGGGTAGACCGTAAAAAAGTAGTAGATTTTTCTTCATCACCGATTTAAACAATTTTGGTGCAGAATTGTAGCTACATTTCCTACGTGTCCAAATATATAATTTGACTTGATCTGCGACTTGTAGTTATTGAGAAAATGAAGATTTGGGTGGACCGTAAAAAAGTAGAAGATTTTTCTTCATCACCGATTTGAACAATTTTGATGCAGAATTGTAGCTACATTTCCTACGTGTCCAAATATATAATTTGACTTGATCTGCGACTTGTAGTTTTTGAGAAAATCAAGTTTTGGGTAGACCGTAAAAAAGTAGTAGAATTTTTTTCATCACCGAAATAAACAAGTTTTATGCAGGATTGTAGCTACATTTCCTACGTGTCCAAATATATAATTTGACTTGATCTGCGACTTGTAGTTTTTGAGAAAATGAAGATTTGGGTGGACCGTAAAAAAGTAGTAGATTTTTCTTCATCACCGATTTGAACAATTTTGATGCAGAATTGTAGCTACATTTCCTACGTGTCCAAATATATAATTTGACTTGATCTGCGACTTGTAGTTTTTGAGAAAATGAAGATTTGGGTGGACCGTAAAAAAGTAGTAGATTTTTCTTCATCACCGATTTAAACAATTTTGATGCAGAATTGTAGCTACATTTCCTACGTGTCCAAATATATAATTTGACTTGATCTGCGACTTGTAGTTTTTGAGAAAATCAAGTTTTGGGTAGACCGTAAAAAAGTAGTAGAATTTTTTTCATCACCGAAATAAACAAGTTTTATGCAGAATTGTAGCTACATTTACTCCGTGCCCAAATATATAATTTGACTTGAAGTGCGACTGTAGTTTTTGAGAAAATGAAGTTTTGGGTAGACCGTAAAAGAGTAGTAGATTTGTCTTCATCACCGATTTAAACAATTTTGATGCAGAATTGTAGCTACATTTCCTACGTGTCCAAATATATAATTTGACTTGATCTGCGACTTGTAGTTTTTGAGAAAATCAAGTTTTGGGTAGACCGTAAAAAAGTAGTAGAATTTTTTTCATCACCGAAATAAACAAGTTTTATGCAGAATTGTAGCTACATTTACTCCGTGCCCAAATATATAATTTGACTTGAAGTGCGACTTGTAGTTTTTGAGAAAATGAAGTTTTGGGTAGACCGTAAAAAAGTAGTAGATTTTTCTTCATCACCGATTTAAACAATTTTTATGCAGAATTGTAGCTACATTCACTCCGTGTCCAAATATATAATTTGACTTGATCTGCGACTTGTAGTTTTTGAGAAAATGAAGATTTGGGTGGACCGTAAAAAAGTAGTAGATTTTTCTCCATCACCGATTTGAACAATTTTGATGCAGAATTGTAGCTACAATTCCTACGTGTCCAAATATATTATTTGACTTGATCTGCGACTTGTAGTTTTTGAGAAAATCAAGTTTTGGGTAGACCGTAAAAAAGTAGTAGAATTTTTTTCATCACCGAAATAAACAAGTTTTATGCAGAATTGTAGCTACATTTACTCCGTGCCCAAATATATAATTTGACTTGAAGTGCGGCTTGTAGTTTTTGAGAAAATGAAGTTTTGGGTAGACCGTAAAAAAGTAGTAGATTCTTCTTCATCACCGATTTGAACAATTTTGATGCAGAATTGTAGCTACATTCACTCCGTGTCCAAATATATAATTTGACTTGATCTGCGACTTGTAGTTTTTGAGAAAATGAAGATTTGGGTGGACCGTAAAAAAGTAGTAGATTTTTCTCCATCACCGATTTGAACAATTTTGATGCAGAATTGTAGCTACAATTCCTACGTGTCCAAATATATAATTTGACTTGATCTGCGACTTGTAGTTTTTGAGAAAATGAAGATTTGGGTGGACCGTAGAAAAGTAGTAGATTTTTCTTCATCACCGATTTAAACAATTTTGATGCAGAATTGTAGCTACATTTCCTACGTGTCCAAATATATAATTTGACTTGATCTGCGACTTGTAGTTTTTGAGAAAATGAAGATTTGGGTGGACCGTAGAAAAGTAGTAGATTTTTCTTCATCACCAATTTAAACAATTTTGATGCAGAATTGTAGCTACATTTCCTACGTGTCCAAATATATAATTTGACTTGATCTGCGACTTGTAGTTTTTGAGAAAATGAAGATTTGGGTGGACCGTAAAAAAGTAGTAGATTTTTCTTCATCACCGATTTAAACAATTTTGATGCAGAATTGTAGCTACATTTCCTACGTGTCCAAATATATAATTTGACTTGATCTGCGACTTGTAGTTTTTGAGAAAATGAAGATTTGGGTGGACCGATTTGAACAATTTTGATGCAGAATTGTAGCTGCATTTCCTACGTGTCCAAATATATAATTTGACTTGATCTGCGACTTGTAGTTTTTGAGAAAATGAAGATTTGGGTGGACCGTAGAAAAGTAGTAGATTTTTCTTCATCACCAATTTAAACAATTTTGATGCAGAATTGTAGCTACATTTCCTACGTGTCCAAATATATAATTTGACTTGATCTGCGACTTGTAGTTTTTGAGAAAATGAAGATTTGGGTAGACCGTAAAAAAGTAGTAGATTTTTCTTCATCACCGATTTAAACAATTTTGATGCAGAATTGTAGCTACATTTCCTACGTGTCCAAATATATAATTTGACTTGATCTGCGACTTGTAGTTTTCGAGAAAATGAAGGTTTGGGTGGACCGTAAAAAAGTAGTAGATTTTTCTTCATCACCGATTTGAACAATTTTGATGCAGAATTGTAGCTACATTTCCTATGTGTCCAAATATATAATTTGACTTGATCTGCGACTTGTAGTTTTTGAGAAAATGAAGATTTGGGTAGAACGTAAAAAAGTAGTAGATTTTTCTTCATCACCGATTTGAACAATTTTGATGCAGAATTGTAGCTACATTTAACACGTGTCCAAATATATAATTTGACTTGATCTGCGACTTGTAGTTTTTGAGAAAATGAAGATTTGGGTGGACCGTAAAAAAGTAGTAGATTTTTCTTCATCACCGATTTAAACAATTTTGATGCAGAATTGTAGCTACATTTCCTACGTGTCCAAATATATAATTTGACTTGATCTGCGACTTGTAGTTTTTGAGAAAGTGAAGATTTGGGTAGACCGTAAAAAAGTAGCAGATTTTTCTTCATCACCGATTTGAACAATTTTGATGCAGAATTGTAGCTACATTTCCTACGTGTCCAAATATATAATTTAACTTGATCTGCGACTTGTAGTTTTTGAGAAAATGAAGATTTGGGTAGACCGTAAAAAAGTAGTAGATTTTTCTTCATCACCGATTTAAACAATTTTGGTGCAGAATTGTAGCTACATTTCCTACGTGTCCAAATATATAATTTGACTTGATCTGCGACTTGTAGTTATTGAGAAAATGAAGATTTGGGTGGACCGTAAAAAAGTAGAAGCTTTTTCTTCATCACCGATTTGAACAATTTTGATGCAGAATTGTAGCTACATTTCCTACGTGTCCAAATATATAATTTGACTTGATCTGCGACTTGTAGTTTTTGAGAAAATCAAGTTTTGGGTAGACCGTAAAAAAGTAGTAGAATTTTTTTCATCACCGAAATAAACAAGTTTTATGCAGGATTGTAGCTACATTTCCTACGTGTCCAAATATATAATTTGACTTGATCTGCGACTTGTAGTTTTTGAGAAAATGAAGATTTGGGTGGACCGTAAAAAAGTAGTAGATTTTTCTTCATCACCGATTTGAACAATTTTGATGCAGAATTGTAGCTACATTTCCTACGTGTCCAAATATATAATTTGACTTGATCTGCGACTTGTAGTTTTTGAGAAAATGAAGATTTGGGTGGACCGTAAAAAAGTAGTAGATTTTTCTTCATCACCGATTTAAACAATTTTGATGCAGAATTGTAGCTACATTTCCTACGTGTCCAAATATATAATTTGACTTGATCTGCGACTTGTAGTTTTTGAGAAAATCAAGTTTTGGGTAGACCGTAAAAAAGTAGTAGAATTTTTTTCATCACCGAAATAAACAAGTTTTATGCAGAATTGTAGCTACATTTACTCCGTGCCCAAATATATAATTTGACTTGAAGTGCGACTGTAGTTTTTGAGAAAATGAAGTTTTGGGTAGACCGTAAAAGAGTAGTAGATTTGTCTTCATCACCGATTTAAACAATTTTGATGCAGAATTGTAGCTACATTTCCTACGTGTCCAAATATATAATTTGACTTGATCTGCGACTTGTAGTTTTTGAGAAAATCAAGTTTTGGGTAGACCGTAAAAAAGTAGTAGAATTTTTTTCATCACCGAAATAAACAAGTTTTATGCAGAATTGTAGCTACATTTACTCCGTGCCCAAATATATAATTTGACTTGAAGTGCGACTTGTAGTTTTTGAGAAAATGAAGTTTTGGGTAGACCGTAAAAAAGTAGTAGATTTTTCTTCATCACCGATTTAAACAATTTTTATGCAGAATTGTAGCTACATTCACTCCGTGTCCAAATATATAATTTGACTTGATCTGCGACTTGTAGTTTTTGAGAAAATGAAGATTTGGGTGGACCGTAAAAAAGTAGTAGATTTTTCTCCATCACCGATTTGAACAATTTTGATGCAGAATTGTAGCTACAATTCCTACGTGTCCAAATATATTATTTGACTTGATCTGCGACTTGTAGTTTTTGAGAAAATCAAGTTTTGGGTAGACCGTAAAAAAGTAGTAGAATTTTTTTCATCACCGAAATAAACAAGTTTTATGCAGAATTGTAGCTACATTTACTCCGTGCCCAAATATATAATTTGACTTGAAGTGCGGCTTGTAGTTTTTGAGAAAATGAAGTTTTGGGTAGACCGTAAAAAAGTAGTAGATTCTTCTTCATCACCGATTTGAACAATTTTGATGCAGAATTGTAGCTACATTCACTCCGTGTCCAAATATATAATTTGACTTGATCTGCGACTTGCAGTTTTTGAGAAAATGAAGATTTGGGTGGACCGTAAAAAAGTAGTAGATTTGTCTTCATCACCGATTTAAACAATTTTTATGCAGAATTGTAGCTATATTTACTCCGTGTGCAAATATATAATTTGACTTGAAGTGCGACTTGTAGTTTTTGAGAAAATTAAGATTTGGGTAGACCGTAAAAAAGTAGTAGATTTTTCTTCATCACCGATTTGAACAATTTTGATGCAGAATTGTAGCTACATTCACTCCGTGTCCAAATATATAATTTGACTTGATCTGCGACTTGTAGTTTTTGAGAAAATGAAGATTTGGGTGGACCGTAAAAAAGTAGTAGAATTTTTTTCATCACCGAAATAAACAAGTTTTATGCAGAATTGTAGCTACATTCACGCCGTGTCCAAATATATAATTTGACTTGTAGTTTTTGAGAAAGAGAAGATTTGTTTAGACCGTAAAAAAGTAGTAGATTTTCCTTCATCACCGATTTGAACAATTTTGATGCAGAATTGTAGCTACATTTCCTACGTGTCCAAATATATAATTTGACTTGATCTGCGACTTGTAGTTTTTGAGAAAATGAAGATTTGGGTAGACCGTAAAAAAGTAGTAGATTTTTCTTCATCTCCGATTTAAACAATTTTGATGCAGAATTGTAGCTACATTTCCTACGTGTCCAAATATATAATTTGACTTGATCTGCGACTTGTAGTTTTAGAGAAAATGAAGATTTGGGTGGACCGTAGAAAAGTAGTAGATTTTTCTTCATCACCGATTTGAACAATTTTGATGCAGAATTGTAACTACATTCACTCCGTGTCCAAATATATAATTTGACTTGATCTGCGACTTGTAGTTTGTGAGAAAGTGAAGATTTGGGTAGACCGTAAAAAAGTAGTAGATTTTTCTTCATCACCGATTTAAACAATTTTGATGCAGAATTGTAGCTACATTTCCTACGTGTCCAAATATATAATTTGACTTGATCTGCGACTTGTAGTTTTTGAGAAAATGAAGATTTGGGTAGACCGTAAAAAAGTAGCAGATTTTTCTTCATCACCGATTTAAACAATTTTGATGCAGAATTGTAGCTACATTCACTCCGTGTCCAAATATATAATTTGACTTGATCTGCGACTTGTAGTTTTTGAGAAAATGAAGATTTGGGTGGACCGTAAAAAAGTAGTAGATTTTTCTTCATCACCGATTTAAACAATTTTTATGCAGAATTGTAGCTACATTCACTCCGTGTCCAAATATATAATTTGACTTGATCTGCGACTTGTAGTTTTTGAGAAAATGAAGATTTGGGTGGACCGTAAAAAAGTAGTAGATTTTTCTCCATCACCGATTTGAACAATTTTGATGCAGAATTGTAGCTACAATTCCTACGTGTCCAAATATATTATTTGACTTGATCTGCGACTTGTAGTTTTTGAGAAAATCAAGTTTTGGGTAGACCGTAAAAAAGTAGTAGAATTTTTTTCATCACCGAAATAAACAAGTTTTATGCAGAATTGTAGCTACATTTACTCCGTGCCCAAATATATAATTTGACTTGAAGTGCGGCTTGTAGTTTTTGAGAAAATGAAGTTTTGGGTAGACCGTAAAAAAGTAGTAGATTCTTCTTCATCACCGATTTGAACAATTTTGATGCAGAATTGTAGCTACATTCACTCCGTGTCCAAATATATAATTTGACTTGATCTGCGACTTGTAGTTTTTGAGAAAATGAAGATTTGGGTGGACCGTAAAAAAGTAGTAGATTTTTCTCCATCACCGATTTGAACAATTTTGATGCAGAATTGTAGCTACAATTCCTACGTGTCCAAATATATAATTTGACTTGATCTGCGACTTGTAGTTTTTGAGAAAATGAAGATTTGGGTGGACCGTAGAAAAGTAGTAGATTTTTCTTCATCACCGATTTAAACAATTTTGATGCAGAATTGTAGCTACATTTCCTACGTGTCCAAATATATAATTTGACTTGATCTGCGACTTGTAGTTTTTGAGAAAATGAAGATTTGGGTGGACCGTAGAAAAGTAGTAGATTTTTCTTCATCACCAATTTAAACAATTTTGATGCAGAATTGTAGCTACATTTCCTACGTGTCCAAATATATAATTTGACTTGATCTGCGACTTGTAGTTTTTGAGAAAATGAAGATTTGGGTGGACCGTAAAAAAGTAGTAGATTTTTCTTCATCACCGATTTAAACAATTTTGATGCAGAATTGTAGCTACATTTCCTACGTGTCCAAATATATAATTTGACTTGATCTGCGCCTTGTAGTTTTTGAGAAAATGAAGATTTGGGTGGACCGATTTGAACAATTTTGATGCAGAATTGTAGCTGCATTTCCTACGTGTCCAAATATATAATTTGACTTGATCTGCGACTTGTAGTTTTTGAGAAAATGAAGATTTGGGTGGACCGTAGAAAAGTAGTAGATTTTTCTTCATCACCAATTTAAACAATTTTGATGCAGAATTGTAGCTACATTTCCTACGTGTCCAAATATATAATTTGACTTGATCTGCGACTTGTAGTTTTTGAGAAAATGAAGATTTGGGTAGACCGTAAAAAAGTAGTAGATTTTTCTTCATCACCGATTTAAACAATTTTGATGCAGAATTGTAGCTACATTTCCTACGTGTCCAAATATATAATTTGACTTGATCTGCGACTTGTAGTTTTCGAGAAAATGAAGGTTTGGGTGGACCGTAAAAAAGTAGTAGATTTTTCTTCATCACCGATTTGAACAATTTTGATGCAGAATTGTAGCTACATTTCCTATGTGTCCAAATATATAATTTGACTTGATCTGCGACTTGTAGTTTTTGAGAAAATGAAGATTTGGGTAGAACGTAAAAAAGTAGTAGATTTTTCTTCATCACCGATTTGAACAATTTTGATGCAGAATTGTAGCTACATTTAACACGTGTCCAAATATATAATTTGACTTGATCTGCGACTTGTAGTTTTTGAGAAAATGAAGATTTGGGTGGACCGTAAAAAAGTAGTAGATTTTTCTTCATCACCGATTTAAACAATTTTGATGCAGAATTGTAGCTACATTTCCTACGTGTCCAAATATATAATTTGACTTGATCTGCGACTTGTAGTTTTTGAGAAAGTGAAGATTTGGGTAGACCGTAAAAAAGTAGCAGATTTTTCTTCATCACCGATTTGAACAATTTTGATGCAGAATTGTAGCTACATTTCCTACGTGTCCAAATATATAATTTAACTTGATCTGCGACTTGTAGTTTTTGAGAAAATGAAGATTTGGGTAGACCGTAAAAAAGTAGTAGATTTTTCTTCATCACCGATTTAAACAATTTTGGTGCAGAATTGTAGCTACATTTCCTACGTGTCCAAATATATAATTTGACTTGATCTGCGACTTGTAGTTATTGAGAAAATGAAGATTTGGGTGGACCGTAAAAAAGTAGAAGCTTTTTCTTCATCACCGATTTGAACAATTTTGATGCAGAATTGTAGCTACATTTCCTACGTGTCCAAATATATAATTTGACTTGATCTGCGACTTGTAGTTTTTGAGAAAATCAAGTTTTGGGTAGACCGTAAAAAAGTAGTAGAATTTTTTTCATCACCGAAATAAACAAGTTTTATGCAGGATTGTAGCTACATTTCCTACGTGTCCAAATATATAATTTGACTTGATCTGCGACTTGTAGTTTTTGAGAAAATGAAGATTTGGGTGGACCGTAAAAAAGTAGTAGATTTTTCTTCATCACCGATTTGAACAATTTTGATGCAGAATTGTAGCTACATTTCCTACGTGTCCAAATATATAATTTGACTTGATCTGCGACTTGTAGTTTTTGAGAAAATGAAGATTTGGGTGGACCGTAAAAAAGTAGTAGATTTTTCTTCATCACCGATTTAAACAATTTTGATGCAGAATTGTAGCTACATTTCCTACGTGTCCAAATATATAATTTGACTTGATCTGCGACTTGTAGTTTTTGAGAAAATCAAGTTTTGGGTAGACCGTAAAAAAGTAGTAGAATTTTTTTCATCACCGAAATAAACAAGTTTTATGCAGAATTGTAGCTACATTTACTCCGTGCCCAAATATATAATTTGACTTGAAGTGCGACTGTAGTTTTTGAGAAAATGAAGTTTTGGGTAGACCGTAAAAGAGTAGTAGATTTGTCTTCATCACCGATTTAAACAATTTTGATGCAGAATTGTAGCTACATTTCCTACGTGTCCAAATATATAATTTGACTTGATCTGCGACTTGTAGTTTTTGAGAAAATCAAGTTTTGGGTAGACCGTAAAAAAGTAGTAGAATTTTTTTCATCACCGAAATAAACAAGTTTTATGCAGAATTGAAGCTACATTTACTCCGTGCCCAAATATATAATTTGACTTGAAGTGCGACTTGTAGTTTTTGAGAAAATGAAGTTTTGGGTAGACCGTAAAAAAGTAGTAGATTTTTCTTCATCACCGATTTAAACAATTTTTATGCAGAATTGTAGCTACATTCACTCCGTGTCCAAATATATAATTTGACTTGATCTGCGACTTGTAGTTTTTGAGAAAATGAAGATTTGGGTGGACCGTAAAAAAGTAGTAGATTTTTCTCCATCACCGATTTGAACAATTTTGATGCAGAATTGTAGCTACAATTCCTACGTGTCCAAATATATTATTTGACTTGATCTGCGACTTGTAGTTTTTGAGAAAATCAAGTTTTGGGTAGACCGTAAAAAAGTAGTAGAATTTTTTTCATCACCGAAATAAACAAGTTTTATGCAGAATTGTAGCTACATTTACTCCGTGCCCAAATATATAATTTGACTTGAAGTGCGGCTTGTAGTTTTTGAGAAAATGAAGTTTTGGGTAGACCGTAAAAAAGTAGTAGATTCTTCTTCATCACCGATTTGAACAATTTTGATGCAGAATTGTAGCTACATTCACTCCGTGTCCAAATATATAATTTGACTTGAAGTGCGACTTGTAGTTTTTGAGAAAATTAAGATTTGGGTAGACCGTAAAAAAGTAGTAGATTTTTCTTCATCACCGATTTGAACAATTTTGATGCAGAATTGTAGCTACATTCACTCCGTGTCCAAATATATAATTTGACTTGATCTGCGACTTGTAGTTTTTGAGAAAATGAAGATTTGGGTGGACCGTAAAAAAGTAGTAGAATTTTTTTCATCACCGAAATAAACAAGTTTTATGCAGAATTGTAGCTACATTCACGCCGTGTCCAAATATATAATTTGACTTGTAGTTTTTGAGAAAGAGAAGATTTGTTTAGACCGTAAAAAAGTAGTAGATTTTCCTTCATCACCGATTTGAACAATTTTGATGCAGAATTGTAGCTACATTTCCTACGTGTCCAAATATATAATTTGACTTGATCTGCGACTTGTAGTTTTTGAGAAAATGAAGATTTGGGTAGACCGTAAAAAAGTAGTAGATTTTTCTTCATCTCCGATTTAAACAATTTTGATGCAGAATTGTAGCTACATTTCCTACGTGTCCAAATATATAATTTGACTTGATCTGCGACTTGTAGTTTTAGAGAAAATGAAGATTTGGGTGGACCGTAGAAAAGTAGTAGATTTTTCTTCATCACCGATTTGAACAATTTTGATGCAGAATTGTAACTACATTCACTCCGTGTCCAAATATATAATTTGACTTGATCTGCGACTTGTAGTTTGTGAGAAAATGAAGATTTGGGTAGACCGTAAAAAAGTAGTAGATTTTTCTTCATCACCGATTTAAACAATTTTGATGCAGAATTGTAGCTACATTTCCTACGTGTCCAAATATATAATTTGACTTGATCTGCGACTTGTAGTTTTTGAGAAAATGAAGATTTGGGTAGACCGTAAAAAAGTAGCAGATTTTTCTTCATCACCGATTTAAACAATTTTGATGCAGAATTGTAGCTACATTTCCTACGTGTCCAAATATATTATTTGACTTGATCTGCGACTTGTAGTTTTTGAGAAAATGAAGATTTGGGTGGACCGTAGAAAAGTAGTAGATTTTTCTTCATCACCAATTTAAACAATTTTGATGCAGAATTGTAGCTACATTTCCTACGTGTCCAAATATATAATTTGACTTGATCTGCGACTTGTAGTTTTTGAGAAAATGAAGATTTGGGTAGACCGTAAAAAAGTAGTAGATTTTTCTTCATCACCGATTTAAACAATTTTGATGCAGAATTGTAGCTACATTTCCTACGTGTCCAAATATATAATTTGACTTGATCTGCGACTTGTAGTTTTTGAGAAAATGAAGATTTGGGTGGACCGTAAAAAAGTAGTAGATTTTTCTTCATCACCGATTTAAACAATTTTGATGCAGAATTGTAGCTACATTTCCTACGTGTCCAAATATATAATTTGACTTGATCTGCGACTTGTAGTTTTTGAGAAAATGAAGATTTGGGTGGACCGATTTGAACAATTTTGATGCAGAATTGTAGCTGCATTTCCTACGTGTCCAAATATATAATTTGACTTGATCTGCGACTTGTAGTTTTTGAGAAAATGAAGATTTGGGTGGACCGTAGAAAAGTAGTAGATTTTTCTTCATCACCAATTTAAACAATTTTGATGCAGAATTGTAGCTACATTTCCTACGTGTCCAAATATATAATTTGACTTGATCTGCGACTTGTAGTTTTTGAGAAAATGAAGATTTGGGTAGACCGTAAAAAAGTAGTAGATTTTTCTTCATCACCGATTTAAACAATTTTGATGCAGAATTGTAGCTACATTTCCTACGTGTCCAAATATATAATTTGACTTGATCTGCGACTTGTAGTTTTCGAGAAAATGAAGGTTTGGGTGGACCGTAAAAAAGTAGTAGATTTTTCTTCATCACCGATTTGAACAATTTTGATGCAGAATTGTAGCTACATTTCCTATGTGTCCAAATATATAATTTGACTTGATCTGCGACTTGTAGTTTTTGAGAAAATGAAGATTTGGGTAGAACGTAAAAAAGTAGTAGATTTTTCTTCATCACCGATTTGAACAATTTTGATGCAGAATTGTAGCTACATTTAACACGTGTCCAAATATATAATTTGACTTGATCTGCGACTTGTAGTTTTTGAGAAAATCAAGTTTTGGGTAGACCGTAAAAAAGTAGTAGAATTTTTTTCATCACCGAAATAAACAAGTTTTATGCAGGATTGTAGCTACATTTCCTACGTGTCCAAATATATAATTTGACTTGATCTGCGACTTGTAGTTTTTGAGAAAATGAAGATTTGGGTGGACCGTAAAAAAGTAGTAGATTTTTCTTCATCACCGATTTGAACAATTTTGATGCAGAATTGTAGCTACATTTCCTACGTGTCCAAATATATAATTTGACTTGATCTGCGACTTGTAGTTTTTGAGAAAATGAAGATTTGGGTGGACCGTAAAAAAGTAGTAGATTTTTCTTCATCACCGATTTAAACAATTTTGATGCAGAATTGTAGCTACATTTCCTACGTGTCCAAATATATAATTTGACTTGATCTGCGACTTGCAGTTTTTGAGAAAATGAAGATTTGGGTGGACCGATTTGAACAATTTTGATGCAGAATTGTAGCTGCATTTCCTACGTGTCCAAATATATAATTTGACTTGATCTGCGACTTGTAGTTTTTGAGAAAATGAAGATTTGGGTGGACCGTAGAAAAGTACATTTCCTACGTGTCCAAATATATAATTTGACTTGATCTGCGACTTGTAGTTTTCAAGAAAATGAAGGTTTGGGTGGACCGTAAAAAAGTAGTAGATTTTTCTTCATCACCGATTTGAACAATTTTGATGCAGAATTGTAGCTACATTTCCTATGTGTCCAAATATATAATTTGACTTGATCTGCGACTTGTAGTTTTTGAGAAAATAAAGATTTGGGTAGAACGTAAAAAAGTAGTAGATTTTTCTTCATCACCGATTTGAACAATTTTGATGCAGAATTGTAGCTACATTTCCTACGTGTCCAAATATATAATTTGACTTGATCTGCGACTTGTAGTTTTTGAGAAAATGAAGATTTGGGTGGACCGTAAAAAAGTAGTAGATTTTTCTTCATCACCGATTTAAACAATTTTGATGCAGAATTGTAGCTACATTTCCTACGTGTCCAAATATATAATTTGACTTGATCTGCGACTTGTAGTTTTTGAGAAAGTGAAGATTTGGGTAGACCGTAAAAAAGTAGCAGATTTTTCTTCATCACCGATTTGAACAATTTTGATGCAGAATTGTAGCTACATTTCCTACGTGTCCAAATATATAATTTGACTTGATCTGCGACTTGTAGTTTTTGAGAAAATCAAGTTTTGGGTAGACCGTAAAAAAGTAGTAGAATTTTTTTCATCACCGAAATAAACAAGTTTTATGCAGAATTGTAGCTACATTTACTCTGTGTCCAAATATATAATTTGACTTGATCTGCGACTTGTAGTTTTTGAGAAAATGAAGATTTGGGTGGACCGTAGAAAAGTAGTAGATTTTTCTTCATCACCGATTTAAACAATTTTGATGCAGAATTGTAGCTACATTTCCTACGTGTCCAAATATATAATTTGACTTGATCTGCGACTTGTAGTTTTTGAGAAAATGAAGATTTGGGTGGACCGTAGAAAAGTAGTAGATTTTTCTTCATCACCAATTTAAACAATTTTGATGCAGAATTGTAGCTACATTTCCTACGTGTCCAAATATATAATTTGACTTGATCTGCGACCTGTAGTTTTTGAGAAAATGAAGATTTGGGTGGACCGTAAAAAAGTAGTAGATTTTTCTTCATCACCGATTTGAACAATTTTGATGCAGAATTGTAGCTACATTTCCTGTGTGTCCAAATATATAATTTGACTTGATCTGCGACTTGTAGTTTTTGAGAAAATGAAGATTTGGGTGGACCGTAAAAAAGTAGTAGATTTGTCTTCATCACCGATTTGAACAATTTTGATGCAGAATTGTAGCTACATTTCCTGTGTGTCCAAATATATAATTTGACTTGATCTGCGACTTGTAGTTTTTGAGAAAATGAAGATTTGGGTGGACCGATTTGAACAATTTTGATGCAGAATTGTAGCTGCATTTCCTACGTGTCCAAATATATAATTTGACTTGATCTGCGACTTGTAGTTTTTGAGAAAATGAAGATTTGGGTAGACCGTAAAAAAGTAGTAGATTTTTCTTCATCACCGATTTAAACAATTTTGATGCAGAATTGTAGCTACATTTCCTACGTGTCCAAATATATAATTTGACTTGATCTGCGACTTGTAGTTTTTGAGAAAATGAAGATTTGGGTGGACCGATTTGAACAATTTTGATGCAGAATTGTAGCTGCATTTCCTACGTGTCCAAATATATAATTTGACTTGATCTGCGACTTGTAGTTTTTGAGAAAATGAAGATTTGGGTGGACCGTAGAAAAGTAGTAGATTTTTCTTCATCACCAATTTAAACAATTTTGATGCAGAATTGTAGCTACATTTCCTACGTGTCCAAATATATAATTTGACTTGATCTGCGACTTGTAGTTTTTGAGAAAATGAAGATTTGGGTAGACCGTAAAAAAGTAGTAGATTTTTCTTCATCACCGATTTAAACAATTTTGATGCAGAATTGTAGCTACATTTCCTACGTGTCCAAATATATAATTTGACTTGATCTGCGACTTGTAGTTTTCGAGAAAATGAAGGTTTGGGTGGACCGTAAAAAAGTAGTAGATTTTTCTTCATCACCGATTTGAACAATTTTGATGCAGAATTGTAGCTACATTTAACACGTGTCCAAATATATAATTTGACTTGATCTGCGACTTGTAGTTTTTGAGAAAATGAAGATTTGGGTGGACCGTAAAAAAGTAGTAGATTTTTCTTCATCACCGATTTAAACAATTTTGATGCAGAATTGTAGCTACATTTCCTACGTGTCCAAATATATAATTTGACTTGATCTGCGACTTGTAGTTTTTGAGAAAGTGAAGATTTGGGTAGACCGTAAAAAAGTAGCAGATTTTTCTTCATCACCGATTTGAACAATTTTGATGCAGAATTGTAGCTACATTTCCTACGTGTCCAAATATATAATTTAACTTGATCTGCGACTTGTAGTTTTTGAGAAAATGAAGATTTGGGTAGACCGTAAAAAAGTAGTAGATTTTTCTTCATCACCGATTTAAACAATTTTGGTGCAGAATTGTAGCTACATTTCCTACGTGTCCAAATATATAATTTGACTTGATCTGCGACTTGTAGTTATTGAGAAAATGAAGATTTGGGTGGACCGTAAAAAAGTAGTAGATTTTTCTTCATCACCGATTTGAACAATTTTGATGCAGAATTGTAGCTACATTTCCTACGTGTCCAAATATATAATTTGACTTGATCTGCGACTTGTAGTTTTTGAGAAAATCAAGTTTTGGGTAGACCGTAAAAAAGTAGTAGAATTTTTTTCATCACCGAAATAAACAAGTTTTATGCAGGATTGTAGCTACATTTCCTACGTGTCCAAATATATAATTTGACTTGATCTGCGACTTGTAGTTTTTGAGAAAATGAAGATTTGGGTGGACCGTAAAAAAGTAGTAGATTTTTCTTCATCACCGATTTGAACAATTTTGATGCAAAATTGTAGCTACATTTCCTACGTGTCCAAATATATAATAGTAGATTTTTCTTCATCACCGATTTGAACAATTTTGATGCAGAATTGTAGCTACATTTCCTACGTGTCCAAATATATAATTTGATTTGATCTGCGACTTGTAGTTTTTGAGAAAGTGAAGATTTGGGTAGACCGTAAAAAAGTAGCAGATTTTTCTTCATCACCGATTTGAACAATTTTGATGCAGAATTGTAGCTACATTTCCTACGTGTCCAAATATATAATTTGACTTGATCTGCGACTTGTAGTTTTTGAGAAAATCAAGTTTTGGGTAGACCGTAAAAAAGTAGTAGAATTTTTTTCATCACCGAAATAAACAAGTTTTATGCAGAATTGTAGCTACATTTACTCTGTGTCCAAATATATAATTTGACTTGATCTGCGACTTGTAGTTTTTGAGAAAATGAAGATTTGGGTGGACCGTAGAAAAGTAGTAGATTTTTCTTCATCACCGATTTAAACAATTTTGATGCAGAATTGTAGCTACATTTCCTACGTGTCCAAATATATAATTTGACTTGATCTGCGACTTGTAGTTTTTGAGAAAATGAAGATTTGGGTGGACCGTAGAAAAGTAGTAGATTTTTCTTCATCACCGATTTGAACAATTTTGATGCAGAATTGTAGCTACATTTCCTGTGTGTCCAAATATATAATTTGACTTGATCCGCGACTTGTAGTTTTTGAGAAAATGAAGATTTGGGTGGACCGTAAAAAAGTAGTAGATTTGTCTTCATCACCGATTTGAACAATTTTGATGCAGAATTGTAGCTACATTTCCTACGTGTCCAAATATATAATTTGACTTGATCTGCGACTTGTAAGTTTTGAGAAAATGAAGATTTGGGTGGACCGATTTGAACAATTTTGATGCAGAATTGTAGCTGCATTTCCTACGTGTCCAAATATATAATTTGACTTGATCTGCGACTTGTAGTTTTTGAGAAAATGAAGATTTGGGTAGACCGTAAAAAAGTAGTAGATTTTTCTTCATCACCGATTTAAACAATTTTGATGCAGAATTGTAGCTACATTTCCTACGTGTCCAAATATATAATTTGACTTGATCTGCGACTTGTAGTTTTTGAGAAAATGAAGATTTGGGTGGACCGATTTGAACAATTTTGATGCAGAATTGTAGCTGCATTTCCTACGTGTCCAAATATATAATTTGACTTGATCTGCGACTTGTAGTTTTTGAGAAAATGAAGATTTGGGTGGACCGTAGAAAAGTAGTAGATTTTTCTTCATCACCGATTTGAACAATTTTGATGCAGAATTGTAGCTACATTTCCTATGTGTCCAAATATATAATTTGACTTGATCTGCGACTTGTAGTTTTTGAGAAAATGAAGATTTGGGTAGAACGTAAAAAAGTAGTAGATTTTTCTTCATCACCGATTTGAACAATTTTGATGCAGAATTGTAGCTACATTTAGTACGTGTCCAAATATATAATTTGACTTGATCTGCGACTTGTAGTTTTTGAGAAAATGAAGATTTGGGTGGACCGATTTGAACAATTTTGATGCAGAATTGTAGCTGCATTTCCTACGTGTCCAAATATATAATTTGACTTGATCTGCGACTTGTAGTTTTTGAGAAAATGAAGATTTGGGTGGACCGTAGAAAAGTACATTTCCTACGTGTCCAAATATATAATTTGACTTGATCTGCGACTTGTAGTTTTCGAGAAAATGAAGGTTTGGGTGGACCGTAAAAAAGTAGTAGATTTTTCTTCATCACCGATTTGAACAATTTTGATGCAGAATTGTAGCTACATTTCCTATGTGTCCAAATATATAATTTGACTTGATCTGCGACTTGTAGTTTTTGAGAAAATAAAGATTTGGGTAGAACGTAAAAAAGTAGTAGATTTTTCTTCATCACCGATTTGAACAATTTTGATGCAGAATTGTAGCTACATTTCCTACGTGTCCAAATATATAATTTGACTTGATCTGCGACTTGTAGTTTTTGAGAAAATGAAGATTTGGGTGGACCGTAAAAAAGTAGTAGATTTTTCTTCATCACCGATTTAAACAATTTTGATGCAGAATTGTAGCTACATTTCCTACGTGTCCAAATATATAATTTGATTTGATCTGCGACTTGTAGTTTTTGAGAAAGTGAAGATTTGGGTAGACCGTAAAAAAGTAGCAGATTTTTCTTCATCACCGATTTGAACAATTTTGATGCAGAATTGTAGCTACATTTCCTACGTGTCCAAATATATAATTTGACTTGATCTGCGACTTGTAGTTTTTGAGAAAATCAAGTTTTGGGTAGACCGTAAAAAAGTAGTAGAATTTTTTTCATCACCGAAATAAACAAGTTTTATGCAGAATTGTAGCTACATTTACTCTGTGTCCAAATATATAATTTGACTTGATCTGCGACTTGTAGTTTTTGAGAAAATGAAGATTTGGGTGGACCGTAGAAAAGTAGTAGATTTTTCTTCATCACCGATTTAAACAATTTTGATGCAGAATTGTAGCTACATTTCCTACGTGTCCAAATATATAATTTGACTTGATCTGCGACTTGTAGTTTTTGAGAAAATGAAGATTTGGGTGGACCGTAGAAAAGTAGTAGATTTTTCTTCATCACCAATTTAAACAATTTTGATGCAGAATTGTAGCTACATTTCCTACGTGTCCAAATATATAATTTGACTTGATCTGCGACTTGTAGTTTTTGAGAAAATGAAGATTTGGGTGGACCGTAAAAAAGTAGTAGATTTTTCTTCATCACCGATTTGAACAATTTTGATGCAGAATTGTAGCTACATTTCCTGTGTGTCCAAATATATAATTTGACTTGATCTGCGACTTGTAGTTTTTGAGAAAATGAAGATTTGGGTGGACCGTAAAAAAGTAGTAGATTTGTCTTCATCACCGATTTGAACAATTTTGATGCAGAATTGTAGCTACATTTCCTACGTGTCCAAATATATAATTTGACTTGATCTGCGACTTGTAGTTTTTGAGAAAATGAAGATTTGGGTGGACCGATTTGAACAATTTTGATGCAGAATTGTAGCTGCATTTCCTACGTGTCCAAATATATAATTTGACTTGATCTGCGACTTGTAGTTTTTGAGAAAATGAAGATTTGGGTAGACCGTAAAAAAGTAGTAGATTTTTCTTCATCACCGATTTAAACAATTTTGATGCAGAATTGTAGCTACATTTCCTACGTGTCCAAATATATAATTTGACTTGATCTGCGACTTGTAGTTTTTGAGAAAATGAAGATTTGGGTGGACCGATTTGAACAATTTTGATGCAGAATTGTAGCTGCATTTCCTACGTGTCCAAATATATAATTTGACTTGATCTGCGACTTGTAGTTTTTGAGAAAATGAAGATTTGGGTGGACCGTAGAAAAGTAGTAGATTTTTCTTCATCACCGATTTGAACAATTTTGATGCAGAATTGTAGCTACATTTCCTATGTGTCCAAATATATAATTTGACTTGATCTGCGACTTGTAGTTTTTGAGAAAATGAAGATTTGGGTAGAACGTAAAAAAGAAGTAGATTTTTCTTCATCACCGATTTGAACAATTTTGATGCAGAATTGTAGCTACATTTCCTACGTGTCCAAATATATAATTTGACTTGATCTGCGACTTGTAGTTTTTGAGAAAATGAAGATTTGGGTGGACCGATTTGAACAATTTTGATGCAGAATTGTAGCTGCATTTCCTACGTGTCCAAATATATAATTTGACTTGATCTGCGACTTGTAGTTCTTGAGAAAATGAAGATTTGGGTGGACCGTAGAAAAGTACATTTCCTACGTGTCCAAATATATAATTTGACTTGATCTGCGACTTGTAGTTTTCGAGAAAATGAAGGTTTGGGTGGACCGTAAAAAAGTAGTAGATTTTCTTCATCACCGATTTGAACAATTTTGATGCAGAATTGTAGCTACATTTCCTACGTGTCCAAATATATAATTTGACTTGATCTGCGACTTGTAGTTTTTGAGAAAATAAAGATTTGGGTAGAACGTAAAAAAGTAGTAGATTTTTCTTCATCACCGATTTGAACAATTTTGATGCAGAATTGTAGCTACATTTCCTACGTGTCCAAATATATAATTTGACTTGATCTGCGACTTGTAGTTTTTGAGAAAATGAAGATTTGGGTGGACCGTAAAAAAGTAGTAGATTTTTCTTCATCACCGATTTAAACAATTTTGATGCAGAATTGTAGCTACATTTCCTACGTGTCCAAATATATAATTTGATTTGATCTGCGACTTGTAGTTTTTGAGAAAGTGAAGATTTGGGTAGACCGTAAAAAAGTAGCAGATTTTTCTTCATCACCGATTTGAACAATTTTGATGCAGAATTGTAGCTACATTTCCTACGTGTCCAAATATATAATTTGACTTGATCTGCGACTTGTAGTTTTTGAGAAAATCAAGTTTTGGGTAGACCGTAAAAAAGTAGTAGAATTTTTTTCATCACCGAAATAAACAAGTTTTATGCAGAATTGTAGCTACATTTACTCTGTGTCCAAATATATAATTTGACTTGATCTGCGACTTGTAGTTTTTGAGAAAATGAAGATTTGGGTGGACCGTAGAAAAGTAGTAGATTTTTCTTCATCACCGATTTAAACAATTTTGATGCAGAATTGTAGCTACATTTCCTACGTGTCCAAATATATAATTTGACTTGATCTGCGACTTGTAGTTTTTGAGAAAATGAAGATTTGGGTGGACCGTAGAAAAGTAGTAGATTTTTCTTCATCACCAATTTAAACAATTTTGATGCAGAATTGTAGCTACATTTCCTACGTGTCCAAATATATAATTTGACTTGATCTGCGACTTGTAGTTTTTGAGAAAATGAAGATTTGGGTGGACCGTAAAAAAGTAGTAGATTTTTCTTCATCACCGATTTGAACAATTTTGATGCAGAATTGTAGCTACATTTCCTGTGTGTCCAAATATATAATTTGACTTGATCTGCGACTTGTAGTTTTTGAGAAAATGAAGATTTGGGTGGACCGTAGAAAAGTAGTAGATTTTTCTTCATCACCGATTTGAACAATTTTGATGCAGAATTGTAGCTACATTTCCTGTGTGTCCAAATATATAATTTGACTTGATCCGCGACTTGTAGTTTTTGAGAAAATGAAGATTTGGGTGGACCGTAAAAAAGTAGTAGATTTGTCTTCATCACCGATTTGAACAATTTTGATGCAGAATTGTAGCTACATTTCCTACGTGTCCAAATATATAATTTGACTTGATCTGCGACTTGTAAGTTTTGAGAAAATGAAGATTTGGGTGGACCGTAAAAAAGTAGTAGATTTGTCTTCATCACCGATTTAAACAATGTTGATGCAGAATTGCAGCTACATTTGTTCCGTGTCCAAATATATAATTGGACTTGAGCTGCGACTTATAATTTTCGAGAAAATGAAGTTTTGGGGAGACTGTAAAAAAGTAGTAGAATTTTTTTCATCACCGAAATAAACAAGTTTTATGCAGAATTGTAGCTACATTTACTCTGTGTCCAAATATATAATTTGACTTGATCTGCGACTTGTAGTTTTTGAGAAAATGAAGATTTGGGTGGACCGTAAAAAAGTAGTAGATTTTTCTTCATCACCGATTTAAACAATTTTGATGCAGAATTGTAGCTACATTTCCTACGTGTCCAAATATATAATTTGACTTGATCTGCGACTTGTAGTTTTTGAGAAAATGAAGATTTGGGTGGACCGTAAAAAAGTAGTAGAATTTTTTTCATCACCGAAATAAACAAGTTTTATGCAGAATTGTAGCTACATTTACTCTGTGTCCAAATATATAATTTGACTTGATCTGCGACTTGTAGTTTTTGAGAAAATGAAGATTTGGGTGGACCGTAAAAAAGTAGTAGATTTTTCTTCATCACCGATTTAAACAATTTTGATGCAGAATTGTAGCTACATTTCCTACGTGTCCAAATATATAATTTGACTTGATCTGCGACTTGTAGTTTTTGAGAAAATGAAGATTTGGGTGGACCGATTTGAACAATTTTGATGCAGAATTGTAGCTGCATTTCCTACGTGTCCAAATATATAATTTGACTTGATCTGCGACTTGTAGTTTTTGAGAAAATGAAGATTTGGGTAGACCGTAAAAAAGTAGTAGATTTTTCTTCATCACCGATTTAAACAATTTTGATGCAGAATTGTAGCTACATTTCCTACGTGTCCAAATATATAATTTGACTTGATCTGCGACTTGTAGTTTTTGAGAAAATGAAGATTTGGGTGGACCGTAGAAAAGCAGTAGATTTTTCTTCATCACCAATTTAAACAATTTTGATGCAGAATTGTAGCTACATTTAATACGTGTCCAAATATATAATTTGACTTGATCTGCGACTTGTAGTTTTTGAGAAAATCAAGTTTTGGGTAGACCGTAAAAAAGTAGCAGATTTTTCTTCATCACCGATTTGAACAATTTTGATGCAGAATTGTAGCTACATTTCCTACGTGTCCAAATATATAATTTGACTTGATCTGCGACTTGTAGTTTTTGAGAAAATCAAGTTTTGGGTAGACCGTAAAAAAGTAGTAGAATGTTTTTCATCACCGAAATAAACAAGTTTTATGCAGAATTGTAGCTACATTTACTCTGTGTCCAAATATATAATTTGACTTGATCTGCGACTTGTAGTTTTTGAGAAAATGAAGATTTGGGTGGACCGTAAAAAAGTAGTAGATTTTTCTTCATCACCGATTTAAACAATTTTGATGCAGAATTGTAGCTACATTTCCTACGTGTCCAAATATATAATTTGACTTGATCTGCGACTTGTAGTTTTTGAGAAAATGAAGATTTGGGTGGACCGTAAAAAAGTAGTAGATTTTCCTTCATCACCGATTTGAACAATTTTGATGCAGAATTGTAGCTACATTTCCTGTGTGTCCAAATATATAATTTGACTTGATCTGCGACTTGTAGTTTTTGAGAAAATGAAGATTTGGGTGGACCGTAAAAAAGTAGTAGATTTTTCTTCATCACCGATTTGAACAATTTTGATGCAGAATTGTAGCTACATTCACTCCGTGTCCAAATATATAATTTGACTTGATCTGCGACTTGTAGTTTTTGAGAAAATGAAGATTTGGGTGGACCGTAAAAAAGTAGTAGATTTGTCTTCATCACCGATTTGAACAATTTTGATGCAGAATTGTAGCTACATTTCCTACGTGTCCAAATATATAATTTGACTTGATCTGCGACTTGTAGTTTTTGAGAAAATGAAGATTTGGGTGGACCGATTTGAACAATTTTGATGCAGAATTGTAGCTGCATTTCCTACGTGTCCAAATATATAATTTGACTTGATCTGCGACTTGTAGTTTTTGAGAAAATGAAGATTTGGGTAGACCGTAAAAAAGTAGTAGATTTTTCTTCATCACCGATTTAAACAATTTTGATGCAGAATTGTAGCTACATTTCCTACGTGTCCAAATATATAATTTGACTTGATCTGCGACTTGTAGTTTTTGAGAAAATGAAGATTTGGGTGGACCGTAGAAAAGTAGTAGATTTTTCTTCATCACCAATTTAAACAATTTTGATGCAGAATTGTAGCTACATTTCCTACGTGTCCAAATATATAATTTGACTTGATCTGCGACTTGTAGTTTTTGAGAAAATGAAGATTTGGGTAGACCGTAAAAAAGTAGTAGATTTTTCTTCATCACCGATTTAAACAATTTTTAAGCAGAATTGTAGCTACATTTCCTACGTGTCCAAATATATAATTTGACTTGATCTGCGACTTGTAGTTATTGAGAAAATGAAGATTTGGGTGGACCGTAAAAAAGTAGTAGATTTTTCTTCATCACCGATTTGAACAATTTTGATGCAGAATTGTAGCTACATTTCCTACGTGTCCAAATATATAATTTGACTTGATCTGCGACTTGTAGTTTTTGAGAAAATCAAGTTTTGGGTAGACCGTAAAAAAGTAGTAGAATTTTTTTCATCACCGAAATAAACAAGTTTTATGCAGAATTGTAGCTACATTTACTCTGTGTCCAAATATATAATTTGACTTGATCTGCGACTTGTAGTTTTGGAGAAAATGAAGATTTGGGTGGACCGTAGAAAAGTAGTAGATTTTTTTTCATCACCGATTTAAACAATTTTGATGCAGAATTGTAGCTACATTTCCTACGTGTCCAAATATATAATTTGACTTGATCTGCGACTTGTAGTTTTTGAGAAAATGAAGATTTGGGTGGACCGTAAAAAAACAGTAGATTTTTCTTCATCACCGATTTGAACAATTTTGATGCAGAATTGTAGCTACATTTCCTATGTGTCCAAATATATAATTTGACTTGATCTGCGACTTGTAGTTTTTGAGAAAATGAAGATTTGGGTGGACCGTAAAAAAGTAGTAGATTTTTCTTCATCACCGATTTGAACAATTTTGATGCAGAATTGTAGCTACATTTCCTACGTGTCCAAATATATAATTTGACTTGATCTGCGACTTGTAGTTTTTGAGAAAATGAAGATTTGGGTGGACCGTAAAAAAGTAGTAGATTTTTCTTCATCACCGATTTAAACAATTTTGATGCAGAATTGTAGCTACATTTCCTACGTGTCCAAATATATAATTTGACTTGATCTGCGACTTGTAGTTTTTGAGAAAATGAAGATTTGGGTGGACCGATTTGAACAATTTTGATGCTGAATTGTAGCTGCATTTCCTACGTGTCCAAATATATAATTTGACTTGATCTGCGACTTGTAGTTTTTGAGAAAATGAAGATTTGGGTAGACCGTAAAAAAGTAGTAGATTTTTCTTCATCACCGATTTAAACAATTTTGATGCAGAATTGTAGCTACATTTCCTACGTGTCCAAATATATAATTTGACTTGATCTGCGACTTGTAGTTTTTGAGAAAATGAAGATTTGGGTGGACCGATTTGAACAATTTTGATGCAGAATTGTAGCTGCATTTCCTACGTGTCCAAATATATAATTTGACTTGATCTGCGACTTGTAGTTTTTGAGAAAATGAAGATTTGGGTGGACCGTAGAAAAGTAGTAGATTTTTCTTCATCACCGATTTGAACAATTTTGATGCAGAATTGTAGCTACATTTCCTATGTGTCCAAATATATAATTTGACTTGATCTGCGACTTGTAGTTTTTGAGAAAATGAAGATTTGGGTAGAACGTAAAAAAGTAGTAGATTTTTCTTCATCACCGATTTGAACAATTTTGATGCAGAATTGTAGCTACATTTCCTACGTGTAGAAATATATAATTTGACTTGATCTGCGACTTGTAGTTTTTGAGAAAATGAAGATTTGGGTGGACCGTAAAAAAGTAGTAGATTTTTCTTCATCACCGATTTAAACAATTTTGATGCAGAATTGTAGCTACATTTCCTACGTGTCCAAATATATAATTTGACTTGATCTGCGACTTGTAGTTTTTGAGAAAGTGAAGATTTGGGTAGACCGTAAAAAAGTAGCAGATTTTTCTTCATCACCGATTTGAACAATTTTGATGCAGAATTGTAGCTACATTTCCTGTGTGTCCAAATATATAATTTGACTTGATCTGCGACTTGTAGTTTTTGAGGAAATGAAGATTTGGGTGGACCGTAGAAAAGTAGTAGATTTTTCTTCATCACCAATTTAAACAATTTTGATGCAGAATTGTAGCTACATTTCCTACGTGTCCAAATATATAATTTGACTTGATCTGCGACTTGTAGTTTTTGAGAAAATGAAGATTTGGGTAGACCGTAAAAAAGTAGTAGATTTTTCTTCATCACCGATTTAAACAATTTTGATGCAGAATTGTAGCTACATTTCCTACGTGTCCAAATATATAATTTGACTTGATCTGCGACTTGTAGTTTTTGAGAAAATGAAGATTTGGGTGGACCGTAAAAAAGTAGTAGATTTTCCTTCATCACCGATTTGAACAATTTTGATGCAGAATTGTAGCTACATTTCCTGTGTGTCCAAATATATAATTTGACTTGATCTGCGACTTGTAGTTTTTGAGAAAATGAAGATTTGGGTGGACCGTAAAAAAGTAGTAGATTTTTCTTCATCACCGATTTGAACAATTTTGATGCAGAATTGTAGCTACATTCACTCCGTGTCCAAATATATAATTTGACTTGATCTGCGACTTGTAGTTTTTGAGAAAATGAAGATTTGGGTGGACCGTAAAAAAGTAGTAGATTTGTCTTCATCACCGATTTGAACAATTTTGATGCAGAATTGTAGCTACATTTCCTACGTGTCCAAATATATAATTTGACTTGATCTGCGACTTGTAGTTTTTGAGAAAATGAAGATTTGGGTGGACCGATTTGAACAATTTTGATGCAGAATTGTAGCTGCATTTCCTACGTGTCCAAATATATAATTTGACTTGATCTGCGACTTGTAGTTTTTGAGAAAATGAAGATTTGGGTAGACCGTAAAAAAGTAGTAGATTTTTCTTCATCACCGATTTGAACAATTTTGATGCAGAATTGTAGCTACATTTCCTACGTGTCCAAATATATAATTTGACTTGATCTGCGACTTGTAGTTTTTGAGAAAATCAAGTTTTGGGTAGACCGTAAAAAAGTAGTAGAATTTTTTTCATCACCGAAATAAACAAGTTTTATGCAGAATTGTAGCTACATTTACTCTGTGTCCAAATATATAATTTGACTTGATCTGCGACTTGTAGTTTTGGAGAAAATGAAGATTTGGGTGGACCGTAGAAAAGTAGTAGATTTTTTTTCATCACCGATTTAAACAATTTTGATGCAGAATTGTAGCTACATTTCCTACGTGTCCAAATATATAATTTGACTTGATCTGCGACTTGTAGTTTTTGAGAAAATGAAGATTTGGGTGGACCGTAAAAAAACAGTAGATTTTTCTTCATCACCGATTTGAACAATTTTGATGCAGAATTGTAGCTACATTTCCTATGTGTCCAAATATATAATTTGACTTGATCTGCGACTTGTAGTTTTTGAGAAAATGAAGATTTGGGTGGACCGTAAAAAAGTAGTAGATTTTTCTTCATCACCGATTTGAACAATTTTGATGCAGAATTGTAGCTACATTTCCTACGTGTCCAAATATATAATTTGACTTGATCTGCGACTTGTAGTTTTTGAGAAAATGAAGATTTGGGTGGACCGTAAAAAAGTAGTAGATTTTTCTTCATCACCGATTTAAACAATTTTGATGCAGAATTGTAGCTACATTTCCTACGTGTCCAAATATATAATTTGACTTGATCTGCGACTTGTAGTTTTTGAGAAAATGAAGATTTGGGTGGACCGATTTGAACAATTTTGATGCAGAATTGTAGCTGCATTTCCTACGTGTCCAAATATATAATTTGACTTGATCTGCGACTTGTAGTTTTTGAGAAAATGAAGATTTGGGTAGACCGTAAAAAAGTAGTAGATTTTTCTTCATCACCGATTTAAACAATTTTGATGCAGAATTGTAGCTACATTTCCTACGTGTCCAAATATATAATTTGACTTGATCTGCGACTTGTAGTTTTTGAGAAAATGAAGATTTGGGTGGACCGTAGAAAAGTAGTAGATTTTTCTTCATCACCAATTTAAACAATTTTGATGCAGAATTGTAGCTACATTTCCTACGTGTCCAAATATATAATTTGACTTGATCTGCGACTTGTAGTTTTTGAGAAAATGAAGATTTGGGTAGACCGTAAAAAAGTAGTAGATTTTTTATCATCACCGATTTAAACAATTTTGATGCAGAATTGTAGCTACATTTCCTACGTGTCCAAATATATAATTTGACTTGATCTGCGACTTGTAGTTTTTGAGAAAGTGAAGATTTGGGTAGACCGTAAAAAAGTAGCAGATTTTTCTTCATCACCGATTTGAACAATTTTGATGCAGAATTGTAGCTACATTTCCTGTGTGTCCAAATATATAATTTGACTTGATCTGCGACTTGTAGTTTTTGAGAAAATGAAGATTTGGGTGGACCGTAAAAAAGTAGTAGATTTTTCTTCATCACCGATTTAAACAATTTTGATGCAGAATTGTAGCTACATTTCCTACGTGTCCAAATATATAATTTGATTTGATCTGCGACTTGTAGTTTTCGAGAAAGTGAAGATTTGGGTAGACCGTAAAAAAGTAGCAGATTTTTCTTCATCACCGATTTGAACAATTTTGATGCAGAATTGTAGCTACATTTCCTACGTGTCCAAATATATAATTTGACTTGATCTGCGACTTGTAGTTTTTGAGAAAATCAAGTTTTGGGTAGACCGTAAAAAAGTAGTAGAATTTTTTTCATCACCGAAATAAACAAGTTTTATGCAGAATTGTAGCTACATTTACTCTGTGTCCAAATATATAATTTGACTTGATCTGCGACTTGTAGTTTTTGAGAAAATGAAGATTTGGGTGGACCGTAGAAAAGTAGTAGATTTTTCTTCATCACCGATTTAAACAATTTTGATGCAGAATTGTAGCTACATTTCCTACGTGTCCAAATATATAATTTGACTTGATCTGCGACTTGTAGTTTTTGAGAAAATGAAGATTTGGGTGGACCGTAAAAAAGTAGTAGATTTTTCTTCATCACCGATTTGAACAATTTTGATGCAGAATTGTAGCTACATTTCCTGTGTGTCCAAATATATAATTTGACTTGATCTGCGACTTGTAGTTTTTGAGAAAATGAAGATTTGGGTGGACCGTAAAAAAGTAGTAGATTTGTCTTCATCACCGATTTGAACAATTTTGATGCAGAATTGTAGCTACATTTCCTACGTGTCCAAATATATAATTTGACTTGATCTGCGACTTGTAGTTTTTGAGAAAATGAAGATTTGGGTGGACCGATTTGAACAATTTTGATGCAGAATTGTAGCTGCATTTCCTACGTGTCCAAATATATAATTTGACTTGATCTGCGACTTGTAGTTTTTGAGAAAATGAAGATTTGGGTAGACCGTAAAAAAGTAGTAGATTTTTCTTCATCACCGATTTAAACAATTTTGATGCAGAATTGTAGCTACATTTCCTACGTGTCCAAATATATAATTTGACTTGATCTGCGACTTGTAGTTTTTGAGAAAATGAAGGTTTGGGTGGACCGTAAAAAAGTAGTAGATTTTTCTTCATCACCGATTTGAACAATTTTGATGCAGAATTGTAGCTACATTTCCTATGTGTCCAAATATATAATTTGACTTGATCTGCGACTTGTAGTTTTTGAGAAAATGAAGATTTGGGTAGAACGTAAAAAAGTAGTAGATTTTTCTTCATCACCGATTTGAACAATTTTGATGCAGAATTGTAGCTACATTTCCTACGTGTCCAAATATATAATTTGACTTGATCTGCGACTTGTAGTTTTTGAGAAAATGAAGATTTGGGTGGACCGTAAAAAAGTAGTAGATTTTTCTTCATCACCGATTTAAACAATTTTGATGCAGAATTGTAGCTACATTTCCTACGTGTCCAAATATATAATTTGACTTGATCTGCGACTTGTAGTTTTTGAGAAAGTGAAGATTTGGGTAGACCGTAAAAAAGTAGCAGATTTTCCTTCATCACCGATTTGAACAATTTTGATGCAGAATTGTAGCTACATTTCCTGTGTGTCCAAATATATAATTTGACTTGATCTGCGACTTGTAGTTTTTGAGAAAATGAAGATTTGGGTGGACCGTAGAAAAGTAGTAGATTTTTCTTCATCACCGATTTGAACAATTTTGATGCAGAATTGTAGCTACATTTCCTGTGTGTCCAAATATATAATTTGACTTGATCTGCGACTTGTAGTTTTTGAGAAAATGAAGATTTGGGTGGACCGTAAAAAAGTAGTAGATTTTTCTTCATCACCGATTTGAACAATTTTGATGCAGAATTGTAGCTACATTCACTCCGTGTCCAAATATATAATTTGACTTGATCTGCGACTTGTAGTTTTTGAGAAAATGAAGATTTGGGTGGACCGTAAAAAAGTAGTAGATTTGTCTTCATCACCGATTTGAACAATTTTGATGCAGAATTGTAGCTACATTTCCTACGTGTCCAAATATATAATTTGACTTGATCTGCGACTTGTAGTTTTTGAGAAAATGAAGATTTGGGTGGACCGATTTGAACAATTTTGATGCAGAATTGTAGCTGCATTTCCTACGTGTCCAAATATATAATTTGACTTGATCTGCGACTTGTAGTTTTTGAGAAAATGAAGATTTGGGTGGACCGTAGAAAAGTAGTAGATTTTTCTTCATCACCAATTTAAACAATTTTGATGCAGAATTGTAGCTACATTTCCTACGTGTCCAAATATATAATTTGACTTGATCTGCGACTTGTAGTTTTTGAGAAAATGAAGATTTGGGTAGACCGTAAAAAAGTAGTAGATTTTTCTTCATCACCGATTTAAACAATTTTTAAGCAGAATTGTAGCTACATTTCCTACGTGTCCAAATATATAATTTGACTTGATCTGCGACTTGTAGTTTTTGAGAAAATGAAGATTTGGGTGGACCGTAGAAAAGCAGTAGATTTTTCTTCATCACCAATTTAAACAATTTTGATGCAGAATTGTAGCTACATTTCCTACGTGTCCAAATATATAATTTGACTTGATCTGCGACTTGTAGTTATTGAGAAAATGAAGATTTGGGTGGACCGTAAAAAAGTAGTAGATTTTTCTTCATCACCGATTTGAACAATTTTGATGCAGAATTGTAGCTACATTTCCTACGTGTCCAAATATATAATTTGACTTGATCTGCGACTTGTAGTTTTTGAGAAAATCAAGTTTTGGGTAGACCGTAAAAAAGTAGTAGAATTTTTTTCATCACCGAAATAAACAAGTTTTATGCAGAATTGTAGCTACATTTACTCTGTGTCCAAATATATAATTTGACTTGATCTGCGACTTGTAGTTTTGGAGAAAATGAAGATTTGGGTGGACCGTAGAAAAGTAGTAGATTTTTTTTCATCACCGATTTAAACAATTTTGATGCAGAATTGTAGCTACATTTCCTACGTGTCCAAATATATAATTTGACTTGATCTGCGACTTGTAGTTTTTGAGAAAATGAAGATTTGGGTGGACCGTAAAAAAACAGTAGATTTTTCTTCATCACCGATTTGAACAATTTTGATGCAGAATTGTAGCTACATTTCCTATGTGTCCAAATATATAATTTGACTTGATCTGCGACTTGTAGTTTTTGAGAAAATGAAGATTTGGGTGGACCGTAAAAAAGTAGTAGATTTTTCTTCATCACCGATTTGAACAATTTTGATGCAGAATTGTAGCTACATTCACTCCGTGTCCAAATATATAATTTGACTTGATCTGCGACTTGTAGTTTTTGAGAAAATGAAGATTTGGGTGGACCGTAAAAAAGTAGTAGATTTTTCTTCATCACCGATTTAAACAATTTTGATGCAGAATTGTAGCTGCATTTCCTACGTGTCCAAATATATAATTTGACTTGATCTGCGACTTGTAGTTTTTGAGAAAATGAAGATTTGGGTAGACCGTAAAAAAGTAGTAGATTTTTCTTCATCACCGATTTAAACAATTTTGATGCAGAATTGTAGCTACATTTCCTACGTGTCCAAATATATAATTTGACTTGATCTGCGACTTGTAGTTTTTGACAAAATGAAGATTTGGGTGGACCGTAGAAAAGTAGTAGATTTTTCTTCATCACCAATTTAAACAATTTTGATGCAGAATTGTAGCTACATTTCCTACGTGTCCAAATATATAATTTGACTTGATCTGCGACTTGTAGTTTTTGAGAAAATGAAGATTTGGGTGGACCGATTTGAACAATTTTGATGCAGAATTGTAGCTGCATTTCCTACGTGTCCAAATATATAATTTGACTTGATCTGCGACTTGTAGTTTTTGAGAAAATGAAGATTTGGGTAGACCGTAAAAAAGTAGTAGATTTTTCTTCATCACCGATTTAAACAATTTTGATGCAGAATTGTAGCTACATTTCCTACGTGTCCAAATATATAATTTGACTTGATCTGCGACTTGTAGTTTTTGACAAAATGAAGATTTGGGTGGACCGTAGAAAAGTAGTAGATTTTTCTTCATCACCAATTTAAACAATTTTGATGCAGAATTGTAGCTACATTTCCTACGTGTCCAAATATATAATTTGACTTGATCTGCGACTTGTAGTTTTTGAGAAAATGAAGATTTGGGTGGACCGTAAAAAAGTAGTAGATTTTTCTTCATCACCGATTTGAACAATTTTGATGCAGAATTGTAGCTACATTTCCTATGTGTCCAAATATATAATTTGACTTGATCTGCGACTTGTAGTTTTTGAGAAAATGAAGATTTGGGTGGACCGTAAAAAAGTAGTAGATTTTTCTTCATCACCGATTTGAACAATTTTGATGCAGAATTGTAGCTACATTTCCTACGTGTCCAAATATATAATTTGACTTGATCTGCGACTTGTAGTTTTTGAGAAAATGAAGATTTGGGTGGACCGTAGAAAAGTAGTAGATTTTTCTTCATCACCAATTTAAACAATTTTGATGCAGAATTGTAGCTACATTTCCTACGTGTCCAAATATATAATTTGACTTGATCTGCGACTTGTAGTTTTTGAGAAAATGAAGATTTGGGTAGACCGTAAAAAAGTAGTAGATTTTTCTTCATCACCGATTTAAACAATTTTGATGCAGAATTGTAGCTACATTTCCTACGTGTCCAAATATATAAATTGACTTGATCTGCGACTTGTAGTTTTTGAGAAAATGAAGATTTGGGTGGACCGTAGAAAAGCAGTAGATTTTTCTTCATCACCAATTTAAACAATTTTGATGCAGAATTGTAGCTACATTTCCTACGTGTCCAAATATATAATTTGACTTGATCTGCGACTTGTAGTTTTTGAGAAAATCAAGTTTTGGGTAGACCGTAAAAAAGTAGCAGATTTTTCTTCATCACCGATTTGAACAATTTTGATGCAGAATTGTAGCTACATTTCCTACGTGTCCAAATATATAATTTGACTTGATCTGCGACTTGTAGTTTTTGAGAAAATCAAGTTTTGGGTAGACCGTAAAAAAGTAGTAGAATTTTTTTCATCACCGAAATAAACAAGTTTTATGCAGAATTGTAGCTACATTTACTCTGTGTCCAAATATATAATTTGACTTGATCTGCGACTTGTAGTTTTTGAGAAAATGAAGATTTGGGTAGACCGTAAAAAAGTAGTAGATTTTTCTTCATCACCGATTTAAACAATTTTGATGCAGAATTGTAGCTACATTTCCTACGTGTCCAAATATATAATTTGACTTGATCTGCGACTTGTAGTTTTTGAGAAAATGAAGATTTGGGTGGACCGATTTGAACAATTTTGATGCAGAATTGTAGCTACATTTCCTACGTGTCCAAATATATAATTTGACTTGATCTGCGACTTGTAGTTTTTGAGAAAATGAAGATTTGGGTGGACCGATTTGAACAATTTTGATGCAGAATTGTAGCTGCATTTCCTACGTGTCCAAATATATAATTTGACTTGATCTGCGACTTGTAGTTTTTGAGAAAATGAAGATTTGGGTAGACCGTAAAAAAGTAGTAGATTTTTCTTCATCACCGATTTAAACAATTTTGATGCAGAATTGTAGCTACATTTCCTACGTGTCCAAATATATAATTTGACTTGATCTGCGACTTGTAGTTTTTGAGAAAATGAAGATTTGGGTGGACCGTAAAAAAGTAGTAGATTTTTCTTCATCACCGATTTAAACAATTTTGATGCAGAATTGTAGCTACATTTCCTACGTGTCCAAATATATAATTTGATTTGATCTGCGACTTGTAGTTTTCGAGAAAGTGAAGATTTGGGTAGACCGTAAAAAAGTAGCAGATTTTTCTTCATCACCGATTTGAACAATTTTGATGCAGAATTGTAGCTACATTTCCTACGTGTCCAAATATATAATTTGACTTGATCTGCGACTTGTAGTTTTTGAGAAAATCAAGTTTTGGGTAGACCGTAAAAAAGTAGTAGAATTTTTTTCATCACCGAAATAAACAAGTTTTATGCAGAATTGTAGCTACATTTACTCTGTGTCCAAATATATAATTTGACTTGATCTGCGACTTGTAGTTTTTGAGAAAATGAAGATTTGGGTGGACCGTAGAAAAGTAGTAGATTTTTCTTCATCACCGATTTAAACAATTTTGATGCAGAATTGTAGCTACATTTCCTACGTGTCCAAATATATAATTTGACTTGATCTGCGACTTGTAGTTTTTGAGAAAATGAAGATTTGGGTGGACCGTAAAAAAGTAGTAGATTTTTCTTCATCACCGATTTGAACAATTTTGATGCAGAATTGTAGCTACATTTCCTGTGTGTCCAAATATATAATTTGACTTGATCTGCGACTTGTAGTTTTTGAGAAAATGAAGATTTGGGTGGACCGTAAAAAAGTAGTAGATTTGTCTTCATCACCGATTTGAACAATTTTGATGCAGAATTGTAGCTACATTTCCTACGTGTCCAAATATATAATTTGACTTGATCTGCGACTTGTAGTTTTTGAGAAAATGAAGATTTGGGTGGACCGATTTGAACAATTTTGATGCAGAATTGTAGCTGCATTTCCTACGTGTCCAAATATATAATTTGACTTGATCTGCGACTTGTAGTTTTTGAGAAAATGAAGATTTGGGTAGACCGTAAAAAAGTAGTAGATTTTTCTTCATCACCGATTTAAACAATTTTGATGCAGAATTGTAGCTACATTTCCTACGTGTCCAAATATATAATTTGACTTGATCTGCGACTTGTAGTTTTTGAGAAAATGAAGGTTTGGGTGGACCGTAAAAAAGTAGTAGATTTTTCTTCATCACCGATTTGAACAATTTTGATGCAGAATTGTAGCTACATTTCCTATGTGTCCAAATATATAATTTGACTTGATCTGCGACTTGTAGTTTTTGAGAAAATGAAGATTTGGGTAGAACGTAAAAAAGTAGTAGATTTTTCTTCATCACCGATTTGAACAATTTTGATGCAGAATTGTAGCTACATTTCCTACGTGTCCAAATATATAATTTGACTTGATCTGCGACTTGTAGTTTTTGAGAAAATGAAGATTTGGGTGGACCGTAAAAAAGTAGTAGATTTTTCTTCATCACCGATTTAAACAATTTTGATGCAGAATTGTAGCTACATTTCCTACGTGTCCAAATATATAATTTGACTTGATCTGCGACTTGTAGTTTTTGAGAAAGTGAAGATTTGGGTAGACCGTAAAAAAGTAGCAGATTTTTCTTCATCACCGATTTGAACAATTTTGATGCAGAATTGTAGCTACATTTCCTGTGTGTCCAAATATATAATTTCACTTGATCTGCGACTTGTAGTTTTTGAGAAAATGAAGATTTGGGTGGACCGTAGAAAAGTAGTAGATTTTTCTTCATCACCGATTTGAACAATTTTGATGCAGAATTGTAGCTACATTTCCTGTGTGTCCAAATATATAATTTGACTTGATCTGCGACTTGTAGTTTTTGAGAAAATGAAGATTTGGGTGGACCGTAAAAAAGTAGTAGATTTGTCTTCATCACCGATTTGAACAATTTTGATGCAGAATTGTAGCTACATTTCCTACGTGTCCAAATATATAATTTGACTTGATCTGCGACTTGTAGTTTTTGAGAAAATGAAGATTTGGGTGGACCGATTTGAACAATTTTGATGCAGAATTGTAGCTGCATTTCCTACGTGTCCAAATATATAATTTGACTTGATCTGCGACTTGTAGTTTTTGAGAAAATGAAGATTTGGGTAGACCGTAAAAAAGTAGTAGATTTTTCTTCATCACCGATTTAAACAATTTTGATGCAGAATTGTAGCTACATTTCCTACGTGTCCAAATATATAATTTGACTTGATCTGCGACTTGTAGTTTTTGAGAAAATGAAGGTTTGGGTGGACCGTAAAAAAGTAGTAGATTTTTCTTCATCACCGATTTGAACAATTTTGATGCAGAATTGTAGCTACATTTCCTATGTGTCCAAATATATAATTTGACTTGATCTGCGACTTGTAGTTTTTGAGAAAATGAAGATTTGGGTAGAACGTAAAAAAGTAGTAGATTTTTCTTCATCACCGATTTGAACAATTTTGATGCAGAATTGTAGCTACATTTCCTACGTGTCCAAATATATAATTTGACTTGATCTGCGACTTGTAGTTTTTGAGAAAATGAAGATTTGGGTGGACCGTAAAAAAGTAGTAGATTTTTCTTCATCACCGATTTAAACAATTTTGATGCAGAATTGTAGCTACATTTCCTACGTGTCCAAATATATAATTTGACTTGATCTGCGACTTGTAGTTTTTGAGAAAGTGAAGATTTGGGTAGACCGTAAAAAAGTAGCAGATTTTTCTTCATCACCGATTTGAACAATTTTGATGCAGAATTGTAGCTACATTTCCTGTGTGTCCAAATATATAATTTGACTTGATCTGCGACTTGTAGTTTTTGAGAAAATGAAGATTTGGGTGGACCGTAGAAAAGTAGTAGATTTTTCTTCATCACCGATTTGAACAATTTTGATGCAGAATTGTAGCTACATTTCCTGTGTGTCCAAATATATAATTTGACTTGATCTGCGACTTGTAGTTTTTGAGAAAATGAAGATTTGGGTGGACCGTAAAAAAGTAGTAGATTTTTCTTCATCACCGATTTGAACAATTTTGATGCAGAATTGTAGCTACATTCACTCCGTGTCCAAATATATAATTTGACTTGATCTGCGACTTGTAGTTTTTGAGAAAATGAAGATTTGGGTGGACCGTAAAAAAGTAGTAGATTTGTCTTCATCACCGATTTGAACAATTTTGATGCAGAATTGTAGCTACATTTCCTACGTGTCCAAATATATAATTTGACTTGATCTGCGACTTGTAGTTTTTGAGAAAATGAAGATTTGGGTGGACCGATTTGAACAATTTTGATGCAGAATTGTAGCTGCATTTCCTACGTGTCCAAATATATAATTTGACTTGATCTGCGACTTGTAGTTTTTGAGAAAATGAAGATTTGGGTAGACCGTAAAAAAGTAGTAGATTTTTCTTCATCACCGATTTAAACAATTTTGATGCAGAATTGTAGCTACATTTCCTACGTGTCCAAATATATAATTTGACTTGATCTGCGACTTGTAGTTTTTGAGAAAATGAAGATTTGGGTGGACCGTAGAAAAGTAGTAGATTTTTCTTCATCACCAATTTAAACAATTTTGATGCAGAATTGTAGCTACATTTCCTACGTGTCCAAATATATAATTTGACTTGATCTGCGACTTGTAGTTTTTGAGAAAATGAAGATTTGGGTAGACCGTAAAAAAGTAGTAGATTTTTCTTCATCACCGATTTAAACAATTTTTAAGCAGAATTGTAGCTACATTTCCTACGTGTCCAAATATATAATTTGACTTGATCTGCGACTTGTAGTTTTTGAGAAAATGAAGATTTGGGTGGACCGTAGAAAAGCAGTAGATTTTTCTTCATCACCAATTTAAACAATTTTGATGCAGAATTGTAGCTACATTTCCTACGTGTCCAAATATATAATTTGACTTGATCTGCGACTTGTAGTTATTGAGAAAATGAAGATTTGGGTGGACCGTAAAAAAGTAGTAGATTTTTCTTCATCACCGATTTGAACAATTTTGATGCAGAATTGTAGCTACATTTCCTACGTGTCCAAATATATAATTTGACTTGATCTGCGACTTGTAGTTTTTGAGAAAATCAAGTTTTGGGTAGACCGTAAAAAAGTAGTAGAATTTTTTTCATCACCGAAATAAACAAGTTTTATGCAGAATTGTAGCTACATTTACTCTGTGTCCAAATATATAATTTGACTTGATCTGCGACTTGTAGTTTTGGAGAAAATGAAGATTTGGGTGGACCGTAGAAAAGTAGTAGATTTTTTTTTATCACCGATTTAAACAATTTTGATGCAGAATTGTAGCTACATTTCCTACGTGTCCAAATATATAATTTGACTTGATCTGCGACTTGTAGTTTTTGAGAAAATGAAGATTTGGGTGGACCGTAAAAAAACAGTAGATTTTTCTTCATCACCGATTTGAACAATTTTGATGCAGAATTGTAGCTACATTTCCTATGTGTCCAAATATATAATTTGACTTGATCTGCGACTTGTAGTTTTTGAGAAAATGAAGATTTGGGTGGACCGTAAAAAAGTAGTAGATTTTTCTTCATCACCGATTTGAACAATTTTGATGCAGAATTGTAGCTACATTCACTCCGTGTCCAAATATATAATTTGACTTGATCTGCGACTTGTAGTTTTTGAGAAAATGAAGATTTGGGTGGACCGTAAAAAAGTAGTAGATTTTTCTTCATCACCGATTTAAACAATTTTGATGCAGAATTGTAGCTACATTTCCTACGTGTCCAAATATATAATTTGACTTGATCTGCGACTTGTAGTTTTTGAGAAAATGAAGATTTGGGTGGACCGATTTGAACAATTTTGATGCAGAATTGTAGCTGCATTTCCTACGTGTCCAAATATATAATTTGACTTGATCTGCGACTTGTAGTTTTTGAGAAAATGAAGATTTGGGTAGACCGTAAAAAAGTAGTAGATTTTTCTTCATCACCGATTTAAACAATTTTGATGCAGAATTGTAGCTACATTTCCTACGTGTCCAAATATATAATTTGACTTGATCTGCGACTTGTAGTTTTTGACAAAATGAAGATTTGGGTGGACCGTAGAAAAGTAGTAGATTTTTCTTCATCACCAATTTAAACAATTTTGATGCAGAATTGTAGCTACATTTCCTACGTGTCCAAATATATAATTTGACTTGATCTGCGACTTGTAGTTTTTGAGAAAATGAAGATTTGGGTGGACCGTAAAAAAGTAGTAGATTTTTCTTCATCACCGATTTGAACAATTTTGATGCAGAATTGTAGCTACATTTCCTATGTGTCCAAATATATAATTTGACTTGATCTGCGACTTGTAGTTTTTGAGAAAATGAAGATTTGGGTGGACCGTAAAAAAGTAGTAGATTTTTCTTCATCACCGATTTGAACAATTTTGATGCAGAATTGTAGCTACATTTCCTACGTGTCCAAATATATAATTTGACTTGATCTGCGACTTGTAGTTTTTGAGAAAATGAAGATTTGGGTGGACCGTAGAAAAGTAGTAGATTTTTCTTCATCACCAATTTAAACAATTTTGATGCAGAATTGTAGCTACATTTCCTACGTGTCCAAATATATAATTTGACTTGATCTGCGACTTGTAGTTTTTGAGAAAATGAAGATTTGGGTAGACCGTAAAAAAGTAGTAGATTTTTCTTCATCACCGATTTAAACAATTTTGATGCAGAATTGTAGCTACATTTCCTACGTGTCCAAATATATAAATTGACTTGATCTGCGACTTGTAGTTTTTGAGAAAATGAAGATTTGGGTGGACCGTAGAAAAGCAGTAGATTTTTCTTCATCACCAATTTAAACAATTTTGATGCAGAATTGTAGCTACATTTAATACGTGTCCAAATATATAATTTGACTTGATCTGCGACTTGTAGTTTTTGAGAAAATCAAGTTTTGGGTAGACCGTAAAAAAGTAGCAGATTTTTCTTCATCACCGATTTGAACAATTTTGATGCAGAATTGTAGCTACATTTCCTACGTGTCCAAATATATAATTTGACTTGATCTGCGACTTGTAGTTTTTGAGAAAATCAAGTTTTGGGTAGACCGTAAAAAAGTAGTAGAATGTTTTTCATCACCGAAATAAACAAGTTTTATGCAGAATTGTAGCTACATTTACTCTGTGTCCAAATATATAATTTGACTTGATCTGCGACTTGTAGTTTTTGAGAAAATGAAGATTTGGGTGGACCGTAAAAAAGTAGTAGATTTTTCTTCATCACCGATTTGAACAATTTTGATGCAGAATTGTAGCTACATTTCCTATGTGTCCAAATATATAATTTGACTTGATCTGCGGCTTGTAGTTTTTGAGAAAATGAAGATTTGGGTGGACCGTAGAAAAGTAGTAGATTTTTCTTCATCACCAATTTAAACAATTTTTATGCAGAATTGTAGCTACATTTCCTACGTGTCCAAATATATAATTTGACTTGATCTGCGACTTGTAGTTTTTGAGAAAATGAAGATTTGGGTAGACCGTAAAAAAGTAGTAGATTTTTCTTCATCACCGATTTACACAATTTTGATGCAGAATGGTAGCTACATTTCCTACGTGTCCAAATATATAATTTGACTTGATCTGCGACTTGTAGTTTTTGAGAAAATGAAGATTTGGGTGGACCGTAGAAAAGCAGTAGATTTTCTTCATCACCAATTTAAACAATTTTGATGCAGAATTGTAGCTACATTTCCTACGTGTCCAAATATATAATTTGACTTGATCTGCGACTTGTAGTTTTTGAGAAAATGAAGATTTGGGTGGACCGTAGAAAAGCAGTAGATTTTTCTTCATCACCAATTTAAACAGTTTTGATGCAGAATTGTAGCTACATTTCCTACGTGTCCAAATATATTATTTGACTTGATCTGCGACTTGTAGTTTTTGAGAAAATGAAGATTTGGGTAGACCGTAAAAAAGTAGTAGATTTTTCTTCATCACCGATTTAAACAATTTTGATGCAGAATTGTAGCTACATTTCCTACGTGTCCAAATATATAATTTGACTTGATCTGCGACTTGTAGTTTTTGAGAAAATGAAGATTTGGGTGGACCGTAAAAAAGTAGTAGATTTTTCTTCATCACCGATTTGAACAATTTTGATGCAGAATTGTAGCTACATTTCCTACGTGTCCAAATATATAATTTGACTTGATCTGCGACTTGTAGTTTTTGAGAAAATGAAGGTTTGGGTAGACCGTAAAAAAGTAGTAGAATTTTTTTCATCACCGAAATAAACAAGTTTTATGCAGGATTGTAGCTACATTTACTCTGTGTCCAAATATATAATTTGACTTGATCTGCGACTTGTAGTTTTTGAGAAAATGAAGATTTGGGTGGACCGTAGAAAAGTAGTAGATTTTTCTTCATCACCAATTTAAACAATTTTGATGCAGAATGGTAGCTACATTTCCTACGTGTCCAAATATATAATTTGACTTGATCTGCGACTTGTAGTTTTTGAGAAAATGAAGATTTGGGTGGACCGTAGAAAAGCAGTAGATTTTCTTCATCACCAATTTAAACAATTTTGATGCAGAATTGTAGCTACATTTCCTACGTGTCCAAATATATAATTTGACTTGATCTGCGACTTGTAGTTTTTGAGAAAATGAAGATTTGGGTGGACCGTAGAAAAGCAGTAGATTTTTCTTCATCACCAATTTAAACAATTTTGATGCAGAATTGTAGCTACATTTCCTACGTGTCCAAATATATTATTTGACTTGATCTGCGACTTGTAGTTTTAGAGAAAATGAAGATTTGGGTGGACCGTAGAAAAGTAGTAGATTTTTCTTCATCACCGATTTGAACAATTTTGATGCAGAATTGTAACTACATTCACTCCGTGTCCAAATATATAATTTGACTTGATCTGCGACTTGTAGTTTTGGAGAAAGTGAAGATTTGGGTAGACCGTAAAAAAGTAGTAGATTTTTCTTCATCACCAATTTAAACAATTTTGATGCAGAATTGTAGCTACATTTCCTACGTGTCCAAATATATAATTTGACTTGGTCTGCGACTTGTAGTTGTTGAGAAAATGAAGATTTGGGTAGACCGTAAAAAAGTAGTAGATTTTTCTTCATCACCGATTTAAACAATTTTGATGCAGAATGGTAGCTACATTTCCTACGTGTCCAAATATATAATTTGACTTGATCTGCGACTTGTAGTTTTTGAGAAAATGAAGATTTGGGTGGACCGTAGAAAAGCAGTAGATTTTCTTCATCACCAATTTAAACAATTTTGATGCAGAATTGTAGCTACATTTCCTACGTGTCCAAATATATAATTTGACTTGATCTGCGACTTGTAGTTTTTGAGAAAATGAAGATTTGGGTGGACCGTAGAAAAGCAGTAGATTTTTCTTCATCACCAATTTAAACAATTTTGATGCAGAATTGTAGCTACATTTCCTACGTGTCCAAATATATTATTTGACTTGATCTGCGACTTGTAGTTTTTGAGAAAATGAAGATTTGATTTGCTAGTAGATTTTTCTTCATCACCGATTTAAACAATTTTGATGCAGAATTGTAGCTACATTTCCTACGTGTCCAAATATATAATTTGACTTGATCTGCGACTTGTAGTTTTTGAGAAAATGAAGATTTGGGTGGACCGTAGAAAAGTAGTAGATTTTTCTTCATCACCAATTTAAACAATTTTGATGCAGAATTGTAGCTACATTTCCTACGTGTCCAAATATATAATTTGACTTGATCTGCGACTTGTAGTTTTTGAGAAAATGAAGATTTGGGTGGACCGTAAAAAAGTAGTAGATTTTTCTTCATCACCGATTTGAACAATTTTGATGCAGAATTGTAGCTACATTTCCTATGTGTCCAAATATATAATTTGACTTGATCTGCGACTTGTAGTTTTTGAGAAAATGAAGATTTGGGTGGACCGTAAAAAAGTAGTAGATTTTTCTTCATCACCGATTTGAACAATTTTGATGCAGAATTGTAGCTACATTTCCTACGTGTCCAAATATATAATTTGACTTGATCTGCGACTTGTAGTTTTTGAGAAAATGAAGATTTGGGTGGACCGTAGAAAAGCAGTAGATTTTTCTTCATCACCAATTTAAACAATTTTGATGCAGAATTGTAGCTACATTTCCTATGTGTCCAAATATATAATTTGACTTGATCTGCGACTTGTAGTTTTTGAGAAAATCAAGTTTTGGGTAGACCGTAAAAAAGTAGCAGATTTTTCTTCATCACCGATTTGAACAATTTTGATGCAGAATTGTAGCTACATTTCCTACGTGTCCAAATATATAATTTGACTTGATCTGCGACTTGTAGTTTTTGAGAAAATCAAGTTTTGGGTAGACCGTAAAAAAGTAGTAGAATTTTTTTCATCACCGAAATAAACAAGTTTTATGCAGAATTGTAGCTACATTTACTCTGTGTCCAAATATATAATTTGACTTGATCTGCGACTTGTAGTTTTTGAGAAAATGAAGATTTGGGTGGACCGTAAAAAAGTAGTAGATTTTTCTTCATCACCGATTTGAACAATTTTGATGCAGAATTGTAGCTACATTTCCTATGTGTCCAAATATATAATTTGACTTGATCTGCGGCTTGTAGTTTTTGAGAAAATGAAGATTTGGGTGGACCGTAGAAAAGTAGTAGATTTTTCTTCATCACCAATTTAAACAATTTTGATGCAGAATTGTAGCTACATTTCCTACGTGTCCAAATATATAATTTGACTTGATCTGCGACTTGTAGTTTTTGAGAAAATGAAGATTTGGGTAGACCGTAAAAAAGTAGTAGATTTTTCTTCATCACCGATTTAAACAATTTTGATGCAGAATGGTAGCTACATTTCCTACGTGTCCAAATATATAATTTGACTTGATCTGCGACTTGTAGTTTTTGAGAAAATGAAGATTTGGGTGGACCGTAGAAAAGCAGTAGATTTTCTTCATCACCAATTTAAACAATTTTGATGCAGAATTGTAGCTACATTTCCTACGTGTCCAAATATATAATTTGACTTGATCTGCGACTTGTAGTTTTTGAGAAAATGAAGATTTGGGTGGACCGTAGAAAAGCAGTAGATTTTTCTTCATCACCAATTTAAACAATTTTGATGCAGAATTGTAGCTACATTTCCTACGTGTCCAAATATATTATTTGACTTGATCTGCGACTTGTAGTTTTTGAGAAAATGAAGATTTGGGTAGACCGTAAAAAAGTAGTAGATTTTTCTTCATCACCGATTTAAACAATTTTGATGCAGAATTGTAGCTACATTTCCTACGTGTCCAAATATATAATTTGACTTGATCTGCGACTTGTAGTTTTTGAGAAAATGAAGATTTGGGTGGACCGTAAAAAAGTAGTAGATTTTTCTTCATCACCGATTTGAACAATTTTGATGCAGAATTGTAGCTACATTTCCTACGTGTCCAAATATATAATTTGACTTGATCTGCGACTTGTAGTTTTTGAGAAAATGAAGGTTTGGGTAGACCGTAAAAAAGTAGTAGAATTTTTTTCATCACCGAAATAAACAAGTTTTATGCAGAATTGTAGCTACATTTACTCTGTGTCCAAATATATAATTTGACTTGATTTGCGACTTGTAGTTATTGAGAAAATGAAGATTTGGGTGGACCGTAAAAAAGTAGTAGATTTTTCTTCATCACCAATTTAAACAATTTTGATGCAGAATTGTAGCTACATTTCCTACGTGTCCAGATATATAATTTGACTTGATCTGCGACTTGTAGTTTTTGAGAAAATGAAGATTTGGGTGGACCGTAAAAAAGTAGTAGATTTTGCTTCATCACCGATTTGAACAATTTTGATGCAGAATTGTAGCTACATTTCCTATGTGTCCAAATATATAATTTGACTTGATCTGCGACTTGTAGTTTTTGAGAAAATGAAGATTTGGGTGGACCGTAAACAAGTAGTAGATTTTCTTCATCACCGATTTGAACAATTTTGATGCAGAATTGTAGCTACATTTCCTACGTGTCCAAATATATAATTTGACTTGATCTGCGACTTGTAGTTTTTGAGAAAATGAAGATTTGGGTGGACCGTAAAAAAGTAGTAGATTTTTCTTCATCACCGATTTAAACAATATTGATGCAGAATTGTAGCTACATTTCCTACGTGTCCAAATATATAATTTGACTTGATCTGCGACTTGTAGTTTTTGAGAAAATGAAGATTTGGGTGGACCGATTTGAACAATTTTGATGCAGAATTGTAGCTGCATTTCCTACGTGTCCAAATATATAATTTGACTTGATCTGCGACTTGTAGTTTTTGAGAAAATGAAGATTTGGGTGGACCGTAGAAAAGTAGTAGATTTTTCTTCATCACCAATTTAAACAATTTTGATGCAGAATTGTAGCTACATTTCCTACGTGTCCAAATATATAATTTGACTTGATCTGCGACTTGTAGTTTTTGAGAAAATGAAGATTTGGGTAGACCGTAAAAAAGTAGTAGATTTTTCTTCATCACCGATTTAAACAATTTTGATGCAGAATTGTAGCCACATTTCCTACGTGTCCAAATATATAATTTGACTTGATCTGCGACTTGCAGTTTTTGAGAAAATGAAGGTTTGGGTGGACCGTAAAAAAGTAGTAGATTTTTCTTCATCACCGATTTGAACAATTTTGATGCAGAATTGTAGCTACATTTCCTATGTGTCCAAATATATAATTTGACTTGATCTGCGACTTGTAGTTTTTGAGAAAATGAAGATTTGGGTAGAACGTAAAAAAGTAGTAGATTTTTCTTCATCACCGATTTGAACAATTTTGATGCAGAATTGTAGCTACATTTCCTACGTGTCCAAATATATAATTTGACTTGATCTGCGACTTGTAGTTTTTGAGAAAATGAAGATTTGGGTGGACCGTAAAAAAGTAGTAGATTTTTCTTCATCACCGATTTAAACAATTTTGATGCAGAATTGTAGCTACATTTCCTACGTGTCCAAATATATAATTTGACTTGATCTGCGACTTGTAGTTTTTGAGAAAGTGAAGATTTGGGTAGACCGTAAAAAAGTAGCAGATTTTTCTTCATCACCGATTTGAACAATTTTGATGCAGAATTGTAGCTACATTTCCTACGTGTCCAAATATATAATTTGACTTGATCTGCGACTTGTAGTTTTTGAGAAAATCAAGTTTTGGGTAGACCGTAAAAAAGTAGCAGATTTTTCTTCATCACCGATTTGAACAATTTTGATGCAGAATTGTAGCTACATTTCCTACGTGTCCAAATATATAATTTGACTTGATCTGCGACTTGTAGTTTTTGAGAAAATGAAGATTTGGGTAGACCGTAAAAAAGTAGTAGATTTTTCTTCATCACCGATTTAAACAATTTTGATGCAGAATTGTAGCTACATTTCCTACGTGTCCAAATATATAATTTGACTTGATCTGCGACTTGTAGTTTTTGAGAAAATGAAGATTTGGGTGGACCGTAGAAAAGTAGTAGATTTTTCTTCATCACCAATTTAAACAATTTTGATGCAGAATTGTAGCTACATTTCCTACGTGTCCAAATATATAATTTGACTTGATCTGCGACTTGTAGTTTTTGAGAAAATGAAGATTTGGGTGGACCGTAAAAAAGTAGTAGATTTTTCTTCATCACCGATTTGAACAATTTTGATGCAGAATTGTAGCTACATTTCCTATGTGTCCAAATATATAATTTGACTTGATCTGCGACTTGTAGTTTTTGAGAAAATGAAGATTTGGGTGGACCGTAAAAAAGTAGTAGATTTTTCTTCATCACCGATTTGAACAATTTTGATGCAGAATTGTAGCTACATTTCCTACGTGTCCAAATATATAATTTGACTTGATCTGCGACTTGTAGTTTTTGAGAAAATGAAGATTTGGGTGGACCGTAAAAAAGTAGTAGATTTTTCTTCATCACCAATTTAAACAATTTTGATGCAGAATTGTAGCTACATTTCCTACGTGTCCAAATATATAATTTGACTTGATCTGCGACTTGTAGTTTTTGAGAAAATGAAGATTTGGGTAGACCGTAAAAAAGTAGTAGATTTTTCTTCATCACCGATTTAAACAATTTTGATGCAGAATTGTAGCTACATTTCCTACGTGTCCAAATATATAATTTGACTTGATCTGCGACTTGTAGTTTTTGAGAAAATGAAGATTTGGGTGGACCGTAGAAAAGCAGTAGATTTTTCTTCATCACCAATTTAAACAATTTTGATGCAGAATTGTAGCTACATTTCCTACGTGTCCAAATATATAATTTGACTTGATCTGCGACTTGTAGTTTTTGAGAAAATCAAGTTTTGGGTAGACCGTAAAAAAGTAGCAGATTTTTCTTCATCACCGATTTGAACAATTTTGATGCAGAATTGTAGCTACATTTCCTACGTGTCCAAATATATAATTTGACTTGATCTGCGACTTGTAGTTTTTGAGAAAATCAAGTTTTGGGTAGACCGTAAAAAAGTAGTAGAATTTTTTTCATCACCGAAATAAACAAGTTTTATGCAGAATTGTAGCTACATTTACTCTGTGTCCAAATATATAATTTGACTTGATCTGCGACTTGTAGTTTTTGAGAAAATGAAGATTTGGGTGGACCGTAAAAAAGTAGTAGATTTTTCTTCATCACCGATTTGAACAATTTTGATGCAGAATTGTAGCTACATTTCCAATGTGTCCAAATATATAATTTGACTTGATCTGCGACTTGTAGTTTTTGAGAAAATCAAGTTTTGGGTAGACCGTAAAAAAGTAGTAGAATTTTTTTCATCACCGAAATAAACAAGTTTTATGCAGAATTGTAGCTACATTTACTCTGTGTCCAAATATATAATTTGACTTGATCTGCGACTTGTAGTTTTTGAGAAAATCAAGTTTTGGGTAGACCGTAAAAAAGTAGTAGAATTTTTTTCATCACCGAAATAAACAAGTTTTATGCAGAATTGTAGCTACATTTACTCTGTGTCCAAATATATAATTTGACTTGATCTGCGACTTGTAGTTTTGGAGAAAATGAAGATTTGGGTGGACCGTAGAAAAGTAGTAGATTTTTCTTCATCACCAATTTAAACAATTTTGATGCAGAATTGTAGCTACATTTCCTACGTGTCCAAATATATAATTTGACTTGATCTGCGACTTGTAGTTTTTGAGAAAATCAAGTTTTGGGTAGACCGTAAAAAAGTAGTAGAATTTTTTTCATCACCGAAATAAACAAGTTTTATGCAGAATTGTAGCTACATTTACTCTGTGTCCAAATATATAATTTGACTTGATCTGCGACTTGTAGTTTTTGAGAAAATGAAGATTTGGGTGGACCGTAAAAAAGTAGTAGATTTTTCTTCATCACCGATTTGAACAATTTTGATGCAGAATTGTAGCTACATTTCCTATGTGTCCAAATATATAATTTGACTTGATCTGCGACTTGTAGTTTTTGAGAAAATCAAGTTTTGGGTAGACCGTAAAAAAGTAGTAGAATTTTTTTCATCACCGAAATAAACAAGTTTTATGCAGAATTGTAGCTACATTTACTCTGTGTCCAAATATATAATTTGACTTGATCTGCGACTTGTAGTTTTTGAGAAAATCAAGTTTTGGGTAGACCGTAAAAAAGTAGTAGAATTTTTTTCATCACCGAAATAAACAAGTTTTATGCAGAATTGTAGCTACATTTACTCTGTGTCCAAATATATAATTTGACTTGATCTGCGACTTGTAGTTTTGGAGAAAATGAAGATTTGGGTGGACCGTAGAAAAGTAGTAGATTTTTTTTCATCACCGATTTAAACAATTTTGATGCAGAATTGTAGCTACATTTCCTACGTGTCCAAATATATAATTTGACTTGATCTGCGACTTGTAGTTTTTGAGAAAATGAAGATTTGGGTGGACCGTAAAAAAACAGTAGATTTTTCTTCATCACCGATTTGAACAATTTTGATGCAGAATTGTAGCTACATTTCCTATGTGTCCAAATATATAATTTGACTTGATCTGCGACTTGTAGTTTTTGAGAAAATGAAGATTTGGGTGGACCGTAAAAAAGTAGTAGATTTTTCTTCATCACCGATTTGAACAATTTTGATGCAGAATTGTAGCTACATTCACTCCGTGTCCAAATATATAATTTGACTTGATCTGCGACTTGTAGTTTTTGAGAAAATGAAGATTTGGGTGGACCGTAAAAAAGTAGTAGATTTTTCTTCATCACCGATTTAAACAATTTTGATGCAGAATTGTAGCTACATTTCCTACGTGTCCAAATATATAATTTGACTTGATCTGCGACTTGTAGTTTTTGAGAAAATGAAGATTTGGGTTTACCGATTTGAACAATTTTGATGCAGAATTGTAGCTACATTCACTCCGTGTCCAAATATATAATTTGACTTGATCTGCGACTTGTAGTTTTTGAGAAAATGAAGATTTGGGTGGACCGTAAAAAAGTAGTAGATTTTTCTTCATCACCGATTTGAACAATTTTGATGCAGAATTGTAGCTACATTTCCTATGTGTCCAAATATATAATTTGACTTGATCTGCGACTTGTAGTTTTTGAGAAAATGAAGATTTGGGTGGACCGTAAAAAAGTAGTAGATTTTTCTTCATCACCGATTTGAACAATTTTGATGCAGAATTGTAGCTACATTTCCTACGTGTCCAAATATATAATTTGACTTGATCTGCGACTTGTAGTTTTTGAGAAAATGAAGATTTGGGTGGACCGTAGAAAAGTAGTAGATTTTTCTTCATCACCAATTTAAACAATTTTGATGCAGAATTGTAGCTACATTTCCTACGTGTCCAAATATATAATTTGACTTGATCTGCGACTTGTAGTTTTTGAGAAAATGAAGATTTGGGTAGACCGTAAAAAAGTAGTAGATTTTTCTTCATCACCGATTTAAACAATTTTGATGCAGAATTGTAGCTACATTTCCTACGTGTCCAAATATATAATTTGACTTGATCTGCGACTTGTAGTTTTTGAGAAAATGAAGATTTGGGTGGACCGTAGAAAAGCAGTAGATTTTTCTTCATCACCAATTTAAACAATTTTGATGCAGAATTGTAGCTACATTTCCTACGTGTCCAAATATATAATTTGACTTGATCTGCGACTTGTAGTTTTTGAGAAAATCAAGTTTTGGGTAGACCGTAAAAAAGTAGCAGATTTTTCTTCATCACCGATTTGAACAATTTTGATGCAGAATTGTAGCTACATTTCCTACGTGTCCAAATATATAATTTGACTTGATCTGCGACTTGTAGTTTTTGAGAAAATCAAGTTTTGGGTAGACCGTAAAAAAGTAGTAGAATTTTTTTCATCACCGAAATAAACAAGTTTTATGCAGAATTGTAGCTACATTTACTCTGTGTCCAAATATATAATTTGACTTGATCTGCGACTTGTAGTTTTTGAGAAAATGAAGATTTGGGTGGACCGTAAAAAAGTAGTAGATTTTTCTTCATCACCGATTTGAACAATTTTGATGCAGAATTGTAGCTACATTTCCTATGTGTCCAAATATATAATTTGACTTGATCTGCGGCTTGTAGTTTTTGAGAAAATGAAGATTTGGGTGGACCGTAGAAAAGTAGTAGATTTTTCTTCATCACCAATTTAAACAATTTTGATGCAGAATTGTAGCTACATTTCCTACGTGTCCAAATATATAATTTGACTTGATCTGCGACTTGTAGTTTTTGAGAAAATGAAGATTTGGGTAGAACGTAAAAAAGTAGTAGATTTTTCTTCATCACCGATTTAAACAATTTTGATGCAGAATGGTAGCTACATTTCCTACGTGTCCAAATATATAATTTGACTTGATCTGCGACTTGTAGTTTTTGAGAAAATGAAGATTTGGGTGGACCGTAGAAAAGCAGTAGATTTTCTTCATCACCAATTTAAACAATTTTGATGCAGAATTGTAGCTACATTTCCTACGTGTCCAAATATATAATTTGACTTGATCTGCGACTTGTAGTTTTTGAGAAAATGAAGATTTGGGTGGACCGTAGAAAAGCAGTAGATTTTTCTTCATCACCAATTTAAACAATTTTGATGCAGAATTGTAGCTACATTTCCTACGTGTCCAAATATATTATTTGACTTGATCTGCGACTTGTAGTTTTTGAGAAAATGAAGATTTGGGTAGACCGTAAAAAAGTAGTAGATTTTTCTTCATCACCGATTTAAACAATTTTGATGCAGAATTGTAGCTACATTTCCTACGTGTCCAAATATATAATTTGACTTGATCTGCGACTTGTAGTTTTTGAGAAAATGAAGATTTGGGTGGACCGTAAAAAAGTAGTAGATTTTACTTCATCACCGATTTGAACAATTTTGATGCAGAATTGTAGCTACATTTCCTACGTGTCCAAATATATAATTTGACTTGATCTGCGACTTGTAGTTTTTGAGAAAATGAAGGTTTGGGTAGACCGTAAAAAAGTAGTAGAATTTTTTTCATCACCGAAATAAACAAGTTTTATGCAGGATTGTAGCTACATTTACTCTGTGTCCAAATATATAATTTGACTTGATCTGCGACTTGTAGTTATTGAGAAAATGAAGATTTGGGTGGACCGTAAAAAAGTAGTAGATTTTTCTTCATCACCAATTTAAACAATTTTGATGCAGAATTGTAGCTACATTTCCTACGTGTCCAAATATATAATTTGACTTGATCTGCGACTTGTAGTTTTTGAGAAAATGAAGATTTGGGTGGACCGTAAAAAAGTAGTAGATTTTTCTTCATCACCGATTTGAACAATTTTGATGCAGAATTGTAGCTACATTTCCTATGTGTCCAAATATATAATTTGACTTGATCTGCGACTTGTAGTTTTTGAGAAAATGAAGATTTGGGTGGACCGTAAACAAGTAGTAGATTTCCTTCATCACCGATTTGAACAATTTTGATGCAGAATTGTAGCTACATTTCCTACGTGTCCAAATATATAATTTGACTTGATCTGCGACTTGTAGTTTTTGAGAAAATGAAGATTTGGGTGGACCGTAAAAAAGTAGTAGATTTTTCTTCATCACCGATTTAAACAATATTGATGCAGAATTGTAGCTACATTTCCTACGTGTCCAAATATATAATTTGACTTGATCTGCGACTTGTAGTTTTTGAGAAAATGAAGATTTGGGTGGACCGATTTGAACAATTTTGATGCAGAATTGTAGCTGCATTTCCTACGTGTCCAAATATATAATTTGACTTGATCTGCGACTTGTAGTTTTTGAGAAAATGAAGATTTGGGTGGACCGTAGAAAAGTAGTAGATTTTTCTTCAGCACCAATTTAAACAATTTTGATGCAGAATTGTAGCTACATTTCCTACGTGTCCAAATATATAATTTGACTTGATCTGCGACTTGTAGTTTTTGAGAAAATGAAGATTTGGGTAGACCGTAAAAAAGTAGTAGATTTTTCTTCATCACCGATTTAAACAATTTTGATGCAGAATTGTAGCTACATTTCCTACGTGTCCAAATATATAATTTGACTTGATCTGCGACTTGCAGTTTTTGAGAAAATGAAGGTTTGGGTGGACCGTAAAAAAGTAGTAGATTTTTCTTCATCACCGATTTGAACAATTTTGATGCAGAATTGTAGCTACATTTCCTATGTGTCCAAATATATAATTTGACTTGATCTGCGACTTGTAGTTTTTGAGAAAATGAAGATTTGGGTAGAACGTAAAAAAGTAGTAGATTTTTCTTCATCACCGATTTGAACAATTTTGATGCAGAATTGTAGCTACATTTCCTACGTGTCCAAATATATAATTTGACTTGATCTGCGACTTGTAGTTTTTGAGAAAATGAAGATTTGGGTGGACCGTAAAAAAGTAGTAGATTTTTCTTCATCACCGATTTAAACAATTTTGATGCAGAATTGTAGCTACATTTCCTACGTGTCCAAATATATAATTTGACTTGATCTGCGACTTGTAGTTTTTGAGAAAGTGAAGATTTGGGTAGACCGTAAAAAAGTAGCAGATTTTTCTTCATCACCGATTTGAACAATTTTGATGCAGAATTGTAGCTACATTTCCTACGTGTCCAAATATATAATTTGACTTGATCTGCGACTTGTAGTTTTTGAGAAAATCAAGTTTTGGGTAGACCGTAAAAAAGTAGCAGATTTTTCTTCATCACCGATTTGAACAATTTTGATGCAGAATTGTAGCTACATTTCCTACGTGTCCAAATATATAATTTGACTTGATCTGCGACTTGTAGTTTTTGAGAAAATGAAGATTTGGGTAGACCGTAAAAAAGTAGTAGATTTTTCTTCATCACCGATTTAAACAATTTTGATGCAGAATTGTAGCTACATTTCCTACGTGTCCAAATATATAATTTGACTTGATCTGCGACTTGTAGTTTTTGAGAAAATGAAGATTTGGGTGGACCGTAGAAAAGTAGTAGATTTTTCTTCATCACCAATTTAAACAATTTTGATGCAGAATTGTAGCTACATTTCCTACGTGTCCAAATATATAATTTGACTTGATCTGCGACTTGTAGTTTTTGAGAAAATGAAGATTTGGGTGGACCGTAAAAAAGTAGTAGATTTTTCTTCATCACCGATTTGAACAATTTTGATGCAGAATTGTAGCTACATTTCCTATGTGTCCAAATATATAATTTGACTTGATCTGCGACTTGTAGTTTTTGAGAAAATGAAGATTTGGGTGGACCGTAAAAAAGTAGTAGATTTTTCTTCATCACCGATTTGAACAATTTTGATGCAGAATTGTAGCTACATTTCCTACGTGTCCAAATATATAATTTGACTTGATCTGCGACTTGTAGTTTTTGAGAAAATGAAGATTTGGGTGGACCGTAGAAAAGTAGTAGATTTTTCTTCATCACCAATTTAAACAATTTTGATGCAGAATTGTAGCTACATTTCCTACGTGTCCAAATATATAATTTGACTTGATCTGCGACTTGTAGTTTTTGAGAAAATGAAGATTTGGGTAGACCGTAAAAAAGTAGTAGATTTTTCTTCATCACCGATTTAAACAATTTTGATGCAGAATTGTAGCTACATTTCCTACGTGTCCAAATATATAATTTGACTTGATCTGCGACTTGTAGTTTTTGAGAAAATGAAGATTTGGGTGGACCGTAGAAAAGCAGTAGATTTTTCTTCATCACCAATTTAAACAATTTTGATGCAGAATTGTAGCTACATTTCCTACGTGTCCAAATATATAATTTGACTTGATCTGCGACTTGTAGTTTTTGAGAAAATCAAGTTTTGGGTAGACCGTAAAAAAGTAGCAGATTTTCTTCATCACCGATTTGAACAATTTTGATGCAGAATTGTAGCTACATTTCCTACGTGTCCAAATATATAATTTGACTTGATCTGCGACTTGTAGTTTTTGAGAAAATCAAGTTTTGGGTAGACCGTAAAAAAGTAGTAGAATTTTTTTCATCACCGAAATAAACAAGTTTTATGCAGAATTGTAGCTACATTTACTCTGTGTCCAAATATATAATTTGACTTGATCTGCGACTTGTAGTTTTTGAGAAAATGAAGATTTGGGTGGACCGTAAAAAAGTAGTAGATTTTTCTTCATCACCGATTTGAACAATTTTGATGCAGAATTGTAGCTACATTTCCTATGTGTCCAAATATATAATTTGACTTGATCTGCGGCTTGTAGTTTTTGAGAAAATGAAGATTTGGGTGGACCGTAGAAAAGTAGTAGATTTTTCTTCATCACCAATTTAAACAATTTTGATGCAGAATTGTAGCTACATTTCCTACGTGTCCAAATATATAATTTGACTTGATCTGCGACTTGTAGTTTTTGAGAAAATGAAGATTTGGGTAGACCGTAAAAAAGTAGTAGATTTTTCTTCATCACCGATTTAAACAATTTTGATGCAGAATTGTAGCTACATTTCCTACGTGTCCAAATATATAATTTGACTTGATCTGCGACTTGTAGTTTTTGAGAAAATGAAGATTTGGGTGGACCGTAGAAAAGCAGTAGATTTTCTTCATCACCAATTTAAACAATTTTGATGCAGAATTGTAGCTACATTTCCTACGTGTCCAAATATATAATTTGACTTGATCTGCGACTTGTAGTTTTTGAGAAAATGAAGATTTGGGTGGACCGTAGAAAAGCAGTAGATTTTCTTCATCACCAATTTGAACAATTTTGATGCAGAATTGTAGCTACATTTCCTACGTGTCCAAATATATTATTTGACTTGATCTGCGACTTGTAGTTTTTGAGAAAATGAAGATTTGGGTAGACCGTAAAAAAGTAGTAGATTTTTCTTCATCACCGATTTAAACAATTTTGATGCAGAATTGTAGCTACATTTCCTACGTGTCCAAATATATAATTTGACTTGATCTGCGACTTGTAGTTTTTGAGAAAATGAAGATTTGGGTGGACCGTAAAAAAGTAGTAGATTTTTCTTCATCACCGATTTGAACAATTTTGATGCAGAATTGTAGCTACATTTCCTACGTGTCCAAATATATAATTTGACTTGATCTGCGACTTGTAGTTTTTGAGAAAATGAAGGTTTGGGTAGACCGTAAAAAAGTAGTAGAATTTTTTTCATCACCGAAATAAACAAGTTTTATGCAGGATTGTAGCTACATTTACTCTGTGTCCAAATATATAATTTGACTTGATCTGCGACTTGTAGTTATTGAGAAAATGAAGATTTGGGTGGACCGTAGAAAAGTAGTAGATTTTTCTTCATCACCAATTTAAACAATTTTGATGCAGAATTGTAGCTACATTTCCTACGTGTCCAAATATATAATTTGACTTGATCTGCGACTTGTAGTTTTTGAGAAAATGAAGATTTGGGTAGACCGTAAAAAAGTAGTAGATTTTTCTTCATCACCGATTTAAACAATTTTGATGCAGAATTGTAGCTACATTTCCTACGTGTCCAAATATATAATTTGACTTGATCTGCGACTTGCAGTTTTTGAGAAAATGAAGGTTTGGGTGGACCGTAAAAAAGTAGTAGATTTTTCTTCATCACCGATTTGAACAATTTTGATGCAGAATTGTAGCTACATTTCCTATGTGTCCAAATATATAATTTGACTTGATCTGCGACTTGTAGTTTTTGAGAAAATGAAGATTTGGGTAGAACGTAAAAAAGTAGTAGATTTTTCTTCATCACCGATTTGAACAATTTTGATGCAGAATTGTAGCTACATTTCCTACGTGTCCAAATATATAATTTGACTTGATCTGCGACTTGTAGTTTTTGAGAAAATGAAGATTTGGGTGGACCGTAAAAAAGTAGTAGATTTTTCTTCATCACCGATTTAAACAATTTTGATGCAGAATTGTAGCTACATTTCCTACGTGTCCAAATATATAATTTGACTTGATCTGCGACTTGTAGTTTTTGAGAAAGTGAAGATTTGGGTAGACCGTAAAAAAGTAGCAGATTTTTCTTCATCACCGATTTGAACAATTTTGATGCAGAATTGTAGCTACATTTCCTACGTGTCCAAATATATAATTTGACTTGATCTGCGACTTGTAGTTTTTGAGAAAATCAAGTTTTGGGTAGACCGTAAAAAAGTAGCAGATTTTTCTTCATCACCGATTTGAACAATTTTGATGCAGAATTGTAGCTACATTTCCTACGTGTCCAAATATATAATTTGACTTGATCTGCGACTTGTAGTTTTTGAGAAAATCAAGTTTTGGGTAGACCGTAAAAAAGTAGTAGAATTTTTTTCATCACCGAAATAAACAAGTTTTATGCAGAATTGTAGCTACATTTACTCTGTGTCCAAATATATAATTTGACTTGATCTGCGACTTGTAGTTTTTGAGAAAATGAAGATTTGGGTGGACCGTAGAAAAGTAGTAGATTTTTCTTCATCACCGATTTAAACAATTTTGATGCAGAATTGTAGCTACATTTCCTACGTGTCCAAATATATAATTTGACTTGATCTGCGACTTGTAGTTTTTGAGAAAATGAAGATTTGGGTGGACCGTAGAAAAGTAGTAGATTTTTCTTCATCACCAATTTAAACAATTTTGATGCAGAATTGTAGCTGCATTTCCTACGTGTCCAAATATATAATTTGACTTGATCTGCGACTTGCAGTTTTTGAGAAAATGAAGATTTGGGTGGACCGTAGAAAAGTAGTAGATTTTTCTTCATCACCAATTTAAACAATTTTGATGCAGAATTGTAGCTACATTTCCTATGTGTCCAAATATATAATTTGACTTGATCTGCGACTTGTAGTTTTTGAGAAAATGAAGATTTGGGTGGACCGTAGAAAAGTAGTAGATTTTTCTTCATCACCAATTTAAACAATTTTGATGCAGAATTGTAGCTACATTTCCTACGTGTCCAAATATATAATTTGACTTGATCTGCGACTTGTAGTTTTTGAGAAAATGAAGATTTGGGTGGACCGATTTGAACAATTTTGATGCAGAATTGTAGCTGCATTTCCTACGTGTCCAAATATATAATTTGACTTGATCTGCGGCTTGTAGTTTTTGAGAAAATGAAGATTTGGGTGGACCGTAGAAAAGTAGTAGATTTTTCTTCATCACCAATTTAAACAATTTTGATGCAGAATTGTAGCTACATTTCCTACGTGTCCAAATATATAATTTGACTTGATCTGCGACTTGTAGTTTTTGAGAAAATGAAGATTTGGGTGGACCGTAAAAAAGTAGTAGATTTTTCTTCATCACCGATTTAAACAATTTTGATGCAGAATTGTAGCTACATTTCCTACGTGTCCAAATATATAATTTGACTTGATCTGCGACTTGTAGTTTTTGAGAAAGTGAAGATTTGGGTAGACCGTAAAAAAGTAGCAGATTTTTCTTCATCACCGATTTGAACAATTTTGATGCAGAATTGTAGCTACATTTCCTACGTGTCCAAATATATAATTTGACTTGATCTGCGACTTGTAGTTTTTGAGAAAATCAAGTTTTGGGTAGACCGTAAAAAAGTAGCAGATTTTTCTTCATCACCGATTTGAACAATTTTGATGCAGAATTGTAGCTACATTTCCTACGTGTCCAAATATATAATTTGACTTGATCTGCTACTTGTAGTTTTTGAGAAAATCAAGTTTTGGGTAGACCGTAAAAAAGTAGTAGAATTTTTTTCATCACCGAAATAAACAAGTTTTATGCAGAATTGTAGCTACATTTACTCTGTGTCCAAATATATAATTTGACTTGATCTGCGACTTGTAGTTTTTGAGAAAATGAAGATTTGGGTGGACCGTAGAAAAGTAGTAGATTTTTCTTCATCACCGATTTAAACAATTTTGATGCAGAATTGTAGCTACATTTCCTACGTGTCCAAATATATAATTTGACTTGATCTGCGACTTGTAGTTTTTGAGAAAATGAAGATTTGGGTGGACCGTAGAAAAGTAGTAGATTTTTCTTCATCACCAATTTAAACAATTTTGATGCAGAATTGTAGCTGCATTTCCTACGTGTCCAAATATATAATTTGACTTGATCTGCGACTTGCAGTTTTTGAGAAAATGAAGATTTGGGTGGACCGTAGAAAAGTAGTAGATTTTTCTTCATCACCAATTTAAACAATTTTGATGCAGAATTGTAGCTACATTTCCTATGTGTCCAAATATATAATTTGACTTGATCTGCGACTTGTAGTTTTTGAGAAAATGAAGATTTGGGTGGACCGTAGAAAAGTAGTAGATTTTTCTTCATCACCAATTTAAACAATTTTGATGCAGAATTGTAGCTACATTTCCTACGTGTCCAAATATATAATTTGACTTGATCTGCGACTTGTAGTTTTTGAGAAAATGAAGATTTGGGTGGACCGATTTGAACAATTTTGATGCAGAATTGTAGCTGCATTTCCTACGTGTCCAAATATATAATTTGACTTGATCTGCGACTTGTAGTTTTTGAGAAAATGAAGATTTGGGTGGACCGTAGAAAAGTAGTAGATTTTTCTTCATCACCAATTTAAACAATTTTGATGCAGAATTGTAGCTACATTTCCTACGTGTCCAAATATATAATTTGACTTGATCTGCGACTTGTAGTTTTTGAGAAAATGAAGGTTTGGGTGGACCGTAAAAAAGTAGTAGATTTCTCTTCATCACCGATTTGAACAATTTTGATGCAGAATTGTAGCTACATTTCCTATGTGTCCAAATATATAATTTGACTTGATCTGCGACTTGTAGTTTTTGAGAAAATGAAGATTTGGGTAGAACGTAAAAAAGTAGTAGATTTTTCTTCATCACCGATTTGAACAATTTTGATGCAGAATTGTAGCTACATTTCCTACGTGTCCAAATATATAATTTGACTTGATCTGCGACTTGTAGTTTTTGAGAAAATGAAGATTTGGGTGGACCGTAAAAAAGTAGTAGATTTTTCTTCATCACCGATTTAAACAATTTTGATGCAGAATTGTAGCTACATTTCCTACGTGTCCAAATATATAATTTGACTTGATCTGCGACTTGTAGTTTTTGAGAAAGTGAAGATTTGGGTAGACCGTAAAAAAGTAGCAGATTTTTCTTCATCACCGATTTGAACAATTTTGATGCAGAATTGTAGCTACATTTCCTACGTGTCCAAATATATAATTTGACTTGATCTGCGACTTGTAGTTTTTGAGAAAATCAAGTTTTGGGTAGACCGTAAAAAAGTAGCAGATTTTTCTTCATCACCGATTTGAACAATTTTGATGCAGAATTGTAGCTACATTTCCTACGTGTCCAAATATATAATTTGACTTGATCTGCGACTTGTAGTTTTTGAGAAAATCAAGTTTTGGGTAGACCGTAAAAAAGTAGTAGAATTTTTTTCATCACCGAAATAAACAAGTTTTATGCAGAATTGTAGCTACATTTACTATGTGTCCAAATATATAATTTGACTTGATCTGCGACTTGTAGTTTTTGAGAAAATGAAGATTTGGGTGGACCGTAGAAAAGTAGTAGATTTTTCTTCATCACCGATTTAAACAATTTTGATGCAGAATTGTAGCTACATTTCCTACGTGTCCAAATATATAATTTGACTTGATCTGCGACTTGTAGTTTTTGAGAAAATGAAGATTTGGGTGGACCGTAGAAAAGTAGTAGATTTTTCTTCATCACCAATTTAAACAATTTTGATGCAGAATTGTAGCTGCATTTCCTACGTGTCCAAATATATAATTTGACTTGATCTGCGACTTGCAGTTTTTGAGAAAATGAAGATTTGGGTGGACCGTAGAAAAGTAGTAGATTTTTCTTCATCACCAATTTAAACAATTTTGATGCAGAATTGTAGCTACATTTCCTATGTGTCCAAATATATAATTTGACTTGATCTGCGACTTGTAGTTTTTGAGAAAATGAAGATTTGGGTGGACCGTAGAAAAGTAGTAGATTTTTCTTCATCACCAATTTAAACAATTTTGATGCAGAATTGTAGCTACATTTCCTACGTGTCCAAATATATAATTTGACTTGATCTGCGACTTGTAGTTTTTGAGAAAATGAAGATTTGGGTAGACCGTAAAAAAGTAGTAGATTTTTCTTCATCACCAATTTAAACAATTTTGATGCAGAATTGTAGCTGCATTTCCTACGTGTCCAAATATATAATTTGACTTGATCTGCGACTTGCAGTTTTTGAGAAAATGAAGATTTGGGTGGACCGTAGAAAAGTAGTAGATTTTTCTTCATCACCAATTTAAACAATTTTGATGCAGAATTGTAGCTACATTTCCTATGTGTCCAAATATATAATTTGACTTGATCTGCGACTTGTAGTTTTTGAGAAAATGAAGATTTGGGTGGACCGTAGAAAAGTAGTAGATTTTTCTTCATCACCAATTTAAACAATTTTGATGCAGAATTGTAGCTACATTTCCTACGTGTCCAAATATATAATTTGACTTGATCTGCGACTTGTAGTTTTTGAGAAAATGAAGATTTGGGTAGACCGTAAAAAAGTAGTAGATTTTTCTTCATCACCGATTTAAACAATTTTGATGCAGAATTGTAGCTACATTTCCTACGTGTCCAAATATATAATTTGACTTGATCTGCGACTTGTAGTTTTTGAGAAAATCAAGTTTTGGGTAGACCGTAAAAAAGTAGCAGATTCTTCTTCATCACCGATTTGAACAATTTTGATGCAGAATTGTAGCTACATTTCCTACGTGTCCAAATATATAATTTGACTTGATCTGCGACTTGTAGTTTTTGAGAAAATCAAGTTTTGGGTAGACCGTAAAAAAGTAGTAGAATTTTTTTCATCACCGAAATAAACAAGTTTTATGCAGAATTGTAGCTACATTTACTCTGTGTCCAAATATATAATTTGACTTGATCTGCGACTTGTAGTTTTTGAGAAAATGAAGATTTGGGTGGACCGTAGAAAAGTAGTAGATTTTTCTTCATCACCGATTTAAACAATTTTGATGCAGAATTGTAGCTACATTTCCTACGTGTCCAAATATATAATTTGACTTGATCTGCGACTTGTAGTTTTTGAGAAAATGAAGATTTGGGTGGACCGTAGAAAAGTAGTAGATTTTTCTTCATCACCAATTTAAACAATTTTGATGCAGAATTGTAGCTGCATTTCCTACGTGTCCAAATATATAATTTGACTTGATCTGCGACTTGCAGTTTTTGAGAAAATGAAGATTTGGGTGGACCGTAGAAAAGTAGTAGATTTTTCTTCATCACCAATTTAAACAATTTTGATGCAGAATTGTAGCTACATTTCCTATGTGTCCAAATATATAATTTGACTTGATCTGCGACTTGTAGTTTTTGAGAAAATGAAGATTTGGGTGGACCGTAGAAAAGTAGTAGATTTTTCTTCATCACCAATTTAAACAATTTTGATGCAGAATTGTAGCTACATTTCCTACGTGTCCAAATATATAATTTGACTTGATCTGCGACTTGTAGTTTTTGAGAAAATGAAGATTTGGGTGGACCGATTTGAACAATTTTGATGCAGAATTGTAGCTGCATTTCCTACGTGTCCAAATATATAATTTGACTTGATCTGCGGCTTGTAGTTTTTGAGAAAATGAAGATTTGGGTGGACCGTAGAAAAGTAGTAGATTTTTCTTCATCACCAATTTAAACAATTTTGATGCAGAATTGTAGCTACATTTCCTACGTGTCCAAATATATAATTTGACTTGATCTGCGACTTGTAGTTTTTGAGAAAATGAAGATTTGGGTGGACCGTAAAAAAGTAGTAGATTTTTCTTCATCACCGATTTAAACAATTTTGATGCAGAATTGTAGCTACATTTCCTACGTGTCCAAATATATAATTTGACTTGATCTGCGACTTGTAGTTTTTGAGAAAGTGAAGATTTGGGTAGACCGTAAAAAGTAGCAGATTTTTCTTCATCACCGATTTGAACAATTTTGATGCAGAATTGTAGCTACATTTCCTACGTGTCCAAATATATAATTTGACTTGATCTGCGACTTGTAGTTTTTGAGAAAATCAAGTTTTGGGTAGACCGTAAAAAAGTAGCAGATTTTTCTTCATCACCGATTTGAACAATTTTGATGCAGAATTGTAGCTACATTTCCTACGTGTCCAAATATATAATTTGACTTGATCTGCGACTTGTAGTTTTTGAGAAAATCAAGTTTTGGGTAGACCGTAAAAAAGTAGTAGAATTTTTTTCATCACCGAAATAAACAAGTTTTATGCAGAATTGTAGCTACATTTACTCTGTGTCCAAATATATAATTTGACTTGATCTGCGACTTGTAGTTTTTGAGAAAATGAAGATTTGGGTGGACCGTAGAAAAGTAGTAGATTTTTCTTCATCACCGATTTAAACAATTTTGATGCAGAATTGTAGCTACATTTCCTACGTGTCCAAATATATAATTTGACTTGATCTGCGACTTGTAGTTTTTGAGAAAATGAAGATTTGGGTGGACCGTAGAAAAGTAGTAGATTTTTCTTCATCACCAATTTAAACAATTTTGATGCAGAATTGTAGCTGCATTTCCTACGTGTCCAAATATATAATTTGACTTGATCTGCGACTTGCAGTTTTTGAGAAAATGAAGATTTGGGTGGACCGTAGAAAAGTAGTAGATTTTTCTTCATCACCAATTTAAACAATTTTGATGCAGAATTGTAGCTACATTTCCTATGTGTCCAAATATATAATTTGACTTGATCTGCGACTTGTAGTTTTTGAGAAAATGAAGATTTGGGTGGACCGTAGAAAAGTAGTAGATTTTTCTTCATCACCAATTTAAACAATTTTGATGCAGAATTGTAGCTACATTTCCTACGTGTCCAAATATATAATTTGACTTGATCTGCGACTTGTAGTTTTTGAGAAAATGAAGATTTGGGTGGACCGATTTGAACAATTTTGATGCAGAATTGTAGCTGCATTTCCTACGTGTCCAAATATATAATTTGACTTGATCTGCGACTTGTAGTTTTTGAGAAAATGAAGATTTGGGTGGACCGTAGAAAAGTAGTAGATTTTTCTTCATCACCAATTTAAACAATTTTGATGCAGAATTGTAGCTACATTTCCTACGTGTCCAAATATATAATTTGACTTGATCTGCGACTTGTAGTTTTTGAGAAAATGAAGGTTTGGGTGGACCGTAAAAAAGTAGTAGATTTTTCTTCATCACCGATTTGAACAATTTTGATGCAGAATTGTAGCTACATTTCCTATGTGTCCAAATATATAATTTGACTTGATCTGCGACTTGTAGTTTTTGAGAAAATGAAGATTTGGGTAGAACGTAAAAAAGTAGTAGATTTTTCTTCATCACCGATTTGAACAATTTTGATGCAGAATTGTAGCTACATTTCCTACGTGTCCAAATATATAATTTGACTTGATCTGCGACTTGTAGTTTTTGAGAAAATGAAGATTTGGGTGGACCGTAAAAAAGTAGTAGATTTTTCTTCATCACCGATTTAAACAATTTTGATGCAGAATTGTAGCTACATTTCCTACGTGTCCAAATATATAATTTGACTTGATCTGCGACTTGTAGTTTTTGAGAAAGTGAAGATTTGGGTAGACCGTAAAAAAGTAGCAGATTTTTCTTCATCACCGATTTGAACAATTTTGATGCAGAATTGTAGCTACATTTCCTACGTGTCCAAATATATAATTTGACTTGATCTGCGACTTGTAGTTTTTGAGAAAATCAAGTTTTGGGTAGACCGTAAAAAAGTAGCAGATTTTTCTTCATCACCGATTTGAACAATTTTGATGCAGAATTGTAGCTACATTTCCTACGTGTCCAAATATATAATTTGACTTGATCTGCGACTTGTAGTTTTTGAGAAAATCAAGTTTTGGGTAGACCGTAAAAAAGTAGTAGAATTTTTTTCATCACCGAAATAAACAAGTTTTATGCAGAATTGTAGCTACATTTACTCTGTGTCCAAATATATAATTTGACTTGATCTGCGACTTGTAGTTTTTGAGAAAATGAAGATTTGGGTGGACCGTAGAAAAGTAGTAGATTTTTCTTCATCACCGATTTAAACAATTTTGATGCAGAATTGTAGCTACATTTCCTACGTGTCCAAATATATAATTTGACTTGATCTGCGACTTGTAGTTTTTGAGAAAATGAAGATTTGGGTGGACCGTAGAAAAGTAGTAGATTTTTCTTCATCACCAATTTAAACAATTTTGATGCAGAATTGTAGCTGCATTTCCTACGTGTCCAAATATATAATTTGACTTGATCTGCGACTTGCAGTTTTTGAGAAAATGAAGATTTGGGTGGACCGTAGAAAAGTAGTAGATTTTTCTTCATCACCAATTTAAACAATTTTGATGCAGAATTGTAGCTACATTTCCTATGTGTCCAAATATATAATTTGACTTGATCTGCGACTTGTAGTTTTTGAGAAAATGAAGATTTGGGTGGACCGTAGAAAAGTAGTAGATTTTTCTTCATCACCAATTTAAACAATTTTGATGCAGAATTGTAGCTACATTTCCTACGTGTCCAAATATATAATTTGACTTGATCTGCGACTTGTAGTTTTTGAGAAAATGAAGATTTGGGTAGACCGTAAAAAAGTAGTAGATTTTTCTTCATCACCAATTTAAACAATTTTGATGCAGAATTGTAGCTGCATTTCCTACGTGTCCAAATATATAATTTGACTTGATCTGCGACTTGCAGTTTTTGAGAAAATGAAGATTTGGGTGGACCGTAGAAAAGTAGTAGATTTTTCTTCATCACCAATTTAAACAATTTTGATGCAGAATTGTAGCTACATTTCCTATGTGTCCAAATATATAATTTGACTTGATCTGCGACTTGTAGTTTTTGAGAAAATGAAGATTTGGGTGGACCGTAGAAAAGTAGTAGATTTTTCTTCATCACCAATTTAAACAATTTTGATGCAGAATTGTAGCTACATTTCCTACGTGTCCAAATATATAATTTGACTTGATCTGCGACTTGTAGTTTTTGAGAAAATGAAGATTTGGGTAGACCGTAAAAAAGTAGTAGATTTTTCTTCATCACCGATTTAAACAATTTTGATGCAGAATTGTAGCTACATTTCCTACGTGTCCAAATATATAATTTGACTTGATCTGCGACTTGTAGTTATTGAGAAAATGAAGATTTGGGTGGACCGTAAAAAAGTAGTAGATTTTTCTTCATCACCGATTTGAACAATTTTGATGCAGAATTGTAGCTACATTTCCTACGAGTCCAAATATATAATTTGACTTGATCTGCGACTTGCAGTTTTTGAGAAAATCAAGTTTTGGGTAGACCGTAAAAAAGTAGTAGAATTTTTTTCATCACCGAAATAAACAAGTTTTATGCAGGATTGTAGCTACATTTACTCTGTGTCCAAATATATAATTTGACTTGATCTGCGACTTGTAGTTTTTGAGAAAATGAAGATTTGGGTGGACCGTAGAAAAGTAGTAGATTTTTCTTCATCACCGATTTAAACAATTTTGATGCAGAATTGTAGCTACATTTCCTACGTGTCCAAATATATAATTTGACTTGATCTGCGACTTGTAGTTTTTGAGAAAATGAAGATTTGGGTGGACCGTAGAAAAGTAGTAGATTTTTCTTCATCACCAATTTAAACAATTTTGATGCAGAATTGTAGCTACATTTCCTACGTGTCCAAATATATAATTTGACTTGATCTGCGACTTGTAGTTTTTGAGAAAATGAAGATTTGGGTGGACCGTAAAAAAGTAGTAGATTTTTCTTCATCACCGATTTGAACAATTTTGATGCAGAATTGTAGCTACATTTCCCATGTGTCCAAATATATAATTTGACTTGATCTGCGACTTGTAGTTTTTGAGAAAATGAAGATTTGGGTGGACCGGAAACAAGTAGTAGATTTTTCTTCATCACCGATTTGAACAATTTTGATGCAGAATTGTAGCTACATTTCCTACGTGTCCAAATATATAATTTGACTTGATCTGCGACTTGTAGTTTTTGAGAAAATGAAGATTTGGGTGGACCGTAAAAAAGTAGTAGATTTTTCTTCATCACCGATTTAAACAATTTTGATGCAGAATTGTAGCTACATTTCCTACGTGTCCAAATATATAATTTGACTTGATCTGCGACTTGTAGTTTTTGAGAAAGTGAATATTTGGGTAGACCGTAAAAAAGTAGCAGATTTTTCTTCATCACCGATTTGAACAATTTTGATGCAGAATTGTAGCTACATTTCCTACGTGTCCAAATATATAATTTGACTTGATCTGCGACTTGTAGTTTTTGAGAAAATGAAGGTTTGGGTGGACCGTAAAAAAGTAGCAGATTTTTCTTCATCACCGATTTGAACAATTTTGATGCAGAATTGTAGCTACATTTCCTACGTGTCCAAATATATAATTTGACTTGATCTGCGACTTGTAGTTTTTGAGAAAATGAAGATTTGGGTGGACCGTAAAAAAGTAGTAGATTTTTCTTCATCACCGATTTGAACAATTTTGATGCAGAATTGTAGCTACATTTCCCATGTGTCCAAATATATAATTTGACTTGATCTGCGACTTGTAGTTTTTGAGAAAATGAAGATTTGGGTGGACCGGAAACAAGTAGTAGATTTTTCTTCATCACCGATTTGAACAATTTTGATGCAGAATTGTAGCTACATTTCCTACGTGTCCAAATATATAATTTGACTTGATCTGCGACTTGTAGTTTTTGAGAAAATGAAGATTTGGGTGGACCGTAAAAAAGTAGTAGATTTTTCTTCATCACCGATTTAAACAATTTTGATGCAGAATTGTAGCTACATTTCCTACGTGTCCAAATATATAATTTGACTTGATCTGCGACTTGTAGTTTTTGAGAAAATGAAGATTTGGGTGGACCGTAAAAAAGGAGTAGATTTTTCTTCATCACCGATTTAAACAATTTTGATGCAGAATTGTAGCTACATTTCCTACGTGTCCAAATATATAATTTGACTTGATCTGCGACTTGTAGTTTTTGAGAAAATGAAGATTTGGGTGGACCGATTTGAACAATTTTGATGCAGAATTGTAGCTGCATTTCCTACGTGTCCAAATATATAATTTGACTTGATCTGCGACTTGTAGTTTTTGAGAAAATGAAGATTTGGGTGGACCGTAGAAAAGTAGTAGATTTTTCTTCATCACCAATTTAAACAATTTTGATGCAGAATTGTAGCTACATTTCCTACGTGTCCAAATATATAATTTGACTTGATCTGCGACTTGTAGTTTTTGAGAAAATCAAGATTTGGGTAGACCGTAAAAAAGTAGTAGATTTTTCTTCATCACCGATTTAAACAATTTTGATGCAGAATTGTAGCTACATTTCCTACGTGTCCAAATATATAATTTGACTTGATCTGCGACTTGTAGTTTTTGAGAAAATGAAGGTTTGGGTGGACCGTAAAAAAGTAGTAGATTTTTCTTCATCACCGATTTGAACAATTTTGATGCAGAATTGTAGCTACATTTCCTATGTGTGTAAATATATAATTTGACTTGATCTGCGACTTGTAGTTTTTGAGAAAATGAAGATTTGGGTAGAACGTAAAAAAGTAGTAGATTTTTCTTCATCACCGATTTGAACAATTTTGATGCAGAATTGTAGCTACATTTCCTACGTGTCCAAATATATAATTTGACTTGATCTGCGACTTGTAGTTTTTGAGAAAATGAAGATTTGGGTGGACCGTAAAAAAGTAGTAGATTTTTCTTCATCACCGATTTAAACAATTTTGATGCAGAATTGTAGCTACATTTCCTACGTGTCCAAATATATAATTTGACTTGATCTGCGACTTGTAGTTTTTGAGAAAGTGAATATTTGGGTAGACCGTAAAAAAGTAGCAGATTTTTCTTCATCACCGATTTGAACAATTTTGATGCAGAATTGTAGCTACATTTCCTACGTGTCCAAATATATAATTTGACTTGATCTGCGACTTGTAGTTTTTGAGAAAATCAAGTTTTGGGTAGACCGTAAAAAAGTAGCAGATTTTTCTTCATCACCGATTTGAACATTTCCTACGTGTCCAAATATATAATTTGACTTGATCTGCGACTTGTAGTTTTTGAGAAAATCAAGTTTTGGGTAGACCGTAAAAAAGTAGTAGAATTTTTTTCATCACCGAAATAAACAAGTTTTATGCAGAATTGTAGCTACATTTACTCTGTGTCCAAATATATAATTTGACTTGATCTGCGACTTGTAGTTTTTGAGAAAATGAAGATTTGGGTGGACCGTAGAAAAGTAGTAGAATTTTCTTCATCACCGATTTAAACAATTTTGATGCAGAATTGTAGCTACATTTCCTACGTGTCCAAATATATAATTTGACTTGATCTGCGACTTGTAGTTTTTGAGAAAATGAAGATTTGGGTGGACCGTAGAAAAGTAGTAGATTTTTCTTCATCACCAATTTAAACAATTTTGATGCAGAATTGTAGCTACATTTCCTACGTGTCCAAATATATAATTTGACTTGATCTGCGACTTGTAGTTTTTGAGAAAATGAAGATTTGGGTGGACCGTAAAAAAGTAGTAGATTTTTCTTCATCACCGATTTGAACAATTTTGATGCAGAATTGTAGCTACATTGCCTATGTGTCCAAATATATAATTTGACTTGATCTGCGACTTGTAGTTTTTGAGAAAATGAAGATTTGGGTGGACCGTAAAAAAGTAGTAGATTTTTCTTCATCACCGATTTGAACAATTTTGATGCAGAATTGTAGCTACATTTCCTACGTGTCCAAGTATATAATTTGACATGATCTGCGACTTGTAGTTTTTGAGAAAATGAAGATTTGGGTGGACCGATTTGAACAATTTTGATGCAGAATTGTAGCTGCATTTCCTACGTGTCCAAATATATAATTTGACTTGATCTGCGACTTGTAGTTTTTGAGAAAATGAAGATTTGGGTAGACCGTAAAAAAGTAGTAGATTTTTCTTCATCACCGATTTAAACAATTTTGATGCAGAATTGTAGCTACATTTCCTACGTATCCAAATATATAATTTGACTTGATCTGCGACTTGTAGTTTTTGAGAAAATGAAGATTTGGGTGGACCGTAGAAAAGTAGTAGATTTTTCTTCATCACCAATTTAAACAATTTTGATGCAGAATTGTAGCTACATTTCCTACGTGTCCAAATATATAATTTGACTTGATCTGCGACTTGTAGTTTTTGAGAAAATGAAGATTTGGGTAGACCGTAAAAAAGTAGTAGATTTTTCTTCATCACCGATTTAAACAATTTTGATGCAGAATTGTAGCTACATTTCCTACGTGTCCAAATATATAATTTGACTTGATCTGCGACTTGTAGTTTTTGAGAAAATGAAGATTTGGGTGGACCGTAGAAAAGCAGTAGATTTTTCTTCATCACCAATTTAAACAATTTTGATGCAGAATTGTAGCTACATTTCCTACGTGTCCAAATATATTATTTGACTTGATCTGCGACTTGTAGTTTTTGAGAAAATGAGGATTTGGGTAGACCGTAAAAAAGTAGTAGATTTTTCTTCATCACCGATTTAAACAATTTTGATGCAGAATTGTAGCTACATTTCCTACGTGTCCAAATATATAATTTGACTTGATCTGCGACTTGTAGTTATTGAGAAAATGAAGATTTGGGTGGACCGTAAAAAAGTAGTAGATTTTTCTTCATCACCGATTTGAACAATTTTGATGCAGAATTGTAGCTACATTTCCTACGAGTCCAAATATATAATTTGACTTGATCTGCGACTTGCAGTTTTTGAGAAAATCAAGTTTTGGGTAGACCGTAAAAAATTAGTAGAATTTTTTTCATCACCGAAATAAACAAGTTTTATGCAGGATTGTAGCTACATTTACTCTGTGTCCAAATGTATAATTTGACTTGATCTGCGACTTGTAGTTTTTGAGAAAATGAAGATTTGGGTGGACCGTAAAAAAGTAGTAGATTTTTCTTCATCACCGATTTGAACAATTTTGATGCAGAATTGTAGTTACATTTCCTATGTGTCCAAATATATAATTTGACTTGATCTGCGACTTGTAGTTTTTGAGAAAATGAAGATTTGGGTGGACCGTAAAAAAGTAGTAGATTTTTCTTCATCACCGATTTAAACAATTTTGATGCAGAATTGTAGCTACATTTCCTACGTGTCCAAATATATAATTTGACATGATCTGCGACTTGTAGTTTTTGAGGAAATGAAGATTTGGGTGGACCGATTTGAACAATTTTGATGCAGAATTGTAGCTACATTTCCTATGTGTCCAAATATATAATTTGACTTGATCTGCGACTTGTAGTTTTTGAGAAAATGAAGATTTGGGTGGACCGTAAAAAAGTAGTAGATTTTTCTTCATCACCGATTTAAACAATTTTGATGCAGAATTGTAGCTACATTTCCTACGTATCCAAATATATAATTTGACTTGATCTGCGACTTGTAGTTTTTGAGAAAATGAAGATTTGGGTGGACCGTAGAAAAGTAGTAGATTTTTCTTCATCACCAATTTAAACAATTTTGATGCAGAATTGTAGCTACATTTCCTACGTGTCCAAATATATAATTTGACTTGATCTGCGACTTGTAGTTTTTGAGAAAATGAAGATTTGGGTAGACCGTAAAAAAGTAGTAGATTTTTCTTCATCACCGATTTAAACAATTTTGATGCAGAATTGTAGCTACATTTCCTACGTGTCCAAATATATAATTTGACTTGATCTGCGACTTGTAGTTTTTGAGAAAATGAAGATTTGGGTGGACCGTAGAAAAGCAGTAGATGTTTCTTCATCACCAATTTAAACAATTTTGATGCAGAATTGTAGCTACATTTCCTACGTGTCCAAATATATTATTTGACTTGATCTGCGACTTGTAGTTTTTGAGAAAATGAAGATTTGGGTAGACCGTAAAAAAGTAGTAGATTTTTCTTCATCACCGATTTAAACAATTTTGATGCAGAATTGTAGCTACATTTCCTACGTGTCCAAATATATAATTTGACTTGATCTGCGACTTGTAGTTATTGAGAAAATGAAGATTTGGGTGGACCGTAAAAAAGTAGTAGATTTTTCTTCATCACCGATTTGAACAATTTTGATGCAGAATTGTAGCTACATTTCCTACGAGTCCAAATATATAATTTGACTTGATCTGCGACTTGCAGTTTTTAAGAAAATCAAGTTTTGGGTAGACCGTAAAAAATTAGTAGAATTTTTTTCATCACCGAAATAAACAAGTTTTATGCAGGATTGTAGCTACATTTACTCTGTGTCCAAATATATAATTTGACTTGATCTGCGACTTGTAGTTTTTGAGAAAATGAAGATTTGGGTGGACCGTAGAAAAGTAGTAGATTTTTCTTCATCACCGATTTAAACAATTTTGATGCAGAATTGTAGCTACATTTCCTACGTGTCCAAATATATAATTTGACTTGATCTGCGACTTGTAGTTTTTGAGAAAATGAAGATTTGGGTGGACCGTAGAAAAGTAGTAGATTTTTCTTCATCACCAATTTAAACAATTTTGATGCAGAATTGTAGCTACATTTCCTACGTGTCCAAATATATAATTTGACTTGATCTGCGACTTGTAGTTTTTGAGAAAATGAAGATTTGAGTGGACCGTAAAAAAGTAGTAGATTTTTCTTCATCACCGATTTGAACAATTTTGATGCAGAATTGTAGCTACATTTCCCATGTGTCCAAATATATAATTTGACTTGATCTGCGACTTGTAGTTTTTGAGAAAATGAAGATTTGAGTGGACCGTAAACAAGTAGTAGATTTTTCTTCATCACCGATTTGAACAATTTTGATGCAGAATTGTAGCTACATTTCCTACGTGTCCAAATATATAATTTGACTTGATCTGCGACTTGTAGTTTTTGAGAAAATGAAGATTTGGGTGGACCGTAAAAAAGTAGTAGATTTTTCTTCATCACCGATTTAAACAATTTTGATGCAGAATTGTAGCTACATTTCCTACGTGTCCAAATATATAATTTGACTTGATCTGCGACTTGTAGTTTTTGAGAAAATGAAGATTTGGGTGGACCGATTTGAACAATTTTGATGCAGAATTGTAGCTGCATTTCCTACGTGTCCAAATATATAATTTGACTTGATCTGCGACTTGTAGTTTTTGAGAAAATGAAGATTTGGGTGGACCGTAGAAAAGTAGTAGATTTTTCTTCATCACCAATTTAAACAATTTTGATGCAGAATTGTAGCTACATTTCCTACGTGTCCAAATATATAATGTGACTTGATCTGCGACTTGTAGTTTTTGAGAAAATGAAGATTTGGGTAGACCGTAAAAAAGTAGTAGATTTTTCTTCATCACCGATTTAAACAATTTTGATGCAGAATTGTAGCTACATTTCCTACGTGTCCAAATATATAATTTGACTTGATCTGCGACTTGTAGTTTTTGAGAAAATGAAGGTTTGGGTGGACCGTAAAAAAGTAGTAGATTTTTCTTCATCACCGATTTGAACAATTTTGATGCAGAATTGTAGCTACATTTCCTACGTGTCCAAATATATAATTTGACTTGATCTGCGACTTGTAGTTTTTGAGAAAGTGAATATTTGGGTAGACCGTAAAAAAGTAGCAGATTTTTCTTCATCACCGATTTGAACAATTTTGATGCAGAATTGTAGCTACATTTCCTACGTGTCCAAATATATAATTTGACTTGATCTGCGACTTGTAGTTTTTGAGAAAATGAAGATTTGGGTGGACCGTAAAAAAGTAGTAGATTTTTCTTCATCACCGATTTAAACAATTTTGATGCAGAATTGTAGCTACATTTCCTACGTGTCCAAATATATAATTTGACTTGATCTGCGACTTGTAGTTTTTGAGAAAGTGAATATTTGGGTAGACCGTAAAAAAGTAGCAGATTTTTCTTCATCACCGATTTGAACAATTTTGATGCAGAATTGTAGCTACATTTCCTACGTGTCCAAATATATAATTTGACTTGATCTGCGACTTGTAGTTTTTGAGAAAATCAAGTTTTGGGTAGACCGTAAAAAAGTAGCAGATTTTTCTTCATCACCGATTTGAACAATTTTGATGCAGAATTGTAGCTATATTTCCTACGTGTCCAAATATATAATTTGACTTGATCTGCGACTTGTAGTTTTTGAGAAAATCAAGTTTTGGGTAGACCGTAAAAAAGTAGTAGAATTTTTTTCATCACCGAAATAAACAAGTTTTATGCAGAATTGTAGCTACATTTACTCTGTGTCCAAATATATAATTTGACTTGATCTGCGACTTGTAGTTTTTGAGAAAATGAAGATTTGGGTAGACCGTAAAAAAGTAGTAGATTTTTCTTCATCACCGATTTAAACAATTTTGATGCAGAATTGTAGCTACATTTCCTACGTATCCAAATATATAATTTGACTTGATCTGCGACTTGTAGTTTTTGAGAAAATGAAGATTTGGGTGGACCGTAGAAAAGTAGTAGATTTTTCTTCATCACCAATTTAAACAATTTTGATGCAGAATTGTAGCTACATTTCCTACGTGTCCAAATATATAATTTGACTTGATCTGCGACTTGTAGTTTTTGAGAAAATGAAGATTTGGGTAGACCGTAAAAAAGTAGTAGATTTTTCTTCATCACCGATTTAAACAATTTTGATGCAGAATTGTAGCTACATTTCCTACGTGTCCAAATATATAATTTGACTTGATCTGCGACTTGTAGTTTTTGAGAAAATGAAGATTTGGGTGGACCGTAGAAAAGCAGTAGATTTTTCTTCATCACCAATTTAAACAATTTTGATGCAGAATTGTAGCTACATTTCCTACGTGTCCAAATATATTATTTGACTTGATCTGCGACTTGTAGTTTTTGAGAAAATGAAGATTTGGGTAGACCGTAAAAAAGTAGTAGATTTTTCTTCATCACCGATTTAAACAATTTTGATGCAGAATTGTAGCTACATTTCCTACGTGTCCAAATATATAATTTGACTTGATCTGCGACTTGTAGTTATTGAGAAAATGAAGATTTGGGTGGACCGTAAAAAAGTAGTAGATTTTTCTTCATCACCGATTTGAACAATTTTGATGCAGAATTGTAGCTACATTTCCTACGAGTCCAAATATATAATTTGACTTGATCTGCGACTTGCAGTTTTTGAGAAAATCAAGTTTTGGGTAGACCGTAAAAAATTAGTAGAATTTTTTTCATCACCGAAATAAACAAGTTTTATGCAGGATTGTAGCTACATTTACTCTGTGTCCAAATATATAATTTGACTTGATCTGCGACTTGTAGTTTTTGAGAAAATGAAGATTTGGGTGGACCGTAAAAAAGTAGTAGATTTTTCTTCATCACCGATTTGAACAATTTTGATGCAGAATTGTAGCTACATTTCCTATGTGTCCAAATATATAATTTGACTTGATCTGCGACTTGTAGTTTTTGAGAAAATGAAGATTTGGGTGGACCGTAAAAAAGTAGTAGATTTTTCTTCATCACCGATTTAAACAATTTTGATGCAGAATTGTAGCTACATTTCCTACGTGTCCAAATATATAATTTGACATGATCTGCGACTTGTAGTTTTTGAGGAAATGAAGATTTGGGTGGACCGATTTGAACAATTTTGATGCAGAATTGTAGCTACATTTCCTACGTGTCCAAATATATAATTTGACTTGATCTGCGACTTGTAGTTTTTGAGAAAATGAAGATTTGGGTGGACCGTAGAAAAGTAGTAGATTTTTCTTCATCACCAATTTAAACAATTTTGATGCAGAATTGTAGCTACATTTCCTACGTGTCCAAATATATAATTTGACTTGATCTGCGACTTGTAGTTTTTGAGAAAATGAAGATTTGGGTAGACCGTAAAAAAGTAGTAGATTTTTCTTCATCACCGATTTAAACAATTTTGATGCAGAATTGTAGCTACATTTCCTACGTGTCCAAATATATAATTTGACTTGATCTGCGACTTGTAGTTTTTGAGAAAATGAAGATTTGGGTGGACCGTAGAAAAGCAGTAGATGTTTCTTCATCACCAATTTAAACAATTTTGATGCAGAATTGTAGCTACATTTCCTACGTGTCCAAATATATTATTTGACTTGATCTGCGACTTGTAGTTTTTGAGAAAATGAAGATTTGGGTAGACCGTAAAAAAGTAGTAGATTTTTCTTCATCACCGATTTAAACAATTTTGATGCAGAATTGTAGCTACATTTCCTACGTGTCCAAATATATAATTTGACTTGATCTGCGACTTGTAGTTATTGAGAAAATGAAGATTTGGGTGGACCGTAAAAAAGTAGTAGATTTTTCTTCATCACCGATTTGAACAATTTTGATGCAGAATTGTAGCTACATTTCCTACGAGTCCAAATATATAATATGACTTGATCTGCGACTTGCAGTTTTTAAGAAAATCAAGTTTTGGGTAGACCGTAAAAAATTAGTAGAATTTTTTTCATCACCGAAATAAACAAGTTTTATGCAGGATTGTAGCTACATTTACTCTGTGTCCAAATATATAATTTGACTTGATCTGCGACTTGTAGTTTTTGAGAAAATGAAGATTTGGGTGGACCGTAGAAAAGTAGTAGATTTTTCTTCATCACCGATTTAAACAATTTTGATGCAGAATTGTAGCTACATTTCCTACGTGTCCAAATATATAATTTGACTTGATCTGCGACTTGTAGTTTTTGAGAAAATGAAGATTTGGGTGGACCGTAGAAAAGTAGTAGATTTTTCTTCATCGCCAATTTAAACAATTTTGATGCAGAATTGTAGCTACATTTCCTACGTGTCCAAATATATAATTTGACTTGATCTGCGACTTGTAGTTTTTGAGAAAATGAAGATTTGAGTGGACCGTAAAAAAGTAGTAGATTTTTCTTCATCACCGATTTGAACAATTTTGATGCAGAATTGTAGCTACATTTCCCATGTGTCCAAATATATAATTTGACTTGATCTGCGACTTGTAGTTTTTGAGAAAATGAAGATTTGGGTGGACCGTAAACAAGTAGTAGATTTTTCTTCATCACCGATTTGAACAATTTTGATGCAGAATTGTAGCTACATTTCCTACGTGTCCAAATATATAATTTGACTTGATCTGCGACTTGTAGTTTTTGAGAAAATGAAGATTTGGGTGGACCGTAAAAAAGTAGTAGATTTTTCTTCATCACCGATTTAAACAATTTTGATGCAGAATTGTAGCTACATTTCCTACGTGTCCAAATATATAATTTGACTTGATCTGCGACTTGTAGTTTTTGAGAAAATGAAGATTTGGGTGGACCGATTTGAACAATTTTGATGCAGAATTGTAGCTGCATTTCCTACGTGTCCAAATATATAATTCGACTTGATCTGCGACTTGTAGTTTTTGAGAAAATGAAGATTTGGGTGGACCGTAGAAAAGTAGTAGATTTTTCTTCATCACCAATTTAAACAATTTTGATGCAGAATTGTAGCTACATTTCCTACGTGTCCAAATATATAATGTGACTTGATCTGCGACTTGTAGTTTTTGAGAAAATGAAGATTTGGGTAGACCGTAAAAAAGTAGTAGATTTTTCTTCATCACCGATTTAAACAATTTTGATGCAGAATTGTAGCTACATTTCCTACGTGTCCAAATATATAATTTGACTTGATCTGCGACTTGTAGTTTTTGAGAAAATGAAGGTTTGGGTGGACCGTAAAAAAGTAGTAGATTTTTCTTCATCACCGATTTGAACAATTTTGATGCAGAATTGTAGCTACATTTCCTACGTGTCCAAATATATAATTTGACTTGATCTGCGACTTGTAGTTTTTGAGAAAGTGAATATTTGGGTAGACCGTAAAAAAGTAGCAGATTTTTCTTCATCACCGATTTGAACAATTTTGATGCAGAATTGTAGCTACATTTCCTATGTGTCCAAATATATAATTTGACTTGATCTGCGACTTGTAGTTTTTGAGAAAATGAAGATTTGGGTGGACCGTAAAAAAGTAGTAGATTTTTCTTCATCACCGATTTAAACAATTTTGATGCAGAATTGTAGCTACATTTCCTACGTGTCCAAATATATAATTTGACTTGATCTGCGACTTGTAGTTTTTGAGAAAGTGAATATTTGGGTAGACCGTAAAAAAGTAGCAGATTTTTCTTCATCACCGATTTGAACAATTTTGATGCAGAATTGTAGCTACATTTCCTACGTGTCCAAATATATAATTTGACTTGATCTGCGACTTGTAGTTTTTGAGAAAATCAAGTTTTGGGTAGACCGTAAAAAAGTAGCAGATTTTTCTTCATCACCGATTTGAACAATTTTGATGCAGAATTGTAGCTATATTTCCTACGTGTCCAAATATATAATTTGACTTGATCTGCGACTTGTAGTTTTTGAGAAAATCAAGTTTTGGGTAGACCGTAAAAAAGTAGTAGAATTTTTTTCATCACCGAAATAAACAAGTTTTATGCAGAATTGTAGCTACATTTACTCTGTGTCCAAATATATAATTTGACTTGATCTGCGACTTGTAGTTTTTGAGAAAATGAAGATTTGGGTGGACCGTAGAAAAGTAGTAGATTTTTCTTCATCACCGATTTAAACAATTTTGATGCAGAATTGTAGCTACATTTCCTACGTGTCCAAATATATAATTTGACTTGATCTGCGACTTGTAGTTTTTGAGAAAATGAAGATTTGGGTGGACCGTAGAAAAGTAGTAGATTTTTCTTCATCACCAATTTAAACAATTTTGATGCAGAATTGTAGCTACATTTCCTACGAGTCCAAATATATAATTTGACTTGATCTGCGACTTGTAGTTTTTGAGAAAATGAAGATTTGGGTGGACCGTAAAAAAGTAGTAGATTTTTCTTCATCACCGATTTGAACAATTTTGATGCAGAATTGTAGCTACATTTCCTATGTGTCCAAATATATAATTTGACTTGATCTGCGACTTGTAGTTTTTGAGAAAATGAAGATTTGTTTATACCGATTTGAACAATTTTGATGCAGAATTGTAGCTGCATTTCCTACGTGTCCAAATATATAATTTGACTTGATCTGCGACTTGTAGTTTTTGAGAAAATGAAGATTTGGGTAGACCGTAAAAAAGTAGTAGATTTTTCTTCATCACCGATATAAACAATTTTGATGCAGAATTGTAGCTACATTTCCTACGTGTCCAAATATATAATTTGACTTGATCTGCGACTTGTAGTTTTTGAGAAAATGAAGATTTGGGTGGACCGTAAAAAAGTAGTAGATTTTTCTTCATCACCGATTTGAACAATTTTGATGCAGAATTGTAGCTACATTTCCTATGTGTCCAAATATATAATTTGACTTGATCTGCGACTTGTAGTTTTTGAGAAAATGAAGATTTGGGTATACCGATTTGAACAATTTTGATGCAGAATTGTAGCTGCATTTCCTACGTGTCCAAATATATAATTTGACTTGATCTGCGACTTGTAGTTTTTGAGAAAATGAAGATTTGGGTAGACCGTAAAAAAGTAGTAGATTTTTCTTCATCACCGATTTAAACAATTTTGATGCAGAATTGTAGCTACATTTCCTACGTGTAGAAATATATAATTTGACTTGATCTGCGACTTGTAGTTTTTGAGAAAATGAAGATTTGGGTGGACCGTAGAAAAGTAGTAGATTTTTCTTCATCACCAATTTAAACAATTTTGATGCAGAATTGTAGCTACATTTCCTACGTGTCCAAATATATAATTTGACTTGATCTGCGACTTGTAGTTTTTGAGAAAATGAAGATTTGGGTAGACCGTAGAAAAGTAGTAGATTTTTCTTCATCACCGATTTAAACAATTTTGATGCAGAATTGTAGCTACATTTCCTACGTGTCCAAATATATAATTTGACTTGATCTGCGACTTGTAGTTTTTGAGAAAATGAAGATTTGGGTGGACCGTAGAAAAGCAGTAGATTTTTCTTCATCACCAATTTAAACAATTTTGATGCAGAATTGTAGCTACATTTCCTACGTGTCCAAATATATTATTTGACTTGATCTGCGACTTGTAGTTTTTGAGAAAATGAAGATTTGGGTAGACCGTAAAAAAGTAGTAGATTTTTCTTCATCACCGATTTAAACAATTTTGATGCAGAATTGTAGCTACATTTCCTACGTGTCCAAATATATAATTTGACTTGATCTGCGACTTGTAGTTATTGAGAAAATGAAGATTTGGGTGGACCGTAAAAAAGTAGTAGATTTTTCTTCATCACCGATTTGAACAATTTTGATGCAGAATTGTAGCTACATTTCCTACGTGTCCAAATATATAATTTGACTTGATCTGCGACTTGTAGTTTTTGAGAAAATCAAGTTTTGGGTAGACCGTAAAAAAGTAGTAGAATTTTTTTCATCACCGAAATAAACAAGTTTTATGCAGAATTGTAGCTACATTTCCTATGTGTCCAAATATATAATTTGACTTGATCTGCGACTTGTAGTTTTTGAGAAAATGAAGATTTGGGTGGACCGTAGAAAAGCAGTAGATTTTTCTTCATCACCAATTTAAACAATTTTGATGCAGAATTGTAGCTACATTTCCTACGTGTCCAAATATATAATTTGACTTGATCTGCGACTTGTAGTTTTTGAGAAAATCAAGTTTTGGGTAGACCGTAAAAAAGTAGTAGAATTTTTTTTATCACCGAAATAAACAAGTTTTATGCAGAATTGTAGCTACATTTACTCTGTGTCCAAATATATAATTTGACTTGATCTGCGACTTGTAGTTTTTGAGAAAATGAAGATTTGGGTGGACCGTAGAAAAGTAGTAGATTTTTCTTCATCACCGATTTGAACAATTTTGATGCAGAATTGTAGCTACATTTCCTACGTGTCCAAATATATAATTTGACTTGATCTGCGACTTGTAGTTTTTGAGAAAATCAAGTTTTGGGTAGACCGTAAAAAAGTAGTAGAATTTTTTTCATCACCGAAATAAACAAGTTTTATGCAGAATTGTAGCTACATTTACTCTGTGTCCAAATATATAATTTGACTTGATCTGCGACTTGTAGTTTTTGAGAAAATGAAGATTTGGGTGGACCGTAGAAAAGTAGTAGATTTTTCTTCATCACCGATTTGAACAATTTTGATGCAGAATTGTAGCTACATTTCCTACGTGTCCAAATATATAATTTGACTTGATCTGCGACTTGTAGTTATTGAGAAAATGAAGATTTGGGTGGACCGTAAAAAAGTAGTAGATTTTTCTTCATCACCGATTTGAACAATTTTGATGCAGAATTGTAGCTACATTTCCTACGTGTCCAAATATATAATTTGACTTGATCTGCGACTTGTAGTTTTTGAGAAAATCAAGTTTTGGGTAGACCGTAAAAAAGTAGTAGAATTTTTTTCATCACCGAAATAAACAAGTTTTATGCAGAATTGTAGCTACATTTCCTATGTGTCCAAATATATAATTTGACTTGATCTGCGACTTGTAGTTTTTGAGAAAATGAAGATTTGGGTGGACCGTAGAAAAGTAGTAGAATTTTCTTCATCACCGATTTAAACAATTTTGATGCAGAATTGTAGCTACATTTCCTACGTGTCCAAATATATAATTTGACTTGATCTGCGACTTGTAGTTTTTGAGAAAATGAAGATTTGGGTGGACCGTAGAAAAGTAGTAGATTTTTCTTCATCACCAATTTAAACAATTTTGATGCAGAATTGTAGCTACATTTCCTACGTGTCCAAATATATAATTTGACTTGATCTGCGACTTGTAGTTTTTGAGAAAATGAAGATTTGGGTGGACCGTAAAAAAGTAGTAGATTTTTCTTCATCACCGATTTGAACAATTTTGATGCAGAATTGTAGCTACATTTCCTATGTGTCCAAATATATAATTTGACTTGATCTGCGACTTGTAGTTTTTGAGAAAATGAAGATTTGGGTGGACCGTAAAAAAGTAGTAGATTTTTCTTCATCACCGATTTAAACAATTTTGATGCAGAATTGTAGCTACATTTCCTACGTGTCCAAATATATAATTTGACTTGATCTGCGACTTGTAGTTTTTGAGAAAATCAAGTTTTGGGTAGACCGTAAAAAAGTAGTAGAATTTTTTTCATCACCGAAATAAACAAGTTTTATGCAGAATTGTAGCTACATTTACTCTGTGTCCAAATATATAATTTGACTTGATCTGCGACTTGTAGTTTTTGAGAAAATGAAGATTTGGGTGGACCGTAGAAAAGTAGTAGATTTTTCTTCATCACCGATTTAAACAATTTTGATGCAGAATTGTAGCTACATTTCCTACGTGTCCAAATATATAATTTGACTTGATCTGCGACTTGTAGTTTTTGAGAAAATGAAGATTTGGGTGGACCGTAGAAAAGTAGTAGATTTTTCTTCATCACCAATTTAAACAATTTTGATGCAGAATTGTAGCTACATTTCCTACGTGTCCAAATATATAATTTGACTTGATCTGCGACTTGTAGTTTTTGAGAAAATGAAGATTTGGGTAGACCGTAGAAAAGTAGTAGATTTTTCTTCATCACCGATTTAAACAATTTTGATGCAGAATTGTAGCTACATTTCCTACGTGTCCAAATATATAATTTGACTTGATCTGCGACTTGTAGTTTTTGAGAAAATGAAGATTTGGGTGGACCGTAGAAAAGCAGTAGATTTTTCTTCATCACCAATTTAAACAATTTTGATGCAGAATTGTAGCTACATTTCCTACGTGTCCAAATATATTATTTGACTTGATCTGCGACTTGTAGTTTTTGAGAAAATGAAGATTTGGGTAGACCGTAAAAAAGTAGTAGATTTTTCTTCATCACCAATTTAAACAATTTTGATGCAGAATTGTAGCTACATTTCCTACGTGTCCAAATATATAATTTGACTTGATCTGCGACTTGTAGTTTTTGAGAAAATGAAGATTTGGGTGGACCGTAGAAAAGTAGTAGATTTTTCTTCATCACCGATTTGAACAATTTTGATGCAGAATTGTAGCTACATTTCCTACGTGTCCAAATATATAATTTGACTTGATCTGCGACTTGTAGTTATTGAGAAAATGAAGATTTGGGTGGACCGTAAAAAAGTAGTAGATTTTTCTTCATCACCGATTTGAACAATTTTGATGCAGAATTGTAGCTACATTTCCTACGTGTCCAAATATATAATTTGACTTGATCTGCGACTTGTAGTTTTTGAGAAAATCAAGTTTTGGGTAGACCGTAAAAAAGTAGTAGAATTTTTTTCATCACCGAAATAAACAAGTTTTATGCAGAATTGTAGCTACATTTCCTATGTGTCCAAATATATAATTTGACTTGATCTGCGACTTGTAGTTTTTGAGAAAATGAAGATTTGGGTGGACCGTAGAAAAGTAGTAGAATTTTCTTCATCACCGATTTAAACAATTTTGATGCAGAATTGTAGCTACATTTCCTACGTGTCCAAATATATAATTTGACTTGATCTGCGACTTGTAGTTTTTGAGAAAATGAAGATTTGGGTGGACCGTAGAAAAGTAGTAGATTTTTCTTCATCACCAATTTAAACAATTTTGATGCAGAATTGTAGCTACATTTCCTACGTGTCCAAATATATAATTTGACTTGATCTGCGACTTGTAGTTTTTGAGAAAATGAAGATTTGGGTGGACCGTAAAAAAGTAGTAGATTTTTCTTCATCACCGATTTGAACAATTTTGATGCAGAATTGTAGCTACATTTCCTATGTGTCCAAATATATAATTTGACTTGATCTGCGACTTGTAGTTTTTGAGAAAATGAAGATTTGGGTGGACCGTAAAAAAGTAGTAGATTTTTCTTCATCACCGATTTAAACAATTTTGATGCAGAATTGTAGCTACATTTCCTACGTGTCCAAATATATAATTTGACTTGATCTGCGACTTGTAGTTTTTGAGAAAATCAAGTTTTGGGTAGACCGTAAAAAAGTAGTAGAATTTTTTTCATCACCGAAATAAACAAGTTTTATGCAGAATTGTAGCTACATTTACTCTGTGTCCAAATATATAATTTGACTTGATCTGCGACTTGTAGTTTTTGAGAAAATGAAGATTTGGGTGGACCGTAGAAAAGTAGTAGATTTTTCTTCATCACCGATTTGAACAATTTTGATGCAGAATTGTAGCTACATTTCCTACGTGTCCAAATATATAATTTGACTTGATCTGCGACTTGTAGTTTTTGAGAAAATGAAGATTTGGGTGGACCGTAGAAAAGTAGTAGATTTTTCTTCATCACCAATTTAAACAATTTTGATGCAGAATTGTAGCTACATTTCCTACGTGTCCAAATATATAATTTGACTTGATCTGCGACTTGTAGTTTTTGAGAAAATGAAGATTTGGGTAGACCGTAGAAAAGTAGTAGATTTTTCTTCATCACCGATTTAAACAATTTTGATGCAGAATTGTAGCTACATTTCCTACGTGTCCAAATATATAATTTGACTTGATCTGCGACTTGTAGTTTTTGAGAAAATGAAGATTTGGGTGGACCGTAGAAAAGCAGTAGATTTTTCTTCATCACCAATTTAAACAATTTTGATGCAGAATTGTAGCTACATTTCCTACGTGTCCAAATATATTATTTGACTTGATCTGCGACTTGTAGTTTTTGAGAAAATGAAGATTTGGGTAGACCGTAAAAAAGTAGTAGATTTTTCTTCATCACCGATTTAAACAATTTTGATGCAGAATTGTAGCTACATTTCCTACGTGTCCAAATATATAATTTGACTTGATCTGCGACTTGTAGTTATTGAGAAAATGAAGATTTGGGTGGACCGTAAAAAAGTAGTAGATTTTTCTTCATCACCGATTTGAACAATTTTGATGCAGAAGTGTAGCTACATTTCCTACGTGTCCAAATATATAATTTGACTTGATCTGCGACTTGTAGTTTTTGAGAAAATCAAGTTTTGGGTAGACCGTAAAAAAGTAGTAGAATTTTTTTCATCACCGAAATAAACAAGTTTTATGCAGAATTGTAGCTACATTTCCTATGTGTCCAAATATATAATTTGACTTGATCTGCGACTTGTAGTTTTTGAGAAAATGAAGATTTGGGTGGACCGTAGAAAAGTAGTAGATTTTTCTTCATCACCGATTTACACAATTTTGATGCAGAATTGTAGCTACATTTCCTACGTGTCCAAATATATAATTTGACTTGATCTGCGACTTGTAGTTTTTGAGAAAATCAAGTTTTGGGTAGACCGTAAAAAAGTAGTAGAATTTTTTTCATCACCGAAATAAACAAGTTTTATGCAGAATTGTAGCTACATTTACTCTGTGTCCAAATATATAATTTGACTTGATCTGCGACTTGTAGTTTTTGAGAAAATGAAGTTTTGGGTGGACCGTAGAAAAGTAGTAGATTTTTCTTCATCACCGATTTAAACAATTTTGATGCAGAATTGTAGCTACATTTCCTACGTGTCCAAATATATAATTTGACTTGATCTGCGACTTCTAGTTTTTGAGAAAATGAAGATTTGGGTGGACCGTAGAAAAGTAGTAGATTTTTCTTCATCACCAATTTAAACAATTTTGATGCAGAATTGTAGCTACATTTCCTACGTGTCCAAATATATAATTTGACTTGATCTGCGACTTGTAGTTTTTGAGAAAATGAAGATTTGGGTGGACCGTAAAAAAGTAGTAGATTTTTCTTCATCACCGATTTGAACAATTTTGATGCAGAATTGTAGCTACATTTCCTATGTGTCCAAATATATAATTTGACTTGATCTGCGACTTGTAGTTTTTGAGAAAATGAAGATTTGGGTGGACCGTAAAAAAGTAGTAGATTTTTCTTCATCACCGATTTGAACAATTTTGATACAGAATTGTAGCTACATTTCCTACGTGTCCAAATATATAATTTGACTTGATCTGCGACTTGTAGTTTTTGAGAAAATGAAGATTTGGGTATACCGATTTGAACAATTTTGATGCAGAATTGTAGCTGCATTTCCTACGTGTCCAAATATATAATTTGACTTGATCTGCGACTTGTAGTTTTTGAGAAAATGAAGATTTGGGTAGACCGTAAAAAAGTAGTAGATTTTTGTTCATCACCGATTTAAACAATTTTGATGCAGAATTGTAGCTACATTTCCTACGTGTCCAAATATATAATTTGACTTGATCTGCGACTTGTAGTTTTTGAGAAAATGAAGATTTGGGTGGACCGTAGAAAAGTAGTAGATTTTTCTTCATCACCAATTTAAACAATTTTGATGCAGAATTGTAGCTACATTTCCTACGTGTCCAAATATATAATTTGACTTGATCTGCGACTTGTAGTTTTTGAGAAAATGAAGATTTGGGTAGACCGTAGAAAAGTAGTAGATTTTTCTTCATCACCGATTTAAACAATTTTGATGCAGAATTGTAGCTACATTTCCTACGTGTCCAAATATATAATTTGACTTGATCTGCGACTTGTAGTTTTTGAGAAAATGAAGATTTGGGTGGACCGTAGAAAAGCAGTAGATTTTTCTTCATCACCAATTTAAACAATTTTGATGCAGAATTGTAGCTACATTTCCTACGTGTCCAAATATATTATTTGACTTGATCTGCGACTTGTAGTTTTTGAGAAAATGAAGATTTGGGTAGACCGTAAAAAAGTAGTAGATTTTTCTTCATCACCGATTTAAACAATTTTGATGCAGAATTGTAGCTACATTTCCTACGTGTCCAAATATATAATTTGACTTGATCTGCGACTTGTAGTTATTGAGAAAATGAAGATTTGGGTGGACCGTAAAAAAGTAGTAGATTTTTCTTCATCACCGATTTGAACAATTTTGATGCAGAATTGTAGCTACATTTCCTACGTGTCCAAATATATAATTTGACTTGATCTGCGACTTGTAGTTTTTGAGAAAATCAAGTTTTGGGTAGACCGTAAAAAAGTAGTAGAATTTTTTTCATCACCGAAATAAACAAGTTTTATGCAGAATTGTAGCTACATTTCCTATGTGTCCAAATATATAATTTGACTTGATCTGCGACTTGTAGTTTTTGAGAAAATGAAGATTTGGGTGGACCGTAGAAAAGTAGTAGATTTTTCTTCATCACCGATTTAAACAATTTTGATGCAGAATTGTAGCTACATTTCCTACGTGTCCAAATATATAATTTGACTTGATCTGCGACTTGTAGTTTTTGAGAAAATCAAGTTTTGGGTAGACCGTAAAAAAGTAGTAGAATTTTTTTTATCACCGAAATAAACAAGTTTTATGCAGAATTGTAGCTACATTTACTCTGTGTCCAAATATATAATTTGACTTGATCTGCGACTTGTAGTTTTTGAGAAAATGAAGATTTGGGTGGACCGTAGAAAAGTAGTAGATTTTTCTTCATCACCGATTTGAACAATTTTGATGCAGAATTGTAGCTACATTTCCTACGTGTCCAAATATATAATTTGACTTGATCTGCGACTTGTAGTTTTTGAGAAAATCAAGTTTTGGGTAGACCGTAAAAAAGTAGTAGAATTTTTTTCATCACCGAAATAAACAAGTTTTATGCAGAATTGTAGCTACATTTACTCTGTGTCCAAATATATAATTTGACTTGATCTGCGACTTGTAGTTTTTGAGAAAATGAAGATTTGGGTGGACCGTAGAAAAGTAGTAGATTTTTCTTCATCACCGATTTGAACAATTTTGATGCAGAATTGTAGCTACATTTCCTACGTGTCCAAATATATAATTTGACTTGATCTGCGACTTGTAGTTATTGAGAAAATGAAGATTTGGGTGGACCGTAAAAAAGTAGTAGATTTTTCTTCATCACCGATTTGAACAATTTTGATGCAGAATTGTAGCTACATTTCCTACGTGTCCAAATATATAATTTGACTTGATCTGCGACTTGTAGTTTTTGAGAAAATCAAGTTTTGGGTAGACCGTAAAAAAGTAGTAGAATTTTTTTCATCACCGAAATAAACAAGTTTTATGCAGAATTGTAGCTACATTTCCTATGTGTCCAAATATATAATTTGACTTGATCTGCGACTTGTAGTTTTTGAGAAAATGAAGATTTGGGTGGACCGTAGAAAAGTAGTAGAATTTTCTTCATCACCGATTTAAACAATTTTGATGCAGAATTGTAGCTACATTTCCTACGTGTCCAAATATATAATTTGACTTGATCTGCGACTTGTAGTTTTTGAGAAAATGAAGATTTGGGTGGACCGTAGAAAAGTAGTAGATTTTTCTTCATCACCAATTTAAACAATTTTGATGCAGAATTGTAGCTACATTTCCTACGTGTCCAAATATATAATTTGACTTGATCTGCGACTTGTAGTTTTTGAGAAAATGAAGATTTGGGTGGACCGTAAAAAAGTAGTAGATTTTTCTTCATCACCGATTTGAACAATTTTGATGCAGAATTGTAGCTACATTTCCTATGTGTCCAAATATATAATTTGACTTGATCTGCGACTTGTAGTTTTTGAGAAAATGAAGATTTGGGTGGACCGTAAAAAAGTAGTAGATTTTTCTTCATCACCGATTTAAACAATTTTGATGCAGAATTGTAGCTACATTTCCTACGTGTCCAAATATATAATTTGACTTGATCTGCGACTTGTAGTTTTTGAGAAAATCAAGTTTTGGGTAGACCGTAAAAAAGTAGTAGAATTTTTTTCATCACCGAAATAAACAAGTTTTATGCAGAATTGTAGCTACATTTACTCTGTGTCCAAATATATAATTTGACTTGATCTGCGACTTGTAGTTTTTGGGAAAATGAAGATTTGGGTGGACCGTAGAAAAGTAGTACATTTTTCTTCATCACCGATTTAAACAATTTTGATGCAGAATTGTAGCTACATTTCCTACGTGTCCAAATATATAATTTGACTTGATCTGCGACTTGTAGTTTTTGAGAAAATGAAGATTTGGGTGGACCGTAGAAAAGTAGTAGATTTTTCTTCATCACCAATTTAAACAATTTTGATGCAGAATTGTAGCTACATTTCCTACGTGTCCAAATATATAATTTGACTTGATCTGCGACTTGTAGTTTTTGAGAAAATGAAGATTTGGGTAGACCGTAGAAAAGTAGTAGATTTTTCTTCATCACCGATTTAAACAATTTTGATGCAGAATTGTAGCTACATTTCCTACGTGTCCAAATATATAATTTGACTTGATCTGCGACTTGTAGTTTTTGAGAAAATGAAGATTTGGGTGGACCGTAGAAAAGCAGTAGATTTTTCTTCATCACCAATTTAAACAATTTTGATGCAGAATTGTAGCTACATTTCCTACGTGTCCAAATATATTATTTGACTTGATCTGCGACTTGTAGTTTTTGAGAAAATGAAGATTTGGGTAGACCGTAAAAAAGTAGTAGATTTTTCTTCATCACCGATTTAAACAATTTTGATGCAGAATTGTAGCTACATTTCCTACGTGTCCAAATATATAATTTGACTTGATCTGCGACTTGTAGTTATTGAGAAAATGAAGATTTGGGTGGACCGTAAAAAAGTAGTAGATTTTTCTTCATCACCGATTTGAACAATTTTGATGCAGAATTGTAGCTACATTTCCTACGTGTCCAAATATATAATTTGACTTGATCTGCGACTTGTAGTTTTTGAGAAAATCAAGTTTTGGGTAGACCGTAAAAAAGTAGTAGAATTTTTTTCATCACCGAAATAAACAAGTTTTATGCAGAATTGTAGCTACATTTCCTACGTGTCCAAATATATAATTTGACTTGATCTGCGACTTCTAGTTTTTGAGAAAATGAAGATTTGGGTGGACCGTAGAAAAGTAGTAGATTTTTCTTCATCACCAATTTAAACAATTTTGATGCAGAATTGTAGCTACATTTCCTACGTGTCCAAATATATAATTTGACTTGATCTGCGACTTGTAGTTTTTGAGAAAATGAAGATTTGGGTGGACCGTAAAAAAGTAGTAGATTTTTCTTCATCACCGATTTGAACAATTTTGATGCAGAATTGTAGCTACATTTCCTATGTGTCCAAATATATAATTTGACTTGATCTGCGACTTGTAGTTTTTGAGAAAATGAAGATTTGGGTGGACCGTAAAAAAGTAGTAGATTTTTCTTCATCACCGATTTGAACAATTTTGATGCAGAATTGTAGCTACATTTCCTACGTGTCCAAATATATAATTTGACTTGATCTGCGACTTGTAGTTTTTGAGAAAATGAAGATTTGGGTATACCGATTTGAACAATTTTGATGCAGAATTGTAGCTGCATTTCCTACGTGTCCAAATATATAATTTGACTTGATCTGCGACTTGTAGTTTTTGAGAAAATGAAGATTTGGGTATACCGATTTGAACAATTTTGATGCAGAATTGTAGCTACATTTCCTACGTGTCCAAATATATAATTTGACTTGATCTGCGACTTGTAGTTTTTGAGAAAATCAAGTTTTGGGTAGACCGTAAAAAAGTAGTAGAATTTTTTTCATCACCGAAATAAACAAGTTTTATGCAGAATTGTAGCTACATTTACTCTGTGTCCAAATATATAATTTGACTTGATCTGCGACTTGTAGTTTTTGAGAAAATGAAGATTTGGGTGGACCGTAGAAAAGTAGTACATTTTTCTTCATCACCGATTTAAACAATTTTGATGCAGAATTGTAGCTACATTTCCTACGTGTCCAAATATATAATTTGACTTGATCTGCGACTTGTAGTTTTTGAGAAAATGAAGATTTGGGTGGACCGTAGAAAAGTAGTAGATTTTTCTTCATCACCAATTTAAACAATTTTGATGCAGAATTGTAGCTACATTTCCTACGTGTCCAAATATATAATTTGACTTGATCTGCGACTTGTAGTTTTTGAGAAAATGAAGATTTGGGTAGACCGTAGAAAAGTAGTAGATTTTTCTTCATCACCGATTTAAACAATTTTGATGCAGAATTGTAGCTACATTTCCTACGTGTCCAAATATATAATTTGACTTGATCTGCGACTTGTAGTTTTTGAGAAAATGAAGATTTGGGTGGACCGTAGAAAAGCAGTAGATTTTTCTTCATCACCAATTTAAACAATTTTGATGCAGAATTGTAGCTACATTTCCTACGTGTCCAAATATATTATTTGACTTGATCTGCGACTTGTAGTTTTTGAGAAAATGAAGATTTGGGTAGACCGTAAAAAAGTAGTAGATTTTTCTTCATCACCGATTTAAACAATTTTGATGCAGAACTGTAGCTACATTTCCTACGTGTCCAAATATATAATTTGACTTGATCTGCGACTTGTAGTTATTGAGAAAATGAAGATTTGGGTGGACCGTAAAAAAGTAGTAGATTTTTCTTCATCACCGATTTGAACAATTTTGATGCAGAATTGTAGCTACATTTCCTACGTGTCCAAATATATAATTTGACTTGATCTGCGACTTGTAGTTTTTGAGAAAATCAAGTTTTGGGTAGACCGTAAAAAAGTAGTAGAATTTTTTTCATCACCGAAATAAACAAGTTTTATGCAGAATTGTAGCTACATTTCCTACGTGTCCAAATATATAATTTGACTTGATCTGCGACTTCTAGTTTTTGAGAAAATGAAGATTTGGGTGGACCGTAGAAAAGTAGTAGATTTTTCTTCATCACCAATTTAAACAATTTTGATGCAGAATTGTAGCTACATTTCCTACGTGTCCAAATATATAATTTGACTTGATCTGCGACTTGTAGTTTTTGAGAAAATGAAGATTTGGGTGGACCGTAAAAAAGTAGTAGATTTTTCTTCATCACCGATTTGAACAATTTTGATGCAGAATTGTAGCTACATTTCCTATGTGTCCAAATATATAATTTGACTTGATCTGCGACTTGTAGTTTTTGAGAAAATGAAGATTTGGGTGGACCGTAAAAAAGTAGTAGATTTTTCTTCATCACCGATTTGAACAATTTTGATGCAGAATTGTAGCTACATTTCCTACGTGTCCAAATATATAATTTGACTTGATCTGCGACTTGTAGTTTTTGAGAAAATGAAGATTTGGGTATACCGATTTGAACAATTTTGATGCAGAATTGTAGCTGCATTTCCTACGTGTCCAAATATATAATTTGACTTGATCTGCGACTTGTAGTTTTTGAGAAAATGAAGATTTGGGTAGACCGTAAAAAAGTAGTAGATTTTTCTTCATCACCGATTTAAACAATTTTGATGCAGAATTGTAGCTACATTTCCTACGTGTCCAAATATATAATTTGACTTGATCTGCGACTTGTAGTTTTTGAGAAAATGAAGATTTGGGTGGACCGTAGAAAAGTAGTAGATTTTTCTTCATCACCAATTTAAACAATTTTGATGCAGAATTGTAGCTACATTTCCTACGTGTCCAAATATATAATTTGACTTGATCAGCGACTTGTAGTTTTTGAGAAAATGAAGATTTGGGTAGACCGTAGAAAAGTAGTAGATTTTTCTTCATCACCGATTTAAACAATTTTGATGCAGAATTGTAGCTACATTTCCTACGTGTCCAAATATATAATTTGACTTGATCTGCGACTTGTAGTTTTTGAGAAAATGAAGATTTGGGTGGACCGTAGAAAAGCAGTAGATTTTTCTTCATCACCAATTTAAACAATTTTGATGCAGAATTGTAGCTACATTTCCTACGTGTCCAAATATATTATTTGACTTGATCTGCGACTTGTAGTTTTTGAGAAAATGAGGATTTGGGTAGACCGTAAAAAAGTAGTAGATTTTTCTTCATCACCGATTTAAACAATTTTGATGCAGAATTGTAGCTACATTTCCTACGTGTCCAAATATATAATTTGACTTGATCTGCGACTTGTAGTTATTGAGAAAATGAAGATTTGGGTGGACCGTAAAAAAGTAGTAGATTTTTCTTCATCACCGATTTGAACAATTTTGATGCAGAATTGTAGCTACATTTCCTACGTGTCCAAATATATAATTTGACTTGATCTGCGACTTGTAGTTTTTGAGAAAATCAAGTTTTGGGTAGACCGTAAAAAAGTAGTAGAATTTTTTTCATCACCGAAATAAACAAGTTTTATGCAGAATTGTAGCTACATTTCCTATGTGTCCAAATATATAATTTGACTTGATCTGCGACTTGTAGTTTTTGAGAAAATGAAGATTTGGGTGGACCGTAGAAAAGTAGTAGATTTTTCTTCATCACCGATTTAAACAATTTTGATGCAGAATTGTAGCTACATTTCCTACGTGTCCAAATATATAATTTGACTTGATCTGCGACTTGTAGTTTTTGAGAAAATGAAGATTTGGGTGGACCGTAGAAAAGTAGTCGATTTTTCTTCATCACCAATTTAAACAATTTTGATGCAGAATTGTAGCTACATTTCCTACGTGTCCAAATATATAATTTGACTTGATCTGCGACTTGTAGTTTTTGAGAAAATGAAGATTTGGGTGGACCGATTTGAACAATTTTGATGCAGAATTGTAGCTGCATTTCCTACGTGTCCAAATATATAATTTGACTTGATCTGCGACTTGTAGTTTTTGAGAAAATGAAGATTTGGGTAGACCGTAAAAAAGTAGTAGATTTTTCTTCATCACCGATTTAAACAATTTTGATGCAGAATTGTAGCTACATTTCCTACGTGGTTAAATATATAATTTGACTTGATCTGCGACTTATAGTTTTTGAGAAAATGAAGATTTGGGTGGACCGTAAAAAAGTAGTAGATTTTTCTTCATCACCGATTTGAACAATTTTGATGCAGAATTGTAGCTACATTTCCTACGTGTCCAAATATATAATTTGACTTGATCTGCGACTTGTAGTTTTTGAGAAAATCAAGATTTGGGTAGACCGTAAAAAAGTAGTAGAATTTTTTTCATCACCGAAATAAACAAGTTTTATGCAGAATTGTAGCTACATTTCCTATGTGTCCAAATATATAATTTGACTTGATCTGCGACTTGTAGTTTTTGAGAAAATGAAGATTTGGGTGGACCGTAGAAAAGTAGTAGATTTTTCTTCATCACCGATTTACACAATTTTGATGCAGAATTGTAGCTACATTTCCTACGTGTCCAAATATATAATTTGACTTGATCTGCGACTTGTAGTTTTTGAGAAAATCAAGTTTTGGGTAGACCGTAAAAAAGTAGTAGAATTTTTTTCATCACCGAAATAAACAAGTTTTATGCAGAATTGTAGCTACATTTACTCTGTGTCCAAATATATAATTTGACTTGATCTGCGACTTGTAGTTTTTGAGAAAATGAAGATTTGGGTGGACCGTAGAAAAGTAGTAGATTTTTCTTCATCACCGATTTAAACAATTTTGATGCAGAATTGTAGCTACATTTCCTACGTGTCCAAATATATAATTTGACTTGATCTGCGACTTCTAGTTTTTGAGAAAATGAAGATTTGGGTGGACCGTAGAAAAGTAGTAGATTTTTCTTCATCACCAATTTAAACAATTTTGATGCAGAATTGTAGCTACATTTCCTACGTGTCCAAATATATAATTTGACTTGATCTGCGACTTGTAGTTTTTGAGAAAATGAAGATTTGGGTGGACCGTAAAAAAGTAGTAGATTTTTCTTCATCACCGATTTGAACAATTTTGATGCAGAATTGTAGCTACATTTCCTATGTGTCCAAATATATAATTTGACTTGATCTGCGACTTGTAGTTTTTGAGAAAATGAAGATTTGGGTGGACCGTAAAAAAGTAGTAGATTTTTCTTCATCACCGATTTGAACAATTTTGATACAGAATTGTAGCTACATTTCCTACGTGTCCAAATATATAATTTGACTTGATCTGCGACTTGTAGTTTTTGAGAAAATGAAGATTTGGGTATACCGATTTGAACAATTTTGATGCAGAATTGTAGCTGCATTTCCTACGTGTCCAAATATATAATTTGACTTGATCTGCGACTTGTAGTTTTTGAGAAAATGAAGATTTGGGTAGACCGTAAAAAAGTAGTAGATTTTTGTTCATCACCGATTTAAACAATTTTGATGCAGAATTGTAGCTACATTTCCTACGTGTCCAAATATATAATTTGACTTGATCTGCGACTTGTAGTTTTTGAGAAAATGAAGATTTGGGTGGACCGTAGAAAAGTAGTAGATTTTTCTTCATCACCAATTTAAACAATTTTGATGCAGAATTGTAGCTACATTTCCTACGTGTCCAAATATATAATTTGACTTGATCTGCGACTTGTAGTTTTTGAGAAAATGAAGATTTGGGTAGACCGTAGAAAAGTAGTAGATTTTTCTTCATCACCGATTTAAACAATTTTGATGCAGAATTGTAGCTACATTTCCTACGTGTCCAAATATATAATTTGACTTGATCTGCGACTTGTAGTTTTTGAGAAAATGAAGATTTGGGTGGACCGTAGAAAAGCAGTAGATTTTTCTTCATCACCAATTTAAACAATTTTGATGCAGAATTGTAGCTACATTTCCTACGTGTCCAAATATATTATTTGACTTGATCTGCGACTTGTAGTTTTTGAGAAAATGAAGATTTGGGTAGACCGTAAAAAAGTAGTAGATTTTTCTTCATCACCGATTTAAACAATTTTGATGCAGAATTGTAGCTACATTTCCTACGTGTCCAAATATATAATTTGACTTGATCTGCGACTTGTAGTTATTGAGAAAATGAAGATTTGGGTGGACCGTAAAAAAGTAGTAGATTTTTCTTCATCACCGATTTGAACAATTTTGATGCAGAATTGTAGCTACATTTCCTACGTGTCCAAATATATAATTTGACTTGATCTGCGACTTGTAGTTTTTGAGAAAATCAAGTTTTGGGTAGACCGTAAAAAAGTAGTAGAATTTTTTTCATCACCGAAATAAACAAGTTTTATGCAGAATTGTAGCTACATTTCCTATGTGTCCAAATATATAATTTGACTTGATCTGCGACTTGTAGTTTTTGAGAAAATGAAGATTTGGGTGGACCGTAGAAAAGTAGTAGATTTTTCTTCATCACCGATTTAAACAATTTTGATGCAGAATTGTAGCTACATTTCCTACGTGTCCAAATATATAATTTGACTTGATCTGCGACTTGTAGTTTTTGAGAAAATCAAGTTTTGGGTAGACCGTAAAAAAGTAGTAGAATTTTTTTTATCACCGAAATAAACAAGTTTTATGCAGAATTGTAGCTACATTTACTCTGTGTCCAAATATATAATTTGACTTGATCTGCGACTTGTAGTTTTTGAGAAAATGAAGATTTGGGTGGACCGTAGAAAAGTAGTAGATTTTTCTTCATCACCGATTTGAACAATTTTGATGCAGAATTGTAGCTACATTTCCTACGTGTCCAAATATATAATTTGACTTGATCTGCGACTTGTAGTTTTTGAGAAAATCAAGTTTTGGGTAGACCGTAAAAAAGTAGTAGAATTTTTTTCATCACCGAAATAAACAAGTTTTATGCAGAATTGTAGCTACATTTACTCTGTGTCCAAATATATAATTTGACTTGATCTGCGACTTGTAGTTTTTGAGAAAATGAAGATTTGGGTGGACCGTAGAAAAGTAGTAGATTTTTCTTCATCACCGATTTGAACAATTTTGATGCAGAATTGTAGCTACATTTCCTACGTGTCCAAATATATAATTTGACTTGATCTGCGACTTGTAGTTATTGAGAAAATGAAGATTTGGGTGGACCGTAAAAAAGTAGTAGATTTTTCTTCATCACCGATTTGAACAATTTTGATGCAGAATTGTAGCTACATTTCCTACGTGTCCAAATATATAATTTGACTTGATCTGCGACTTGTAGTTTTTGAGAAAATCAAGTTTTGGGTAGACCGTAAAAAAGTAGTAGAATTTTTTTCATCACCGAAATAAACAAGTTTTATGCAGAATTGTAGCTACATTTCCTATGTGTCCAAATATATAATTTGACTTGATCTGCGACTTGTAGTTTTTGAGAAAATGAAGATTTGGGTGGACCGTAGAAAAGTAGTAGAATTTTCTTCATCACCGATTTAAACAATTTTGATGCAGAATTGTAGCTACATTTCCTACGTGTCCAAATATATAATTTGACTTGATCTGCGACTTGTAGTTTTTGAGAAAATGAAGATTTGGGTGGACCGTAGAAAAGTAGTAGATTTTTCTTCATCACCAATTTAAACAATTTTGATGCAGAATTGTAGCTACATTTCCTACGTGTCCAAATATATAATTTGACTTGATCTGCGACTTGTAGTTTTTGAGAAAATGAAGATTTGGGTGGACCGTAAAAAAGTAGTAGATTTTTCTTCATCACCGATTTGAACAATTTTGATGCAGAATTGTAGCTACATTTCCTATGTGTCCAAATATATAATTTGACTTGATCTGCGACTTGTAGTTTTTGAGAAAATGAAGATTTGGGTGGACCGTAAAAAAGTAGTAGATTTTTCTTCATCACCGATTTAAACAATTTTGATGCAGAATTGTAGCTACATTTCCTACGTGTCCAAATATATAATTTGACTTGATCTGCGACTTGTAGTTTTTGAGAAAATCAAGTTTTGGGTAGACCGTAAAAAAGTAGTAGAATTTTTTTCATCACCGAAATAAACAAGTTTTATGCAGAATTGTAGCTACATTTACTCTGTGTCCAAATATATAATTTGACTTGATCTGCGACTTGTAGTTTTTGAGAAAATGAAGATTTGGGTGGACCGTAGAAAAGTAGTACATTTTTCTTCATCACCGATTTAAACAATTTTGATGCAGAATTGTAGCTACATTTCCTACGTGTCCAAATATATAATTTGACTTGATCTGCGACTTGTAGTTTTTGAGAAAATGAAGATTTGGGTGGACCGTAGAAAAGTAGTAGATTTTTCTTCATCACCAATTTAAACAATTTTGATGCAGAATTGTAGCTACATTTCCTACGTGTCCAAATATATAATTTGACTTGATCTGCGACTTGTAGTTTTTGAGAAAATGAAGATTTGGGTAGACCGTAGAAAAGTAGTAGATTTTTCTTCATCACCGATTTAAACAATTTTGATGCAGAATTGTAGCTACATTTCCTACGTGTCCAAATATATAATTTGACTTGATCTGCGACTTGTAGTTTTTGAGAAAATGAAGATTTGGGTGGACCGTAGAAAAGCAGTAGATTTTTCTTCATCACCAATTTAAACAATTTTGATGCAGAATTGTAGCTACATTTCCTACGTGTCCAAATATATTATTTGACTTGATCTGCGACTTGTAGTTTTTGAGAAAATGAAGATTTGGGTAGACCGTAAAAAAGTAGTAGATTTTTCTTCATCACCGATTTAAACAATTTTGATGCAGAATTGTAGCTACATTTCCTACGTGTCCAAATATATAATTTGACTTGATCTGCGACTTGTAGTTATTGAGAAAATGAAGATTTGGGTGGACCGTAAAAAAGTAGTAGATTTTTCTTCATCACCGATTTGAACAATTTTGATGCAGAATTGTAGCTACATTTCCTACGTGTCCAAATATATAATTTGACTTGATCTGCGACTTGTAGTTTTTGAGAAAATCAAGTTTTGGGTAGACCGTAAAAAAGTAGTAGAATTTTTTTCATCACCGAAATAAACAAGTTTTATGCAGAATTGTAGCTACATTTCCTACGTGTCCAAATATATAATTTGACTTGATCTGCGACTTGTAGTTTTTGAGAAAATGAAGATTTGGGTGGACCGTAGAAAAGCAGTAGATTTTTCTTCATCACCAATTTAAACAATTTTGATGCAGAATTGTAGCTACATTTCCTACGTGTCCAAATATATTATTTGACTTGATCTGCGACTTGTAGTTTTTGAGAAAATGAAGATTTGGGTAGACCGTAAAAAAGTAGTAGATTTTTCTTCATCACCGATTTAAACAATTTTGATGCAGAATTGTAGCTACATTTCCTACGTGTCCAAATATATAATTTGACTTGATCTGCGACTTCTAGTTTTTGAGAAAATGAAGATTTGGGTGGACCGTAGAAAAGTAGTAGATTTTTCTTCATCACCAATTTAAACAATTTTGATGCAGAATTGTAGCTACATTTCCTACGTGTCCAAATATATAATTTGACTTGATCTGCGACTTGTAGTTTTTGAGAAAATGAAGATTTGGGTGGACCGTAAAAAAGTAGTAGATTTTTCTTCATCACCGATTTGAACAATTTTGATGCAGAATTGTAGCTACATTTCCTATGTGTCCAAATATATAATTTGACTTGATCTGCGACTTGTAGTTTTTGAGAAAATGAAGATTTGGGTGGACCGTAAAAAAGTAGTAGATTTTTCTTCATCACCGATTTGAACAATTTTGATGCAGAATTGTAGCTACATTTCCTACGTGTCCAAATATATAATTTGACTTGATCTGCGACTTGTAGTTTTTGAGAAAATGAAGATTTGGGTATACCGATTTGAACAATTTTGATGCAGAATTGTAGCTGCATTTCCTACGTGTCCAAATATATAATTTGACTTGATCTGCGACTTGTAGTTTTTGAGAAAATGAAGATTTGGGTAGACCGTAAAAAAGTAGTAGATTTTTCTTCATCACCGATTTAAACAATTTTGATGCAGAATTGTAGCTACATTTCCTACGTGTCCAAATATATAATTTGACTTGATCTGCGACTTGTAGTTTTTGAGAAAATGAAGATTTGGGTGGACCGTAGAAAAGTAGTAGATTTTTCTTCATCACCAATTTAAACAATTTTGATGCAGAATTGTAGCTACATTTCCTACGTGTCCAAATATATAATTTGACTTGATCTGCGACTTGTAGTTTTTGAGAAAATGAAGATTTGGGTAGACCGTAGAAAAGTAGTAGATTTTTCTTCATCACCGATTTAAACAATTTTGATGCAGAATTGTAGCTACATTTCCTACGTGTCCAAATATATAATTTGACTTGATCTGCGACTTGTAGTTTTTGAGAAAATGAAGATTTGGGTGGACCGTAGAAAAGCAGTAGATTTTTCTTCATCACCAATTTAAACAATTTTGATGCAGAATTGTAGCTACATTTCCTACGTGTCCAAATATATTATTTGACTTGATCTGCGACTTGTAGTTTTTGAGAAAATGAGGATTTGGGTAGACCGTAAAAAAGTAGTAGATTTTTCTTCATCACCGATTTAAACAATTTTGATGCAGAATTGTAGCTACATTTCCTACGTGTCCAAATATATAATTTGACTTGATCTGCGACTTGTAGTTATTGAGAAAATGAAGATTTGGGTGGACCGTAAAAAAGTAGTAGATTTTTCTTCATCACCGATTTGAACAATTTTGATGCAGAATTGTAGCTACATTTCCTACGTGTCCAAATATATAATTTGACTTGATCTGCGACTTGTAGTTTTTGAGAAAATCAAGTTTTGGGTAGACCGTAAAAAAGTAGTAGAATTTTTTTCATCACCGAAATAAACAAGTTTTATGCAGAATTGTAGCTACATTTCCTATGTGTCCAAATATATAATTTGACTTGATCTGCGACTTGTAGTTTTTGAGAAAATGAAGATTTGGGTGGACCGTAGAAAAGTAGTAGATTTTTCTTCATCACCGATTTAAACAATTTTGATGCAGAATTGTAGCTACATTTCCTACGTGTCCAAATATATAATTTGACTTGATCTGCGACTTGTAGTTTTTGAGAAAATGAAGATTTGGGTGGACCGTAGAAAAGTAGTCGATTTTTCTTCATCACCAATTTAAACAATTTTGATGCAGAATTGTAGCTACATTTCCTACGTGTCCAAATATATAATTTGACTTGATCTGCGACTTGTAGTTTTTGAGAAAATGAAGATTTGGGTGGACCGTAAAAAAGTAGTAGATTTTTCTTCATCACCGATTTGAACAATTTTGATGCAGAATTGTAGCTACATTTCCTACGTGTCCAAATATATAATTTGACTTGATCTGCGACTTGTAGTTTTTGAGAAAATGAAGATTTGGGTGGACCGATTTGAACAATTTTGATGCAGAATTGTAGCTGCATTTCCTACGTGTCCAAATATATAATTTGACTTGATCTGCGACTTGTAGTTTTTGAGAAAATGAAGATTTGGGTAGACCGTAAAAAAGTAGTAGATTTTTCTTCATCACCGATTTAAACAATTTTGATGCAGAATTGTAGCTACATTTCCTACGTGTCCAAATATATAATTTGACTTGATCTGCGACTTGTAGTTTTTGAGAAAATGAAGATTTGGGTGGACCGTAGAAAAGTAGTAGATTTTTCTTCATCACCAATTTAAACAATTTTGATGCAGAATTGTAGCTACATTTCCTACGTGTCCAAATATATAATTTGACTTGATCTGCGACTTGTAGTTTTTGAGAAAATGAAGATTTGGGTAGACCGTAAAAAAGTAGTAGATTTTTCTTCATCACCGATTTAAACAATTTTGATGCAGAATTGTAGCTACATTTCCTACGTGTCCAAATATATAATTTGACTTGATCTGCGACTTGTAGTTTTTGAGAAAATGAAGATTTGGGTGGACCGTAGAAAAGCAGTAGATTTTTCTTCATCACCAATTTAAACAATTTTGATGCAGAATTGTAGCTACATTTCCTACGTGTCCAAATATATTATTTGACTTGATCTGCGACTTGTAGTTTTTGAGAAAATGAAGATTTGGGTAGACCGTAAAAAAGTAGTAGATTTTTCTTCATCACCGATTTAAACAATTTTGATGCAGAATTGTAGCTACATTTCCTACGTGTCCAAATATATAATTTGACTTGATCTGCGACTTGTAGTTATTGAGAAAATGAAGATTTGGGTGGACCGTAAAAAAGTAGTAGATTTTCTTCATCACCGATTTGAACAATTTTGATGCAGAATTGTAGCTACATTTCCTACGAGTCCAAATATATAATTTGACTTGATCTGCGACTTGCAGTTTTTGAGAAAATCAAGTTTTGGGTAGACCGTAAAAAAGTAGTAGAATTTTTTTCATCACCGAAATAAACAAGTTTTATGCAGGATTGTAGCTACATTTACTCTGTGTCCAAATATATAATTTGACTTGATCTGCGACTTGTAGTTTTTGAGAAAATGAAGATTTGGGTGGACCGTAGAAAAGTAGTAGTTTTTTCTTCATCACCAATTTAAACAATTTTGATGCAGAATTGTAGCTACATTTCCTACGTGTCCAAATATATAATTTGACTTGATCTGCGACTTGTAGTTTTTGAGAAAATGAAGATTTGGGTAGACCGTAAAAAAGTAGTAGATTTTTCTTCATCACCGATTTAAACAATTTTGATGCAGAATTGTAGCTACATTTCCTACGTGTCCAAATATATAATTTGACTTGATCTGCGACTTGTAGTTTTTGAGAAAATGAAGATTTGGGTGGACCGTAGAAAAGTAGTAGATTTTTCTTCATCACCAATTTAAACAATTTTGATGCAGAATTGTAGCTACATTTCCTACGTGTCCAAATATATAATTTGACTTGATCTGCGACTTGTAGTTTTTGAGAAAATGAAGATTTGGGTAGACCGTAGAAAAGAAGTAGATTTTTCTTCATCACCAATTTAAACAATTTTGATGCAGAATTGTAGCTACATTTCCTACGTGTCCAAATATATAATTTGACTTGATCTGCGACTTGTAGTTTTTGAGAAAATGAAGATTTGGGTGGACCGTAAAAAAGTAGTAGATTTTTCTTCATCACCGATTTGAACAATTTTGATGCAGAATTGTAGCTACATTTCCTACGTGTCCAAATATATAATTTGACTTGATCTGCGACTTGTAGTTTTTGAGAAAATGAAGATTTGGGTGGACCGATTTGAACAATTTTGATGCAGAATTGTAGCTGCATTTCCTACGTGTCCAAATATATAATTTGACTTGATCTGCGACTTGTAGTTTTTGAGAAAATGAAGATTTGGGTAGACCGTAAAAAAGTAGTAGATTTTTCTTCATCACCGATTTAAACAATTTTGATGCAGAATTGTAGCTACATTTCCTACGTGTCCAAATATATAATTTGACTTGATCTGCGACTTGTAGTTTTTGAGAAAATGAAGATTTGGGTGGACCGTAGAAAAGTAGTAGATTTTTCTTCATCACCAATTTAAACAATTTTGATGCAGAATTGTAGCTACATTTCCTACGTGTCCAAATATATAATTTGACTTGATCTGCGACTTGTAGTTTTTGAGAAAATGAAGATTTGGGTAGACCGTAAAAAAGTAGTAGATTTTTCTTCATCACCGATTTAAACAATTTTGATGCAGAATTGTAGCTACATTTCCTACGTGTCCAAATATATAATTTGACTTGATCTGCGACTTGTAGTTTTTGAGAAAATGAAGATTTGGGTGGACCGTAGAAAAGCAGTAGATTTTTCTTCATCACCAATTTAAACAATTTTGATGCAGAATTGTAGCTACATTTCCTACGTGTCCAAATATATTATTTGACTTGATCTGCGACTTGTAGTTTTTGAGAAAATGAAGATTTGGGTAGACCGTAAAAAAGTAGTAGATTTTTCTTCATCACCGATTTAAACAATTTTGATGCAGAATTGTAGCTACATTTCCTACGTGTCCAAATATATAATTTGACTTGATCTGCGACTTGTAGTTATTGAGAAAATGAAGATTTGGGTGGACCGTAAAAAAGTAGTAGATTTTTCTTCATCACCGATTTGAACAATTTTGATGCAGAATTGTAGCTACATTTCCTACGAGTCCAAATATATAATTTGACTTGATCTGCGACTTGTAGTTTTTGAGAAAATGAAGATTTGGGTGGACCGTAGAAAAGTAGTAGATTTTTCTTCATCACCGATTTAAACAATTTTGATGCAGAATTGTAGCTACATTTCCTACGTGTCCAAATATATAATTTGACTTGATCTGCGACTTGTAGTTTTTGAGAAAATGAAGATTTGGGTGGACCGTAGAAAAGTAGTAGATTTTTCTTCATCACCAATTTAAACAATTTTGATGCAGAATTGTAGCTACATTTCCTACGTGTCCAAATATATAATTTGACTTGATCTGCGACTTGTAGTTTTTGAGAAAATGAAGATTTGGGTGGACCGTAAAAAAGTAGTAGATTTTTCTTCATCACCGATTTGAACAATTTTGATGCAGAATTGTAGCTACATTTCCTACGTGTCCAAATATATAATTTGACTTGATCTGCGACTTGTAGTTTTTGAGAAAATGAAGATTTGGGTATACCGATTTGAACAATTTTGATGCAGAATTGTAGCTGCATTTCCTACGTGTCCAAATATATAATTTGACTTGATCTGCGACTTGTAGTTTTTGAGAAAATGAAGATTTGGGTAGACCGTAAAAAAGTAGTAGATTTTTCTTCATCACCGATTTAAACAATTTTGATGCAGAATTGTAGCTACATTTCCTACGTGTCCAAATATATAATTTGACTTGATCTGCGACTTGTAGTTATTGAGAAAATGAAGATTTGGGTGGACCGTAAAAAAGTAGTAGATTTTTCTTCATCACCGATTTGAACAATTTTGATGCAGAATTGTAGCTACATTTCCTACGTGTCCAAATATATAATTTGACTTGATCTGCGACTTGTAGTTTTTGAGAAAATGAAGATTTGGGTGGACCGTAGAAAAGCAGTAGATTTTTCTTCATCACCAATTTAAACAATTTTGATGCAGAATTGTAGCTACATTTCCTACGTGTCCAAATATATTATTTGACTTGATCTGCGACTTGTAGTTTTTGAGAAAATGAAGATTTGGGTAGACCGTAAAAAAGTAGTAGATTTTTCTTCATCACCGATTTAAACAATTTTGATGCAGAATTGTAGCTACATTTCCTACGTGTCCAAATATATAATTTGACTTGATCTGCGACTTGTAGTTATTGAGAAAATGAAGATTTGGGTGGACCGTAAAAAAGTAGTAGATTTTTCTTCATCACCGATTTGAACAATTTTGATGCAGAATTGTAGCTACATTTCCTACGTGTCCAAATATATAATTTGACTTGATCTGCGACTTGTAGTTTTTGAGAAAATCAAGTTTTGGGTAGACCGTAAAAAAGTAGTAGAATTTTTTTCATCACCGAAATAAACAAGTTTTATGCAGAATTGTAGCTACATTTCCTATGTGTCCAAATATATAATTTGACTTGATCTGCGACTTGTAGTTTTTGAGAAAATGAAGATTTGGGTGGACCGTAGAAAAGTAGTAGATTTTTCTTCATCACCGATTTAAACAATTTTGATGCAGAATTGTAGCTACATTTCCTACGTGTCCAAATATATAATTTGACTTGATCTGCAACTTGTAGTTTTTGAGAAAATGAAGATTTGGGTGGACCGTAGAAAAGTAGTAGATTTTTCTTCATCACCAATTTAAACAATTTTGATGCAGAATTGTAGCTACATTTCCTACGTGTCCAAATATATAATTTGACTTGATCTGCGACTTGTAGTTTTTGAGAAAATGAAGATTTGGGTGGACCGTAAAAAAGTAGTAGATTTTGCTTCATCACCGATTTGAACAATTTTGATGCAGAATTGTAGCTACATTTCCTACGTGTCCAAATATATAATTTGACTTGATCTGCGACTTGTAGTTTTTGAGAAAATGAAGATTTGGGTGGACCGATTTGAACAATTTTGATGCAGAATTGTAGCTGCATTTCCTACGTGTCCAAATATATAATTTGACTTGATCTGCGACTTGTAGTTTTTGAGAAAATGAAGATTTGGGTAGACCGTAAAAAAGTAGTAGATTTTTCTTCATCACCGATTTAAACAATTTTGATGCAGAATTGTAGCTACATTTCCTACGTGTCCAAATATATAATTTGACTTGATCTGCGACTTGTAGTTTTTGAGAAAATGAAGATTTGGGTGGACCGTAGAAAAGTAGTAGATTTTTCTTCATCACCAATTTAAACAATTTTGATGCAGAATTGTAGCTACATTTCCTACGTGTCCAAATATATAATTTGACTTGATCTGCGACTTGCAGTTTTTGAGAAAATCAAGTTTTGGGTAGACCGTAAAAAAGTAGTAGAATTTTTTTCATCACCGAAATAAACAAGTTTTATGCAGGATTGTAGCTACATTTACTCTGTGTCCAAATATATAATTTGACTTGATCTGCGACTTGTAGTTTTTGAGAAAATGAAGATTTGGGTGGACCGTAAAAAAGTAGTAGATTTTTCTTCATCACCGATTTGAACAATTTTGATGCAGAATTGTAGCTACATTTCCTACGTGTCCAAATATATAATTTGACTTGATCTGCGACTTGCAGTTTTTGAGAAAATCAAGTTTTGGGTAGACCGTAAAAAAGTAGTAGAATTTTTTTCATCACCGAAATAAACAAGTTTTATGCAGGATTGTAGCTACATTTACTCTGTGTCCAAATATATAATTTGACTTGATCTGCGACTTGTAGTTTTTGAGAAAATGAAGATTTGGGTGGACCGTAGAAAAGTAGTAGATTTTTCTTCATCACCAATTTAAACAATTTTGATGCAGAATTGTAGCTACATTTCCTACGTGTCCAAATATATAATTTGACTTGATCTGCGACTTGTAGTTTTTGAGAAAATTAAGATTTGGGTAGACCGTAGAAAAGTAGTAGATTTTTCTTCATCACCGATTTAAACAATTTTGATGCAGAATTGTAGCTACATTTCCTACGTGTCCAAATATATAATTTGACTTGATCTGCGACTTGTAGTTTTTGAGAAAATGAAGATTTGGGTGGACCGTAGAAAAGCAGTAGATTTTTCTTCATCATCTGCGACTTGTAGTTTTTGAGAAAATGAAGATTTGGGTGGACCGTAGAAAAGTAGTAGATTTTTCTTCATCACCAATTTAAACAATTTTGATGCAGAATTGTAGCTACATTTCCTACGTGTCCAAATATATAATTTGACTTGATCTGCGACTTGTAGTTTTTGAGAAAATGAAGATTTGGGTGGACCGTAAAAAAGTAGTAGATTTTTCTTCATCACCGATTTGAACAATTTTGATGCAGAATTGTAGCTACATTTCCTACGTGTCCAAATATATAATTTGACTTGATCTGCGACTTGTAGTTTTTGAGAAAATGAAGATTTGGGTGGACCGTAGAAAAGTAGTAGATTTTTCTTCATCACCAATTTAAACAATTTTGATGCAGAATTGTAGCTACATTTCCTACGTGTCCAAATATATAATTTGACTTGATCTGCGACTTGTAGTTATTGAGAAAATGAAGATTTGGGTGGACCGATTTGAACAATTTTGATGCAGAATTGTAGCTGCATTTCCTACGTGTCCAAATATATAATTTGACTTGATCTGCGACTTGTAGTTTTTGAGAAAATGAAGATTTGGGTAGACCGTAAAAAAGTAGTAGATTTTTCTTCATCACCGATTTAAACAATTTTGATGCAGAATTGTAGTTACATTTCCTACGTGTCCAAATATATAATTTGACTTGATCTGCGACTTGTAGTTTTTGAGAAAATGAAGATTTGGGTGGACCGTAGAAAAGTAGTAGATTTTTCTTCATCACCAATTTAAACAATTTTGATGCAGAATTGTAGCTACATTTCCTACGAGTCCAAATATATAATTTGACTTGATCTGCGACTTGCAGTTTTTGAGAAAATCAAGTTTTGGGTAGACCGTAAAAAAGTAGTAGAATTTTTTTCATCACCGAAATAAACAAGTTTTATGCAGGATTGTAGCTACATTTACTCTGTGTCCAAATATATAATTTGACTTGATCTGCGACTTGTAGTTTTTGAGAAAATGAAGATTTGGGTGGACCGTAAAAAAGTAGTAGATTTTTCTTCATCACCGATTTGAACAATTTTGATGCAGAATTGTAGCTACATTTCCTACGTGTCCAAATATATAATTTGACTTGATCTGCGACTTGTAGTTATTGAGAAAATGAAGATTTGGGTGGACCGATTTGAACAATTTTGATGCAGAATTGTAGCTGCATTTCCTACGTGTCCAAATATATAATTTGACTTGATCTGCGACTTGTAGTTTTTGAGAAAATGAAGATTTGGGTAGACCGTAAAAAAGTAGTAGATTTTTCTTCATCACCGATTTAAACAATTTTGATGCAGAATTGTAGCTACATTTCCTACGTGTCCAAATATATAATTTGACTTGATCTGCGACTTGTAGTTTTTGAGAAAATGAAGATTTGGGTGGACCGTAAAAAAGTAGTAGATTTTTCTTCATCACCGATTTGAACAATTTTGATGCAGAATTGTAGCTACATTTCCTACGTGTCCAAATATATAATTTGACTTGATCTGCGACTTGCAGTTTTTGAGAAAATCAAGTTTTGGGTAGACCGTAAAAAAGTAGTAGAATTTTTTTCATCACCGAAATAAACAAGTTTTATGCAGGATTGTAGCTACATTTACTCTGTGTCCAAATATATAATTTGACTTGATCTGCGACTTGTAGTTTTTGAGAAAATGAAGATTTGGGTGGACCGTAGAAAAGTAGTAGATTTTTCTTCATCACCAATTTAAACAATTTTGATGCAGAATTGTAGCTACATTTCCTACGTGTCCAAATATATAATTTGACTTGATCTGCGACTTGTAGTTTTTGAGAAAATTAAGATTTGGGTAGACCGTAGAAAAGTAGTAGATTTTTCTTCATCACCGATTTAAACAATTTTGATGCAGAATTGTAGCTACATTTCCTACGTGTCCAAATATATAATTTGACTTGATCTGCGACTTGTAGTTTTTGAGAAAATGAAGATTTGGGTGGACCGTAGAAAAGCAGTAGATTTTTCTTCATCATCTGCGACTTGTAGTTTTTGAGAAAATGAAGATTTGGGTGGACCGTAGAAAAGTAGTAGATTTTTCTTCATCACCAATTTAAACAATTTTGATGCAGAATTGTAGCTACATTTCCTACGTGTCCAAATATATAATTTGACTTGATCTGCGACTTGTAGTTTTTGAGAAAATGAAGATTTGGGTGGACCGTAAAAAAGTAGTAGATTTTTCTTCATCACCGATTTGAACAATTTTGATGCAGAATTGTAGCTACATTTCCTACGTGTCCAAATATATAATTTGACTTGATCTGCGACTTGTAGTTATTGAGAAAATGAAGATTTGGGTGGACCGATTTGAACAATTTTGATGCAGAATTGTAGCTGCATTTCCTACGTGTCCAAATATATAATTTGACTTGATCTGCGACTTGTAGTTTTTGAGAAAATGAAGATTTGGGTAGACCGTAAAAAAGTAGTAGATTTTTCTTCATCACCGATTTAAACAATTTTGATGCAGAATTGTAGCTACATTTCCTACGTGTCCAAATATATAATTTGACTTGATCTGCGACTTGTAGTTTTTGAGAAAATGAAGATTTGGGTGGACCGTAGAAAAGTAGTAGATTTTTCTTCATCACCAATTTAAACAATTTTGATGCAGAATTGTAGCTACATTTCCTACGAGTCCAAATATATAATTTGACTTGATCTGCGACTTGCAGTTTTTGAGAAAATCAAGTTTTGGGTAGACCGTAAAAAAGTAGTAGAATTTTTTTCATCACCGAAATAAACAAGTTTTATGCAGGATTGTAGCTACATTTACTCTGTGTCCAAATATATAATTTGACTTGATCTGCGACTTGTAGTTTTTGAGAAAATGAAGATTTGGGTGGACCGTAGAAAAGTAGTAGATTTTTCTTCATCACCAATTTAAACAATTTTGATGCAGAATTGTAGCTACATTTCCTACGTGTCCAAATATATAATTTGACTTGATCTGCGACTTGTAGTTTTTGAGAAAATGAAGATTTGGGTAGACCGTAAAAAAGTAGTAGATTTTTCTTCATCACCGATTTAAACAATTTTGATGCAGAATTGTAGCTACATTTCCTACGTGTCCAAATATATAATTTGACTTGATCTGCGACTTGTAGTTTTTGAGAAAATGAAGATTTGGGTGGACCGTAGAAAAGTAGTAGATTTTTCTTCATCACCAATTTAAACAATTTTGATGCAGAATTGTAGCTACATTTCCTACGTGTCCAAATATATAATTTGACTTGATCTGCGACTTGTAGTTTTTGAGAAAATGAAGATTTGGGTAGACCGTAGAAAAGTAGTAGATTTTTCTTCATCACCGATTTAAACAATTTTGATGCAGAATTGTAGCTACATTTCCTACGTGTCCAAATATATAATTTGACTTGATCTGCGACTTGTAGTTTTTGAGAAAATGAAGATTTGGGTGGACCGTAGAAAAGCAGTAGATTTTTCTTCATCACCAATTTAAACAATTTTGATGCAGAATTGTAGCTACATTTCCTACGTGTCCAAATATATTATTTGACTTGATCTGCGACTTGTAGTTTTTGAGAAAATGAAGATTTGGGTAGACCGTAAAAAAGTAGTAGATTTTTCTTCATCACCGATTTAAACAATTTTGATGCAGAATTGTAGCTACATTTCCTACGTGTCCAAATATATAATTTGACTTGATCTGCGACTTGTAGTTATTGAGAAAATGAAGATTTGGGTGGACCGTAAAAAAGTAGTAGATTTTTCTTCATCACCGATTTGAACAATTTTGATGCAGAATTGTAGCTACATTTCCTACGTGTCCAAATATATAATTTGACTTGATCTGCGACTTGTAGTTTTTGAGAAAATCAAGTTTTGGGTAGACCGTAAAAAAGTAGTAGAATTTTTTTCATCACCGAAATAAACAAGTTTTATGCAGAATTGTAGCTACATTTCCTATGTGTCCAAATATATAATTTGACTTGATCTGCGACTTGTAGTTTTTGAGAAAATGAAGATTTGGGTGGACCGTAGAAAAGTAGTAGATTTTTCTTCATCACCGATTTAAACAATTTTGATGCAGAATTGTAGCTACATTTCCTACGTGTCCAAATATATAATTTGACTTGATCTGCGACTTGTAGTTTTTGAGAAAATGAAGATTTGGGTGGACCGTAGAAAAGTAGTAGATTTTTCTTCATCACCAATTTAAACAATTTTGATGCAGAATTGTAGCTACATTTCCTACGTGTCCAAATATATAATCTGACTTGATCTGCGACTTGTAGTTTTTGAGAAAATGAAGATTTGGGTGGACCGATTTGAACAATTTTGATGCAGAATTGTAGCTGCATTTCCTACGTGTCCAAATATATAATTTGACTTGATCTGCGACTTGTAGTTTTTGAGAAAATGAAGATTTGGGTAGACCGTAAAAAAGTAGTAGATTTTTCTTCATCACCGATTTAAACAATTTTGATGCAGAATTGTAGCTACATTTCCTACGTGTGCAAATATATAATTTGACTTGATCTGCGACTTGTAGTTTTTGAGAAAATGAAGATTTGGGTGGACCGTAGAAAAGTAGTAGATTTTTCTTCATCACCAATTTAAACAATTTTGATGCAGAATTGTAGCTACATTTCCTACGTGTCCAAATATATAATTTGACTTGATCTGCGACTTGTAGTTTTTGAGAAAATGAAGATTTGGGTAGACCGTAAAAAAGTAGTAGATTTTTCTTCATCACCGATTTAAACAATTTTGATGCAGAATTGTAGCTACATTTCCTACATGTCCAAATATATAATTTGACTTGATCTGCGACTTGTAGTTTTTGAGAAAATGAAGATTTGGGTGGACCGTAGAAAAGCAGTAGATTTTTCTTCATCACCAATTTAAACAATTTTGATGCAGAATTGTAGCTACATTTCCTACGTGTCCAAATATATTATTTGACTTGATCTGCGACTTGTAGTTTTTGAGAAAATGAAGATTTGGGTAGACCGTAAAAAAGTAGTAGATTTTTCTTCATCACCGATTTAAACAATTTTGATGCAGAATTGTAGCTACATTTCCTACGTGTCCAAATATATAATTTGACTTGATCTGCGACTTGTAGTTATTGAGAAAATGAAGATTTGGGTGGACCGTAAAAAAGTAGTAGATTTTTCTTCATCACCGATTTGAACAATTTTGATGCAGAATTGTAGCTACATTTCCTACGAGTCCAAATATATAATTTGACTTGATCTGCGACTTGCAGTTTTTGAGAAAATCAAGTTTTGGGTAGACCGTAAAAAAGTAGTAGAATTTTTTTCATCACCGAAATAAACAAGTTTTATGCAGGATTGTAGCTACATTTACTCTGTGTCCAAATATATAATTTGACTTGATCTGCGACTTGTAGTTTTTGAGAAAATGAAGATTTGGGTGGACCGTAGAAAAGTAGTAGATTTTTCTTCATCACCGATTTAAACAATTTTGATGCAGAATTGTAGCTACATTTCCTACGTGTCCAAATATATAATTTGACTTGATCTGCGACTTGTAGTTTTTGAGAAAATGAAGATTTGGGTGGACCGTAGAAAAGTAGTAGATTTTTCTTCATCACCAATTTAAACAATTTTGATGCAGAATTGTAGCTACATTTCCTACGTGTCCAAATATATAATTTGACTTGATCTGCGACTTGTAGTTTTTGAGAAAATGAAGATTTGGGTGGACCGTAAAAAAGTAGTAGATTTTTCTTCATCACCGATTTGAACAATTTTGATGCAGAATTGTAGCTACATTTCCTATGTGTCCAAATATATAATTTGACTTGATCTGCGACTTGTAGTTTTTGAGAAAATGAAGATTTGGGTGGACCGTAAACAAGTAGTAGATTTTTCTTCATCACCGATTTGAACAATTTTGATGCAGAATTGTAGCTACATTTCCTACGTGTCCAAATATATAATTTGACTTGATCTGCGACTTGTAGTTTTTGAGAAAATGAAGATTTGGGTGGACCGTAAAAAAGTAGTAGATTTTTCTTCATCACCGATTTAAACAATTTTGATGCAGAATTGTAGCTACATTTCCTACGTGTCCAAATATATAATTTGACTTGATCTGCGACTTGTAGTTTTTGAGAAAATGAAGATTTGGGTGGACCGATTTGAACAATTTTGATGCAGAATTGTAGCTGCATTTCCTACGTGTCCAAATATATAATTTGACTTGATCTGCGACTTGTAGTTTTTGAGAAAATGAAGATTTGGGCGGACCGTAAACAAGTAGTAGATTTTTCTTCATCACCGATTTGAACAATTTTGATGCAGAATTGTAGCTACATTTCCTACGTGTCCAAATATATAATTTGACTTGATCTGCGACTTGTAGTTTTTGAGAAAATGAAGATTTGGGTGGACCGTAAAAAAGTAGTAGATTTTTCTTCATCACCGATTTGAACAATTTTGATGCAGAATTGTAGCTACATTTCCTATGTGTCCAAATATATAATTTGACTTGATCTGCGACTTGTAGTTTTTGAGAAAATGAAGATTTGGGTGGACCGTAAACAAGTAGTAGATTTTTCTTCATCACCGATTTGAACAATTTTGATGCAGAATTGTAGCTACATTTCCTACGTGTCCAAATATATAATTTGACTTGATCTGCGACTTGTAGTTTTTGAGAAAATGAAGATTTGGGTGGACCGTAAAAAAGTAGTAGATTTTTCTTCATCACCGATTTAAACAATTTTGATGCAGAATTGTAGCTACATTTCCTACGTGTCCAAATATATTATTTGACTTGATCTGCGACTTGTAGTTTTTGAGAAAATGAAGATTTGGGTAGACCGTAAAAAAGTAGTAGATTTTTCTTCATCACCGATTTAAACAATTTTGATGCAGAATTGTAGCTACATTTCCTACGTGTCCAAATATATAATTTGACTTGATCTGCGACTTGCAGTTTTTGAGAAAATCAAGTTTTGGGTAGACCGTAAAAAAGTAGTAGAATTTTTTTCATCACCGAAATAAACAAGTTTTATGCAGGAGTGTAGCTACATTTACTCTGTGTCCAAATATATAATTTGACTTGATCTGCGACTTGTAGTTTTTGAGAAAATGAAGATTTGGGTGGACCGTAGAAAAGTAGTAGATTTTTCTTCATCACCGATTTAAACAATTTTGATGCAGAATTGTAGCTACATTTCCTACGTGTCCAAATATATAATTTGACTTGATCTGCGACTTGTAGTTTTTGAGAAAATGAAGATTTGGGTGGACCGTAGAAAAGTAGTAGATTTTTCTTCATCACCGATTTAAACAATTTTGATGCAGAATTGTAGCTACATTTCCTACGTGTCCAAATATATAATTTGACTTGATCTGCGACTTGTAGTTTTTGAGAAAATGAAGATTTGGGTGGACCGTAGAAAAGTAGTAGATTTTTCTTCATCACCAATTTAAACAATTTTGATGCAGAATTGTAGCTACATTTCCTACGTGTCCAAATATATAATTTGACTTGATCTGCGACTTGTAGTTTTTGAGAAAATGAAGATTTGGGTGGACCGTAAAAAAGTAGTAGATTTTTCTTCATCACCGATTTAAACAATTTTGATGCAGAATTGTAGCTACATTTCCTACGTGTCCAAATATATAATTTGACTTGATCTGCGACTTGTAGTTTTTGAGAAAATGAAGATTTGGGTGGACCGTAGAAAAGCAGTAGATTTTTCTTCATCACCAATTTAAACAATTTTGATGCAGAATTGTAGCTACATTTCCTACGTGTCCAAATATATTATTTGACTTGATCTGCGACTTGTAGTTTTTGAGAAAATGAAGATTTGGGTAGACCGTAAAAAAGTAGTAGATTTTTCTTCATCACCGATTTAAACAATTTTGATGCAGAATTGTAGCTACATTTCCTACGTGTCCAAATATATAATTTGACTTGATCTGCGACTTGTAGTTATTGAGAAAATGAAGATTTGGGTGGACCGTAAAAAAGTAGTAGATTTTTCTTCATCACCGATTTGAACAATTTTGATGCAGAATTGTAGCTACATTTCCTACGAGTCCAAATATATAATTTGACTTGATCTGCGACTTGCAGTTTTTGAGAAAATCAAGTTTTGGGTAGACCGTAAAAAAGTAGTAGAATTTTTTTCATCACCGAAATAAACAAGTTTTATGCAGGATTGTAGCTACATTTACTCTGTGTCCAAATATATAATTTGACTTGATCTGCGACTTGTAGTTTTTGAGAAAATGAAGATTTGGGTGGACCGTAGAAAAGTAGTAGATTTTTCTTCATCACCGATTTAAACAATTTTGATGCAGAATTGTAGCTACATTTCCTACGTGTCCAAATATATAATTTGACTTGATCTGCGACTTGTAGTTTTTGAGAAAATGAAGATTTGGGTGGACCGTAGAAAAGTAGTAGATTTTTCTTCATCACCAATTTAAACAATTTTGATGCAGAATTGTAGCTACATTTCCTACGTGTCCAAATATATAATTTGACTTGATCTGCAACTTGTAGTTTTTGAGAAAATGAAGATTTGGGTGGACCGTAAAAAAGTAGTAGATTTTTCTTCATCACCGATTTGAACAATTTTGATGCAGAATTGTAGCTACATTTCCTATGTGTCCAAATATATAATTTGACTTGATCTGCGACTTGTAGTTTTTGAGAAAATGAAGATTTGGGTGGACCGTAAAAAAGTAGTAGATTTTTCTTCATCACCGATTTAAACAATTTTGATGCAGAATTGTAGCTACATTTCCTACGTGTCCAAATATATAATTTGACTTGATCTGCGACTTGTAGTTTTTGAGAAAATGAAGATTTGGGTGGACCGATTTGAACAATTTTGATGCAGAATTGTAGCTGCATTTCCTACGTGTCCAAATATATAATTTGACTTGATCTGCGACTTGTAGTTTTTGAGAAAATGAAGATTTGGGTGGACCGTAAACAAGTAGTAGATTTTTCTTCATCACCGATTTGAACAATTTTGATGCAGAATTGTAGCTACATTTCCTACGTGTCCAAATATATAATTTGACTTGATCTGCGACTTGTAGTTTTTGAGAAAATGAAGATTTGGGTGGACCGTAAAAAAGTAGTAGATTTTTCTTCATCACCGATTTGAACAATTTTGATGCAGAATTGTAGCTACATTTCCTATGTGTCCAAATATATAATTTGACTTGATCTGCGACTTGTAGTTTTTGAGAAAATGAAGATTTGGGTGGACCGTAAACAAGTAGTAGATTTTTCTTCATCACCGATTTGAACAATTTTGATGCAGAATTGTAGCTACATTTCCTACGTGTCCAAATATATAATTTGACTTGATCTGCGACTTGTAGTTTTTGAGAAAATGAAGATTTGGGTGGACCGTAAAAAAGTAGTAGATTTTTCTTCATCACCGATTTGAACAATTTTGATGCAGAATTGTAGCTACATTTCCTACTAGTCCAAATATATAATTTGACTTGATCTGCGACTTGCAGTTTTTGAGAAAATCAAGTTTTGGGTAGACCGTAAAAAAGTAGTAGAATTTTTTTCATCACCGAAATAAACAAGTTTTATGCAGGATTGTAGCTACATTTACTCTGTGTCCAAATATATAATTTGACTTGATCTGCGACTTGTAGTTTTTGAGAAAATGAAGATTTGGGTGGACCGTAGAAAAGTAGTAGATTTTTCTTCATCACCGATTTAAACAATTTTGATGCAGAATTGTAGCTACATTTCCTACGTGTCCAAATATATAATTTGACTTGATCTGCGACTTGTAGTTTTTGAGAAAATGAAGATTTGGGTGGACCGTAGAAAAGTAGTAGATTTTTCTTCATCACCAATTTAAACAATTTTGATGCAGAATTGTAGCTACATTTCCTACGTGTCCAAATATATAATTTGACTTGATCTGCGACTTGTAGTTTTTGAGAAAATGAAGATTTGGGTGGACCGTAAAAAAGTAGTAGATTTTTCTTCATCACCGATTTAAACAATTTTGATGCAGAATTGTAGCTACATTTCCTACGTGTCCAAATATATAATTTGACTTGATCTGCGACTTGTAGTTTTTGAGAAAATGAAGATTTGGGTGGACCGATTTGAACAATTTTGATGCAGAATTGTAGCTGCATTTCCTACGTGTCCAAATATATAATTTGACTTGATCTGCGACTTGTAGTTTTTGAGAAAATGAAGATTTGGGTGGACCGTAAAAAAGTAGTAGATTTTTCTTCATCACCGATTTGAACAATTTTGATGCAGAATTGTAGCTACATTTCCTATGTGTCCAAATATATAATTTGACTTGATCTGCGACTTGTAGTTTTTGAGAAAATGAAGATTTGGGTGGACCGTAAACAAGTAGTAGATTTTTCTTCATCACCGATTTGAACAATTTTGATGCAGAATTGTAGCTACATTTCCTACGTGTCCAAATATATAATTTGACTTGATCTGCGACTTGTAGTTTTTGAGAAAATGAAGATTTGGGTGGACCGTAAAAAAGTAGTAGATTTTTCTTCATCACCGATTTAAACAATTTTGATGCAGAATTGTAGCTACATTTCCTACGTGTCCAAATATATAATTTGACTTGATCTGCGACTTGTAGTTTTTGAGAAAATGAAGATTTGGGTGGACCGATTTGAACAATTTTGATGCAGAATTGTAGCTGCATTTCCTACGTGTCCAAATATATAATTTGACTTGATCTGCGACTTGTAGTTTTTGAGAAAATGAAGATTTGGGTGGACCGTAGAAAAGTAGTAGATTTTTCTTCATCACCAATTTAAACAATTTTGATGCAGAATTGTAGCTACATTTCCTACGTGTCCAAATATATAATTTGACTTGATCTGCGACTTGTAGTTTTTGAGAAAATGAAGATTTGGGTAGACCGTAAAAAAGTAGTAGATTTTTCTTCATCACCGATTTAAACAATTTTGATGCAGAATTGTAGCTACATTTCCTACGTGTCCAAATATATAATTTGACTTGATCTGCGACTTGTAGTTTTTGAGAAAATGAAGGTTTGGGTGGACCGTAAAAAAGTAGTAGATTTTTCTTCATCACCGATTTAAACAATTTTGATGCAGAATTGTAGCTACATTTCCTACGTGTCCAAATATATAATTTGACTTGATCTGCGACTTGTAGTTTTTGAGAAAGTGAATATTTGGGTAGACCGTAAAAAAGTAGTAGATTTTTCTTCATCACCGATTTGAACAATTTTGATGCAGAATTGTAGCTACATTTGCTACGTGTCCAAATATATAATTTGACTTGATCTGCGACTTGTAGTTTTTGAGAAAATGAAGATTTGGGTGGACCGTAAAAAAGTAGTAGATTTTTCTTCATCACCGATTTAAACAATTTTGATGCAGAATTGTAGCTACATTTCCTACGTGTCCAAATATATAATTTGACTTGATCTGCGACTTGTAGTTTTTGAGAAAGTGAATATTTGGGTAGACCGTAAAAAAGTAGCAGATTTTTCTTCATCACCGATTTGAACAATTTTGATGCAGAATTGTAGCTACATTTCCTACGTGTCCAAATATATAATTTGACTTGATCTGCGACTTGTAGTTGTTGAGAAAATCAAGTATTGGGTAGACCGTAAAAAAGTAGCAGATTTTTCTTCATCACCGATTTGAACAATTTTGATGCAGAATTGTAGCTACATTTCCTACGTGTCCAAATATATAATTTGACTTGATCTGCGACTTGTAGTTTTTGAGAAAATCACGTTTTGGGTAGACCGTAAAAAAGTAGTAGAATTTTTTTCATCACCGAAATAAACAAGTTTTATGCAGAATTGTAGCTACATTTACTCTGTGTCCAAATATATAATTTGACTTGATCTGCGACTTGTAGTTTTTGAGAAAATGAAGATTTGGGTGGACCGTAGAAAAGTAGTAGATTTTTCTTCATCACCGATTTAAACAATTTTGATGCAGAATTGTAGCTACATTTCCTACGTGTCCAAATATATAATTTGACTTGATCTGCGACTTGTAGTTTTTGAGAAAATGAAGATTTGGGTGGACCGTAGAAAAGTAGTAGATTTTTCTTCATCACCAATTTAAACAATTTTGATGCAGAATTGTAGCTGCATTTCCTACGTGTCCAAATATATAATTTGACTTGATCTGCGACTTGTAGTTTTTGAGAAAATGAAGATTTGGGTGGACCGTAAAAAAGTAGTAGATTTTTCTTCATCAACGATTTGAACAATTTTGATGCAGAATTGTAGCTACATTTCCTAAGTGTCCAAATATATAATTTGACTTGATCTGCGACTTGTAGTTTTTGAGAAAATGAAGATTTGGGTGGACCGTAGAAAAGTAGTAGATTTTTCTTCATCACCGATTTAAACAATTTTGATGCGGAATTGTAGCTACATTTCCTACGTGTCCAAATATATAATTTGACTTGATCTGCGACTTGTAGTTTTTGAGAAAATGAAGATTTGGGTGGACCGTAAAAAAGTAGTAGATTTTTCTTCATCACCGATTTGAACAATTTTGATGCAGAATTGTAGCTACATTTCCTACGTGTCCAAATATATAATTTGACTTGATCTGCGACTTGTAGTTT